>JARWLC010000001.1:183969105-184642438 GCA_033318265.1 Phyllotis vaccarum | reverse complement strand
ATTCATATGCCAACACTCCTTACTGGATCCCTCACACTAGCAGGAGCTAGTTTACCTCAGGGTCGAGGTGGTGGGGGCGGCCACTGAAGGCTCGGAGTGACTGCCACCAGGCTCTCCGGCACCTGCTGCTGGTCTAGCTCTCAGCTGGAATGAAGTATCACTGCTCTGGCCCGTATGCATGCTTGTTGATGAGTCCATCAAGCATAATGAAAAAGGATGGCTTCACGTCTGCTGTGGTCTGAGACGCACTTTATTCTCCTTAATTCAAAGGCTTTACTATTTTATAGATGGTCCACAGAAGTTTGCAAGCATCTCCACTCCCTCAAAGAGAAGGCTGGTGAAGGAGTGATCCGAGGTGGATACCAGTGTTGGAAAATGTTTCTCTAGAAAAGGCCACCTGGCCCCCAGAAAGAAAGGTGGGAGGGGCCCGGGCCTTAGCTATCTGCAAATTCTCTGTGCAAGTGTCCTCCTCCACACCACACCCCCTCCGGAGGCTATAAAACAGATTTCAAAGTGACCGAGATCAGCAGCTACTGACTTGCGAGCATTTGAAGGTCCTGAGCTTCCTAACAGAAACACCTGGTAAAGGAGACAGACACAAACATTCCTCACAGACAGGACTCCACTGAGGCTGGGGAGTAAATGCATTAAATGTCTTCCAAAAATACACAGGGGAGTAAAACAAGGGTTTTGAACCACCTTAGCAGGTAGGACATCAAATTTAAAACTGTCTCACAAAGCAAACAACAAAAGAAAGAAGTGGAATCAAGACAGCATGTCTGTTTCAGGGCTTGACTTCATAATAAAAGACAGCAAATGTTCATAACCAGGTTTCCTCCATGGGTGAATCTCCAGTTAGTTACAGCCAGCTCAGAGAGAGCCATCAGGCAAACTACCCATTAGCTGTCACTTTGGAATGACTTCAGAAAGCCAGCCCCAGAGCTCCACTGATATCTTTTCAACAACCTCTTAATCTTGTTTATAACACCTGTGTTAAGGCATCCCGACATCAATTCTACTCACTTGTCTCAGACTGGAATTACTCAGAAACTCAAGGATTCCAGTAAACACCTAATACCAGAGACTGCTGCCTCAAACAGCCTGAAAAGAGAGAAGCTAGTCACCTCTTAAGACAAAGCTACATTGTGAGCCACGCTGAGCCTGAAATCTCACAAAAACCAAAACAAGAAAGTAGAGGCCAGGAGATCCCAGAATTGTGAGGTCCAAAGAACCCAGGAAATTCTACCTACAGCTTTTTCACAGGTGACCACTCAAAACTGCACCGTCACCACTTACTGCCAGCCTGCCCTGGGTCAGAAATGGGTCGCTTCTTTCCGATCCCAAACATGCCTCTGGAGAGGTACAATCCCCAACTGAAGGAAGCGGGGCTGTAGGAGACATCCCAGCAAGCTGCCCAAAGCCAGCCACAGCTAGAAAATGGTGGTGACCATTTTCAGGTCAAGGAGGCAAAGCCTGATGTCACATGACACAGTATGTTAGAAGTGCTTGCTCCCCTGGTTTCTGTGCTTACTGTATCTGTTATTGTCCTTACATTCAAAATGAGCTGATTGCAAAGATTCAGACATGTGCTTACTAAGTTTGTATAAAACACAAACACCCAAGAAATTGATCTTAAACTAGTCCATGGACAGAGACACGAAGAGAAGGAACTTCGGTGACCTTGGACAAATCACCACAAATATTGGGGGAAGCCCCGGTATTGTGAGATGACATATGGAAAAGTCAAACTCCCAAAAAGTACTCAACAAACATTAAACACACACACATACACACTACACATGTGTATAAACATATATAGTGTGTGTATATATAATGGATATATACATATATATAATTGAAATTGGTATTCTAGTGCCAACCAACACAAAATAAAACCAATGTCATTGTTTTGTGCAGACTCATTTATCGCCTATAAGGCTAGGTGCAGAGAAACAGCAATTATGGTCCACAGTGGACTTACAGTAAATCTCTGGCAAATAAATAAATCAATCGATCTCTTGCTTTAGGGTCAGAGGCAGCCCTAGTCTTTAAAAGAAATGTCAATCAACTCTCGGTTACTAGAGGAACAAAATTGGGCTTTTTGTCAAGACCATCTGCTATTATTTAAGGCAAGTTTCCTATGAGTAAGGCCAAGATCAGTCACAAACACAGCTTAATCTACACTTCATCAAGAAAGAAGCAAGGGGCTAGGAGCTAGCTAACAGTGAGGGGCCCACCTAGCATATGTGAGGCCCTAAATCCACTCCCCAGCACCACATAAATAAGTGAAATAAACATTTAAGAACAAAAACCAACGCTGGAGAGACAACTCAGTGAATAGAGAACCTGAGTTCAAATAGTCAGCACTCACACAAAAGCCAGCAATGTCCACATGTATACTTTAGCATCATGTTGTGGGGGACAGAGGCAGGAGGGTCACGGGGGTTTGCTGGCCACCTGCCTAGCTCCAGATTCAGTGGGAGACACTGTCTCAAAGGAGAGAGGGAGAGGGATTGAGCAGGAGAACCCAGTGTCTTTCTCTGGCCTCTACATGGGCACATATAGATCTATGTACCGCCTTATAGTACCTTATACCTATAATTCCAGCAGTAAGGAGACCGAGGCAGGATAACTATAAAAAGGCAACTGGAAAGATGGTTAACCACAGTGGGGAAAGATATGTAAGAGACACCCCAATTTAGTCACTAATTATGGATGGCTACTTCATTCACCCACCACCCTCACTCCACCCTTTGGTCAAAGGCTCTACTGAGCAGTTACCCTAAGGCAGGCTCTGATCTGCCCACAGCCTTAAAGAACTCCCGGCAATGAGAAGGGCATGCATCTGTAACCAGGGAATTCCTATGCAAAAGAAAAAATGATGCCTGTGAGAGAGAGGAAGCAAGTTCAAGGCCAGGCAGTGGTACCATGTCTCTCCAGTCTACACAAGTTTTCATTTTATGCTGCCTCCTTCTAGGAAGAATTCGACCATGCATGTGCCTGCTGAGTGTCTCCTGTGGAAGCTCTGAGTCTCCCTTCCTCATCTATGAGAAGAGATGAGTGGGCATGCATACATCAAGCAGCCCAGAGCCGAGCACAGAGGGCTTCAACATAGAGGTCACAGGCCTCCGTCTGGTTTTGGGTGGGTGACATCTGTGCTCCTCTTGGAGCTGCTTGTCATCTGCTGCAATTTAGAAATATCATCCCTGTAAGTGACCCTCTTTGTCCGTAAGCACAAAGGCAAGCTGCCACTGCTACAGAGGTGACACCTCAGGCCCAGCTGCGCATCCCCCGCCATGTTACCAGCCAGGCTGTGTCACCCTCAACACACTCAGCCATCATGAAGTTCACGGAGGGAGAAGGGTCTCTGCTCCACACAAGGTGAAGCAAGAGGAAAAAAAAGTGCTTTTTTAATTAAAATAAGATTTCCTCAACCTTCTGCTGACAATCACGGCTACAACACAAAGCCCGGTGCCAGGCAGCTAACGTCTCCACACTGCGGGAAGGGTGGCTGGGAGGAGGGAGGGGAAAATTACTAATTTAAACAAAATGTTTAATCTTCTAATTATGGGGCAGACTCCAAGAGGATGGAAAGTGATTTGCAATCTTCATTATGGAATCCCCACGCGACCATGGCACAGTCATGTCAGCCAGAGGCAGATGCCATCTCTCCTTCCCCTCTGAGTCTTCTGTGTCCTTGCCAGATCTTACAGGATGGAAAGAATCTAAGAGAAGAAAAGCGTAGGTGAGCCATCAACTGTGGCTCTCCAGTTCACTATGCTGGGTAAAGCAGAGAGACCCAGTGAGAAGCTGGCAAGGTAAGATCGTGGACTTTGAACCAGGCAGCCTGAGAACTTCTCAAATGCCACTGCCTTGCTGAACTGCGCACCTCAGGTAGCGCCGAGGCACTCTTTCCACTTCTTGTCAGCAGGACTAAGAAGCATGGAGAATCTGCCTGGTGCCCAGCCAGCAACAGCACCTCAGGTCAAAAGGAAGTCTGCTCCTCTGCAGATAGGCTTATATCCTCACTAATTTGCATTATCTCTGCCCATTCAGATCTCGGAGCTAACTGGGGGGAAAGTCTGGGCCAAGCAACCCTGAGGACTCTGACGGCAGAATTCCCATAGGAGACCCACAGAGGCAGCAGAGGAACAGGAGCAGCCAGATACTCCCTTTCACTAGGAACAGATCCTTTTAAGTTGTTTTTTGATTTTTGTTTTGTTTTGTTTTAATTCTGAAGACAAGAAATAGCCATGCGTGGAAGCCAGCTGCAAATGATGTGCTAGAGTCCTAGGAATAGCCATGCCCCTAATTACCCACTGCAGCGGGAAAGCAGGCTTGGAGGGGATGGCAGCAGATCTGGGCAGATCATCAGCGACATTTAATCAGCAGCCCCGGCCATCTGCAGCTGCTCCGCAGGAGTGCAGAGATCACAGTTCCAATGCTTCCTGCAAAGCACAGGTGCTGTGGGTCAGCTGTAGGTCCTGGGGCCTGCCAGGGCTGCTTTCTTCATTCTCTCAGGCCAGGGTACTCTTCAATAAAGGGCCCTCTGCTCACACTCTGTGCCAAGCCTGGCTTGAGGAGAGAACCACTTCTTGATTAGGTCACAACACAGATGAAATTTGCAGGAAACAACAGAGGCGGGAAAGCAATTATCCAAGGGAGAACACGGCATCAGCTGTGGCCTCACAGCACAAAGGTGGACTCTGTACCCTTTCAACAGCCATGCTGGCCAGACTGACCCTCCACAGCCTCTCAACCAAGCCAGACTGTGTCACTCCACAGCTTAAAAGCCTTAATGACTTCCCAGTACACTGAGAAGAAAATCACAGTTTGGGTTTCTCCCCCTCCAGGCTGACCTCAGCCTTCATCTCACACATCAAATGAGACCAGCTTGTTCCCACCTTGGGGCCTCTGTGCTGTGAGATGGGCTTTCTGTACGCTGTGAATATGTGTTGCCACTATTAGTTAATAAAGAAGCTGTTCTGGCTATGAAGACAGGCAGGGGATCTAAGAGAGATGGAGGAAGAAAGGTGGGGTCAGAGAAGATGCTGTAAGCCACCCAGAGAAGCAGGATGTGAAAGAACAGGTAAAGCCATGAGCCACATGGCAATTTGTAGATCCATAGAAACAGGCTGACTGAAGATTCAAGGGCTAGCAAGTGAGAAGCAAATGAATTAGTATAAGCCTGTGAGTGGCTGCAAGACAGCAGGGCTAGGAGGGACGAAGGAAACCAGCCTTTGTGCTGGCTGTTCCCTCAGCCTAAACTGCTACTCACACAGTTCTTCATATGGCTGACTTTTTCATTTAGTTCTCAACTGAAATTCCATCTCCTCAAGAGGCTCTCTAGAACCTTCTCAAGTAAACAACAATCACCACTACAGTTACACTGGCCATGTTTTCTCTTTATAACACATCTGAATCATCTTCTGTCCAGTACGTCTGTTTGCATACTCTTATTTATTTCTTCTGGTTTATTGTCTGTCTTGCCTCCCTTGGTTTAAGTGCCATACAGACTGAGGATTTGACCAGAGCAGAGCCTAGTGTAATACTTTACATGTAGTTGGAATTTAATAAATGTGTAGAACAATTAAAGAACAGTAATCCATATAAAATTTACTAACCCCTGAAAATCTGGATTGGCTCACAGCCTGACTCTGAGCATATGCCATTGTGCCCTCGAAACAACAGTAAACAACACTCTCTCTCCTTGCCAACCCCTAGAAAAATGACTAGGAAACAATAACGAAGGGAGGCAGAGCCAAAATGGGGACCTTCAAGACTGTCTAAGAACTAGAAGAATTTCAGGCTTCTTAGGTGGGATTTACCCAAACCACCCTCTCACAGAAGGCAGGCTGGACATGGTAGCCACCCTGGGGCACGGGTCTTGAAGGTCCAGATAAAGAAGAATGTAACATCTGAGGTATCCCAGCTCCATTCATACACAGTTCTTGATCCTGGGAACCAGACGACACACACGCAGACCCACAGCTTTAAAAGGCATTGTGTACACAGGAGTGTGAAGAGGAGAAGCAGGGGGGGAGGCCAGCAAGCATCGAGTACACGAAAGGCACAAAGGGGCCAGGAACAGTCATTCTGGTCTCTGCCATCTCTTCAATCTAGTTCTGGGTTCTGAGTGTGAGAGTCTGGATGCACACTGCCTAAACGGACTAGAGCAAAGGTCAAGAGCACTTGGGAAGACCCGGGTTCAGTTCCCAGCAGTCACACAGCAGCTCAAAACTATCCACAACTCCCAAATCTGTGGGCTCTGATGCCCTCTTCTGACCACCAGGAACACTAGACACACATGTAGTAAGTACACAAACATACATGTAGGCAAAACATTCATACACATAAAAATAGTAATAATTTTAAAGAAAAGATAACTACAACAGTTGGAAAGCTAAAAGCATAGCTCCCAACAAAAGGCAAGCAGCCAGAGGAAGCTCCGCTGATCAGACATTCTCCAGTGCCCAGGATGGCAGTGGCGGGTAAAAAGAAAATGTCCTAAAGAAAAAACAAAAGGTCATGAATGATTTCTAAAATCTTACAGACCACAATGTCTTGTAGAAAAGTTCTACCAAGAATAATAAACTCCATCAACAAGCACAGTTTTCCATGACACCATTTTAAAAACGAAGCAAGAGGCCTGAGAGGTTAGACAGAGATCTATTATATGCTAACACTGAGGATGGACAGGACACTCCAGGAAAAGTGAACGGCTGGGGACAGTGGACACAGATCCCAAGGCCCTCCATCCCACAAGTCAGGAAAGAACCTGCACAATTAGCAAGTGCTCATAACAAGGGTCCTGAGTGCACAGGGCAGCCTACTGGAAAAGGTGAGAACACATATGCTTGTGTGTGTTTAGAAAGAAAGAGCTCCGTTAAAAGGCATGTTCAAGGACAATGCTCTCCTCTGACCCCATCCTTCAGCTCACATGTAAAAGGAGGCAGATGCAGCAAAGGACCTCTAGCTCTTCCTAACTCAGCACTCCCACCTCACTTAAGGCCTCTGAAACCTAGAAAACCTCTTTATGAAGAACCTGCAGCACTCCCCCACCCCCAGCCAGCAGGCAAGTGGGAGTCGGTACAACTCAATACAACCAGCTCCACCTTCTAACCTTCATTTCAGGCTTCTTTCAGCAGCCACCCCATATAATCAATAGTAATGTCGTTTCTCGCCCTCTTATAGCTGAGCTCCGGCCTTCTGCTGGATCTGTGGTGGCTCTATTTCCCCTGACCAATGGCTGCACACCTGTTTCAGTTAACTGAGTCATTATGGCCTCAAAATGCTCAAAAGTTCCTCTCACCGTTAATCTGAAATTCCACTGAAGCTCAGTGTACAGAGACTAGTGAACCCAAAGCTGCAAAGCAAAGAGCCCAGAGCAGACATACATCCCAGTGCACTGATATAAAGGACAGTTAGTGTAAGTCGAAAGAAAATCCCACTGGAAATAACTCTAAGCACCTCCCAGTTCCGGGCATTAATACACTAAGCATCTGAATGACATCAAGAGACTTGTTCAATAATAGATCATATCTGCTTTTGGAATGCAAGGCATTTTGCTCAGTCAGATCCTTCTTGGGGCAGATAGTGGCTCAGTACATTACAAAGCTAAAGATAAGTCCAAGGGCTGAGGTAAAGGATGTCCTTATACAAGGCTAATAAATACTCTGCTGGGTATGGTGGTAACACCTGTAATTCTAGCATATGGGAGGCTGAAACAGGACGACTATGGGTTTCCAGCCAACTTGGGCTACATAGCCAGACTCTGTCTAAAAAACAAAAATACAAGGATTGGGGTGATGAGTTAGTCAGTAAAGTGCTTGCCACAAAAACATAAGGGCCTGAGTTCTAGGCACAGTAGTCCATGCCTACAATCACAACCCTGGGAAGATGGATGGACACTCTAGATCCCAGAAGCTCACTGGTAGCCAACTGGCCAAACTGGCAAGCTTCAGTTTTTGAGATCTTGTCTCAAAAAGGTGGAGAGTGACTGAAGAAGACACCTAACACTGACTCCTGTGCTCCCCCCACACTGACTCCTGTGCTCCCCCCACATTGACTCCTGTGCTCCCCCCACACTGACTCCTCTGCTCCCCCACACTGACTCCTGTGCTCCTCCCACACTGACTCCTATGCTCTCCCCACACTGACTCCTGTGCTCCTCCCACACTGACTCCTGTGCTCCCCCTACACTGACTCCTGTGCTCCCCCACACTGACTCCTGTGCTCCCCCCACACTGACTCCTATGCTCCCCCCACATTGACTCCTGTGCTCCCCCCACACTGACTCCTGTGCTCCCCCCACACTGACTCCTATGCTCCCCCCACATTGACTCCTGTGTTCCCCCCACACTGACTCCTGTGCTCCCCCCACATTGACTCCTGTGCTCCCCCCACATTGACTCCTGTGCTCCTCCCACATTGACTCCTGTGCTCCTCCCACACTGACTCCTGTGTTCCAACGTGCGCACGCACGCACGCACGCACGCGCACACACACTGACTCCTATGCTCCCCCCACATTGACTCCTGTGCTCCTCCCACACTGACTCCGGTGTTCCAACGTGCACTCGCGCACGCACACACATACACACACACACACACATCAAAGCACACGCACCTGCACCTAGCCATACACACATCAAAAAACAAAAATGGAAGTCTCCCTAGCTCATTCGCTAACTTCAGGACAAGGTTAACCAATTTTTATTTGCCAACCTGCAATGGAGCTGAGATCCTAAGGTTTACACCTTCAGAGAAGGCACTCTGGAACTGTGGGAAAGAAAATGGCTCTGAATAATTCAGATGAAAAGACTTACAGAGCCAATGACTGATTCAGGAGAAGGTAAAAGGCTCAGAATCCAGGCTCCATCTCCTAACTCCAGCTTCTCTCCAGCTACCCAAACTCAGATCAAAACCACCCTCTTCCCTCAGGGTGACTGCGGTGGGGAGAAAGGGTGATTTCTAAGTGAGATTCCTGCTACCTGCTAAGCAGAAACTGTGATTTCTCAGTGCCTTGAAGGAGACCTAGGGAACAAATGGCCATGTTGGAGGCATAATTCTTGCTATCAGTGACTGCTAACTGTGGTAGAGTGGGACTGTGCTCTAGCCTACTGAGAATACACTACACTGTGGCATGTGTGGGTGACAAACTGTTCTCAATTCTCTTTATTTAATTCTCAGCCGTAATCTCCAAGGGATCAAAGATCTTGGGAATACTGAGGCAGCTCTGCAAAATTCAAGACAAACTTTTGTTTCCCCATAGCATGTTTGTTTAGAATGTCAATAATAAAAATCAACAGCTACCATTCACTGGGAACCATACCACCCACACTGCCTCATTTAATCTTCTAGTTTACAAAATATATAGATGATAGCCAGGCAAGCATGGTGACACCTGCCTTTAAACCCAGCAGAGGCAGGGGATCTCTGAGTTTCCAGGCCAGCCTGGTCTACATAGAAAGTTCCAAGCCAGCCAGGGCTATGTGGTGAGGCCTGGGATTTGAGAGAGATGGAAAAGGAGAGGAAGAGAGGGGAGTAGAGAGGGAGGGAGATTATTATAATGGTGGCATGAGAATATTTCTAAAGATGGTGAGCTAGAGATAGATACTGTTAGATAATCTCCATTTGAAAGATAAAATTCAAGGCTTACAGAGGTTAATTAACTGGCCCAAGGTCACACAGCTAGCACTCAGCAGGCCTGGGGTTCAAATGCAGGCGATCTGACCCACAGTCTGCATTCATCTGCCATGCTAAACATGAAAGATACTTCACAAGTTTCAAATTCTTTCCTCCCACGATGCTGACAAGCTATTCTGAACCACTGCATTCTCTGGTGCAGTCATTTTTATATAGGAAAAGTTCTCTTTTGTGTTCAATCTTACACATTCAACCCTCCAACTGAAAGAGTGGTACCTACTGAGAACACAGAAAGACACTGTCTTCCCCAATTTCACTCCCAACATTAAGAAGGCCGGCTGGTCAGTACAACCTACTCAACAGTGTTGGGGGGGACGGGACTATATGACCTCTGTGTCTGGAGAAGAGCATTCATTCCCTGTCAGCATACAGAGGAATGGACCCTCACCTACCACACAATAGCATCATGTGATCGAAGCAAGCCTGCCTAGGAAGCCACCTGAGTGTAAGGCCATGCTAGGCTGCAGTAGGTGGTAGTTAACAGGAAGGCTAGAAAGAAGGCTCTTGAGGACACAGGCCTCCTCCTCTGGAAATCCTTCTTCCCACCAGCGAAACCGCTTGGCTCAAGGATGCCACCATACCTTGCTGACTGGAATCTCAAACCTTCCGAGTTCACAATAGAGTGCAAACTCCTCAAGCCTTAACTGTGAAAGGGTCTCTTCCTAACCAGACTGAGGCAGTCACTCACATATGCTTATGCCTTATTGGCTATTGAAGAAAGTTGGCTCACAAGCTTGCATGGTCCAGGGGGAAAGAATCTTTGATCTTCCAGACCTTTCATCTCTGAGAAAGGGCCCCAAGGCTTCTTTCAAGTCAGCTGAACAGTTGGCAGCCCTGACTAAAATGCAAAGCTGGGCATGGGAGGAAGCAGAGAATTGTGTGATAGCCAAACATCTGGCCAGAAGCTCAGTAGACACAAAAATGTCAATCAGAGCTCCTGGGCTGACAGGTAGGTAGCTACATAAAGAAGCCAAAGGAGAATGGATAAGTTCTTCTGAAAGGGTCACATCCTGGTAAAAATAAAGAAGAGCGAAGCCCAAGAAATCACTGGCAGGAAAGGACATAAGCATTTTCAACAATGTAGGTATTTAAACCAGGCAGTGGGTCATGCTTCCTTAACCCCAGCCTGCTCTACAGCCCGGGCTACACAGAAAACTCCTGTCTCTAAAAACCTAAGCAAGTAAATAAATGAAATGAAATGCAGGAACTTACACAGAACACTGGACTCAAAAAAAGGAACATTAGTGAAAAAGCTAGCAGCACCTAAATTAAATCTAACATTTTAGTAGTACACATATACACAAACACACACATTTTTTTACTTTTAAGTTTTTAAGAGGTAAATTAGAGACTGGAGAGATGGGTCAGGGGCTAAGAATATGGCTGCTCATCCAGTGGATCTAATTCCCAGCACCCACATGGAGTGGCTAATTCTAATCTCAGGAAATCTGATGCCCTCTTCTGGCCACCAGGAGCACTGCACCTACAGGGTGCACAAACAGGCAGGGAAAACAGCCATACACAAAAAAGAGAAAAACTATTCAGAAAGTGAAGTAGCAAGTATGTATCAAAGGTGAAGACAAGGGCACACACATGCCAGCCAGCAAACAAGGCAGTAGAATCTAAGCTTCCAATAAGAAGAAAACTCCACAATGCACTTAAAGGCAGGGCTGGGTCCTTCTGTCTGGGTCTCTGATGGTTAATTTGCATTGACAACTTGACCATCCCCCATGGAATGCTAGACAGATGGCCCAGCACTTGCTCTTCTAGAGGACCTAGGTTCAGTTTCCAGCACCCACTTGGCAGTTCACAACCATCTATAACACCAGATTCCAGGCAATCTAATGCCTTCTTCTAGTCTCTGAGGCCACAAAGCATATATATAGTACACAGATATACATGCACGCAAAACACTCATACATATAAAATACAAATAAATAAATATTTAGAACCAACATGGAACCACACCTCCGGGTGTGCCTATGAGGGAGTTTTAACCCAGAAGGAAGATGCACCCAGAATATGAGCAGGACCAGCCCACTGGCTGGGGTCCAGAACTGGATGAAAAAAAAAAAAAAAAAAAAAATTCAAGCTAAACACCAGCATTCACCTCTCTGCATCCTGACTGTGGATGTCATGACCAGCTGCCTCACATTCAAGATAGCGTGCCTTCCCCACCACAACGGAATGAGTGATTAGAATGAGATATGAACACTGGATCTCCAGTTTGTACTGCTGTTTGGGAAGGTTATGAAATCATTAGAAGGTAGATCCTTGCTGGAGGAAGTTTATCACTAAGGATGGGCATTGAGGGTTTACAGTCTGACTTCACTTCCTGTTCAATCTCTCTGCTTCCTGTGTGCCTAGGTGCACATGAAATGTGATCTCTCTGCTTCCTGAGTGCTGGGTAACCTCATGATCTTTTCAGGGAAAGGTGGGATGGCTACAGGATCACAGCCATCCCACCTTTTCCTGAAATGAAGAATTCCATCCCCCTGGAACTGTGAGCCCCAGAAGCCATTTCTTTCCTGTAGTAAGAGGTTTCTGGCCCGGACTTTCGGGAATAGCTTCAAGGTTTAGACTCACAGACCCACAGAGACACACAGATGCTTACAATAGTTTTAGGCGGATTGGCCTAAGGCCCAGGCATATAACTTGCTAACTTTTTACCCTTAAACTAACCCATGATTCTTATCCCATTCAGCCATGAGGCTTGGTACCTTTTCTCAGAACAGCATAGGTGTCTTCTGCATCTTCTAGCAACTCTGGAGTGTCTGTGGCATTTCTGCTCTGTTCTTCCTGTTCCCAGAGTTTTCTTAGTCTGGTAGCCCCGCCCACATTTCCTGTCTGCCTTTGGCCAATCAGCATTTTTTATTAAACTCATAGGCAGGACAATTATTTACAATGTAACATCATAAATTCACTACACTTCCCTAAGCTACTTTTTGTCAGGGCATTCAATCACAGCAACAGAAAAGTAACAATACAAACTGTATTCTCTAAAACTGAGCCAAAACAAACCTTTTCACCCTTTAGCTGCTTCTTGTCAGGTATCTGATCTCAGCAATAAGAAAACTAATGCACAGCCCATTCCAGAACAACCATTACACGACACAGAGGGTGCTGCTGGATGCTGGCTCCCTCCCAAGTTTATTGAGTTTACGAGAGGCACAGGAGCATGCTGTATAGTCTGTGAGAAGGAAGAGCTGAAGGAAAGACAGATGAGGAAGTTATGGTGGAAAGAGATGAACTTAAGGAGGGAACAACAATGCAGCTAGCTTTTTACCTGGTTATTTGTAGGCGCTTTGCTAACAAAATTAACCTGGAAAAGCACAAAGCTGGCATGTAAAAAGCAGCCTCTTTCAGTATGATCAGAATAATATTCTTAAGGTTAGAACAAAACATGAGGCTGCCACAAAAATGAAGGACACATTCTGAACAGCATCCAGGCTACCAGTAATGGATCGTCACACACAACAACAAACAACCGAAGGGTCAACACAAACTCTAGTTCCCATCATAAAAGCAGAAAAGCAGGTACAAGTACAGGTGACAAACTGTACAAGAAAAATATTCTCATTCAAGTCACCTTGAACTAGCACGTTGTGTGCCTACTAGATAAATGGCAGAGATGAAAACAAGTCGTGTTATCAAGACTGCAGTGAAACTTCAGTGTGCAGTGCTGAATGAGAAAGTGGTTCCACAGGACCCCACTGATTCTGGCAACTCCCCAAAATCCCTAACACCCCCAAGTTTGCTCATGATAGTGGGTAACTGACCCTTCTCAGCTTCCTCCATCACCCACAGAGGCATCAAGGGTGAGATTCCAATATCGCCCTTTTTTCAATGACCAAACTGAACCCACACCCTCCAATCCAGCCCCACTCTGAGCGTGCACTATGGTCCTGGGTACTTCTGTTCACAGTGAAGTGTCTAAATGCCCACTTCACTTCTCACATCATAAGCTGATCAAGGCCCAGGATCAGATCTCCATGATTTGAACACATGAAACCCTTAGCTTAGGAGATAGCGTGAGTGATTAGCAAGGACAAGTGGGAAGGGGACATGTCACATGAACAAAGAAGCTCCTGCAATATTACCTCTAAGAGCCAAAACCCGAACGCTACCTAAATATCCAACTGCTGAGAAATAGCTTAGGGGAAAATGGTCTATTATTCAAACAAAAAGTCCACATATGTTAAAGAGTAATATGAAAGCTATATAGAAAAAGCTACACGCTTAATTTAAAAAAGAACTTCAAGCAGTATATACAACCATAGTTAAAGACACGCAAAATATGTAGGGCTGTGGAAACAAAAACATATCCATTGGATTAAGGCAATAATTTTTCTCTCCTAAAAGTTTTTCATACTGACAGTTTATTATCATTTTTATCATTAAAATTTATTTCAAAAGTAAAAAATTGGAGAGGGACAAAATCAGAGATTGCCAGAAGCCTCTCCAAACCAAGAAAATGCTGCTATTACCAACATACGACAAGAGTGGATGTCTGCAAGCCCACCCAAGCCAAGGGTCCCTGACCCCAATCTGCCTCAAAGAGAGTCTCTGGTGGTGGAAAGCCAGCCATTCCCACAAAGCCAATCTCAACTAAATGTGAATTCTTTATTGCAGAACTTCAGAGGTAAGAACTTTTTTCCAGACATCTGTGGAATGAGTATTAATGAGAGTGCCCTGGAGTTCAGATTTGCTCCTATGTGGCAGAAACTTCTCAGCCGAGCAACTGCTGGGCACACTTCTTGATGAGATGTCTAAGCCTGAAGGCATCAAAAAAAAGTACATTTCCATATTGGGAACATAACTGGTTTCCTCCTTAAGACTTTTTTCCACCACCTCCTGTCCACATTGTAATTCTCCTGTCTTCTCAAATGAATTGTTAACATCTGTCAAGGATATAAGGCATACACTGAGGCGCTCTCCTGCCTATTACCAGAAGAACCAATCTCAGCAGAAAATTGCAATCTTTCCACTGACTTGCCCCAAATATGAAATTTAATAGGCATGCAAAAAAGTTAAAGTTTTAATAAACATTTTTTTGTCATTGTATGATACTTTTTCTTGCTCACCTGAGACCCTGAGTTTTAGGAAAGGAAAAAACTAGAGTTGTGCCGCCTGACCTCCTCATTTGACAATGACAAGAAAAATGATGTGCAAAGAGAGAAAGTGACTTGTCCTGAGTCTCCCAGATAAGCGCTCATAAAGGCTGGAATAAAACCCAAACCTCCCAACTCCACAGCCCCGACTCCTTCTACTACACCAGGTTTTTTATCTACTGGACCCTCTGGAGCCCTTGGGCCTAAATAATTAGTATCACAGAATTTTAAAGCTACTAGGGACCTCATAGAAAGTCATACTTAATCCCCTCATTACACATAGAAGGAAACTGAGGTCCAGAGAGATTAAGTGATTTGCTCTCAATTTTGAATGGCAGGAAAAAGTGGGGCTTAAGCTAAGAACTCTGCAAACCAGTGCCCGTGAAAAGCAAGGGCTGTCTCAACTGGGAAAAGCCTAGAAGGAATGCAGACTTCTAGACTGGGGTGCTGTCGTGCACAGCCCCTGACCACCAGTAGTAGTATCACTTGGTATCTTCCTTAGAAAAGCAAAACCTCCAGACACTGAGTCAAACTCTTGAGCTTCCTTCTGTTCAATCCCTTCTGCTCCCACACAGGAGCTCCAGTGCTCAGGTGAAGTTAGCTTTGAAATGCTGACTATGAGCAATAGTGCCTGTGATTTATGCTTTCATCTACATGGGCATAAGACATCAACTGAAAATTTTTAAACCTAAAACAAAATGGAAAATATGCTTGGGCAGTCGATGCTGGCTCTGCTGCTTACCGGCTCTTTGAGTTTACCAGACAGGGACCCTGTCCTCCCAAGCTTCAGTTTCCCTTTCCATGAAGCAGTCACACCATCAACACTTAGAGGACGTGCTGAGACTTACACCTGACAACCATCTACAAGCTCTTTAGTTCTGCCTCTGGCAGAGCAGACAGACCAGCACAGGTCAGGAGTTCCAGCTATGAAGCTCAACTGCCCCAGCATTCCCTAGCTAGATACCTTCAATTAGGTCTCAGTTTCCTCCACTGTCCAATGAGGATTAAAAAACGGTTCCTCATGCCGGGTATGATCATGCAAGTCTTTAATCACAACACTCAAGCAGCAGGCAGATTTTTGAGGGTATATAGCCTGGTCTACACAAGCCAGCCAGGATTACATGGTGAGACACTATGAGGGGTGAGGGGGATTCCCTCCTGGAGGTAGCCTGGCTACACAAGCCAGCCAGGGTTACATAGTGAGACACTATGGGGGTGAGGGGGTTTCCCTCCTGGGCTAGGGATATAGCTCAGCTGGTAGTGCTTGCTAAACGTTCAAGAGACCCCTGGTTCTGTTCTCAGTATACCATACCAGGTGTGGTGGTGACACTTATAATCCCAACATTTGGAAGGTGGGACAAGAGGGTCAGAAATTCAAGTTCATCCCTGACTACATCATAGGGAGTTTGAGGACAGCTGGTTCTACATAAGACCCTGACTCAAAAAGAAAAGAAAAGAGAGAGAGAGAGAGAGGAAGGAAGGAGAAAATTCCTCATAGGGCTGTTATGTGGATTTAGTAATGATGCAGGTGAATAATTATTTCATGTTAGGATATGACAGTCTTCAAAGAACCTTCACTTGCGTAAGCTCATCTGATCCTGCAGGGTGCCACAGGAGGATGGGTGTGTCTGACTGATTATAAACTAGACTCCAGGCATCACCATCTTTTCAGATAGAAATGGAGGTAGACCGATCCTGCTGAAAGGGACAGAGCTGCAAATATAAGACCAAGGTTCTGGTGATCCATCAGCCACTGCCTTGGTCTGTCAGTCACCACCTTGGCCTGTGACGTCAGCTAAATCTGTCCAGCAGATCAGAACTCTTGTTCAAATCAAGTGGGTTGAATGAAGACATCTATACTGCCTCTCAAAACGCAAAGGCTTTCTCCTGGCCCTTCGGAAGTCCTACAGAGGCGGCCGTCTGCCTACGTCCCCAGCTCCATCACCTTCTGGTGTCCTGCTCACTCACCAAGTTCTGGCTCCACGGTCTTCTCTCTGCTCATCTACTGGACCTGGCCAGAGCCCTGCTCACAGCTGCTGCTCCTGATGACATTCTGTCCTGTCATAGGACTGGCCCTTTCTCAACCTTCAAAGCTCTAATGATGGTTTGGCAGAACCCTTCCCTGACCACTCAGTCTACAGAGGCCCAGAAAGGGGCTATTTACAACAGTGCTGTCCAACAGAAACAGAATGAAAGTCTTACACACAAAAACTACGTACAAGTTTAAATACTGAAGTAGGCGCAAAATTTAAGTTTATTAATAAAAACAGGTTTATTTTGTAATCCAATATACCAAATGTATCCTATTTTTTCACGATAAAGCTTTGCAGCCCATTGTGTACTTTACACATATGGAAGTGCTTGATGCAGACGCCACACTTTCCACCATGTCTAGCTTCCCCCAAACCATACTCACATTTTCACAGCAGATTCTGCTTTACGCCCTTCACAACACTCCCAGCAATCTGGATCCCTTGTTCCCTTACTCAATTATTCTCTGGTGACCCCCCCCCACCATATTTTCCTTTCACAGGGAAGTAAAAGCCTTTTCTCATTTATGTCACATTATATGCTCAGTGGACTCAGTACCCTGGACACAGCAGATGTTCAATAATTATCTGTAACCAAAGAATGGACCTTTACCGGCAGTACTGCTCCAGATCTGAGTCAATGGACTGCACTAGCTAGCCCATAATTCCCAAATAAACACTTACCAGTGACTTGCTCACTAGGCCACTACTGTTCCTGTTCCATAATCAATTACACTATCTTTTTTTTGGGGGGGGGGTCAGTTTCTATAAGACCGGGTTTCTCTGTGTAGCCCTGGCTATTCTGGACCTCCCTCTGTCTCAAACTCAGAGATCTTCCTGCCTCTGCCTCCCTAGTGCTGAGATTAAAGGCGCACACCACTACCTTCTAGCAACACTGTCCTAAGGGGAAAATATTATGGCCTCACATCTCCTAGTTGTTTATAAATCCTTCCTCATTACATCTGGAGTCTCTGTCTCTGGGGCCAGTTTTTTATATATTGGCTGAGGGAAATAACCGTCAACGTTACTATTTATTGACTGCTTTACTCTGCAACAAACACTGGTCCAACAATTTCTTAACAGCTTCAGGACAGATCATGAGGTAGGTACCACGAGTTACTTCGTACAAAGTTACAACTATCAGTTAGTAACAAAAAAGAGATTGCAAGCAAACTGAGGCTCCAAATTCCGGTCTTATTTGGAGGAATGGCTGGCCTAGAACTCGAAGTGATACACTTCCACCCCCACCTCTGCCTAGGGCACTGAGATTAAAGGCGTGCAGCAGCAGAGCTCAGGCTCACCTCGTCATTGCCTACTCTACAGCGGAGCTATCACTTGTACCCACACTTTTAAAAGCCAGCATAAATGGGTATGGCTGGCTTAGACTGTGTTTTATTTCACCTATTACCCAAAACGGGATCATTCAAGCAATATAACCAATGATCGAGGCTCATGTAATTAATATAAAAATACTACCTTTTACATATATTCTTTAAATTCCGGTGTAATTTACAACTACAGTACTTCCTAACTGAGACTAACTACAGTTCACAGGTTCCAACACTATTGAGACTAGCCAATACCAGGCTGGATGTAAGGAGCAGTGAAAAGAAGGCAGAAACTTGGGGTTGGGAGCCTGGACACCTGAGTTTCAATTAATCCTAGTTTGTAATTGTTGAGTGCCCGCAGGCAAGTCCTTTCTTCCCTCTGGGACACTCATTCGTCACAAGTTCCCTCAGACCCATCCCGTCCGTTTTCCCAACATCTTAACTGCGGGAACATGGGCAAAGGTTCCTGCGCTTTCAAATGACCTTTCATATATATCCATTTTACAGATTTAAACAAATAAACTGAGGCTCAGCGACGGGGGAGGAGGGGGAAGATTTATCCAAAGTTACACGGGCAGTTGGTAGAGAAATTGGGGCTCAACCCCGAAGGAAAGCATGCTCTCCACAACTGCCTCAAGCCCTGGCAAACAAGACCAAAGACGAGCGGAGGGGGCCCAGGCTGCCGGATGGGAAAGGGAGATCGAAGGGCTCGGGCCTGGAGAAGGAAGGATGGGGGGAGGAGGTCTCCACGAGGGCTCCGGGGAGTGGGGGCAATGTCAGGCTAGAACCCCGGGTAGCATGAGAAGTGAGGGCCAGACACCGAGAGGAGACGAGGTGACGGGACTCTGGCCCTGCGACCCCGGCGGCGATGAGGGCCCCTCCGGCCCTGCCAGCTTCACATACCTGGTAGCTTAAAAGTTCGCCAACGTCCATGGTTCCAGACCCAATCAGCACAGGGTATCCCGGTTACCTCCACTCACTCCCGAACCACGGGCCGTTCGGGCTTTTCCTGCCACACTGCCGTAAAGCGCCGGGAGAGGGGCCTCAGGACCAATAGAGTAAAAGAGCGCGAGGCCGGTGGGCCTGCCACACTGCCGTAAAAGGATGCACGGCCGTAAAGCGCGCCGCGTTTTGACTGGTTTTGACTCCGCGGCTTCCGCCTGGATCTGAAGGGGACGGAAAGGGGGGTGGATACTTAGGGAAAGGAACCTAAAGCTGTGGTAGTTCTCCAAGTCTAGGACACAGTGCTGGACTGATCGGGCATACCCTTGCAAGGCTTCCAGATGCTGGAGTGCCTAAACCAATGACGTAGTCACATGTGGCTGTGGGCGCTTGAGATGTGGCTAGGAACTGAGAGGCTAAGTGTGAGTCAAATGCACACTGGATTTTCAAAACTTGCACTGGTTCCCTCCCTCCTGCCCTTCCCCCCCCCCCCTTTCTTCCTTATCGGGCCAAGGGAGATATATTATGAAATGAATTTGACTTTCTTCCCACTTGTCAAATATATTTACTAGGAACATTGAAATTGCATGTGTTGATTTATTTTGTGTTCCCATTATGCTTCTGATCAGTGTTAGCTCACGA
Organism: Phyllotis vaccarum; assembly: GCA_033318265.1. Classification (NCBI taxonomy): domain Eukaryota; kingdom Metazoa; phylum Chordata; class Mammalia; order Rodentia; family Cricetidae; genus Phyllotis; species Phyllotis vaccarum. Next base: position 184,622,678 of record JARWLC010000001.1, on the reverse strand, counting down.
AATGGCACCTGGCCATAGATAATTGTTAACTGAGAAACTGTTGATATCATGTTTCCTCTGAGCTTCTGTGTATTCATCTACATAAGACTCAATGGCAATTGGATGATCTTCTGTCTGCCCAAATAGTATTAAAGAGATTAATAGGAAATGGGCATTGGAGGCACACACCTTTAATCCTAGCACTCGGAAGGCAGAGGCAGGCAGATCTCTGAGTTTGAGGCCAGCCTTGTCTACAGAGTGGGTTACAGGACAGCCAAAAGACACAGAGAAACCTTGTCTCAAAAAACAACAAACAAAAGGTGAGGGGTGCTAATAGTGGCCTGGAGAAGTGGGTCAGTGGTTAGAAGCATTTACTGCTCTCTAGAGGACCCTAGTTTTAGTTCTCAGCACCCATATTGGACAACTCATATTCGCCTATAACTTCAGTTCTAGGGAATCTGATGCTCTCTTCTGGCCCCTGGAGCACCCAGAAGCACACGTGAGTGCACACACATATGTTCTTATTAAAAGAGGTTTCTGAGGAGAAGTGAATGGGGGAGATAGATGAGAGGCGGGGGGGGGGGGGGGGTAGTCAGAAATTTCTCTGTCCCGCCCAGCTGGTCCTGCAGCTAACTTATGAAATAAGTCTCGGGGGCTTAATATTATAGTAAATGCTGGGCCAATAGTTCAAGCTTGGCTTGGGACTTTCTCTCACTATGGCATTGGCATCATGCTTCCTCTATGTCCCTCTGTTAACTGCTGCTCCGCCTTTCCTCTTCCCGGAATTCTAGTCTGGTTGTCCCACCTATACTTCCTATTGGCCAATCAGCATTTTATTAAACCAACCCGAATAACAAGCCTTTACAGTGTACAAGAGCATTATCCCACAGAAAGGGGCAAGAAGAGAAGGGGAATAGAAAACTGTGGTTGGTATGTAAAATAAGTGCAAAGAATTAAAAAAAAAAAAAAAGGAAAAGAGGTTTCTGGGAAAGAAATTTGCACATTATTGAAAGAATCAAGTTTGTCTTTTGGGATTACATGAGACTCCATCCAGAAACCCCATTCAATTGCCTCCAACTATATAGAAATTAATTATTATCCCTCAACTGCCAGATCCTGTCCTCATTATCCTCTCCACGACTGCTCACATATCTCAATCTGTCATTTTGTACTTGATGGTTGATGCTTTATTTATTGGCAGCCTCACTAACTGGACTGCAGACTCTCTGAAAGTTGAGGTTGAGGATGTCATCTTCTCCATCATACTCCAAAGCCCAGACCAGTGCAGGGCAGAGAAGGCTTCACAATGGATTTTGTAAGCTTTGGTACGGAGAATGGATTGTATGCAATCCACATTGGCAAGCTGTTGAGATGGATTAAGTGGGGATGTTTTCTGACTGGGTTTCTGTTTTTGAAGGGTGTCCTATGCAAACTGCTTTGAACAGAGTTTATTTACATGTCTTTCCTCTTCCATTCATACAAGCACGGACTGACCTCAAGGGAGGCAGGATAAGTAACCATGAGAGTGAATCCTTTGAGCCGTGAACAGAATTATGTTCTAATTTGTGCCTTCTTCAATCAGCTTCAATAGACAGCCTTGCAAAAACCCAGAGTTAGTTTTCAGAGAATTTCCCCACAGATTTGCATCAGCTTGGAAACACTCAAGATAGAGTATTTGTGTCACAAAGATCAACCCATGCTACAAATCTCAGCTGGCACTTGTTCTTCCTGAGAGCGAGTTGTGAAACATCTACCAATACACTCCGTGGCCCACCACAGCTAGACTGGCCAAGCTGCTTCCCATATCCCCAAATTGCAGTTTTCTCATCTATAACAGGGCAATTAATAAATAATATCATCAAAAAGTAATTTGTAAGAACCTCCTACTCAATGCTAGATACAACTCTTGGCTCTCAGGATGAAGCTCGTGTGTGCAAGTGTGGGCAGGTATATGCCACAGTTCACATGCTGCAGAGGGCAGAGGGCAACCTCAGATGGTGTTGATGGTCACCTTCCATGTTGAGATAGTTACATTGTTGTCAGCTGCTGTGTACACAAGGCTAGCTGCTCCATGAGCTTCCGGGGAGTCTATTGTCTCCACTTCCCATCTCAGCACAGAGCCCTGGGATTACAGATGCATGCTGTCCTGCCTGGCTTTACATGGGCTTTGTGAGTTCAAACTCAGGTCATCATGCTTTCCAGGCAAGTGCTTTACACACTGAGGCATCTCTCCAACTCCAGCATAGAGCTTTGTATAAAACAAGGTCTTTTCCTTCTAGGAACATATATTGTAGTTGACGGCAGCAGGAGGGAGGGTCTCAAGGGCTGACATTCTGGGCATGTGCATTATGCTGCAGAGATGTCAGTTAGCATCCCTGGCTTCCAGCTTTTGCCTGCAGCAGCACAGTCACCTCAGCCCAGCGCTCCTGGAGACTGATCTGTTTCCATGTGTACACCTGTCCTGTATATACCTGGTTAGTCCTCTCCAGGGACCCTCTGCTCTAGTTCTTTATTGTCACCTGCTGAAGGACCCTGTCATTGTCACTATTGCTCTACTCAGGGCCCAGTTCCCAGGTACTCCAGTAACTCCAGGTCCCCAGAGGGGCTGGAGCATCTGCTTGGATCCTCACCTGGCAAAAGTAGAAGTTGTCATTCTCTGGGTCACATCTGTTTGGCCTCTGAGGCGGTTCCACTTCACCCCCAGAGCATCTCACCACATGAAGGTCATATATTATCCCTGAGTCAGACCAGGTACCAGACACTGACTTGACACCCATTTTACCACCCACCCCCAACTGTCACACAAAATTTCTAAGATTCTTCCCTTTCCTTCCTCCCTCATTCTTTTCTTCCCTCCTTCCCTCCCTCCCTTTCACCTTGATTCTTTCTCTCCTTTCTAACAATCCCTCCACTTCATCATCATGTCCCCATTATTCAGTAGGCACAGCCTTCCAAGTCATAGATCAGGCCCAGATCTCCCAGCCCTACACAGAGAAGGTTCCCAGCAGTCTCTCTGAGCAGTGGAATAAAGATGGCTTTTATTTCTTTTCCTTCCTCTTGATTTTACTGTCTCAATTTCTACCTTGAACCAATATTAAATATCTCTAACCAAATAATAATAAAAATCAGTCATTATCATCACAATTTATAAAGTTGCTTGTAAGTAGTACCTTAAGCTTTGTCAAGTTGCATGCACCTGTCCCCTTTTGGGTGCCTACATCTCCCCAGCACACAGCTAACCATGAATTTCTCTCCACAGTGAACAGCTGCTGTCGGTGTTTTAGGAATAGGTTTTATAGCACTTGTTACATTTTTATATGTATATTTATTTCATATGCTTTTATTTCTACCACCACAGTATTCTAGAAAGGATTTCAAGCAGCTGACAAACATACTTGAAGCACAGCGGGGGGGGGGGGTGAGGAAAAAGGGATTGATGGAGAAATATAAAGAACAGACAAATGAAGACAATACAAAGAGTGCTTGGTGGCCGCGGGCATGCTCTGTGAGGCCATGGATTTCAGCTACTCGCGAGTGAATATTCAGCCAGAATTGTTCCCTTTAATGCCAACCAGCTCACCTAGTAGTTTTCAAATGAGTGCATCTGTGGAATAGTTTTGGAAACTGTGGAGGACTGGTGGCCGTGGACCAGTTAGTGGGCAGAGAGGATGGCCAGATGGCTCTACCTTCACTTGTTTGGGGTTTTTTTTCTTTTTCTTTTTCTTTTTTCTTTTTTAAGATTTATTTTGTGTGTTTTGTCTACATGCCTGTATGTGCATCGGGTGCCTGTGTATTATTCTCAGAGATCATTAACGGACTTCAGATCTCCTGAAACTAGAGTTACAGGTGATTGTGAGCCACCATTTGGGAGCTGGGAAACCACAACTAAGCCCTCTGCAAGAGCAACAAAATTCTTAACTGCTGAGCATCTCTCTAGCCTATATTAGAGTTATACTTTCTTTTTTTTTCTTTTTGAGACAGGGTCTCATTATGTAGTCCTGGCTGGCCTAAAACCTACTTATGTAGACCAAGCTAGTCTTGAACTCATAGAAATCTATGCGCATCTGTCTCCCAAGTGCTGAGATTAAAGGTGTGTTCTGCCACACCTGTCCATTGTAGGCAGTTTTTATGTTGGAACCTAGTACAAGAAGGTATTTGGTTCATAGGGACTGTATTTTTATTCATTTTGGAGTTATTCTGACACTGTTTCATATTGTTCTGTGAGCATGAGAATTTTAGAGTTCTTCATCACCGACTGGAAAGTTGGGAACAGTGGAGCCGTGAGGCCTATGGACTGTGAAGTAGCCTGGTCGGCACACTCACAGTGCCCCAAGCCTAGTGGCGATCACAATGAAAGACTTTAATGTTCTAATTATTTTATACTTGGAGAATTTCAGATTTAGAAACAATGAAATGTGATCATATCAACCTCCTTAGTGAAAGATTTTCTTTGCATTTGTTTGCTTGTTTATTTGGAGGGCACAGTTCGTGCCGCGTGTGAAGGCCAGTTCTTTCCCTTCCACGGTGTAAATCCTGGGGATTGAACTCAGCGCCTCAGCAGCCAGTGTAAATTACCCTCCGAGCCACCTCTGTAAGCAAGTGTTACAACTATGGGGACAGGGTGAGAGATCTCCTGACTGATTTGGAAGTCAGGCACCCTGAAGCTGGGGTGCCCTGGGGGATGAGGCAATCACACTCCTCCTCTCCTGGAGAGCCGCCTTACCTGAGCTTTGCTCCCTTAAGGGCGCTTCCCTGCAGAGCTCTGCTTCTTCTCTCAGGCCCAAGATGTTACTTCTTTTGCTTTACTCTACTAAAGGGAAATGTACTAATCTCCTCCAGCTCCTGCAAAAAGTGTGACTTTTTTCTGCCCGCCCGCCCTGCTCATCCCTAAGGTATGTCCCAGCAAGGGTCTTGCGTTTTTCTGTTCTGCTACACCTTGCTCCATCCCCCTAAGGGGACATATCTGCAAGGTTTTTCTCCTCAGTTCTATAAAGGACATGTCAGCAAGTTCTCTGCGCCAGCAAATGAAGATCTTCACCTAAGACTCTTGAAAAAGAAATTTATTTGGGAAAAAGGAGTCCAGGAGAGTGGCTGCCTCTGCCAGGGTGGGAAAGAACAGCCTATGACTGAACAGGCAAAGGGGCTTATATGGGGCTTCTTATGAGCCAAGTTTCTCCAGGGACACTCAAGGATTGAATAGTTATTCCTGCTCAGGGATTGGTCAGTTTTGTTGGTCAAGGGCAGAAATGGCTCTGATTTCAGGGCCAAACTGTGTTTCTTTCATTGGCCCCTTTTAGCTTTTGGACTTTCAATTCTAAGACCAGGACATATTTCTTTCATTGGCTCTGATTCTAGGAACCAAGTCTGTTACTTTGGTACTAGTCTCAGAGTCAGGGCACATTTCTTTGGTTCTGGACTGAGGGAGAAAGTGTTTCTTTCACTGGCTCTGGTTTCAGGGCCAGGGTAGATTTCTTTTGGTGGCCCCCTTTCTCTACAACCTTACCTCCATTTTTAAATAAACATTAAAAAAAATACACATCTTCTAGAAACTTACAGCCTAGTACAGGACAATAGTGCATCTTGACTTCTGGAGAGTAGGGAGGGTTGCCACTGTCTCTGGCAACTTTGTAGTCTTTGAGATTTTCTCAGGCACATGGTATAAAGGTTGGAGAGTATGACTGTGTCTGAGTCCTACATGTATTTGTATCTATCTGTTCTGGAGGCAGATGTTCAGCTCTACCACATTCTGGCTGTGGAAACTTGGGTGAGTCACTTCACCTCCCTGAGATTCTTTTTCATCTATACTAAACAACTTTCTAAATCCTAGATCAAGACCCTGTGGTAATATATTGTATATTTCATAAAAATAATAGTCTGAAATATCAGAGGACAGAGGTACCCACAGAGCCAAGCCATGGAAGTCAGGGAGTGGTGACCCACACCTTTAATCTCACCTGGAGACAGAGATTGTCTAGACCTCCATGAGTTCAAGGTCTAAAGTCAGGCACTGGTGACGTTAATGCCAGCGCATGTGATCCCACAATTCTGCTCCCAGTACTTGGAAAACACATACATTTAATTCTAACGCTAGGAAATTTGAATCAGGAACTAAAATAGCTGGGTGGGGAGAGAAAGATAAGGCTGGAGGAGGCAAGGTTTCTTCCCTTGGCCTGACACTACCCTTTTCAGCAGGGGATGGAGAGGTTTGGAGTCGGAGGATTCATGGAGACAGGCCTGAGGAGTTGGCTGGGTGAGAGGTGGCTGTGGTTTCTCTATTTCCCTAATATTTCAGCTTTGGGTTTTTATTATAATACCAAATAAAATTTGTGCAGTAGGACCCCATATGTGTGTGGGAGTCATGGAAACCTTGGCATCAGTAAAAGCTATCTGAATACACAATGACCAAAAATTATTTTAAATGCAAATTCATAATGGATTTGATATATCTTTGGCAGCACACATCTGTATTGTATTATGTGGCTTCACTGCAGCCTTGATTCTAAGCACAACTTGTCACCGAAGACCAGAAACACCTTGGCTCAAATTCAAAATACTATATGTCATGAATTACAGTGCTTGTACTGTGCATACAAACTCGGCTGCTTTTATAAAAATGTGATGGTTTAATTACAGAAAATAAAGATACACACACACACACATATTCTTACTACCATCCTTCATCATACAAGTGTCAAATTAGTTTATCATTGGATTATATTGTGTTGAAATGTTTGGTTTTAAAAATTACTATTTGAGTTCCTGTCCTGAGTTTCGTACAAGAAAATCATTGAATGAATTTTGGCTTGAGACTAGGGCAGAATTTCCAATCATTTCTGAAATGGTTCTAAACCTTCAACTGCCACTTTGTACTGTGTATTTACATGAGGCAGTGTTCTCAGCTTTGGTGAGTAGAACGTGGAGATGTATGTCAAGCAAGGGCATTTCTCTGTTGGAGCCCCTCCCACTCCTGAGAATGCATCCATACTTTTTTAAAGAACATTTTTACACTTATAAATTGTTCTTATGATGGGAGTGTTTGTGTGTGTGTGTGTGCACGTGCGCGCTCTCCATGGCTTGCACATGGAGGTAAGAGGAAAACCTCTGGATGTTGGTTCTCTCCTTCTGATGTTCAATTTCCAGGGGTCATCCATGAAACTTGGGGGGAAGCTCCTTCACTGTGGGGCTATATTCTTGGCCCTTTCTCACTTTTCCTTAATAAATCTACATTCTTCTAAGAACAAAATCAGCCCTGAATAATATTGAAGATCCTCAACATTCTGCAGTAGGAAGTATGAAGCAAAGATTTAACTCTGTAAAAATAAACACGAACATAATCTCATTAGTATGCAAATTTTCTTTCATTTTAATAAGTAGTAAAATTATGTGCACACCAAAAAATTGTTTGCAAATAAATTTCTTTATGGTTTTTTTCACCAGTAAATGTTTGTCTTTGCACTTATTTATATACCTATGCATCAGGGGTTGCATAAAAATTTCTCAGGCAAAAGAGGTCACCTGTAGAAAACATTTAAGTAGCCCTGGTCTATGGAACCTAGAGAGAAATACCAGCTCTGAGTAGTCCAGTTCACTTATTTGTTTTCATGTGTGGGTGTGCCTTGTGTGTATGTTTGTGTGGGTGTGCCTTGTGTGTATGTTTGTGTGGGTGTGAATTGTGTGTATGTTTGTGTGGGTGTGCATTGTGTATGTTTGTGTGGGTGTGCCTTGTGTGTATGTTTGTGTGGGTGTGAATTGTGTGTATGTTTGTGTGAGTGTGCCTTGTGTGTATGTTTGTCTGGGTATGCCTTGTGTGTTTGTTTGTGTGGGTGTGTATACACAAGCACATGGAAGCCAGAGGTCGGCACCAGTGTCTTCCTCACTGGTTTTTGAGACAGGGTCTTGCACTGAATCTGGAGCTCACTGATTCAGCCAGGCTGGCTGGCCAATGGCTTCAGGAATCTGCTGGTCTCTACCTGCTGGCATCAGTATTAGAGAATGTGCTGCAGCACCCTGCTTTTATGAGGGTGCTGGATATCCTAACTTGGGTCATGGTTGTGTGGCTGGCCCTTTAACCACTGAGCCATATTCCAGCCCCCTTGGATATTTATTTCTTGTTTACTGCAGTCGCGGAGGGTTTTAGACAGATGATCTCTGGTTGGCTCAGGCTTCTGTTCCCTTGTGCTTGGTAGTTTCAGTGTCCCTAAGCACCCAGGACCTGCTGGTTGGTAGGGGGAGGAGGAGGTCACTGAGAGTTGGCTCACCTGTCTTTCACCCTGTTCTTATCCCAGTTCCACGATACAGCCTCGTGATTACCCTCATGCACAAGGAAGGTCACGAAATGTAGTCCCTCCATGGGCCACAAAGAAGAGTGAACTCTGTGAGTGGTTAGCCTTGGCTACTCACCAGAACTTCTCAGTACCACAAAGACTCAGCAAAGATGATGTGCCTGGCACAGAGTAGGTGCTCAGTCAACATGGGCATATAAAGCCATATGCTGTTTGTGCAATAATGGTGTTATTTCTTCAGTATCTAAACCATTAACTAGGCACTGGGCTTCTGTTTGATCTCTGATCCTTCTAACATCTATGCAAAGCCTGGAGACTACCCTCTAAACAGATGAGGAACCAAGACCCAGAGAGGGTAGGGAGTTGGCCCAAGGCCACATAGCTTGGAGGAATGGATTCAAACCCAAGGAAATATAGTTCAGCAGCCTATGATCTTCTCACCAAATCAAGATCCCATTGGGCACTAAGAACACACAGAACACACACAGGCCTGGACCTCCGGGAGCAGGCTGCTTTGGTGCTTCTCCATAAAGTATAGCAAAAAGAATAGTGTACACAGGTCATACCTTGAAAGGTTAATTTCAAAACAGCATCAGGGTAATGCTAAGCATAGTCTTATACTCCTGTTTCCCTCAACTGTCTGCAGTCCCCGGGTCCAGTCCCTCTCCTCCCATCCATCCCTCTTGTATTTTGGTTCAATTCTCTCCCTCACTGGTGTCTCTGGATTTCTCAGTTCACCTCTGCACTCTGTGTCCCAGTGGGTCTGAGAAAGATGCCCCAACGAACCCTCGTCTCTCCACACACTCTTCATTCACTTAACAAAATATTTTGTGTTGAGCCCGATGGTTGAGTCTAGTGGTGAAGACAGACAGGGATCAAATACACATATCAACAAACTCAGAAGAAACTGGATCTCTGAGTATCGACCAAGGAGAATCTGAGCCAGATTAGGAGGTAGCAGCAGGCTGCCCAGCAATGTAAAGGATATGTATGTATTATTTAGGTGGGGAGGGGGCAGGACAAGATGTATAAAGGCTCTGTGTTGAGAGAAAGCATCAAGGGAGTAGAGGTGGGAAGGTGCTGGCCCACTGAGGCCCAGGAGAATGAAGACAAATATTTAGTCTTTATTCCCAAGAGCAGAGACAACCCATCAGAGAGCTTTATGTCAACAGATATGTCTGCTAAGTGAAATGCTGATGTTCCTGTATCTTAGCATTCCAATAGAAGATTGGGACCCTTGTCCCATTAGATAAGGACCTCTGGTAGCCTGGCAGGTGAATGCCCAGCCCCTCCCTCCTCAGGCAAGATACTCTGACGATGTACAGCCAGCTGCTCTCTGGCTCCAGAGACCTCCAGTGGCTTCGGCCCCGGCCCTGGCACCCAAAGTATAATCTGCTCCCTCTGTTGTTCTTTTTCCTGTCTTACCACCTCCCTATTTCCAGGAGCTTCCTGAGGTCACCCCAGGACAAATCCAGCCTTTATCTTATACTTCCTAGAGAAACCCCCAAAGAAGACAGTCTGAAACAAAGATGAGCTTGAGAGGGAGCAGGGAGCAGAAAGAGATGCTGTCTAGGTTGGAGATACCTCCATGGAGGCAGCACTGGGCAGAGGACCGCATCTCATCAGCAGGACTATGAGATGCAGTGACTATGCTGAGTAAGGGAGGGGCCTGTGGGAAGCGTTGCCCAAGCTTCTGTCCACCCTAGCAGGGAGGCAAGGGGAAAGGCCAAGAATACATATGTTAATATTTCTATGCATGTCACAGAACATCTTGTAGCCAGCAGATTTTCTGGAACCCTCTGCTGTCTTTTCATCCTGCCTTGACACATCAGACTCTAGAAGAGCCCAGCTGCCATGACCCGGGGAAGCCAGCATTTTCTCCGTAGGGCAGGATCCAATAACAGTGTTCTCATCCAATAAAGGAGGCTGGTGCACAGGGACAAAATATTGAATTAAAAACAATACCAGAACCTCTGAGCTCATACCACCCCTGAACTGCCTGTGCAGGCTTTTGCTCTGCAAATTGGTAACGGAAGCCCCAGGGAAATACTGTCCAGGAGAGGAGGGGTAAAAAGAGGCGGGGGAGGAAGAGAGAAGCAGCGAAGTCCTGGCCACAGCTGGCTGAGCCAACACCAAGGAGCAGAGCAAGGTTTCAGCTTCAGAAACCCAGCCCCAAGCTCTGGGCTCTAGCCTTAACCATGGCTCCATGGGGCTCATTCCGAGACACCTGTGTTCACTCACAGCTTTGAGGGCAGCATTCCTGGGTTTACAGCCTGAATCTGCCATAGTGATGGGTTCCGTGTCCTTGAGAATCCTCAGAGAACTGAACTTCAGTTGTTGTCTTAAGGCCTCATTCAGGCCAGCACTGTGTGATGTGGGAATATCTTTCTATATGTTGTGAATAAAGGACTGTTTTGGCCATGGCAGACGCCATAGAGGTAGGTGGAGGAATCGGACCATAGGTATGGAGAGGGTGGAGTCAGACACAGATTGAGCCAGATGCCCTAAGAAGAAACATGTAAGGAACACAAGTGAGCCACGGGCCACATGGCGGGACAGATGAATGGAAATAGGTTGAGATGCAGGAGCTAGCTAGCGATGTGCCTGAGACATAGGTCAAACAGCATGAAGTTAATATAAGCGTCTGAGTCATTTTTGGGGACCTAAGCAGTGGCGGGCGGCAAAGCAGTCTGGGACTGCAGGTCTGTGGGTCTGGACCTCTGGCCAAACAGGGTCAGGAAACCCATCGTAACAACTGTGTTTAGCCATCATTCGATTCTAGCCACCGGTCCCCTTCCAAGGCTATCAGTAAAGTCATCTGCCCAGGATCATACAGCAAGGTACAGCTAGATGTCAAACCAAAGTGGTAGAACTTATGAAGGTCTAGATGCTGTGGTCTAGATGCTTAGGTCCTCCCAGACTCTTGCCTTAGGCCTATTCCCCATTGTGATAGTATGGAGGGGCAATACCCATGAGAGGTGACAAGATCATGGGACAGAGACAATACAGTTTGAATCAGTGCCTGTCTTAGGTAGGGTTTCCATTGCTCTGATAAAACCATGACCAAAAGCAACGTGGGGAAGACTTTATTTCATCTTACAGCTTATAAGTCTGTCATCCAGGGAAGTCAGAACAGGAACTCAAGGCAGAAACTTGAAGGCAGGAACTGATGTCCCAAAGGGGTACTGATTACCGCCTTGCTCTCCACGGCTGACTCAGCCTGCTTTCTTATAGAACCCAGAACCACCAGCCCGGGAGTGAAACTGCCAACAGTCAGCCAGTCCTTGCACATCAGTTATGAATCAAGAAAATGCCCTACATACTTGTCTAAAGGTCAATCTTGAGGGTGTGTTTGGAGGTTCTAACAGGGGAACAGAGCTACTTGTAAACCCTTGATGGAAGACTGGTCCTCCTCTAGTCAGAGAAGGTGGTCCTCTTTGACCAAGTGAGCGGCTTCAGGAGGGATGCACATGACGTGGTGAGGAAGGAAGGGGAGACCCCCTTAGCCAGCCAAAGTAACACTGGAGATCTATGGGGTGAAAGATGTCGCAGCCAGATCGTCCTCACATTCTTAAAGGTCAATCTTATGGTGACATTTTCTCAATGATGAGTTCCTCTTCTTGGATATGTCCAGGTTTGTGTCAAATTGGCAAAAACCAACCAGCAGGACCAGACATGGGAAGCACTTGAGAGGCAGAAGCAGGAGGATTTCAGTGAGTTTGATGCCAGCCTGGTACATAGTGAGTTTTATGATAGCAAGGACAATAAAGAGAACCTTGTTCCCAACCAACAAGTGCCTTTTAAAAAAAACACCAAGGGGCCAGAGAAATGAGTCAGATATCTGAGACAGTAAAATATGTCTGCCATATGACATGAGTTGGATCCCTGTTGTGGACTATTTAACTACTTAAACATGTGATACATTGGTTTCACCTTGACTGCCTAAAGTACCTGATTGGCCTAGTAAGAGCTGAGCAGCCAATAGCTAGGCAGAGAAAGGACAGGCAGGGCTGGCAGAGAGAATACATAGGAATAAGAATCTAAGTCTCAAGAAGAGAACAACGCAAAAGAAGGACACCTGGGGCCAGAAGCCAGGCAGCTGCTAGCCAGTGAGGCACAGAGACAGCAGGAAAGGAAGGCTGAGCATTCGTAACAAATACGTCTCCGTGTCACGATTCAGGAGCTGGTTAGTGGCCCAAAAGAAAAAGCCCACTACAGATCTCAAGACCCATTTAATAGAAGAGGAGAATTGACTCCCCAAAGTTGTTCTCTGACCTCAATTATGCTCTTGCCAGTCACGTGTGCTTCCCCAACCCCCCACATACACTCACACAAAAATAAATTAACTAAAAAAGCAACTTTGAGGAACAATTTATTTGGCTTATATTTGCACATCACTGTTCATCACAGAAGGAATTCAGGACAGAACTCAAACAGGGTAAGAACCTGGAGGCAGGAGCTGATGCAGAAGCTCTGTGCGTGCGTGCGTGCGTGCGTGCGTGCGTGTGTGTCTCCATGGCTTGCTCAGCCTGATTTCTTACAGAGCCTAGGACCACCAGCCCAGGGAAGGCTCCACCTACAATGAGCTGGGTCTTCCCCCCTGCATTATTAATTAAGAAAATCCCTTACAGGCCTGTCTACAACCCGATTTTAAGAAGGCTTTTTCCTACCTGAGGTTTCCTCCTCTTTCTCAGACCACTTTAGCAGGTGTGCCGAGTTGACATGAATCTATCCAATACGATTATTCTGGCTGGTTGTCTGCTTATTTGTTTGTTTGACAAGGTTTCTCTGTAACCTTAACTGACTTGAAATTTAGTAAGTAAATACAGTTGAGAGATGAGCCTGCCTCTGACTCCCAAGTACTAGGATTAAAGGCCTGGGCCTCCCTCCCAACTCAAGGGGACTTTTTGAAGTATCACTCCCAATATACATCACCCAAACAGGATTTTTTAAATGTATAATTCTGATACTCACTGTTGATCTTAAAAATAAATTTGGTTGGATTAAGAGGCATTTTAGAGATTACTAAACACTCCTCTAGGTGTGCCTGTAGTTTTCAGAGACAATTAGCTATGTGGGAGGACCCATTGTGAATGCCGGTGGCACCAGCCAATAGGATGGGGATCCAGATGAAGCTAAAGAGGAAGAGAAGAGACACTGGCTAGTACTGGCATGCTCACTGTCTGGCTCCATGAGGTGAGCAGGTTGGCACACCCCCTCTTCTCCACACCCTTCCTTCACCATGTTGTAACTCATTACAGCCCAGGAATGACTAACTAATCTGGACTGAAATCTTTGAAATTATAGTCAGAAAATCTTTGCTCCATTAACGTGAACCTCTCAGGTCACAGCAATGAACATGCCGACCAACATAGTAATCAACATGTCTCTATCATGTTCTGAGGTTCAGAATGGAGCTTAGGTGGTAAATACAGTGTGTCTGTTGTGGCAGAACCACACAAGCAAGTGTGTGGCAATATATTGTATCAAACAAAGCTTGCCTGAAGCTGAGAGGGCAGAGCCAGTCACAGAGTTAGCCATAGAAGTCAGGCAGTGATGGCACATGCCTTTCATCCCAGCTCTCAGGAGGCTGGATCTCTGTAAATTCAAGGCTACACTGGCCTAAGTGAGATTGATCCAGCCTGGAAGAGAAACAGAGCCAGGCAGTGGCAGCACACACCTTTAGTCCCAGCACTAGGAAGGTTGAAACAGGAAGTGATATGGCTGGTCAGAGAAAGGTTTAAAAGGTGAGAGGAGACAGAGTTCGCCCCTTCCATTCCAGCCTGTGCTTCCCTTATTCAGTCTGAGGATTCATGGAGATAGGTTCATAGGTTCTACCCCTTTGGCCGCCTGAGGATTCAGTAGTGGTGAGAAGTGGCCATAACTTGTTCCTCTGTCTCTCTGATCTTTCAGCTTTTCCCCAATGTCTGTCTCTGCTTTTTATTATAAGTCCAATCAGGATTCATGCAATACAAGTGAGATAACTCAGGGAGTGTAAGTGGGGAGAAATGGACAGAAGTGGTTCCATAGATCTGAGCATGTCTAGTGTCCTGCTTGAGGTAAGACATGGGCAGGGTGGCGTGGTTCACAAAGCCATCCCCTCAGGGCAGAGAAGCAAGTAGAGAGAGCAGCCAGAGCCCAGGCAAGGATAGAACTTGGGAAAGTATTGGCCAGAGTTTATTTCTGTCCTTATGGCAGAAATTCAACTGGAATTAGTTAAGGCAAAAATGGAGAATATGCTCACTCCAGTGTTTAGGAAATATAATTCCTCAAGTGGAAAGACGGTGGTGCCCTTTGACCTCTGAAAGCCGGTGCAATCAATTCAGAAGTACCAGGGTCACAGACTTTACTCTCTCTCACATGACTCTTGACTCTCCCACATAGCAGGAGACGTGACCACAGAAGCCCCTGTATTTAAGTCTCATGGTATATGGCTTGGAAAAAGATTGGTTCTGCCCTTGTTTGGAAAATACAGTGGAAGAAGCTAGGTGTGTACCTCAGTTGGTAGAGTGCTTACCTAAAATGCATAAAGTCCTGAGTTTGATCCCCAACACTGCATAAAACTGGCTGTGGTGGTGTAAACCTATAATCCCAGCACTCAGCTGGAGGAGTCAGGAAGATCAAGTTCATTATCATCTTCAGCTACATTTCTAACGTGAGGCTAGGTTGGGATACAGGAGGCTCTGCCTCCAAATGAATCAATGAGCAATGGAAGGAAAGCAGCCAGATGGTTTAGCTTTGGTCAGGGCTCCACCTGTAGCCTAATTAAGTATGGCCAGAGAGATGAAGCCAAGTAGCTGTATGGTTATTCTGTTGGGGACCACAAGCGTGAAACGGGGGAGACATGGCTCCCAGAAGCTAAGCCCAGAGAGGGATGAAAGCAGTTGCAGCATAATAAGCATCCTGACTACAGGAACCAGAGCACCCAGCACAATCCCAGAGCATCCTCAGAAATACAAACCACATGGAGCACCAAGGAAAGCAGATGGTCCACAGCTTGCTTGTTGGAAGGGATGATGACTGCTTCTGTCTTTGATATCTCTTTTTTTAGGTGACACCTCTGATGTGCTACCAAGGACTTTGAGATGTAGAACAACTTAGTTGCTCAAGAGGTGAGTGGTGGTTTGAGTGAGAAATGTCCCCAGTAGGCTCGTGTAACTAAACCCTTGGCGCCCAGTTAATAGTGCTGTTTGGGGAGATGGTGGCACTTTGTGTGAAGGAAGTATGTCACTGGGGGTGGGCTTTGAGAATGTGTAACCTGGCCCCATTTCCAGTTTGTTCTCTCTGCTTCCTGCATGTGCATGGAAATGTGATCAGCCATTTTCCTATTGCTGCTGCCTGCCTACTCTGCCATCTGGACTCTCTTTCTGGAAGCATACGCCCAAATAAACTCTTTAAGTCGCCCGTGGTCATGGCATTTTTATCTCAGCAACAGAAAACATCATTCAAGCAGCCTTGGTGAAGAAGGAAATCCCCTCTGCCATAGGCCTATCAACAGGACCACACTCTGAGAACTATGGTCCTAGGGTACTGTAGCTGACTCCCCCAGCACTTCTCTGATGCAGGCATCTGATGCCAAGACCTCCAACCCAGCTTACCCAGCACTGCTGTACATTGATCGGGCTTGGATACATGGGCCTCAGGTGAGCTCAACTTTAAAATAGGCAAGGGATGTGTTATGGTTAGTTTTAATTAACAACTTAACACAATATAGACTCACCTGGGAAGAGGGTCTCTTGGGGGGGGGGGTGATGTCTCTGAAAATACCGCAGCCATCAGAATGTCGATCTACGTGAGGCAAGAAGGAAGTCTAGTTCAACACAACTCAGTCGCCAGCATTGGCTCAAATGTCTAGAGTCTGACACTACACCATTTATTTTAGGCATATTGAGGCACAGAACAATTTTGGAAAAAAGTTTTCTGATGATAATTGACTCCTATCTGTGCGTACAACAAAGCTTAGGACATGATAACATTGAGACTCTTTTCAAAGTACATGCGACCTCTTCCATAAAGATGAGCTCCACTGGCTGAGAAACAATACTTACGGTCAGGGAAAAAAAGTCTGGGAAAGTCAAGTGGGGCCTGACCGGGCTATTATAACCACCTCCATTTTCTCCCCTTGAAGAGACAGCACTGCATGTTTCACACTCCTGGTTTCCCTGGTGTTTCTCTGTGAGCACAAGACTCTCTGTCCCCCAACAGGCCTCAGTGAGGGATTCTGCAGATGAGGTTGAACGTGTGTATGAAGATTGTCTTGACATTGTATTAATAAATGTAGGAAGGCCCAGACTAAAAGTGAGTGGTACCATTTACTGGGTCCAGATCCCGAGCTGTTTAAAAGTAGAAAAAGCAAGCCAAGCCATAAGCAGCCAATTATTGATAAGAAAATGTTCCTACAGTCTTGACTGTGGGCCAATGTAATGAAGGCATTTTCTCAAGTGATAGTTCCTCCTCCTAGGTGATCCTTATTTGTGTTAAAATGACAGAAAAAAGAAATCTTAGGTAGACGAGAGTGCATGACATGTTACTGAATCTTTTTTTTTTCTTTTAAACCTGTGTTTAAAGTCTCTGAATCCCCCTGCCCTGGTTTCCCTTCCTGTGAGAAAAACACCCTGACAAAAACGTACTCAGGAGAAAAGGAATTTACAATCCATCGTTACAGAGAAGTCAGGGCAGGAACTTGGATCAGTTGTGCTGTGGGGTGGTCTTTCTATACACTGTGAATGTATGTTGCTACCAATAGTTAATAAAGAAGCTGTGTTGGCTTATGGTAAGACAGGATATAGCCAGGCAGGGAATCCAAGAGAGACAGAGGAAGAAGAAAGATGAGGTCAGAGCAGACACTGCCAGCCACCCAAGAAACAAGATGTGACTGTACAGGTAAGCCGCCAGCCACCCAAGAAACAAGATGTGACTGTACAGGTAAGCCGCCAGCCACCCAAGAAACAAAATGTGACTGTACAGGTAAGCCACCAGCCACGGGGCAATACATAGATTAATAGAAATGGGTTAATTTAAGATGCAAGAACTAGCTAGTAACAGCCTGAGCCATAGACCAAACAGTTTGTAATTAAGCCCTTGTGTGTTTATTTGTGACCAAGACGCTGCAGGACACAGGAAAACTTCTGGCTACACAGCTAGTCACATTCTCCATCAAGAGCAGAGAGGATGTGCTTTCTCACAACAATCAGTCATTGATCTTTCCAGGACCAGGCCTGGTGGGGGTGCCACCACTGCCAGGTGGCCCTGAGTCATATAAAAAAGCAAGCTGATGGACCAGAGAGATGGCTCAGTGGCTAAGAGCACCTGCTATTCTTTCAGAGAACCTGGGTTTGAGTCCCAGTACCCAGGTGGCATCTCACAATCATCTGTTACTCTAGTTACAGGGAATCTAATTCCCTCTTCTGGCCTCTTTGGAGCCAGGCATGCACATGGTGTGTGTTGTGCCCAGAGCCCAGACCCATAAGAAAACCACCAAGAGACTGGTCTGATGTAACAGCAAAGAGTCTCTTGTTGACAAGCTAATTTAGGTCACTCTGTCTAACACAGAGGTGGAGTAGGAGCCACCCTGAGCAGCAAGGACTTTTATTGGGGGGAGGGCTCTAGAGGCTTCAGAGCTGCAGGGTTACAGTCCTGGGATTGGTTCAAGCTTGGGCTAGGGGTACCTATTATAAATTCATTGGCTGCTTTGAATTCTACGGATGTTTCAACATTTGGCGATGGACATTTTCCTACATCAGCAGAAGAACAGATATACCTGGAGACTGTCCCTTTCCCAAGAAGGGAATATTTGAAATGTCAGGTATTTTCCTTTAGTTGCTGGCTCCTCCCTGGATGGTGTCTGCCCATGGACATTCCTGGTACCACTAGGTGTTGCCAGCAAGTGCCTGCTTTCTGTCTGGCTTTCATTAAGCCTGTCATGGTAGTTGTGTGGTCAAGCTGCCCTGGACCCCACATTACCCTCATCTCCAGACACTAAAGTCTCAGATATTAAATGACATGTCCAAGGTCACACATCCAGCAAGTAGCTGAGCTGAAGCTTGAGTTGTTCTGTTGGGTTGCATAGCCTACATCCTACACCTTTGGC
This sequence comes from Phyllotis vaccarum, assembly GCA_033318265.1. Lineage (NCBI taxonomy): Eukaryota > Metazoa > Chordata > Mammalia > Rodentia > Cricetidae > Phyllotis > Phyllotis vaccarum. The sequence goes on along the minus strand of JARWLC010000001.1, from coordinate 184,604,327 downwards.
TTCCTTAATCCTTTCTAAAAAACCTGAACTATTCTTGGTTCAAAAATCTGCTTTTCCTTGTATCAGCTGGAAGGCCTTGGGGCTGCAGGAAGGAAATACCAGTCTCAATGATTAACAAGGAGACATTATGTTCTGACTCACTCATTCTATGGCTCCATGTCCCACCCCCCTCTTCCCACTGTGTACAACATGGAACCTAGTTTTATCCCTTTGTTCAGAAGACTGACACATCTCCAGACATCATACACAGATATAGCCATGCCTACCAACAAAGCAGGGAGTTTTTACTTTCTGGAAATAACAAAATCTTTTCTGGAAGCCCTTAGGCACGCACTCCTCACATCTCAGAATTGTTTCTGCTTCCAGACTCATCACTCACTCTGCAATTGGGACTGCATGACTAGCTTGTACAGTGGCCGCAGGCCATCTGCAGGGAAATGGCCCACCCTCCAAATCAAAGTTCTATTTGAAAAAGAAAAGAGCCGTGACTTGTTCAGGGTAAGCAAACAAGTGGGCCATTTTGTTTTTCTTCTCACTTACCAACACTTTTTATCCCCAATTGTTGTAATTCTTCCTCTCTCATTTTTAAAGTCAGCATGTTGTACCTGCTTCAAAAACCCCCAACATCACGGGCCAACTTCCCGATGCAAAAACAAAGGTTTCTTTATTTGAGCCCAGGCAAGGGCTTCTTCCTGAACTCTTCAAATCAGTAAGTGAAAGAGGAAGCCCTGAGCCCCTGATTACAAAGGGTTTATATAGGGAAAAACCACAAGCAAAGAGCTATATATCTTGGCATTCTACGGTTGGGTAAGGGCACATAGAGTGAGGTAATCTTTTAAAATTATTTGTCAGGCAGTAGGTGGGCAATTTTTAACTGTTATAAAATGCTGGCAGGATTTATGGCAAGATATGGGATGTCTTCAAAGGCATCTAGCTCTTGTTAAATTTTACTACCATGCCTCCTGTTTGACTGTGTCTAGGATATTTGTTTTGAATTCTGTTGTTACAGAACATTTTGGGGGCTTGAGTTCAGCTCCCAGTCACCATGAAGGCCAGTTCTCAGGATGGCATTGGTTCTGCTCTTTCAAACACATATTCAATATAGACACTGATGGATTTCACTACAGTTTCATCTGTGGATGCTGTGTGTGCTGGGTGCTCCATTATCTTCTCTTACTCCTCCATATGCACCGGTCCCCTTCACCCTCCCAAACAGTTCCCTTCAACTTTGATGTCACACATATTCATACTCTGCATATACATATGCGTGCATGCATACTCTAGGGTCAGTATGTGAGAGAAAGCATGCACATTTGACTTCTTTTTTCCAAATTTTTATTATAAACATTTTATTTATTGTGTGTGTGTATGTGCCCACATATGTGAGTAAATGTACATGCCACAGAGCACATATGAGATCAACAACTTGTGGGAGTCGGCTGAGGAAATCATTTCCCTCCTTCTACCATATGGATCCCAAGAATTGAACTCAGGTTGTCAGGTTTGGCCACAGTCACCTTTATCTGCTGAGCTGTCTCACGGCCATAGCAAACTGGCCTTTCTAAATCTTTTTTTTATTTCACTTAACATGTTGATCTCCAGTTCCACCTATCTTCTCTGAAGGGACATAATTCTCTTTATTTTTGATAGTTTCATAAACATATACAATGTGTTCTTGCTGTATTCAACCCATTAGCCTCTGTTGTCCGTCTTCTTTTCCCTCTGAGATCCTTCTTCTCACCTAGTCCCCCGGTGGCTACACCATTAAACAAAGTGATATCCCCTCCTCAAGAAGCCATTAACAGTCATTAGCTCCTCAGAAAGGGGCGGGACCTCATGGGGCCTCCTCTGTCCTTGCTGGAATGTTAAGGGGCTCCATCTTGTGTGCTCATGATTTGCAGCAGCCATGTCAGACCTGGATGGCAGTGTTTCACGAGTGCTCCCTTCCTCCAGCTCTTACATCCTTTTCACTCCATCTTATGAAATGTTCCCTGGGCTTTTGTGGGAGAAGACATAATTTTATTCTTCATCGTGGCTGAATTGTGTGCAGCCACATTTTCTTTAGTCAGCTGTCTATTGGTGGACTTCTAGGCTGGTCTTATATCTTGACTCTTGTGGACGGTACAGCATAAACACAGGTTTGCAAGCATCTTTGCTATGTGTTGACTCAGAGTATTTAGGGTATATACCCAGGAATGGTACAACTGGTCAGAAGGATATTCTATTTTTAGCCCAGTGAGAAGCCAGTTGTACCATTCCTGGGTATATACTGATTTCCGCAGTAGCTGCAACATTTTACAGTGAATAAGGGTTCCTCTTTTCCTACATCCTAGCTGGAATTTCTTGTCATTTGCCTTCCTAATGACAGCCATTCTGACTGGAGTAAGATGAAATCTCAAAGCAGCTTTGATTTGTATGTCCTGGACAGATGAGCATGTCAAACATCTCTTCATACATTTATTGGATATTTACTCCTGTACCCCCCTCCCCATATCTCCAGTCTTTGAAACCAGAACATTTATCAAATGCCTGATCACTGAAGTCCTCATGATGGGCTGGAAGCTGCAACAGTTGCCTTCCAAGGTTTAGGCGTTGTTCCTTATGGAGTCTGTGCCTGTCATTTGCCCAGTGCTGGCAGTGTGTCTTCCCTCAGCCTTGGCACTCCAGTTTCACTGCCTCTTGTTGTTGGCAGGGCAGCCATGCTTGCCAGAGCTCCCTTTCCAAGGGAGGTGGCCTTTAGATCCACACCAGTGGCACAAAGTGTACAGCTTCTTGGAGACGTTCCCAAAGATGCCATTCCCTTCACCCAAGAGAGTGTGCGTCTCCATTTGGAAACTCTGCTTATTGTCTAGATGACTGGGGAGGCTTTGCTGAATTCTTTATTCTACTTTTAGCTCCCCCTTGAAGGACCGTCATAAACCTCGCCTCTCCTGGGTAGTCTGCTATGAAATTCTCCATCGGGCTGTCTAATGTTCATCTCATCCAGCCTCCGTTTTCTCATCTGTGTATGGATTCATCTTTCTTAAAGCATGTTCAAGATTAGGGTAGATGATGCATCTGGGATTATTGTCAGTAATTTCCTTGGAAAGAAGAGAGGGAGGGAGGCGAGACTGGACAAAATTTAGTTTCTAGAGAGAAGAAAGCAAAAGTCCTTCTGAGGTACCAGTACCCGGGCCCCTCTCCCATCATTCCCCCGCCCCTTGGCTCTCCTAGCAAAGTCATTTTTCATCCCCAAAGTCATTTGGCTTAGAACGAGGGGAAAGAGGTAGTGGCAGGGTCTGTATTGTGCTGGCCTGGCCACCATCCATCACCCGGAAGACAGGAACTCACCTCCCACAAATAAAGTTATGACAAGCGTCCCCAACCCATTCTTTCAGCCGTAGCCTCCCTGTTTCCATCATCTCTGACATTATAAGCCATCAGCTAAGCCATTTGTCACACCTCAGACAGGGCCTTGGCAGCACGGGCAGGGGACCATGCCAAGGTATAGTTGTGCTGGGGCAAGTGCCCACCCCACTGCCACTGGTGATTCTGTTATTCCACACTTGCTCTGAGAAAGTGTTTCTCCCTGTGGAGCCAGGAGTCCATTTGTGGAGCAGATAACAGTTCCTTCATTTATTCACCCAGCAAACATTAGCGAAGGTCCCTCTATAACCAAACCTGTAAGGTGTCCATGTGGCTGCAAAGGGAATTCAGATGCACTGATGACCATAGGGGGTGCCCCCAGTGTGGACAGGCAGTGCAAGGGTACTGTAAGAATTCTAGAAGTAAAGAGCCGGGGTCCCAGAGAGACTCAGGGGATAGAATTTTAGCTGAGACCTGCAGAACCCAGAATAAAGACACAGCATAAAGAAGGCTCTGAAAGGCTTCCCTTCCTCTGTTCTCTTAAAGCATAAACCTTACCAACTCCCCAAAAGCACCAAAATGAAGTGGTGAGCAGAACCCGGGTCGGGCAGAGGGCTAAGTACCTGCTGAGTGGAACACATGTAGACAGTTCCCTATTCGTTTTCTGGAGCTGTTGCACCAAATGACCTCAAACTACAGAAATGCATTCACTCCTGCAGGCCTGGCTGTGGACAAACCCGAGCATTCCTCAGCTTGTGGACACATCCTTCCCATCCTCCTCTGTCCTCTGTAGTCACGCTGTCCCATGTCGCCAGTTCTTATGCCTCCTTCTTCTGATAAGAAACCCTGCTAGCCAGGCCTGGGCCTCATGCCTGCAATCCCAATGCTCAATAGGTTAAATCAGCATGGGTGGCATAGTGAGACCTTTCTCAAAAGGATGGGGAGGGGGATGAAAAGGTAGATGAGGAGCGGTAAGGATGGGGAAGATAGGAAGGGGCCAAAGAGGATCCTGTCCATAGTTCACAGCCATCCATGGATTTACCTTAAATTCTTGTGTTATTATATCTTGTTGCAAAGACCCTATTTCCTATAAGAACTTACCCAGAGGGACCGGGGATTAAAACTTTGACATGTGTTAGAGGGCAGCATTGTAGTACACTAAAGACCCAGAGGCAAGAGAGTATGCTAAGTTCTAGGGTTGTGGTGGCTTAGTGTGACTGGAACGTCAGGACCGAGTCACCTCAGACCTATCCTACCATCACTGAGCAAAATGAGCAAGGACAAGCACCTTAATTCTCTGGGCCTTGGTTCACCATCTATCATGTGGCCTTGTTTGTCCAGCTTTTCAGGGCTGTCTCAGGGTAGAAGGTAGCCATTCCTTCCAGGGGTTGGGAAGAAGCTCATTCAGTAAAGTGCTTGCCTTGTAAGCATAAGGACCTGAGTTTGATCCCCAGTAGCCACATAAAAAGCTAGTTGCAGGACTGTGCATCTGTAACCTCGGAGCTAGGGAGGCTGGAACAGACAAATCTCTGACCCATCAGCTAGGCACTTTTTATCTACTCAAGGTGCTGTGATGTGGGAATGTCTTTCTGTATGCTGTGAATATCAATCTTTAAATAAAGGAGCTGTTTTGGCCCATGACAGGCACCATAGAAAAAGTAGGTGGGGAATCAGAATAGATAGGAAAAAGAAGGGCGAAGTCAGAGACAGATAGAGTCAGACGCCCAAAGAAGAAACATGTAAGGAACACAGGTGAGCCACGGGCCATGTGGCAGGATAGATTAATGGAAATGGGTTGAGTTAAGATGAAGGAGCTAGCTAGCCATGTGCCTAAGCTATAGGCCAAACAGCATGCATTTAATATAAACGTCTGAGTCATTTTGGGGGGCCTAATCAGCAGCAGGCAGCTAAGGGGTCTGGGGCTGCAGGTCTGTGGTTCCGGACCTCTGGTTGCACCAGGTCAGAAAACATTATTGTAACAGTGGTGTGCAGTTGAGGAACATAGCCAATATAAACTTCTGACTTCCACATGTGCATACACACATACACATACACACATACACACACATATACATACACACATACATGTGCATAAACATTCACACACACACATACATATACAGAGAGAGAAAGAGAGAAAGTGCACCATCTCTTCCTCTGCTGTGCATAAATCAGACACAGAAAACACCCAAACTGGCCTAAGCAATAGAAGACTGTTGCTTTTGTATTGAGGAAGCCTAAGAATAAAACTGCTTTCAGCTCTGCTGGACCAGGCTCCAGATGGCGTGTTCAGGATCATTGCATCCCACCTAGCCTCTGGGTTTTCTGCTGCATCGAAGGCCACTAATGAACCTGACTTCCTACCATGCATGCTAAGTAGCCATCATAAGAGAGGACTAAGCGAGGCCCAGCCACAAGGCGCGTCAGCTAGGATCTTTCCCAGAATATAAAGCATGAAGATTGGCACTGCCAGACAGACAGAGGCTGTTTGTCTGCCCTTGACAGCTCATGGCCCAGGCCGGTTGGCAAAAGTTTATTCTGAGAAAATTGGCTCCTTGCCAATGAACAACAACAACAAAAAAAAAACTAGAGGGTCTGAGGAGGGTCTGCTGCGAGGTCTGGTAGGTGCTGAGCACCCGGTGTAACTAAGACACTCCCAACCACACACACATATACATTCCTTAGCCAAAGGCCCACAAGCTGAAGGCTTGTTCTGCAGCTGCTGCTGGTATTAAAACAATGACTGTAATGTGAAGGAACGCTCTGACATAGTCAATGAATGACTCCCTTGAAAGATTCCTGATTTGATGGTGTTATTTAAAGCTAGGAAGTGGGGCAAAGTTGAGGAAGTAGGGCAATGCGCCTTTGAAAAATGGAGCTCACCTCTGGAATTCCTGTTTGCCTTTCTTTACTTCCTGTCCACTATAAGCTGAGCGGCCTCCTCCACCATATCCTTTTGCCATGTTCCTTCTGTCTCAGCCCAAAAAGGACCAGAGCTAGTCACCATGGATGAAACCCTAAACCAAAATAAGTCTTTACTTTTTTAAGTTGATTTTTTTTCCAGTATTTTTTCTCAGTGATGAAAACTGACTAACAGGAAACTGGCACCAAGCCCTGGGATAGTCACCGTAACTATTGCAGACAATGTGTTTCAGAAGCCTTTGGAGCTGATTTTGAGAGGGATTTGGGTAGGTTGAGAATCGAGCTAGAAAAGGCATAGAATAAAGTATGTATTGTAAATGCAAGCCTCTAGCTTCAGCCTTCAGGAGACCAAGGTAAGAGGATCCAAGTTCAAGGCCAGCCAGTGCTTCGTAGTAACTTTGGGGCCAACCCAGGCTAGTAACAAAACTGTCTCAAAGAACAAAAGTCTTAGAATTATATTAGTCGAGCTTAATTAGCAATGTGTGGGGTCTTAGAAAATGTAGGGATGGAAAGAGTGGTGATTGTTGAGGAAATGTCAGGAGGGAGTTACACGGCTACTGGCAACTGGATTGAAAGCCACCCATGTCACATTCTTGTCTGCATTTTATCACACCCCGAAGCTTTATTTAAGGCTGACTTAAAGGTGACCAACTAACTAATTACGCAGAGGAAACTCCAAGGCAGATCAGCATTTAGGCCATGACTTGGGTACTGCAAACTGCTTTTAGCCAAATTTATAGTGAGCTTTGGGAGCTGAAGCAGAGCAGAGGATTTGAAAAATAAACAGTTAGGACAGAAAAGAATGTGTTTAAAGTTGGGGCCAAGGGAGGTGTGGTTGCTAGGGAGACTGGGTAAAAATGAGCCAGTGCTTTGGGACAGTAGAAAATGTGGCTTGAGGATTCTCAGAAATCAGTAAAACCTTCTCCACTGCAGATTCAGTGGTGTCAAAGTATAAAGTCTGAATGATTCTGTTTTGAGAAGAGAACTCTGGGACACTCTGTATTTATACCCAGGAAACTGATGTCTGTGGCCTCACTTCTCTGTGTCCAGCCATCCAGGCACTCAGAAGCTGCAGCCACGATCCAAGTGGGTCTAGCTACTGAAGTGATGGCAGCCCTTGGCATTGTCCACGTGATGCTGGATTTGCAGGCATATAAAATGGAAGCGTTGTGTGGTCCAGGAGGCTCCCATATAGATTGAAAAGGAAGGCTTGGAAGGCCAGGATATAGGTGGCCGAGTTAGAATCCCTGAGGAAGCCCTGTAGAGGAAGATGCACAAGGCCACAAGAGTGACATTGATGCTGTAAATGGAGACTCCAAGAAGTTGGAGACAGCCCAAGAGGAAGCCTTGTAGGCTGGCAAGACTGTTGGGTAGGGCTCACAGCACAGTCCTATTGCCCTGGATCTGGGTGTGGAGCTGTGGGGTTGAATGTTTTGCTCCAGCTCCTCTTTGGTATTTCTTGATTCCTCTCTTCTGGAATGGGGCTGTGTACCCTAGCCAACAAACGTGTGATTTTATAGAGACTCACAGTAAACGTTTGCTTTGAGTCTCAAATGAGGTTTTGGACTTGAACTTTTAAGGAATGTAGAATTGTTGAGATTTTGAGACCCCCCCCCTCCCCGAGATAGACTACCAAGGCTCATTTGCATTATGAGGTGGCCATGAGCCTTAGGGAAGCAGGCACAAAGATTAGGTTTTGAATATGAAGTTTTTCCAAACAGGCTTTTGTATCAAAAGTTTGGTCTCCAGTTGATAATTCTAAGAAATGACTGTATTATTACTCTAATCAATGGATTCACTCATCAATGGATGCATAGTTGATATGTAATAATTATGTAGGTGTGGAAACCAGGAGGTGGGGGTCTTCCAGGAGGCAGGTCACCGAAGGGTGAGACTTTAATGTGTAGATCTTGTCATGAACTCTGTTTCTCATCCTTTCTCTGGCTGCTTTTCTTGCTGTCCATTCTACCATGATGTTCCTGCCTCACTGGATGACCATGGACCGAAACTCTGAGCTGAACATCTTTTTCCTCCTTTTGGTTGACTGCTTGGGGATTTTATCAGTGCTAACCGCCCCCCCCCCCCCCACACACACTTTCTAGTCCATCTTCTGAACATGAATGCAGGTAAGTCTCTACTCGAACTTTACAAATGGAAAGTGATGAGCAGCGTATGTGATGGCAGTTTACATTTTTTTTTTGATAAACAAATGGAAGAAAAGACAACAGCTGTGTTTTTGAGATGGAGGGAGAGATGGCTCAGTGGTTAAGAGCTCTGAATGATCTTCTAGAGGTCCTGAGTTCAATCCCCAGCGACCGCGTGGTGCTCATGACCATCTCTAGTGGGATCTGGTGCCCCCTTCTGGCCTAAAGGTGTAGATGCAGGTTTCACTTGTGTATAAATAAATCTTTAAAAAAATTTTTTTTAGACTGCTGGGTGGTGAGCACACACTCTTTTAATCCCAGCACTCAAGGGAAGAGAGAAACCCTGTCATGAAAAATAAAACAAACAATAACAACAAAAATCAGAGGCCCAAATGGTGAAAATGAGAAGTTCTTAGTAAAATTAAATATATTTTATTTGACTTAAAAGACTGTCTTTTATTCTGAGATCCTGTTCTTCCTACTTTGGGGATGTCTAAAATACCTTCCCTTTATAGAGTCACATTAATGGTAAATGGTTATTGTTGAACTTTAGAATGTTTTTATTAGGTGAAATAAAAATGTATTAACAGCACTGGATACTCTGCCAAAGGACTTGGGCTTGTATTCCCAGCACCAACAGGGCAACTTACAACCATTTGCAACTCTAATTCCAGGGGATCTGACACCCTCTTCTGGCCTCCACAGGTATCAGGCATGAATGTAGTGCACAGGCACGCATGTAAGCAAAACACCTTCAGACATAAAATGAAAGTGAAATAAACCTACCAAAAGTTTAAAAATATTTGGTATCTCATTGATCCCTGAAACTTAAAAAACTAGAACCACAGAGTGAAAAGCCAGGTATCAGTGTTGACCATTTGGTGATGAGGACGACTCTCTGTGGCTGTTTTGACAGCTGAGCCTAAGGCAGCACTCTCCACCCCACCATGTTCTGTTTTTCCTCTCTCCTGTGTCTTTCCTTGGAGAAGCTCAGCGTGCTCAGAGAGCATCTTATTTGTGCAGGCACCTGTTTATTATCTGCTGTCTAAATTTGTATGCAGACAGCATGGGGCCTTGTTCATATGCTCACCTCTGCCTAGCAATGTTCTTGGTGAAGATTAGGTGCTTTTAAAATATTTGTAGAAGGAAGGAGAGAAGGGCCATGGAGTTTGGGACCTCAGTTTGGAGAACTGTGGATTTGACTGTAGCTGTGGATTTCCCATGTTACCACTCTGTAACCTCGGCAAGCACCCCGGTGCCAATGGCAGCCCGCCCTTAAGGACCTGTCTCTGTGTCCCATTTCACAGCAGACCCGGAGCCCTGTTTCCTTACTCCACAGTCATATAGACACTTGGGGATAATGTGAGATCCAGCATCCATCCCAGGACCATGCTCTCAGAGGGGGTTTAGGGGTTGGGGCTAATGTGAGATCCAGCACCCATCCCAGGACCATGCTCTCAGAGGGGGTTTAGGGGTTGGGGCTAATGTGAGATCCAGCATCCATCCCAGGACCATGCTCTCAGAGGGGGTTTAGGGGTTGGGGCTAATGTGAGATCCAGCATCCATCCCAGGACCATGCTCTCAGAGGGGGTTTAGGGGTTGGGGCTAATGTGAGATCCAGCATCCATCCCAGGACCATGCTCTCAGAGGGGGTTTAGGGGTTGGGGCTAATGTGAGATCCAGCATCCATCCCAGGACCATGCTCTCAGAGGGGGTTTAGGGGTTGGGGCTAATGTGAGATCCAGCATCCATCCCAGGACCATGCTCTCAGAGGGGGTTTAGGGGTTGGGGCTAATGTGAGATCCAGCATCCATCCCAGGACCATGCTCTCAGAGGGGGTTTAGGGGTTGGGGCTAATGTGAGATCCAGCACCCATCCCAGGACCATGCTCTCAGAGGGGGTTTAGGGGTTGGGGCTAATGTGAGATCCAGCACCCATCCCAGGACCATGCTCTCAGAGGGGGTTTAGGGGTTGGGGCTAATGTGAGATCCAGCATCCATCCCAGGACCATGCTCTCAGAGGGGGTTTAGGGGTTGGGGCTAATGTGAGATCCAGCACCCATCCCAGGACCATGCTCTCAGAGGGGGTTTAGGGGTTGGGGCTAATGTGAGATCCAGCATCCATCCCAGGACCATGCTCTCAGAGGGGGTTTAGGGGTTGGGGCTAATGTGAGATCCAGCACCCATCCCAGGACCATGCTCTCAGAGGGGGTTTAGGGGTTGTTGGACTGAAGACTATTTTGTCAGCTAGCTCTTTAGGACTTAACCCTGATGTCCCAAGGCAGTGTCTGCTTGGGTGCCTTGTCCCTCACCTCCCAGTTTCCAGTTCTGATTCGGGGTAGCCTACTCTGACACAGGCTGGGTCATCTGCTGTAACCTGCTAGCCTTTTTCCTTTACTCTCCTCCTTGGTTCCAAATCCCCTGCCTGTTCTTTCAGTGACTTCTACAGAAATGTCCCTTTGGCCACCCTCTCACCTCACCTGCAGACAAGCTGGCAGCTCTTGACTTCCTTCCAACCTGGCCTGAGTTCCAAGAAATTTTAATGAAGAGTCTTGGTGGGGTACCTCGGAGCCCAGGTGCTTTGCTGCTAGGGAGGTGGAGAGGGGTTGGCTTCAAAGGAGTGTGTGATGATTAAATCAACTGCTGCACCACCCCACCCCCCCCCCGACACACACACACACACACACACACACACACACACACACACACACACACAGAGGCACACACTCCATCTTTTGTTTCTAGATACTGCATCCAACCCATGACCTCCTTTTTCCTCTCTGCCTTTACCCCACAAGCCAATTGAACGGAAGTGCTGACTGGACCTACCCACCAACAGTCTAGTATCAAAACTTCTCACAGGAGACTCACACAGTCTTTTCCTGTTACAAGTCACTCATTAGACCAGTGTTGACACTTTGTCGTGTTGTGTGTTGTGTTTTGAGACAGGTCTATGCAGCTCAGACTGGTCTAGAGGTCACTCCGTATGCCAGATTGATCTCACATTTACAGTAATCTTCCACAGTGACCCACATGCTGGGATTACAGTTTGTGCCTGGTTTATAATTATTTTCATTAAAGAAAATGCTTATTCACATCAGTGAGAGACTCTAAGCAGTAGAACCTGATTAGAAAAGTTATGTGATCAACATTTGCTTTTTCATCATTCACCCACCTTTGGGAGTAGTTTAGTATCTAAGACCTGGGATATAGGATGAGGCCCTCCCCCACAGGACCTGGCATTCCAGTGGGGACCACATCAGTCACTGTGGAAGCAGGAGCCACTTAAGGACTCTTGAAAGAGGAACAGGTGGAAGGTTGGGAGGTGCCAAGAAGCAACTGGAATCTGGGAAGAGACCAAAGACTCGTATGGAGCCTCCAGTGGGCTGGAGACTCGGAGATGCCTTCCGTGCCTGAGAGCAGAGATGCCTAGACATTCTCTGTGCTCTTACACACCACATAGAATACAGCAAAGGAGTGGAGAAGTTGAGGAAGCAGACAGCACTGGATGAGAAGACTGTAGAGGAGATGGAGCAGAGCCCTGGAGAACACAGGGAAGATTTGAGGCATTGCCTGGAGAATGCAGAGAAATGAGTGGTTAGTTGGAGCTGGGCTTCCTAGAATGAACAGGGGTTGTTGAGCATCAAGTGTGGCCCAAGTAGCTGGCACAATATACAGATGTGTTTCAAGAACCCACAGATTGTAGATACTGACACCAGTAATTGTAGTAGGATTTTTCTGGCCCTGACTTTTGGGCCTAATCTCAAGGTTTAGGCCCACAGACCCCTAGACGCACAGAGACACATAGATGCTTACAATAGTTTTAGGCTGATCGGCCTAAGGCCCAGGCTTATAACTTGCTAACTCTTTGCCCTTAATCTAACCCATGACTCTTATCCTGTTCAGCCATGTGGCTCGGTACCTTTTCTCACAGCAGCATGGTTGTCTTCTGCTTCTTCTGGCTTCTCTCTGGTATTCTGCTCCGTGCTTCCTGTTTTCAGAGTTTTCTTAGTCTGGTAGCCCCACCCACACTTCCTGCCTGCCTTTGGCCTATCAGCGCTTTTTACTAAACCAGTGGGTGGAACAATTATTTACAATGAAACAACACAATCTCCCACAGGTAATGATGACAGGCATTATTATTCAGACTCAAGTTACATACTCTTCTCTAAGGCCTCTAGGCCATGTTGGGATGAGCTCCCAGCACTTCCTGTGGCCTGCCTCTGGCAACCTTTACTCTTAGCCACTAGCAGACCTGGTGATCCCCATTGGGCCACCATCGAGGAGAGATTTCTGGTAGGGCCAGAGTACCTGGGATTTATGTACTTAACACTGGCCCCTACTTTGAGAAGTACTGTCCCAGCCCAGGGCTTATCCTGACCCTGCTGGCCTTGAGCCTTTGGCAGGCTGAGATGGGAGGGGATGGGAGGGGGTGGGAGGGGGTGAGAGCACAGGACCTAGAGAACCCAGTTTCCATTTTGCTCTTGTTCACGTTTGCGGTCCAGATGCCTCCAGATCTAATTCCGAATAAATAATTGTGCTGAGTAACCTGGGTCCCTTGGTGATTAAGTAAACAGGCCGAGGCGAGTGGAAATTGAATTAGTGCAGTGTGCTCAGCCATTATTACCCACCCCTTCTCATGAATATTAATGAGGGGTTATTAAGAAATGTAAATGCTGCCCCAGGGGGCGTGGAGATGGGAAGGGGGGTCAGAACCAGAGGACAGACCCTTCAGAAAGCGATGTGATCAAAGGCATTTTGGAAATTATGTTGGATAGTTCTCTTCTGTGCTATGGCAACATTTCCGGATGCCTCGTTTTTATTAAAATGAGGAAAAGGGAGCAAATTTTAATTCGAGGATAAAATTAGCATTTTCCAAGCAGCCTTGGCAGCGGTGAGGACATATTTTGCCAAAAAAACGGACATTCAGGGCCTGGCGGGGGCAAAGTTGTGTGTGTGGGGTGTAACTGATGGACGATTAGTTCTCTCAGTTCATCTCCAGGCAAGGGAGTAAACAAATTAATCTCTGGGCAGGGAGCATGCTGGATGATGCTGGAAGCCTACAGGAAGCAGCAAAGTCTTCACTGGAAAGCCAGAGGTGTCTCTGGGGCCTGGAGAGGTCAGACTCTAAGGTCACACAGGAAGGCCAGGAGCTCTGGCTGATCTTTGTAGGCAAGATGGATGAAGGAGTCTGCTTTTCCCAAACGCACTGGCACTGGGCAGGGCTGCAGAGGTAAAGCTCTTCTTACCTGACCTCCAGGGCCCTGGATGTCTCTCCTCTCTGGTCCTGCCCTCACCACTCTGTCTCCAACTCTGCTGCCAGATTCATCCCCACACTTTCATGAGGCCTTACTTCCGCTCTCTAACCTTCTATGGGTTCCCTTAGTCTGAAGATTACACACCTCTTGTCGTTCTTGTCTGTCCAAGATCTGACTCCAGTTTAAACTCCTGCTGCTCTTGGCAGATGCGATTGGATGGAGAGAAGGAGACAAAAGTAAAGACAATAAGACAGGAAAGAAAGGATGGAGGCAGACACAAATGTTAAGGACCATTATTCCAGGTTTGCTAAGACTACGTAATGCTATTGATTTGGCAATGAAACCCACAGCTGCTGTGGCCTCATGAGCTCCCACTCGGCTGCCCTGGAGCAATTGCGGCCTGCCCCAGGCACATAGCTATCTCTACTCCACAGAGACACATAGACTCGCCCAGACATAGTACTTTACTCTGGGTCACCATGAAGCTTGAACTCTGACCTACTACTGCTACTGTGAAGCTAAGGATGACCTTGAACTTCTGATCATCCTGCCTCCCTCTCCTAAGAGTGAAGATTCATTCAATTCCCAAGACCCACTCCATCTCACAAAATATCTTTTCTGGCTGGGGCTGTAGCTTAGTTGGTCACAGGCTTGGGTTCCATTCCCAAAGCTGCCTAAACTGGATATAATGACATACACCTGTGATTCCAACACTCTGGAATCAGAGGCAGGAGGATCAGAAATTCAAGGTCATCCTTGGTTTCATGATGAGTCAGGCCATTCTGGGATATATGAGACCTTGTCTTAAAAAACGAACAAGGAGAGAAAGAAGCAGTGACAGAGGGAGAGAAAGACACACAGAGAGAGGGGGAGACAGACAGACAGACAGACAGACAGACAAAGGCTGCTTTTGAAGACACAGGTAAAATTCACCTGCTTCCTGCACCCAGAGAAAGCACACAGATTATCCAAAATCAAACCATACTGTGCTCCCCACAGTATCCTCTAGATGAAATTGACATTGATCCTGTGATTTCCAAAGACATCCTCACCATGAGCCCCTGATCTGCCAACAGGAACCCAGATGTGGGGCTCTTGGCACTTACCACTCACCCCACCCCCAGACAAGAAGAGTGGATGGGATCTAACTCATGTATTTTAACGACTTTTCCAGTACACCGCCTCCTCGGTCCACCCGCTCTCTTGCAGGAATAAAGGCTGACAGGAGCCGCTGAGTTAATCAGAGTGGATAATAGAGGAAAAGACAGGAATCGCTGGCCAAATTGCTGCAGAGAAAAACTGGGGCAAAATCATGAGAAGCAAGTCAAAAGTGTCCAATTAAAGTGTGGTGGTGTTTAAAGGGCAAGAACCTTGTCCCTGAAAGTTTTAGTAACACATGAGCTCTGGGACCCAAGATGTCCACAGTCCTGAGAGCTATCTCTTCTGGTTTACAGATGAATTCCTTTATATCTGAATAGATATTTTAATGGGTATTTCAAAAAAGCAAGTAGCATATAAAATCTGCTATTTCATGCATATTATTGCCTAGAATGAGTCTGAGAAGATATTTTATTGCTAGTCAATTAAAGAAAAAAATTGTTTTTTAAGGAAAGAAGAATATAGTAAAAGGATGTTGGCTCTTGTGTGTGTGTGTGTGTGCATGTCTGTTTATGTCTATGTGATCTATGTGTGTGTGTCTGTATATGTGTGTATGGTCTATTTCTCTGTGAGTGTTCATGTCTGTGGGTATGTATATCTTTCTCTATGTGTGCTTGTGTGTCTGTGTGCCTGTCTGTATGTCTGTGTGCATATGTGTGTGTCTGTATATGTCTGTGTGATCTGTCTCTCTCTATGAGTGTCTATGTGTGTGTGTGTAGTATATGTACATACATGTGTATGGGCGCACACAAGCTTGTGTATACATTCATATGCCAGAGGAGAACATCAGATGTTCTGTTCAATTATTCTCCATCTTAGTCCTGGGACTGTCTCTCACTCTACCTGGAGAGCCAGCAAGCCCCGTTGACCGTCCTATTCTGCCCCCAAAGCCATGAGTTATAGGCACATGCACAGCCATGCACAGCTATGCACAGCTTTTTATGTGTGCAAGTGTGTGTGTAGGGGGGTTGAACACAGTGTACACTCTTACCTACTGAGATATGACCCCAGTTCTTGATGTGGGTTCTTCCATGAGAAGAGCTTGGGAAAGAATATGAATTCCTTGTTACTCAAAATGGGTCAGCAGTACAGCAACATATAGCAGCTTATGTGTGTACGTGCATGCCTCTGTGTATGTGTGGACCTTCCACAGGCCTACACTCAGAAACTATTTTAACAAGAGTCCAGGTGGCTTGCAGATACATCAATACACACACTGTTTTAAAAACACAAAGCCTCAGTGAGAAGGAACCAGCCAGAGTGCACAGCAGCCCCTCAGGCCTCCACCAACAGTTCCAGCTGGCAGCACCAACTCCCGCCAGTTTATCTGACTTCTGCCAAGGCTTTGAAATGCCAACTATGTTGGCTTGCACTTGATGTCAAGGGTGGTACCACCCTGCAAAGGAGGATGCCAGGCAGGAGATAAACTCTTGCTTACTTAACCTAGAGGTGAAAGATGGAAAAGTAGTGTCCATCCCTGACCTACCCTGGAGTGACTCAAATGGAGCCAACCAATGAGCTTTCAGCTCCTGTGCCCTCCAACCAACCCCCCACCCTTCAACCTGCATGTTGTCCCACACCTGCTAGCCAGTATGCAACTGCAGAAGCTTAACAGCCAATATTATGGGATAGTGCTGTTACTCAAGGCCAACCAGTGGAGGCAGGACCCCTGTAAAATTTGGGTTGGGGGGGTCACTCTCTCTTGCCAGAGTCCAGAGCCCCGTTGGTGGATGAGGAGGCACTGATACCAGATGTCCCAGAAGATTGAGAGACAAAGGCACCAGTTCTGTTGTAAATAAAAATAAAAGTCACTCGCAAAGAAAAAGCAAATCTTTATCTTTATGGCAATGGAGATACTTTCAGACTTGGCCCCAGAGAAAGTGCTCTGGACTAAGAGTCCTCCATTCCAGCTAAAGACTCTCAGCTGAGTGTGGTGAGTATGCCTTTATTTCCAGTACTAAGAAGCAAGGATCATTGTAAGCTAGACCTCAGCCAGGAGCTGCGGTCTAAAACCAAACAACAAAAACCAAATGTAAATCAAACCTGCATGACACCACTTCACACCAGCCAGCAGGAGATAACACAAATAAGAGACAGAGAAGAGTCCTAAGGAGGATGGAGAAGCCGGAGCCCCCTGCTTTGCTGGAAGTATAGCAAAGGGGTTGGGCACTGGAAAACAGCAGGTGAACCCAGAAAACAGTAAAGGCATGACTCCCATGTGACCCAGCAATTCCAATCCCGGTATCTTACAGCAACACACACACACACACACACACACACACACACACACACACACACACACACACACACACACAAAGAGAGAGAGAAAGAGAGATTTGTATAATTGCTATTTATAATAGTAGAATATCGAGAGCAATCCATATGTCTATCGTGGATGAGCGGTAGGTAAATATAATATGCACACATATGAGGTGAAATAGTATCTGCAATAAAAAGGAATAAAGTAGTGATCCACGCTACA
Organism: Phyllotis vaccarum; assembly: GCA_033318265.1. Taxonomy (NCBI): domain Eukaryota; kingdom Metazoa; phylum Chordata; class Mammalia; order Rodentia; family Cricetidae; genus Phyllotis; species Phyllotis vaccarum. The sequence continues at coordinate 184,587,019 of JARWLC010000001.1, read as the reverse complement.
GCAGTTTGCGAAAGGAAAGAAGCCACTCACTAAGAACTGTGTGCTGTGAGATTGTGTTCCTGTTCCTGTGAAATGTCTACAATTGGGAAAGCTGTGAGCGTAGAAAACACACCCGTGGTTGTCCAGCGTGCGTGTGCGTGCAGGTGCATTGCACATGGAGCCCAGTACCAACCTGGGGTGTTTCTCTGGTACTTATTCATCTTACTCTTTGCAACAGGGCCTGAAGCTTATTAATTAGCCCAGGCTAACTGGCCAGTGCATGCTCTGTTTTGTCCCCCGTGCTGTGATCACAACTGTGTGCCATCACACCTGGCTTTTTACGTGAGTACTGGGGCTCAAACGCAGGTCCTTGTGCTGATGCACTAAGCACTCTGCCAGTGAAGCCATCTCCCCACCAGTCCACCACAACTGCTTAGTTTCACATTTTTAGTGGACTCTTGTGGTATGGAGACACAATAACAGCCCCTCACTCTTCACAATAGCAGTCCATCTCCTCACTCCCAGCCCCCGTAAGCACGCTAGTTACCATGGTGAGGAAGAGCTGAGTTTGTGTAGAAAGCAAGGCTATCCACCTGCTGTTTTTAAATGAGGGAGGTTTCTTTGGGGGACCTAGATGGAGATGTAATCCCAAGGGATCTTGAAAGTAGAGGCGAGAATCAAAGAGGGAAACAAGGGGACATGTGGCTACCGTAGAAGTTCCAGAAAGCCCGAGAGAGAGTGCAAGGCTTCCTCTCCACGCTTGACAAGGAGAGGAAACCAGTTCTCTAGAACAGCCTTAGGAAAGGAGCCCAGCTCTGCCAGCACCTTGATCTCAGCCTAGGAAGATCCATCTCTCTTCTGGGCTTTCAAAGCTGAGGATGAACCTCAAAGCTTGTGGCCATTTATGCAGCAGCAGTAGAGAATCCATAGGTGTAACATGTCAGTTACAGGAAGGTAAAGCTGTTTAAAAACGGTTGTTGCCTTAGGCTGCATAATAGAAGTACAGGCTCTAACAGACTGGAGGGGAGAGCTCTTTTGCACTATAAAAAAAGACAGATCCCATATGGAGCTCAGCTCTCAATTATGTACTATAAGAAGAAAGCGGGGAAACCCAGCGTGGGCTCAAAGAAAAGTCGATGTGTTGTTGGAAAGATCTGGCATTATGGATGAGAAGCTTTTCCAGGGAGTCTTCAGCTGAGAGAAGACTACTGTCTGCCTGTTCTTGCAGGTAGCTATTGTGGGACACAGAAGCAGATTGTTTTACGGGACACATGGCACACCAGTCATACAGATCCAAAGCTCAGCTTAAGATGAATTTGCTTCTTTCTTTAAAAAACATTTTACTTGGAGGCTGGAGAGGTGACTCCATGGTTAAGAGCGCTTGCTGCTCTTGGAGATAACCAAGGTTGGATTCCAAGCACCCACATGAGGCTCACAACCAGGTGTAACTCAGAGACACCCTGTGTGGCCTCTGTGGGCATCAGGCATGCACTTGGCACACACACATACACGCAGGAAAAACACCCATGCATATAAAATAAATTTTTAAAAATTCCATAAAAATATTTAATTTTAGCCAAAGTATATGTTTACCTAGGAAATACAGATAAGCTAGAGAGAGGAGGGGGCAGAGGAAGGAAGGGGGGAGGGGGCAGTCGATGGTCAGCAAGTAAAGGGGGTTTCAGTCAAGCCTGATACCTGACCTCCAGTCCAGGACCCATATGGTAGAAATAGAGAATGGATTTCCCCAAGTGGTCAACTGACTGCTACATGTGCACATACATAGTAAATAAACAAATGCAATAATAGTAATAATAACAATAATTTAAAAACTAAACAATCACTCAATGTCTTAGTGCGAGCTACTGATGCTTCTGGCACCCTGCCCCACAGAGAGGAAAACCTAGGTCTATCATTGTCATTGTCAGGCTCTCAAACCTATCTCAGGTCACGTGATCACAGGGCACTTGCTGAACGAACCTGTGAACCCCAGACACAGACATTTTTAATTCACAGCGCTCGCGCCTCCTGTGCACACAGCCTCTCACCTGCTCCCCACCGCTAATCTCCCGGGAGCGTCTTTCCAGTTCAATAAATATACATTTTTATCATGGATGTAATGAAGCTGGCTAGACTGCAAATAGAATTCAGGGGGGCTGTGAACTCAAATGGGCGGGAAATTATATTCTTATTTTCACTTGGCTCAAACTGAAATTTCTCATTTCCTTCGGTTTGAACACGGACAAGCAAGCTAGGGAGACTTTCAATAATGCTATTTATGTTTACCACCGCTGCGAGTGGAGAGTGGACACTGGTTCTCACACCTGCTGATGGAGCTTGTCAGTGAATATGGTAATTAGAAAGTAAGTTGATTACCATATCAGGGTTTTTAAAGTGTGTGTCTGTGTGTGCATGCACGCATGTGCTCACGCGGGCTGGTTTGTTTGTTTGTTTAAATCAGCTTTTATAACAGTTTGACGATTGTTCTCTGATACTTGTCTTCATGGAAATCTTAAACACCTTATGTGTTTAAAACAATTATTCTGAAAAACAATCATGTTATTCTTCACAGAAAATGTTAAGAATCCATAATCTAGCCAAGTCTGGTGGTGCACACTTGTGATCTTAGCACTTGGGAGGTAGATCATGAGTTCAAAGTTCATCTACATAGAGACTTCAAGACACACCTGGGCTACATAAAATCCTGTCTTTAAAAAAAAAATCTTGGCTGGTCAGTGGTGTTACATATATTTAACCCCAGTACTCAGGAGGCAGAGACAGGCAGATCTCTAAGTTTGAAGCCAGCCTGGTCTACAGAACAAGTTTCAGGACAACCAGGGCTACACAGAAAACCCTTTCTCCAGGAAAAAATTCTTGGGGCTGATGACCTCAGTGCAATCCCTGAACCCAGATAAGGGATGAAAGGAGAGAATCAACACCACAAAGTTGACCTCTGACCTTCACACGCAAACCATGGTATTGCTACTCCCCATTATCCCCACATACAGTTTACACATTTTCAACAGGAAGAACACAAGAGCAATTATGCGCCCACTTAGGGGTGTGCCAGAGTGTCTTATCAGGAGGATGAATGGTGGCCTTGACCTCTCTTTTATAATTTTAGTAGCTTAGAGCATCATTTACTTCCTCAAAAAGTCATTATAGCAGACTTATGGCTTGCTGTGGTGGACAGAACTACCTGGAGAAACCATCAGCCCTCAGGATGATGGTGAGGAGCCTGTCCCAGAGGCACACAACAGCCTAACTATACCTGATTCATTTGTGTTTCCCTACAGAGTGTCTAGTGACATCGGCCACACACACAAGGCACAGGGTCAAGGAGCAGGCATACTTCCTCTCCTGAACTTCATTGCCAGGACCCGTGAGTTCCACAGAGGGGGACTCTGCTCCCTGCAGTGATGACTCCTGTTAGTCTGCCTGCTCCCTGCACTACTGAGGGCTAATTGCCTCTAAGAGCTAAGCTCACTGGAGGGGAAAATGTGAGGCAGCCTGACCTTTACTGGGCTCAGCCAGCCAATGCTTCCCATTCACCCACCCTGCCTCTTCTTATCCCTGGGATGACTGTTAATGGATGGAGGAGGAATTGCCATGGTGACTCACCGTGCATCAGCAAGGAAGGGGCTGCTGGGAGTCAGCACCAACACTCTGGCTTCTGGACATGCCCAGATGCCAGAACTTGGGGAAAGGACTAGAAGCATCTAGGGAAAACTAGGATGCGGGGGGGGGGGGGGGGGGGGGGGAGGGCACAGTTGACTCCCCACCAGGTACCCAGGCTCAGAGCAGGGAGAGCAGTTTTTATGAATCTGTCTGGAGTGTGACAAGGAACAGATGAAGTACTGCTGCCGGACAGCTGACCCTGCACACTGTGAGAGAAACAGGCCTCTTGGATCCATTTGCATAAGGTTTGAAAGCAGGCACCTTTAGCCCCTGGGGATACACACCCGAGTAAAGATTCATCCAGCAATACACCTAAGTCTGTGTGTTGGCTTCATGGGTATGAACACTTGCTGAGCAAACATGAGGATCTGAGTCTGGATCCCCAGCACCTGTGGAAAAAGCCAGGCGGGGCACACCTGTGGGGATATTTTCAAATATAATATAACAGTGGGAGATATCAGAGGGAATCTACCCACAGTCAGTCTAGGAGGATTAGACAGTGGTAACTCATACCTTTAATCCCAGCACAGGGAATATCCTGGGAGTGGTGACCTGTGCCCTTAATCCAATCTGAGTTTGAGGTCATCTTAGTTTACAGAAGGAGTTCCAGAGTCCCAGTCACGTGGTGGTGCCACGCCTTAACTGAGCAAAGAAGGTATTTAAGGCAGGCATAGAAAGGCATAGAAAGACAGAGCAGGCAGAAGAAGCCGTGTTAGTCCCAGCACTTGGGAAGCAGAGGCAAGAGAATCTCTGTGAGTTCAAAGCTAGGCTGGTCTTCAAAGCAAGTTCCAGGACAGCCAGGACTGTTACACAGAAAACACTGTCTTGAACAAACAAAGACTGGAAGAGGTGGATCTGTCCTCTGATATCTCAGACTGCTTTTATTATATTTGAAAATATCCCCCTACACACCTATATTCTTAGTGGAGAGATGAGTGACAGGGGGACCCCTAGGGATTGCTGGCCAGCCAGCCTAGCTGAATTGATGAGCTCCAGATTCAGTGAGAGACCCTGTCTCAAGGGATCAAGGTGGAGCTTGATAGAGGAAGGTACATGATTGCCTCCTTCAGCTTCTGCACATGGGTGTATTAACATGCTTATGGACCCAAACACATGTGTACAACATACATAAAATAAATAAAAGATTTTGTTTTAGACTCTATTTTATCAGCAACAGAAAGATTGGGGAGAACCAGAGGTCCATGCTGGCTGCCTCTGGAGGTGGAGAAGGAGGCAGGAAGAGGCAATAGGTCCCAGCTCAGTCTTCATAGCCTTGATACCCAGAGTCCAGCCAGCAGGATCAGCCCAAAGACGGCCTCAGTGGCTGAGTTATTGGGAGAGCCATCTGGGAGCTCGGGAACATTTAAGGTCTTAATGGGTGCAAGCCAGTGTGGGTGGGGGGATTCAGCCAACATGCGTCATGGTCTGGGACCCTGCCTAGAGGCTTAGGCCTGCTGGTAAGACCAAGAACAATTGAACAGGTGACTGTGAACGAGGGCTGAAGAAGGAAGGACAGACAAGGCAGAAGCACTGGAGGGACCTGGAACACAGGGTCCACTGGGCTTGGGTATGTGGAGGAGACTAGAACAAGGGAAGCACTGAACTTATCAAGGACCCAGCAGGTTGAAGAAAGGCCAAGGCCAAGGCTGGATGCTTAACGGGGCTAAGATGAATAGCAACACTCCAGAGGAAGCTCATTGGCAAGAGCCCTGGGAGCTGTGGTCAGAAACAGTATCATCTGACTTCAAGGACAGCCAGCAGCCAACCAAACTCAGAAACCGACAGTCTGGAAGACTGTGAAAGCTGGAACCTCACAGCCTCAGTGCTGTAAAGGTCATCCAGGCAGCCACACAAGTGGGCACCCACTGGCATGGCACTGTACCCCAAGCCTCAGTTAAAATGGAAAGGGACAATAAGGTTCAGTGAGGTGACTCAGTGGACGGCTCCAGTTACCAAGGACCAGAGTTCAATTCCTAGAACTTATATGGTGTGCGCATGTGCGCGTGCGCACACACATGCACACAACACACACACATACATATACACACACAGACGCAAACACACACACATATATATACACACACAGACACACACACATGCACACTCACACACACAAACACACACACGTACACACACATATACACACACTCACACACAGAAACACAAACACACATGTACACACACACAGACACACACACATAAACACACACATGAACACACACTCTAAATAATTGTAATAAAAATTTTTAATGAAAAGCTATTTAACATGCTAGGCATGGTGGCCCATATCCATAATCCTAGCACTCAGGCGGTGGATGCAGGAAGATCAAGAATTCAAGATTCTTCTTGGTTAATTGGTGAGTTCCAGGTGAGCTGAAGTTATGCCTCCAAAAACAAAACTGCAAAGAAATCGACTAGCACATTCATTGGCTAATATTTTCAGTGAGATTTGTTGAGGAAAAGCTCCCTCCCTTTATGTGTTGGGTGTGCACATGTTTATGTGTGGTTCATGTGTGTGCAGACAGGTCTGGGTTTCCTCTGTCCCCCCTACCTTATTTACAAATGCTTGTTTGGGTACAGGTGGGGGGTTACATGTGACACTGGACGCCTGCAGGATTCAGGATGGTTCTCACCTTCCTTCTCCTGTGTGGGTCCTGGAGATCAGACTCAGGTCATCAGGCTTGGTGGCAAGTAAGTCCTTTATCAGCCAAACCATCTCTTCAGCTTTTCATTTTGTTATTTTTATTTTACATGTATGGGCATTTCACCTATATGTATGTCAGTGCTCATATATCAGAGAATTGTGAGCCACCGAGGCATGTGGGTGCTGGGAATTGAACCCAGGTCCTCTGGAAGAGCAGCCAGTGCTCTTAACTGTTGAGGCCTCTCCCCAGCCTCTGATGCCCTCTTCTATCTAATGTGTGCAGTGGGTGAAGATATGTGTTCCTGCTCTGTCACTGCCAGCCTGGGGACATTTGGAACTTGTGCCTTATGGCCTGTGCGGTAGATCTCTTGTTCCTGGAGCTCATGGCGTTCACGAATTCTACTTCTAAACCTGCTGGCAGTTGGACCATTCCAGGCAGTCATGACCGGTACACCTTTGGGTGCCTTTCCAACGCATTCCCACTTCGTCCACTCAGGGGAGTGGTTTGCAGAACCATAATGTATCTGTGTCTTTGTTGTCACCACATAATATTCCAGTGTATGGACAAATGCCACTTATTTTTCGTATGTACCACCAGTTGATGGGCCATGGGGATTGTTTTCAGTTGGAGGCAACTGTAAATAAAGCTGCTAAAAAAATTTTTTTTTGAAGGACACATGTCCTACATGCCCTTTTTATCACTCTGTTAGTATTGGGATTGGGGTGTCACATGACAATTTCAATATCAATATCAGGGCCTGACACTGGGGTGCCAAAGTGGTTGCTAGGTAAGGTACTCATGCAATCCTCAGACTAGACAAGGGAAGCAGGGGGCCGAAGGGCAGGGCAGCCTGCCTGGAGCCTCACAGTTAATGGTTTCCAGAGCCCAACTAGCATACCCTCCTCCAGAAACAGCAGACCCAAAGACAACTTCCGGCTGTGACAGAGGACACAGGGATGGGTGGGGCTGTGTTACTCTTCTAAGGAAGAAAACAATGAAGGAAGGAGAAAAATAAGAGGCAGGCAATGTGAAAGCAAAGAAAACCAGATACAGTGAAATATTAATCCAGTCGAAGCAGTCACTTTCCTCTGCTCCCCAAATCCCTTGGTCCCCAGCACATTTTCAAATTAAAGTGCTGAAGGGCTCTTCTCCCTCCTCACCCCCGGGTGGCCACAACTGGCTGAGAGAGCACTCTGGACAGAATGTAATCTGAACCAGCAAATTCACGTCACCCCCATCCCCAAACAGGCCCCTACCCCATCCTGCTGGGAGGTGACATCCCCTAGCCCGAAGCAAGATTGACCCTGGCAGGGCCGCAGGGAGGAGGGAGGTTAATGAGATTTGGATGAACCTGCTGGCTCCACTTTGTGAGGAAGAAGGCTCAGAGCAGTGCTAATTAAAGGGAGCTGACCTGTGAAATGAGCCTGGGGATGGGTGGCAGGGAGGAAGGGAGGAGATTGGTCCTTCAGCTTTGTTCTTCCTGCAGTAGGGCCGATCAGGACCAGAGACGTGAAGGGGATTGTCAGAAGACACGCAGCCAGTCCAACTGGAGCTGGATAAAGAAGGTGGAGATGGAAGCAGAGTCTGAGCAGTGAGATGAATAAAGAGGCAGAGGAGGGACCTGGAGAGGTGGTTTGGTTTTAGCAAAAGAGCTTGTCTTGCAAGTATGAGGACCCAAGTTTGATTCCTACCACCCAAGGAATGCTCAGCACTCAGGGCAGTCTTCTTTCTCCCAGGAGGCAGACCCAGAGATGGTGGGCGGGCATTAAGCTGGCACCTTCCAGATGCTGGAGTGAGGCTGACTGACACACTGCCCTGGTACAAATACAAATACTGCTTATTTCCCAGTCCCAAGTGAAAGCATCTGTGACACCCCCACCCTGGTTATACCTGATAAACCCTGATGTGCTTAGCCCAGGCCCCCACTGCATGAACTCCACAAATCACCCTAGCATGAGGAACAGTGTCTATAAATTTTGAACATCCCAGAAATATTTGTCAGAGGGAGGAAGGCATGAAGTAATAAGGGAGCTCCCATTGAGGCAGGAGCTGTATGTAACAGTGTCCCACAGAAAACCTGTGCAGGACCTGCCTAGTGGTGCACAGTAGCTCTTGGTGTTTGATGATTGATTTCTGCAGCAATTTGAAAGACTGATCACCTAGGTCACACTGGGGGGGGGGGGGGACGGTGGGCGGGGGAGGATGAGGCTGGCTGGCTGGCTGGCCAGCCAGTGCCCTTTAAGGCAGGGAGGGGTCACTCTTCTGCTTGTCTTCTCTGGCCACACCCACCTCCCCAGCACAGCCCCTCTCTCTCCCTTCTCCTTTTCCTTTCTGAGATGAGACAGTGAAATGATTTTTCTACTTGAGCAGTTTTCAATTTAGATTAAGAAAAATGCAGACTGCAGTCACTCAGCAAGAGCCCCAACAGCCTCGTCCCCTTGGGGACTGGGGCCTGCTCAGCCGTTGGCAGAGCACAGCTGGCTGCAGAGTGAGGCTTTGGCCTTCTGCTTCCGCCAACCCATCCCCTGGTTTGGTTTCCTGCCTTTCTCACTGACAGTCCAGCACATGCCATGAGACAGAATCCAGCAGGTCAGGCTCTAGTCATGAAGCTGTGTGACCTCAGGTGGGTGCCAGGCCTCTCTGAACCCTCTGTCTTTGTCCACGATAAACTTTCTAAGCTGGTCCCTGCCTCACACCAGATCAAAGGGCCCCCCAGCCCCACAGCCTGAGGAAGAATGAACAGCAGTAAGGGCAGGAAGAGGCTGAGGTGTGTACAGTAAGGCAAGTAGCCTTCAAAACCCCAGCGCAGAAAGGAGGTTGAGGTGAGTGAGGGAGGCAGACATGGAAGTCTTCAGGGTGACCTTGAGGGGTTGGAAGTCAACTGAGGCCCAAGTCCAGGGTGTTTGTATGTGTTAGGGGAGCGAAGGAAGGAGGCAGAATGCTGGGGTCCCCTGTAGTCTTAATGCCGGAGGAAATCCGAGGCTGGTGGAGAGTACTGCCCTTCACTGTGTTACTCCGTCAAGTCACTCAACCTCTCTGAGCCTCTCTAAGCTCTAAGCCTCCCAGTTCTTTTGTGTTTCTCTTTGCTGCATAGGCCTGGAGAGGTGATTTACATCTGGTAAGATGCCTCTGTCTGGCTTTGATTCCTTTCTTTGAGCAGCCCTGGCTAGCCTGGAACTGACTATGTAGCTCAAGCTGGCCTCCAACTCAAAGAGATCTGCCTGCCTCTGCCTTCAGAGTCCTGGGACTAAAGGAGAGCATTATTGCTTTGCTAAGTTTTTAAATCCATGCAAGCCATGTTACTGTCCACCTTGATCAAGAAAATGAACAGTGTGGCCTCACATGTCCTCCTGAAGCGGGGTATAGCGGTGTGTGCCTGTGATCTCAGAGTCTGGGAGGCTGAGGCAGGAGGATTTCAAGTTTGAAGCCAGCCTGGGTTATCTAGGGAGACACCCATACATTGATGTCATCGTGTAGACCCATGTGTGTTCTTCCTAGGAAACCTAGGAGTCCAGGTGTGCTGTGGGTCACCTGAAGCAGCCATGGTGTAACCTATAGGTCCCTTTCTACCAGATGACATCTCCATCTGGCAACCAGACCAGCTACTCACTAGGACTTCTTTATTCTGATTCTTTCGTGGGTCCATACGCTTCTGTCACTTGTCACCAAGTCTCAGCTCTCTGTAGGAACCTGTAAGTATCAGGCGCTCAATAGTGGATGAGTGAGACAGGCCCATCTGAGGGTCTCTCTGGCTACTGTCCTTCAGTACTGCTCTCCACAGTAACCTTATCATTGTCCTGCTGGTGTCTGGCCATTGTTAGCACATGCTCCTCAAATGCTCAGTGCATTGTTAGGCCCTACAGCTACCTCTCCCGACACGTGTAGGATCTGTGCGTACAGAACCTTTCATTTTAAAGTGATTTCAGACTGTACAAAAAAAGTTTCAAAGACCATCCTACACCCAAAAGGCCACTTTCAGATGCTTCATCTGCTTCAACCTTTTCTTTCTTAAGCGCTTACAGACGCCTGGCTTTATTGGTAGCATAGATGAAAGCACATATTACTCAGAGTTGTGTTACTATTAAAAAGTACTCGAGTGGTCAAATGATATGAGTCAGCAGACAGAAGTGCTTCACACATGCATGCGCACACACATCACACACAGAGACACACACACACAGAGACACATAGACAGACAGGCACAGAGACACACAGAGAGACACAGACAGACAGACACAGAGACACACACACACAGACATGCACACATGCACACACACACACACACAGAGACAGACACACAGAATCAGACAGACAGATATCACAGAGATACACACACAGAGAGACACACAGAGAGACACAGACAGACAGACACAGAGACACACACACACACATGCACACACACACACAGAGACAGACACAGAGAGACAGACAGATATCACAGAGATACACACAGAGACACACAGAGAGACACAGACAGACACACACATCCATACACACACACACACACACACACACACACACAGACACAGAGACACACACACAGACATGCACACATACACACACACATACACACACACAAACACACACCACCACCATTAGATTGATGAATTAATTAAAATAAAAAGAACAGTAGCTGAAGGCCTGGGATACGGCTTAGCGATTGAACACTCACCTGGCATGTCTGAGGTTCAATCCCAGAATCTATTGCAAATTAAAAAAAGAAAAGAAAAGAAAGAAAAGGAAAAAGGAAAGAAATCGGGTTGGGGTGGAGCTCGCTGAGAGAGTGCTTGCCTAGTGCATGAGGCCCTGGGCCAGCTCTGCATAGCTAGAGGTGGAGGATGGAGGGTCAGAAGGTCAAACTTATTCTTGGCTAAATATCAAGCCCAGTCTGGGCTACCTGAGACCCTGGTTAAAAAGAGAAAAAAGAAGGGAGGGGAAGGAGGAGGGGCAGAGGGAGAAAAGAAGAAGGAGAAGAGAGAAGAGAGGGAGGGAGGGAGGGAGGGAGGGAGGGAGGGAGGGAGGGAGAGAGGGAGGGAAGGAGGGAGTGAAGGAGGGACAGAGGGAGGAGGCAGATGAGCCCCTCCAGGCAATGCTGCAAAGGTTACTTTCCCCACATAACTACCCCACCCCCAACATGGCTCTCTCACTTGAGAACTCAGAACTTCGGCCCTGTCTGGTGAGAAACTTTGTGTGACAGTGTTTTTCCTTTTGTGCTGGAGCTGCGGCAGTCCAGGCCAGCGTGGTTCAGAGGTCAGCATGGAGTTGGAGTGAGGTTCTGTCCGCACAGAGAGACAGCATAGGAAACAGCAAAGCCCACTGGGCTGGAGGGAGGGACACTCTTCACTACAGTATAATGCACAGACGCAAGTGGGGTACCCATGGACACATGAATATTTGAGAAGCCAGGTATCAGCCACAATAACCCAAGAAGGTATGGTTGAATAGCCCCATTTGATGGGGAAAACTGAGGCTGTACTGTTTAAAGCGCTTGTCCAAGGCTTCCCAGTTGGGGAGAGATGATTCCAGGTCCTGTCAGCGATGACTCCTCCAGACCATCGTCCCCCTTCTGCTCTTCCATCCTCCTCACAGTCCACTCCTGAAGGTTCTTTTCTCAGCTGAATGCCAGCTGGCTCTGTGAAGTAGTGAGCTGCAAACCAGAGGTGTTACCTGCTAATGAAAGTGTTGAGGTAACGAAGGCATTAGCTAATATGGATTAACACCTCTCCAGGTGTTAGCATATTAATAAGGGATGCAGGAAGGCCCAAACCGCTTAGAGGGCCAGAGGAGCAGAGCTTCAAAGGCAACAGGCCCCTCTTCAGTCCTTCAAAGGTAAATCCACAATCCTCTCTGCCCCATTGTGAGCCAAGGCCAAGCACAAACACACAGTGTACACACAAGCTTGTAGGAGGAATGCAGAGGCATATGTAGGCTCGGTGTTGACTGACCTCCCCCTCATCTGTCTTCTCCCTCAGTCTTTACGTTCACCCAGCAAGGTGAGATTCTCACCGAAGCTCAAATAAGGAAGTAGTTTACTCATCAGGATCCCATGCTTGGGGGTCACTAAGTCCCAGTCCTGTGCTCCTTTCAAGGTCTCTGTACCCACAACACAGGTAGAGGAACATGGTGATTAGGATGAGAACGGTTCCTACATACTCACATATTTGAGGGCTTGGTCTCTAGTTGGTGGAACTGTTTGAAAAGGATGAGGAGGTGTGGCCTTGTTGGGGGGGGTCTGTCACTGGGGGTGGGCCTTGAGATTTCAAAAGCCCATGCCTTTCCCTATTTTCTCTCCCCCCCCCCTTTCTCTTTCTCTCTGCCTCATAGTTGTTGGCTCAAGATGTGAACTCTCAGCTCCTGTTCCAATGCCGTGCCTACCTGCTTGCTGCCATGTACCCCCCATCAATAGTCATAGACCCACCCTCTGAAACTGTAAGCCAGTCCCCACTAAATTACTTCTCTATAAGTTGACTTGGTCATGGATGCCTCTTGACAGCAATAGAAGAGTAACTAAGACAAGGACCATACCAACTTCAGGTTCATCTTATTATTCTTGGGCATAACATAAACAACTCAGACCCCAGAAGTCAGAACCAAGGCCAGGCCAGCTCATGGAAAACCCACTGCACTGGTAAATAATCTAATGCTGTGGCAAATATCTAGCAATAGTAGCCTAAGGAAGGGTTTGATGTGGCTCACAGTCCATCGTGGTGGGGAAGGTGTGGCAGGAGAAAGGAGAATGAGGCTGTATTATACTCACAGTCAGAAAGCAGAGAGATGAATGCTGGTTCTCAGGAGCCCCTCCCACTCCCCCCCCCCCCACACCTTTAATTCAATCCAGGATCCCATCCATGGGATAGTGCCATATTCAGAGCTGATCTGTTCACAGTTAACCCTTTCTGGAAACACCACACAAGCACTTGCAGAGGTGTATCTCCTAGGTGTTTTCAAACTGAGCCAAGCTTACAATGAATATTAATCATCACTTGTCAATTTGGAGCCCAAACATATCTTGTGTGTTTGTATGTGTATGTGGTATGTATGCATGTTCATAGACATGTCTGTATGTGGGCATGTGTATATAGATTTGGGTGCATGTATGTGTTTGTGTGTGTGTGTGCATATGCACGTGTGTATTATGTGCATATGCACCAGTGTGTGTATAAGCATTAGAATGTGTATGCACTAATGTGTGTGTATGTATGTGCACATGTGTATATGTGTGTGAGTCTCAAATGTGAAGGCCTGAAAGTGAGGTCAGTTCTCTTCCTCAATGGCTCTCTACTTTTTTTGAGTCAGACTTTTTTTTTTTTTCCTCTAAGCTCAGAGTTCAGCAATTCTAGCTCCTCAGCTGTCCAGCTTTCTCCAGGGATCTGGTCTCTGCCTCCTGAGTGCTGGGATTATAGGCAAGGCTCTATTCCTACCCAGCTTTTACATGGGTTCTGGGAATCTGAACTATGGCCTCATGCTTCCCAAGCAAACACTTTATCTGCAGAGCCATCTGTCCAACCCATAAACAGTATCACTTTTAAAGCATAACACTCCATTCCTCATGTTCAGGATGGCCATCTCCTAAGTAAGATGCAACCAGCACAATTTCAAAAGTCTTCATCTTTAACAACTCCCACACTTCAAAAGTCCAAAGTCTCCTCTGAGAGTCAAAGCAATTTCTTCTTAAAAACCCTTTTGAAAACTTTTATTTAAAAAAAAAATCCACAAAACAGAGTTTTTCTGTGATGGGTTGCCTTTTCCAATTTGCTCACTGCTTAAGGCTTGAGGCTCTTAGCATTACATTATACACGGACCTGAAGCAGCCTAGCTTTTGGCAGGCAGACTGGAGACGTAACAGAAATGAAAATAGGAAAAAGGCAGACTGAATGCAGGACACGCCTGTGAACACTTCATACATTTGGAAATCACAGTCTCAGAGAGAGTGATACAGTGTATATTTGAAAGAAACATCGGACACTGGCTTACCTGATACCACAAGCTGTTATATGTATTATGTCTAGGAGTTCTGTTTACATAGTGAATTGACAATTCCTGCTCATACTTCAAAAAAGTTTAAGCAGGGCAAAAATCCAAACCAAAAGAAGTCTTTTTCTCTATGGTGAATCCAATAGCTTATTTCATAAGCTGTTTGCTAAAAATCCTGAAGTATAAAGGGCTGGAGAGATGGCTCAGTGGCTAAGAGCACTTGCTGCTCTTACAGAGGACGAGGCTCAGTTCTCAGAACCCATATAGTGGCTCACAACAACCTTTAACTCCGGTTCCAGGGGATCTGATGCCCCTTTCTAACTTCTGTGGAAGTCCAGCCTGCACATGATACACATACATACACAAAGAATAAAATAATATAAATCTTTTTTAAAAACATGAAATAATTAACACCAGAAAAATTCATCCATATTACTAATCACTTAAAACTGGTTATTTTTGAGAAAGTGGTCAGAGCAAAAAGTAGGACTTTCTCCCCAAATGTGTCAAAGGGATCTAATTTACCTTTGTTAGAAGGCTGAAACTATAAATGTTAAGGCACTCTTTAAACTGTGAACCCATCAAATCAAACAATGTCATATGCTTTCGTGCACAATGGCACAGATGCAACATTTCCATTCCAAATAGAAGAAATGAGACATCACAAATAAGACTGAACCAAAGCAAGACTCAAGCTTACATATTGAGTCACATTGGAGAGAAGGAGAGAGCAAGCACGAGAACTGGGAGCCAGTGGTACACCTCCTGCCACAAGACCACACCTCCTAATCCTTACCAAACAATTCTACCAGCTGGGGGCCAACTATTCAAATCTATGTGACTATGGGGGCCATTCTCATTCACAGCATCACGATTTTCTCACAGGGAATCTGATGCTTGGCAGTTTTCTGGAACCTTGGTGTAAGTCTCCATGGCCCCAATAACTCTTACATTTTGCTGTCTGCAGAAATAGTCCCTTTTGAATTATGTTTCCAATTTTGCTACTAGCTCAAGATGTAGTAGCCTCATTTGACCACAGTTGTGGCCTCCATGAACCTTGGCAGCTGAACCCAGAGAAACACTTCCTTAAGTGATTGTTGTGGTGGTTTGAATGCAATTGCCCCCCCCCCCCCCCCCCCCCCCCCCCCCGAGTCATGAGAATGGCGCTATTAGGAGGTGTGGCTTTCTTTGTTGGAGGAAGTGTGTCACTGTAAGGGCGGGCTTGGAGGTTTCAGATGCTGTCTTCAGGTCTTGATGTAGACCTCTCAGCTGCTTTTCCAGTATCATTGTCTGCCTGCCTGCTACCATGCTTTCTATCATAATGAGAATGAACTAAACTTCTGAAACTGTAAGCTGGCCCCCAATTTAATGTTTTCCTTTATAAGAGTTGCCGTGGGGCCAGAGAGATGGCTCAGAGGTTGAGAGCATTCACTGTTCTTCCAGAGGTCCTGAGTTCAATCCCCAGCAACCACATGGTGGCTCACAACCATCTGTAATGAGATCTGGTGCCCTCTTCTGACATGCAGGTGCACGTGCGGACAGAGCACTATATACATAATAAATAAAATAAATCTTTTTTTAAAAAAGAGTTGCTGTGATCATGGTGTCTTTTGACAGCAATAAAAGCACTAGGACAGTTTGAGCATCAGGGAACCCCTTCGCAGCATCCTCAATTAGGCCTTTGATGAACGGGGTCTTCCTTTGAGGTACCTTTCCCATCATACTGGGAAAGAAAGGGCTTCTCTCTAACAATATTGATCTGCATAACAATTATAGCTGCTTTCTCTGACTGCTCCTTTTCTACATCTTTGAATTTGCCTCCATCTTTTCTTGACAAACCTTCCATTGTTCAAATCCACTCTCACTTTACAGTGAAGAGCCGTTAGCAGTAACCGTGCTGCCACCTAGCTGTCTTGACGTTTTCCACATTAGACAGCTTAGTCCATTAAGTCTGAACTCTACTTCTTCACATCTTCAGGACCCACGCACAATGCATCAGGTCCTTTGCCAAAATGTAATATGCATGGCTTCTAACCCACTTCCCAAACTCTTCACTCCGCTCTGAAGCCATGTGCCTTTGCTCTCCTTCGCTGTGCTCGTTTCTCTCAGAAATTTGTTCTTCTGAACTCCTTCCAGAAAGGCCCAGTAATCTCTGCTTACAGCCATCTGTGGCTTCTCTAGGCCACATGCCCAGCTCTTCCATTTTCTTTTACCATCAAGTTCCATAGACATAAGAACCACAAGGTCAACAGCCTCGTGCCCAGCACTCTCTTCTGTGTTAGCAACTTAAGAGAAGGAAGGTTTCTTTTTGACTCACAAGTGCACCCCAGGAGGAAAGCGCAGAGGCGGGAACATGAGGCAGTCTAGAGGCAGAGACAAGAGCTGCTACTCAACTTCTCCGATTATTTTCATTTCCTTTTATTTGGTTTTCCAGCCCATGTGATGGCGGTTTGTTCCTCCACAGTTAAACCTTCTTGGAAAGCTCATCACAGCCATGTCCAGAGATAGGTCTTCCAGGTAACTCAAAACCCAGTCAAGTTGGAAACCAAGCATAACCTGCACATTCATCGTCTCATATGTAGTTCTTGGTGGAAGTCAGTTTTTCATTACTGTGAAAAGTTGTCATCCACAATCTGGGAGGGGTCCATCCTCAGTTCATCTTTTATGAAGATATCATCCCAGGCTCTGTGGTGGTCGGAAAAAAAAATGGCCCCCAAAGGGAGTGACTATCAGGAGGTTGTTGCAGGAAGTATATCACTGTGGGGGCGGGCTTTGAAGTCTCATTTTCTCAAGCCTCCCTCAGTGTGACCGTCGACTTCCTGCTGCCTTTGGTTATGATGTAGGCAGTACTACATCTGCCTCCTTGTCTCCACGCGTCCCATCCTGATGAAAATGGACTGAACCCCCAGAATTGTAAGCAACCCCCCCAATTAAAGGTTTTTATTTGTAAGAGTTGCTATGGTCATCGTGTCTTTTCGCAGTAGTAAAAAACCTAACTTAGACACACTCCCAGATGTGTGTGTTTTACTGATCTCTTGTGCATCTGTCAGCCCCTTAAAGCTGACAGGCAAGGCTAGCTAACTCCTATTCAGATGCAGCTCAGGGACAACCTTCTCCGGAAGCCTTACCCCTTGTTTTAACCATTGCAGAGCATCTTCCCTGGGCTGCCACAAGACCTGCATCTGTGGCCTGCAATGCACTCATCCCAGATCAGTAAAGTCACGTGAACAAATAAATGATTCCTGTAACTTACAGAAGGATCCCAAAGTGGATCCCATTACCCATGTTAGCTAGATAAAGGTTACGAAAAATGTGGCCATTTGAAGGGAATACGAGAAATCTGTTTTCATTGTCTAAAAGCCCCAGTGATACCTCACTATGCATCACAAGTAGCAGACATTTATATCTTCAGGGGTCTCTGCGTGCAAATGTGTGTGCCAATCATATCTATCAACCTGGCATGTTTCATGGACCAGTGAATCCTGCAGCATAGGAGAAGGAAAACCAGATAGGAAGGCTCCACAGCCTGTTGTGTGATCCATGAGACCGTACGCCAATCGACCCATTGCCTTCTTTCGATGATAGCGTCAATTTCACAGGATCTAGAATCACCTCAGAGATGGACCTCTGGGCATATCTCTGGGGGAGTGGGCATCTTTTTGTGATAACTGACGTAGAAAGACTCAACTGTGAGCAGATTTGTGCCTGGGGCAGGGGACCCTGGAGCGAATAAAATGAGAAGGTAAGCTGAGCATTAACATCCTCAGATCTCACTCTTCCTTCTGCTGTAGATGTGACCTGACCTGCTGCCTTCACTTCTTTACCCTGATAGACTTTACCCTTGAACCTGGGCCAGAACAAACCCTTTCTCCTGTAATTTGACCCTGTCAGGATATTTTATTACAGCATCAGAAAAAGAATCGAAAACATTCCATCCACTGGACACAAGCTCCAGAGGATTGGCTCCATCGCAGCCTAATTTCCAGCATGTCCCAGAGCCTGGAAAGCTGTACCAGTTAGTTCAAGAATGCATGAATATGTGAAAACCATACCATCTGGCAGTGGCCGGAACTGAGCCTGACAGAGCCTGGCTTCATTCTGGGACTCTGGCTGTTTACTGTGGAGGCCATAGCTGTCTTGTAGGGCCCCTAAGCATGACACTCTGAAGCTTGATTTGCTAAGAAACTGTGTTTCAAGAAGTCCCTTGCAGGACAGTATCCCGAGAATTGTACATGCTGCAGGATGATGCCAGGGCTCTGTAGACTATCAGAGCAGCCTCAGCACTTTTGATTTGTCTCCTCAGGTCTAAACACTGACACTGGAGGGCGGGAGAAGCCAGGGAACCTTTCTGCCCTGTCTCTCCTCTTTAGCTCCCAGCCCCACACATAGCCCCTCCCTGGCAAGCAGCCCCATCCAGGCAGCCAAACTCTGCCCTCTGATGAGCACTTGTGTCCTGTCCTCAGCACCCCTCCCGAATCCTGTAGCACCCTAAGTCTCTAGTCGATACCCAGGGGAGGCAGGACTAGTGGTTATTGCCTTCTGTAGTAGCTCCTAGCTGTGGATAAGGTCTCGGTGTGGTGCTCCCACCGGTGCTCCTGCTCCCTCTGTGACACCTGATAAAATCCTATCAGGAACATGAGATCAACATTTACTAAGCTAGTTTGTCCATTAGGAATTCCATTACTACCCCACTCCTAGAGATCGGTAAACTGAGTCCTAGGGAGGTTAAGAAACCTGTTTCAGGCTGTAGAGTTAATAATTGGGCTGCAGGGGTCAGGGGTGGATCCTGGGTCAGATGCCTCAGCAGAAAGAGAATTTTCTTTCTGATCTCTGCTGAATGTGCTCAGCCCTGAGTTGGCTCTTTTCCTGTTCCTTTGGGGGGGAAGTGGAGGCTGTTTTATTTTGTTTTGAGACAGGAACTCAGCACGTAGCCCAGGTAGGCACCCTGAATGCCGGGATGTGAGCAACCATGGCCTCAGGTTTGCTAGTTTCTGTTTGTGCTTTCTATGGGACTGAACACTGATCTTGGGAAGGAGGTGAAAGCCAGTTCGTAAAGCCCTTTCTGTAGACGAACCAGTGCCTGGCTTTGACAGGTGCTGCTCAGTCAGGACTGAGTGAAGGGATGGATGGATAGACAGACAGATGATAGAAATACAGATGCATAGACATAAGTAATAAGATAGACAAGGAGAGAGGGACAGGGGAAGAGAAGGAAGAAGGGAAAGAATGAAAGGAGGAAGGGGGAAAGGAAGATACAGGACGGTAGAGATGTGTAGTGGGCTTCAGGCATTATTTGAGGCAGCTTAGAGCTATATCTCTGGGGAATCAGGACACAGAATGCGGCGTGGCCAGACCCCACTGAGACCTGGGGCATGCTGACCTTCCTTCCTGTTTGTTCCTGTGTTCTCGAAGAGCAGATCAAACCATCCATCGTGAGACATTTCCATGCTGCAAAAATTGTTTTAAAGTTCAATTTATATTCTGAGTGTTTATATTCCCCTCAATAAATACTAATCCTTTATGTGATATATTGCAAGTAAATAATTCTTCAATATCTGGTGCCCAACTAAGTATAAGACTGTACACAGAGAGGAAGAATGGGCAGACATTACCTGGGTGAATGGTCCAGGCACAGGAGGGAAGCTCTAAGAAAATGTGTGTGGTGGTTTGAATGACAATTGCCCCATAGATTCATGTGTTTGAATGGTTGGCCCATAGAGAGTAGCACTCTTAGGGGGTGTGGCCTTACTGGAGTAGGTGTGGCCTTATTGGAGGAAGTGTGTTACTTCAGAGGTGGGTTTGAGGTCTTATAAACTCATGCCTGTCTAGTGTGACAGAGTTTTTCCTTCTGTTACCTGTTGATCAAAAATGCAGAGCTCTCAGCTCCTTCTCCTGCATCATGGCTGCTTGTATACTGCCATGTCCCACCCTGATGATTGATGATGGATCCCATTAAATGTTTTCCTTTATAAGAGTTGCCGTGGTCATGGTGTCTCTTCACAGCAAGAGAAACCCTGACTAACACAATACAGATGGATAAAGAGTGGGCTAACTGATGGATATGATGATGTGATGTAAGGAATATTTACTTAGATGCCTGAACAGAATGGATGGACAAATGAGTAAATGGATGGATAAGTGGCTATATGGTTAGGAAGGTTGAATGGCTGAGTGAGCGACAGGATGGGTAAATGGAGGATAAGTGGAGTAGATGGATGGATGTGTGGCTTTAGATAGTGTCTTAGGGTTTCTATGAATAGACCCCATGATTACAACAACTCTTATAAAGGAAAGCATTTAATTGGGGCTGAGTTTCAGAATTTTAGTCCATTATCATCATGGTGGAAAGCATGGTGGCACGCACTAAGACATGGTGCTGGAAAAGGAGCTTAGACATCTACATCTGAATCCTCAGGCAGCAAAGAGAGAGAGAGACTGAGCCACTGGGGCCTGGCTTAAGCTTCTGAGACCTCAAAGCCCACATGCCATGACACATTTTCTCCAACAATACCACACCCTACTAGTCTATGGGGCCATTTTCATTCAGACCACCACAGATTGAATGGATAGATGAATGAGCAGGTGGGTGAATGGAGTGCATTGGCTGATGGGTAGACTGGCTGCATGGATGAGTGGATTAGGGGGATATGTGGATGTATGAGCTGTGCAGAGATTAGGAAATGGGCAGATAATTCATGGAGGGATGAGTGGACAGTAAGTGCATTGGTTAGATGAGTGGATGGATGGATGGAATGAGTGGGTAGATAGATGAACTTGGTGGATAGATGGATGGTGAGTAGGTAATCAAGTGTATGGCTGGCTGGCTGGCTGGATGGATGGATGGGATGAGTGGGTAGATATATGAACTTGGTGGATAGATAGAAAGTGAATGGGTAGTCAAGTGTATGGATGGATGGGTAGAGTAGGTTAACAAATAGATTGAGTGTATGGGTGGATAGTCATTTGGGCAAACAAGTAGATAAACATCTCTCTAAGCTTGTGAGGATCTAAGCAGTGAATACTCATAATCTTTAATGAAAGGCAACAGCCTGGCTGGAAGGCAAGGGTTTGGAGAACACTGTATCAGGCAGAGAACCTGGTAGTTATGTGAGTGAGGGAGTTAGGGAGAGGCGAGAGAGTCTGGAGAGTTAACATGGACACCCAGCTACACTGCCCACAATCCTCCAAATAGCCAAGCCCTCTGCTCTGATACTAAGGTAATTTGAAGGTTTGAGGTTCCATGCCTGCAAGACTTGGAACTCCAGTGCCAGGGAGATGGCTAGTCAGAAAAATGCTTCTATGCAAACAACCAGGAGGCCCCGAGCTTGATCTCCAGCACTCATGAAAAAGACATATAGAGTGACCTTCTTTTTTTTTTTTTTTTTTTTTTTTTTTTAAATAATCCTAGGGTTGGGAAGGGAAAAACAGGGAGATCCCCAGGCTTGCTGATCAACCAGTCTAGCCAAATCAGTGAGCTCCAAGCTCAGTGAGAGACCCTGCCTCAGAAAATAAAGCAAAAAAAGAAAACTCAAGGAAGGCAGCCAACATCGACCTCTGGCTTCTGCATATGTGTGAACACACAGATATGGAGAGAGAGAGACTTAAGACTGTATATGTCCTAATCACTTTAAAGAGATTTCATTTTAAGCTGCCAGTGGCACCTGTTTGTAATCATACACTAATGGAGTGAGAAGGCTTGGATTTGAATATGGACCAGCTAAATGGACTCAGACTCCATGCTTTTGAAATGTCTCGTCATTTTCAAGGAATTAAGTGTTCTGTAAGTCTTAGCTTTCAAAGATCAGTGCTTGCAGCTAAAAAGTCTGGTCGGCAAGGGGTCTGGGTAGCATCCCTGGAAAGACTGGGGAAGTGTCCATAGGCCCACAAGGGGAGAGAGGGAGACTGGAGGAGGCCTGGCTGGTGCCATTTAGCGGGCACTTGCTGATGCCAGGCAATCAGCTGTCATTCTTGCTGTTAACCTTGGGGGAAAAACACATTTGTGGCAGATAACAGGCACAAGGGTGTGCCAGCCCTCTGCCCGCCGCAGGCCTGATGGATGGGCTACATGGGCCCCCCCTGACCTGTGTGTGTACTGTTATCTGCTCGGCCACGGGAAGCTGTTCATCACAGCGACAGCTAGGCAAAGAGCACCTGCTGGGCCTGCGTCAGCCAGCATCCTGGGAAGAAAGAAGGGAGGCTATTCAGGGGATAAGACAGAACAGGGTGGAGAAACACAGAGAGGGCTGGTGACCCAGGGCTAGGAGTATCCCCAAAGCTAAGACTGCCCGCAACAGTGACACTATATTCTGGGAACAATGCCTGGCTTCTTTCTGTTCCTGGAGGTATTAAGGAACTGCTGTGTGACCATGGGCTAGTTACTCAACCCCTCTGAGTTGTAATATGAGATTAGGCTTTACTAGTCACAGAAATCACTTTTTTCTCCACCACCGATCACAAATTTATGACATTTCTGTCTTTCTCACCATCCTCTCTACTGTGACTCTCCAGAGTCCAGACTGACAGCTCAGAGAGAGTAAGTGACTAGAGCATGGTCACACAGCACATCAGTGTGCCATCAGGAATAGAAGCTGAATATTAAGCCCAGAAGCAAGTTCCACAATACCAATTTGTTGTTGTTACTGCAAAATCAGATTATATTATCTCCATGTTTCCTGCTGGTGTCTTCCTGTCATGCTCAGAAACAATCCATAATCCTTGCCAGAGCCCTCCCAGCTCAAGCATCAGCATATCACCCTGTCGCTCACTCTCTCATTGAGTTCTAGCCACAACGCCATCTCACCTGGTGGCCTTGGCAACAGTCTCAGTCTCTCTTTCCCTCTCCCTCCCTCCCCACCTCCAGTATGACTGGCCAGTTCCCTTCCAGACACAGAGCTCTCAACTCAGTGGACACCCCCTGGAAAAGACTTGCCAATCTCATCCTGCCCAATTGGTACCCAGATCTCAGTGGCTCCCCACACTCAGCCCAGCCCAATGTGATACCGTCTGTTCACCCGTGTGCTTCCTGTCTGTCCCCCACAAAGACAGATGCCCCAGTATCATGACCCAGTACTCCTGAGAATTCTTCAGGATTGAACCAGATAGTGTCTCCTACCTCAGGACCTTTGCATAGCTCTCTCTACCTGGAAGTCTCTTTCCCCTCCCTTTCCCACCTCAGTTCCTAGTCATTTATTAGATCTGTAGATCTATCACCTGCTGTAGCTCTGGCCTCAACACTACTCTGGGGGAAAGAGTGGAGGAAAAGTGTGGTTGATGCCTTCTTCTCTTGATATGAGCTAGGTTATGACTTCCTAGAACCATAGACTGTGGTATAACACAGGGGCCTTCTATGAAACTGCCAGGAACCCTCAGTCACTATTAAATACAGCACACAGCAAGATGTCCTGAGGACCCCATGCTGAGGACGTTTCAGTCAGTCTCTGAGAGGAGGTCAACAGAGGCTCATGTGACGCTGTGTGTGTGTGTCGCTATGCCCTCCACCCTCTCATAGAATTCTTATGAGACCAGCATTGAGAAACCATAGGCAGCAATAGATCTAACAATGGCTTAGAGGCCCCCAGGCTCCTTCTATGCCAGAACTAGAAATCCAAAGCCAGTGTCTGCCACTCATCACCCCTCCAGCACCCTAGGATGCTGGGTCAGTCTCCCTGGGACTGATCTCTCTCCCTCATTCCCACTGAAATCTGTATCTTGTCTTATGCTGTGTCCCACGAGCAATGCCTGACAAATCGCTGGAGCTCAAGCAAGCATCATTGACTTGTCATTCCTTGGTTACTACATCATCACATACACGGAGACATTCTATTCTTACCTAAACACACAGCAGAGAAGAGGAGGTCTAGTTCTTCCTGGTTCTTTTGCAGATGAAGGGGAAGGGATTCTGGGGGAACTCTGAAAGTGGGAGGTGAGAGGGCCTTCAGCTTAACCTTTCTTTTCCTTCCCAGAGAAAGAGGCCAGAGAAGGGAAGGAATGTGTCTTCCGTCATATCACAACCAGAAGCCCCACATTCCTGGCTCAAATGTCACAGGCATTCACAGAGTCCTGTGGTCTGAGCTCAGCACAAAAACTCAGGCTGGAGAGAGGCAGAAGCAGTAGGAATGAGTCTCCCTTTGTGCACAAAGCCCAAGACACACATCATGGGTCGCTGCTTAGGGAAGCTGCTGCAGCCTCAACACTCCCACAAGGCATTCGCACCAGTCAGGAAGACGTGCCATAAGTTTTCATAAGAGGAAACTGAGGCCCAGGCAGGCTAGATGACATCTGAGATGACCGCTGGTCCCCGCGGGGTCGGGATCTGAATGCAGGGCTGTCTCTCATAACCCTTGCTACCTGGCCAGGTTAGGAGCATTGAGACCACCCACGCACGAATCTGAGAGAGACTGAGTGGCAGTGAAGGAAGCAGAGTTTTCCCAAAGACTAGGCAGATGGATGATGGGTGCTGGCACCATGTCATAGTCTAGGCAGCAAGTGGGTCCCCGTTGCTACCCTCACTGCCGGGTCACCTTCCTAGGCACCCCACCCCCACCTCATCCGAACAAGGACTAGAAAATAAATGAGTCTGTTTATGAAGACCATCATGTTGCGGGCAAAACAAGGCACTCGGCAGAGCAGCTCGGCGCCTCTAATGGGACATTATTTATGTCATTTTCCTCTAGGCGTTGGAGCCATTACCGCCCCGGGATGGCGCTCCGTCACCCTCCACTCCCCCAGTGATGTTCCAATGTCACGCTGAAGGATGTGTGCCACGGCTTCGCGGGGAGCAAACGGCTGCCAGCCCCAGGATCAGGAGGAAGGAGAGGGAACGAGGTCGCTCCTTCCCTGCTAGTCAAGGTCCCACCTTGCTGTTAGGGAACCCAGCTCTTTCTTCTCCAGCTGCTCTTGGTGCCCACCTTGGTGACGTGGCAGTGTTTGGAATCCTCCATGGCTCCCATTGCCCTACAGAGTCAATCACGGAAGCCTCTTTGCCCAGCTTTGGCTCTCCGGCTTCCACCACCCCAGGCTTAGGTGTGACCACCGGCCTGCCACGGTCTTTGGGCATGACCAGGGCTGTATCTGACCAGAGCCCCTAGTCCACAGAGGGCACCCACAGCCTCTGCTCTTCTAGCTAGCTGCTCTAGCTTTCCCCTAGATGGCAGCCAGCCTGCAGCCTGGCCTCCCTCAGGGGCACCAAAGGACAAGCACTGATTCAGCCCCGGGCTGGGCCCTCCAGATCTTCACACTGTTTTACACTTGTGCAAGTAATCTCAGCACTGGGGAATCGGTGGCCAGGAGGATTGCCGTGAGCTCAAGGCCAGACTGAGCTATACAATGAGGACCAAGGTATCAGAAAAGCACTTTTCTTGGAGCTGGATTAGGCCAAGCAATAGCACCCTTTAGAGCAGCCCGCTCTACATATGGGTCGCATGGACTCTTTCACGGGGGTCGCCAAAGACCATCCGCATATCGGATATTTGTATTATGATTCATAACTGTACAATTAGAGAACCTCTGCTTTAGAGCCAGCTGGAAATTGTCAGTGATGAAATGAGACCAAGCTCAGACACATGGATTGCTCCCACACACCCGGTACCCAGTGGATGCTCAGACGCATGACCTCAGCTATCCTGCCGGCCCTTCCTTTCCCTTCTTCCTGCTGCCTGGTTCTCACTGGCGCAAACAGCTCCAGCGCCAGCCCAGCCTCTGTCTCAGAATTCGCATCCTCTGTCCTGACATGCTTGCTGAAGCCTGAGACTGGTTTAGGAGCTTGCTGAGTTTTGGGACCTTTGCTAGGAGGTCCTGTAGTAGGGTAGAGATATTGGCAGTCCTGGCTGCAGAGATGCTGGGGTGCTGAGAAAATCTCAAGGATGTTTTGTGGTAAGGGCTTCTACTCCGTGTGGCTGAGCAATGAGTGCCCTGGTTGCTGGGTTACTGGCATCTTTCCACTGGTGATTCCTGGGAGCAGGGCTGTGAGTTCTCTCCCCTCTGGGCCCTGTATTTAGCACAATGCCTGGAAGAGAGTCCGTGTCTTGCTTTAACGGGTAGGTACCAAACGGAACTCACTTTGTTCCTACCACAGTCTTGTGTCAGGGGAGCACCTGTT
Source organism: Phyllotis vaccarum (assembly GCA_033318265.1). NCBI lineage: Eukaryota > Metazoa > Chordata > Mammalia > Rodentia > Cricetidae > Phyllotis > Phyllotis vaccarum. The sequence continues at coordinate 184,560,646 of JARWLC010000001.1, read as the reverse complement.
TTGTCTCTTGTTTGAGCCCACCATTTTTGCTTTTATCTCTTCAAATTTGTTCTTATTATTTTCTTTGGATTTATTTCCCATTATTCCTAGTAACCTAAATTGAAAGTTTACTTTTAAACCATCTTACTCTTGAGTTTGGAGCTCACTTATTCAGCTAGACTGGCTGGCCAGCAAGCCTCAGGGCTCCTGTTTCTCCCTCCCCAGCTCTAGGGTTGTGTGTGTTTTGTGTGAACTTTAGGAATCCAAACTCCAGTCCTCACACTTATACATAATCATTTTTCCAACTGAACCGCCACCCCGCCCCCCCCCAGCTACTAATTCATTTTGCTTTCCAACAAATGCATTAAAGACGTGAATTACCCTCTGATTTTTTTTTTCTTTTGGCCTGCACAAACACCAATGCAGACAGAACACTCTCTCTGCCTCTTGGTTTACACAGCGATATTAGTTACTTTTCTGTTGCTGTGATAAAATGTCAGCTTGTACAAGGAAGGGTTTATTTGGCTTATGGCTCTAGGGGGATAAGAGTGCACCATGGTAAGGAATCGGGGTAGCAAGCAGAAAGCAGAGAGAGAACTGGGAAAGACAGGAAGAAGTCTTTGAAACCTTAAAGCCTGCCCCCCCCCCCCAGTGACCAACATACTCCAGCAAGGGGATTGCATACTGTCAAGTAGGGGCTGCAACTTTACGTGTTGGAAAGAACTTGATACCCCCTCCCCATGTGTGAGCACAGACCCATGGACAGGGTTCCACCCTGGATACCCAATTATCTCCAAAGGCTGTGCCTCCCAACCTCATCACTTTGGGGGTGGGGTTTGAATTCATAGACTGGGAGACATGCTGATCTGCAACATCCCTCAGTGTTACCTCAGTGACGACTCCTGCTTTGCAGATAGCAACAGCCCAATCCTGGTGATTTCAGCTAGAAACTTCACTGTACACTCACTGAGTGCCAATCACAAACTCACTTCTCTCTGGATTCTCATTGGTGAAAGCATCCGATGCTGAGCAGGGGAAATTTGGGGCTGACCTCCAGAGCTCACATGGTGAAAGAGAGAACCCTAACTCCTGAAATTTGTCCTGTGACCTCCACACATGTTCCCTGATGTGCATGTACATGTATGTCCTTGCACAATGTGTTTGCAATTCCTCTGACAGTACCAATGAGGCCACAGGGGAAGCACTGGGTAAGCTGTACAGTTCCAAACCTAGGACAACGCTCTCCTAAGCTAGATATCCCAGGAGAAAGAGTTAAATGCAGGGCACGCCCCCACCCCATCAGCACACTAGGAGAGGGAAGACGCCAGCTGTCCTCACTGCCTATCAGACTCTCATAGAGGCTCCTCATGGAGGCTCCTGGCTGCAGAGAGGAGTTTGCCCACTGTGTGCAGCAGACTTTCCTCAGGGAAAGATTTCAGTGTCCTCCTGGGTCTTCAGGTCAGCATCAGGACAGGTGGCATTGCCCATCCACAGAAAGGTTGGGTAGGAAGGTCACCACAGATCCCCAGTGACCCTGACACCATCTAAGCTTCAACATCTGCCATGCTAAATATCAGGCACTTTAACTTGTGTTATGTGTCAGCCTCCTAGCCCATGCACACAAGCAAACACGTGTACAGATGTACACGTATACATACATGTATGTACATGTTCATGACTCGGCTGTTATTGCACCTTACAGCACTCAGAGCTGTGAACCCCAACGCCCTCTTCTGGATTTGCCCCTCTAAGTCACCCCTGCCCACCCTGCAACTCTCCATCCCAAATCAATCTTCTCCCAAGGAAGCCAGGCTTTTCCTGGAGGTCTGTGGGGATTGCAGGGCTGAGTCTCACAGGGTCTCACCCTCATGTTGCACTGCAGATGGCTGGAGCATCTCTCTCAGTCCTCATTGTCACCCTTAACACCCACTCTAGAGAGGAAGTGAAGGTACCTAGGCCAGGGAACTTTCCCAAGCTTTGGGACCAGTTGGCTTGGGCATCTAGGTAAGCTTGGCTTCCCTGAGGTGTGCTAGCTGTCGGTCCTCTCTGGCTAAGACCTTTAGATTCCATTGACTCAACCAGAGCTGGAGACAGGTGGAACATTTATTGGTATCTGTATGTTTGAGGTGACCGTTTGAAGTAACAGATTTGCTGAGCAACTAAATCCATCCCCAATACACCTCACTGAGTGTTTGCTAAGACAGGGTACAAGTTGGGAATGGAGAAGGTGCTGAGTGGCTAACCTGGGAATCCAGCAACTGATCTGGTTGTATAGCCAGGGCACATACTGCCAGGTCAGGCAGAAAGCAAGAATAGGCTAACCAAATATTGGGGATGTCAGATGGTGAGAGGGGAGGCCAGGGCATACTCCTACATACATTTAATCCCCCACTCATGAAGCTGAGCCAGACAGAGGATTGAAAGTTCAAGTTCTTGGGCTATAGAGTGAGTTCAAAGTCAGTTAAGGCAACAACTTAATAAGATCTTGTCTCAAAATAAAGAATAAGGGGGGCTGGAGACATAGTTAAGGTACTTGCCTTGCAGATGTAAAGCCCCGAGTTCAATCCCCAGAACATCAGAATAACAGCACAGATGTTTGAGTTCAAGGTATCGGCATAGCTGGGTCTCATGTGGTCATGGTCTGCAGTAGATCCCTGCTCTCTCCTCTCTCTGGCATTGGAGACAAGTCTCCATGTATAGAGTCAAAGACAAGGAACTAGCAGATGATTCAGGATGGCACTCAGCCACCTCTTCCCAACCACGACACACACCCCTGCCTGGCCCCTAACAGACTCAGAAGCTCGGCAGAAGAACTGCCTGTCCTCCTGTGCCTTGGCGTGACGGTGGCCGCACTAAAGGTAGAAGCATGACAGAATGGCCACACGGGTGATGCGGGCAGAATTATGGCTCCTCATTGGTCTTATTTATGGCTTCACTGTCTCTGCTTCTGCCTTGCTGCCCAGGACTTGGGCAGAGGGAGGGAGCCTCAGCCTGCTTGGTCCAGGGTGACCTTGCAGTTAGTTTCCACAGTAGGACTGGGCTTGGACTAGGGTTACTATATATAGCTCCAGGGCCCAAATCATGTCCCTTAGAGTCCTGGATCATCTATTTTATTCAAAATGTAAAAACAGGGGAAAGTGTTTACCGAAACCCCTGTGTCACCAAGTGCATGAACCTAATTACTTTAACACAATCATTCTGTTCTGGAATCCCTACCCCCATGTTAGAAATGAGGGCATTGCAACTTGGAGAGGTTAATTAATGGGTCTAAAAAATCACATAGCAAGTAAAACGCAGACCACTTTGTCCTCCGAACCTCCAGATTCCAGCCTCACTTGCTTGTATATTGTCCTCATTTCCCCCAACTTTCTCTGTAGAACAGACGTTCATAGCATGAGTCGTGGGATCACACAAGTCCAGGCAACTATTCCAGCTTTGCCAATTCCTCTCTGCACCTGAGGTTTCCCATCTATAAATGTACACAATAGCACCCTCCCCTTGTCCTGTGGCTTAGGTGGGTGAAATGCCAGGTAAAAAAGCCCTTGAGCAGGCCCTTCTGAACTGGTAGAGCTCTGACACAATTGGAATCCAGGAAAGGGTTAAAGAGAAAGGATCTGCTCTTGTCCTGGTAGCAAGAGCATCTTCTGGGTAAACTCCACCTGTTTACAACCCATTATAAGCCATTATTGCTGTGTCTGGGGCAGAGGCACAGCCTTGACCTTGGCGCGTGCCTGACAGCAGCAAGCTGCAATCTGGACAGCAGGAGCCATTTCAGCCTTACCAAAAGGGTCACAGGGGACCGAGGGCCTCTTTCAGGGTCCTCTCTGTCCCAGATTTCAGGCCTGGCCTGAGTTCCAGACTCTCAGGTGGCCTCCAGATCAGCACCCAGTTTGTAGCTTTGGCTGGTTAACAGTGAAGGAGGAAGGGCTCTCCCATGAGTCAGGTTGCAGGGAGCCCCAAGGAGGTGGGCCAGTCTCCAGTCTGTGTTTAGAATTGGGTTCAAGGTCATGGGAGAGCCAGACTGGATCTCCAAGGACTCCAGGCTAGACTTTAAGATGCTCACAGCCAGGATTTTAACGGATGGAAGACGGAAGACGTATAAGCGGTGAGGTGAGGTTTTATCCGGTGTTGAGTAGGTAATGCCACCTCTGGATGTCAAGAAAGGTAGACCCTGGATGCAGGTGGCTCTAGGTCAAATTTCTTCCCAAAAGATCACAGGGGAGAGAGGGAGAGAGAGAGAGAGAGAGAGAGAGAGAGAGAGAGAGAGAGAGAGAGAGAGAGAGAGAGAGAGAGAGAGAGAGGAGAAGGAGAGAGAGAGAGAGAGAGAGAGAGAGAGAGAGAGAGAGAGAGAGAGAGAGAGAGGGGAGAGAGAGAGAGAGGAGTGGGAGTGAGTTTGGATCTAAGCTCCCATCTTCCTTTTGCTGTGCACTCCTCTTTCCTCTATTTTTTTTTGCAAAGCCCCCTCTTTTTTCTGCCTTTTGAAAGCTCCCCCCAAAAGCTTTCAACCCTCTTAGGCCTTTTTTCTATCCCCCCTTCAACAACAAGATTAAATCTCATTCATAATCAAGTGTTAATGGCTGGCTTCTGGGATCCCATCCAAGATGGTTCTTCCCAAACTTCCTATGGGCTTTAGGTACGTAATCTCATCCCACTGGGGAACTAATTGATTTCCTACTGTATTCCAGAACCATGCTGGGTTCTTGTACCAGGTATTTTACATAACAGAGGAGGAAAGTGATGTTCAGGCCCACACAGTTGGTACGTGGTGAAACAGGGACTCTTGATCCGGTTCTGGCAGTGATAACCTTACCACTGAAAGACAGAGTAATTATTGGTGTAATAGCCTACGACCGAGAGCTTGGAGTTCTTGGGAGGTGGGCAGCTATAAAGCATCTTCTCAAAGTGGGAAGTTTTAAGTCTGAAATCTCAAGCCCTGGGAAGGAGCAAAGGAGAAAAGGCATGTAAACCAGAAGGAAGGGCCTGGACCTGTGCCTGTACCATCAGGGAGTCAGCAGCATATTCCTGTGTCTGAAACACACCCTTCACATAGTCCTGGTGGAGACACAGGGGTCAGGGTGCTGGCCCTCAAAGGCTGGGGCTACCCAGCTCATGGAGACCCAGGTGAGCCACAGGCCATGTGGCAGACAGATTAATGAGAAGGGGTTGATTTAAGATGTAAGAGCTAGCTAGCAATGTGCCTGAGCCATAGGCCAAACAGCATGAACTTAATATAAGTGTCTGAGTCATTTTGGGGGCCTGATCAACTGTGGGCGGCTAAGGAGTCTAGGGCTACAGGTCTGTAGGTCTAGACCTCTGGCTGCCCGGGACCAAGAAACCTCATTACAACAGAGCTCTGTCCTATTGGAAGCTGGATTCCATGGCTGGCCCTATGGACCGGAAGGATCTGCTTCTGTTTAGAGACATGACTCCAGTGGCCAGAATGGAAGACAATTAAAGAAAAAAGACTGGAAAAGGAAATATTTATTGGAAAGAGGAGGTCCTACCTTAAGGCTAGGGGTTGGGTAAAGAAAAAAAAAAAGAAGTTGGCGAGAGAGTATGAACTGGTGAGGGGCACTAGGTTTGGGGAGATGCACATGGAGGAACTTGTGATGCTCCCAGGTTTGGGCTATTAGTTCTGTCTCCTGTCAGAGTGAGAAAATAGGTATGTTTGAGTATTCAAGCCTAGATTTCGCTTGAACTCACTGAACTTCAAGTTTTTCTCCAGGGGGCGCTGTTGAGGAGGCAGTGGACAAATAGTCCTTTTTCTCCTGGGGCTCAGAGTCAGGTGGGAGGGAAGTTTTGTGTGGAAAACTCTGATTGGCTCTTTGTGACATCATAGAAGCGAAGATGGGTTGGTACCCTTGACCGTTAAAACACTGAGGGTAACTTAGCCCATTTTCTCATGTTAAACTCGCTGTCCCGAGTGACTACACAAAACCGTGCTCTTTCAAACTGAGTTCTTTGGACTTTTCCTCAAGTTCTTTAGCATTGTGAGCTTCCTGCTGCCTTCACCCCTGGCCTTTCTTCATCCCACACAGAGATCCTTTCTCCCCTACCTTCCCCGCTGCAAAAGAAAAAAAAGAATAAGTGGGAGGGGGAGGGGGCTGGGAGGATGGGATGGATGATTTGGGAGCTGAAAACCTCCAAATGGAGAGGTTATATCCTCGAGACAGTGGCATCCATCACCACATTTTCATTATTAAATAAAGCGGCGCTGTGCGGTACTGCTTCGACACCTTATCTGAACCTACCAGCTGTGCCCTAAATTCCAGCCGTGGCGCCTGTCTGCGGGAATTCAGTTGCCCGTGTTTAAAATGAGTGTTAGCATCTATCATTTCCCCACACCAAATGGGTTTGTGTCGGTGGCTGGCAGTGCTAATCTGTCACCAGGGTACTCCACTGCCCGGCTGGATACCCTCTTCGTCACTGTTGTGGTAGGGAGGGACCGGTGGCCCTCGGGATGGGGGAAATGTCACTGTGAGGACAATTGCAACATTTGGGACTCTTTTATTATGAAGAAAAAAAAACAAAGAGGAAGGGAAGTCATCTGTGTCAAATGCCCATTCTGACTTGCCATCCCACTGATGTGGGGCAGCAATCTCTTCCAGCAGCCGGCCTTCGGGTTAGCATGGAAAGTGCGAGCCGGACTTGTGAGAAGCGGGCTGTTCGAGAGCTGTCCGTGGTTCTGACCTGCCTTGGCTGCCCTCATTTCTCCAGGGCAGGACCGGGTCTCAAATGAACACCCACTTTTGGCCACCTATGCTGGAAAGTCCCTCTTTGGGGGATTCAGAAGCCTTTCATAATATATATTTAAAAATACCATGGACACTGTACATGAAAAAAAACTTTAAAACCCCAAATTGTGTGCATTAATACCAAAATCAGTCTATTATTTCCTGGGGTTCCAAGACAGACGTGGCTGGATGTCACGTTGATACCTGCCTATAACCCCAGAAGTTGGAAGACTTGTGTCAGAGGATCCCATGTTCTAGGTCAGCTGGATGCAAGACCCTGTCTGAAAAATAAAATAATCAGATAGAACTCAACCTCCAAATAAGGAAAAAGATGTAGAAATGAGCCTTGTGGAGAAGAGGTTGTTTATCAAAATCTTGAGAGTAAATGGGCGGAATGTGGGAGGAGAGAATGAAGGAGTCAAAATCATGGAGATGTAGTTGTAATGAGGGGAAGAGCCCAAAAGGTCCACGTTTGAATCATCTCTACAACACAGTCACTAGTTGTGTGGGTGGGACAAGTTTACACTCTTTCCAAAACTCCTGGTTTGTGGTTTTGTTTTTTTTTGTTTTTTTTTTTTTAATTCAAAAAACTGGATGGTACTATCTAGTCTGCAGAATTGTAAGAGGGATTAGTGTTGGGGGAGAAACCTACTGCAGTGGATGCCACACTGACTGCTCAGATCTCCCTTCAGAGCTGAAGTATTTGTTTCACCAGTTACCAGGGGTGTCCCTAGCAAGGGGAACTGTCAGCTTGTCAATGCCCAAGGGAGCTACCTCTGCTGAAGAGCACAGATTCACTCACAGTAACAACTCTCCTGGGGAAGCTGGTATTCCATTCCTAATTACTGAGGCAGTGTAACTACCCCCTCAACACACACCCCAGTACCCAGTGATCCTTTTTGCCAGTCAGCTTCAAAAGCATCCACAGGGCTGTCCTGGGCCTGAGGATGCATCCAGCCCTTTTTCTTGGTCCCATCTCTGCCCTAATCAGTGCCCTGCACACTGATCTCCATCATCTCAGTTGCCCTCTGGGAGGCCAAGACAATCTCCAATATAAGACTAGAGAGTTTCTTCTGGCTACGAGGCTCCAGGGTGATTTCCTACTCAGCTTTGCTGTAGTTGAGTGTAGTCTGGGCACTTGTGTCTCCAGAGCAGTGCTCTGCTGTCTGAAGGTTATCCCTTCCTGGCTTCTCCTTGCTCAGTGTCCTAGCTTAGTGCCCCTGGAGACCAGATGGCACATCAGTTAGCATCATTTTTTCTGTCTACCCCTCACCTCCATGAAATAGAGTGTTTGAAGCTGGCCAGACAGAGATGCCCGGGTGACATGGCCAAGTGTTGTCTCATTCCTGATCTGCCCTGAAATGCCCCTTCGTAGATCCCCTGGATCTGTAAGAGATGCATAGGTGGACACAGTACCTGCAGCTGGAAGACACTATCTTTAGCCAAAGGTTGCTAAGTGTATGCTGCAGGAGGTCTCTGGGCCCCCGGGAAATGGCATCCAAGCTGTCTTGGGAGGCTCTAGGAACAGGTGTGTTCACTCATTAAGGCAGCCTTGCAACTGTATTTATGGATCCAGATTTCATGTTGTGCCCTGGGGAGACAGTAACGACAAAGAGAGATGTGTTCCTTTCTCTAAGAAGATCGTGCCTCAGGCTTTTCCTTCCAGTTAGTCCCTCCAGGGGTTCAACTCCCCATGGTTGCCAGGGAGACCACTTCCTTCTGCCAATCACAATTTCCTCATTTAGACTCAGTATGTGGCTCTTTCCCACTCCATGTAGCTCTAAGCTGACCTTTGAAGGCCCACCCACCCACCAGGCCCCACACACCTCTCAGCTTCTCCTTGGTTTCAAATTAGTTTATTGCAGGTCAGCTGCAAGCTGAAGTAGAGAGGCCAAGCTACAGGTGAGGGAAATGGCTCAGTGGATAAGAATACCCAAGTCAAAACAGGAGGGACTGAGTTTTTGTTTTGTTTTGGTTTTAGTTTTTCAAAACAGGGTTTCCCTGTGTAACCCTGACTGTCCCTGACTGTCCTGGAATTTGTTCTGTAGACTAGGCTGGTCTTAAACTCACAAAGATCTGCCAGCCTCTGCCTCCTGAGTGCTGGGATTAAAGCCTCTTAAAGACACCACTGCCCTGCTGAGGATCTGGGCTTAAATCCCTAACACCCAAGTAAAATGTTGACCAAGGCCATGTGGACCTGTAACCTCAGCACTGAATGGCAGAGACAGAAATGGTCTGGTCAGCTGGCCAGTCTAGCCAAAATGGCACATTTCAGTTCCCCAAAACTCTGAGCAATGGCTCAGAAGGTAAATCACCAAGGCTGACAACCCAAGTGTGATTCCTGAAACCTACATGGTAGAAAGAGAGAAGCAACTTCTTCAGCTTGTCCTCTAACCTCAATAAGTAAACCATGACACATATTGTGAAGGCATCGATTTATCCTAACAAAGCTTTGTTTCAGAAAGGGAGCATTTGGTGCCTGAGGACAGGGCTCAGATCTAGGCGTGCACCTAATAGTCAATAAGATTCAAAAGTTCAGCCAGTAGATTAAGGGCTTGGGCTTGTGCACTGGAGCTGGGGTTCAGTCAATAGCTACTGTACCCTATACTCCTTTGCCAAGTTCTGGAATGCCGAGATGAGCAGCATTCCACTTACATAGGCTTTTCTTTAAAACCCGCCCTCACCTCAGGGCTAGGGGCTGATAACCCTCTGCTGCATGGGAACTGGGTTTGTTTTGAACCTGTTGATAACAATAAAAACCCTCATGCATTTGCATTGAGTCCAGCTCCCTCGTGGTCTTTGGGGTCCCTCCACATGGGTACAGCCATATATGCTCATATATACAAATACATAGACATATGTTCACATTTTCAAGTAAATGGGCAAAAAACTAAAGTATAAAGAGATGGAAGAAGACATTTGACACCCTCATCTGTCATCTACACATGGGCATACATGCCTACACATACAGGTGCACACACCACACCCACATGCCACACTTACCAGACAGCTATGTTCAACCACTTGCTTCCTTTCAAGGCCAGATAGGGCTCATTCCTGACCTCTGCCCACCCTTCAGGCTTGAGCCAGTCGCAAGGCAGAAACTGTTTCCTCTCCATAGGACTGTCTTGCTATGTCCAATACCCCTCAACAAGCAGAGAGCCTCTTCCAACCACGATGACTGGTAAACGGACACACCGTGGGGAAAGGACTTTGCCAAGGTCATGCTACTCTCAGGAGATGGTCATGAGGTGGAATGTCTGCCCCTGAGCTGACATCGAGGGATGGGGACATGGCTCATTGGGTAAAGTGCTTGCCACTCAGGCATGAGAACCAGAGTTCAGATGCCCAGCACCTACATAAATGTGTCAGGGTATGGCAGTGTGCCTGTAATCCCAGTTTACTAGAAGGGATTCCTGGAGCAAGCTGGCTACCTGGAGTAGCTGTAGAGATGTGCTCTGGGTTCAAGTGAGATATCCTGCCACAGTGTACAGTGCATCTGCACATGCGGGCACGCCAACACACATACAAATGTGCATGTACACTGCAGATACACACACAAGTTAGTAAGGAGAGAGAGAGAGACACTGGTAACTGTAGACACGTAGGTGGGAAAACTTAGGGGAAGAGGGTGAGGGAAGCTGAGGAAATGAGAGCAGAGAGGGAGAGAAGAGAGAGGGGGTGAGGGAAGGTGGGGGGAGAGGAGAGAAAGAGGAGGTGAAATCGAAGAGGGAGGCTCTGGCCCCTCGAAGTATTTTTGCTTTCCTAACACATGTCTCTTTCAGTTGACCTTAGAAGAGTCTATTTGTGTTGAGATTTTAAATTGAGAATTTTCCCTTCTTTTCAAAAACATCCCCGTACAGTTAGTCCTGTTCTAGATCAATTTCTATTCACGCCAGTGGCTTCAGTATTTACTCTCCTACAAAATCACTGAGTTGGAAGGGACAGAGTGAAAGTCATTTGGCTTTGTGTTTATTTGCGTTCTGAGCCTGAGCCCAGGGTTGGGATGGAGGCAGCACATCTTGCTGCAAGCAGGAGGGGGTGACGGCTAGAGCCGGACTTCTTCCCAAACCCTGAGAGGAGAAGGGTGCTGGTGAATAGGCCAGAGCCCCCAGTCCCTGAGACTCAGCCAGCCGGCATCCAGAATGGATGTTAACACTTCTAGTCAACTCAGTGCCCGTGTGGCCAAGAGGCCCGTCTGGGTGTGGGGATCCAGCTGGCTTCACTAATGCCTTGCAGAATCCAACAACAGTTCCATCATTCTCCCGGCCTCTGCAAATGAGGTCAGAAAAAGTTCCAGTGCTGGCATGAAGGAGGACCAAGGAGATGACACTCCAGGCAGAGTGTGGCATGGTGTTTGGGGTCTGAACGACTAGAGGTCTTGCACATGATTAGGAATTTGGAAGTAGAAGAAACACAAAAAGGTGGTTAGGAGTGTCTGGAAACAGGTAGACCTATATTAAAATATATTAATTCTCTCTGGGCTGAGAGCCCAGCTGCCCCAGTGTGTGCCTGGCTATGCAACCTTGGCCCAGCAGACTTACTTCTCTGAGTCAATGTGTAGGATCATAACAGTAGCGCCTCCTAGTGTCAGGGGAAGGGTAAGTTAAAACACAGGCATGAGGCCCAACATGTTGCCTGGTATACAGTCGGAGCTCAATGGGTGTTCATTAGTAACAAAGCATGGAGAAGGACACAAAGCAGAGAGATGGAGACTGGCTTTGGATACAGTTGGGAACAAGCACAAAGGTCAGGAAGCAGGGACAGGTAGAGTGTGACAGGGGAACGGAAACTTCAGTGATAAGAGTGGTAAGAGCTGAGCTACTGGGGACAGAGGAGGGACGCACAGACCTTGTATGCCAGACTAGGGAGGGCTTTCTGTTTGTTGTTTGTCTGAGACTTGGTTTCTCTTTATAACAGCTCTGGCTGTCCTGGTACTCACTCTGTAGACCAGGCTAGCCTCTGACTTAGAGATTCTCCTGCCTCTGCCTCTCAAGTGCTAGGATTAAAGGCGTGCACCACTATTGCCTGGCCAGACTAAAGGAATTTTGACTTTTCTCTGAAAAGGGAAAAGCTTCTGGGGATTAAAGCAAGAGAGGAGCATGTCCCTGTGGTGGATTAATACTGTTAACTTGACAGGATCTGGAGTCACCTAGGAGAGGAACCTCTGGTCATGTCCATGAGGAATCATCTAGAGGAGCTTAGCCTCCAGACATGCCTGGGAGAAATCATCTAAATTAGGTTAATTAAGGTGAAATCTTAATTTCCATTTCAGTTGCTATGAAAACCTAAGGGAGAAAGGAGTTACTCAGTTTTATAATTCCAGGTTATAGTTCATCACTGTGGGGATGCCAAGATGGCAGCAACCTGGAGCAGCTGGTCACCTCCACAGTCAAGAGCAAAGAGAGAGAATGAATGTATGTATGATTGTGCTCAACTTGCTTCCTCCCTTCTTTAGAATTCCCTTCCTAAGGAATGGCGCTCCCCACTGTGGGCTGGTTTCCCACCTCAGTTAACATAAAATAACTCTTACAGACATGCCAGCAGGCCAACCTCACCTAAGCAATTCCTCATGGAGTCTCTTCCAAGGTGATTTTAGGATGTTATTTTGATAGTTCAAACTAACCACAGGTAGGAAGACTGTATGGATGGCACCATCCTATAATCTAGGATCCTGAACTGAATAAAAACAAAAACAAAAAACCCAAATTCTGTCTTCCTTAAGTTGCTTTTGGCAGGTATCTTGTAACCATTGTATTGCAACAAACTGAGCTCACAGACCTCACAGGAAGGTGTGGGTGATCAGGTGCTGGTAAATAACAGAAAGCAAACCCAGGCTCCTGTGAGGAAGGGCTTGCCTGCAGCCTGTGGTGAGACCTCCAGAGAAATAAGAGAGAATCCTGGCTGCTTTCTTCTCTTGTCCCAGGCTGGAGAGAAGGCAAATGCATATTAGAGTTCTGATGCCACGTGCTCAGGTCCCAGGTGCTACACACAGAACAGCCAGGATAAACAGAACTAAACAATTATTTCACCTGCTCCCCCTCCTCCCCTCTTCCTCCCCCTCCCCCTCCCCCCTCTTCCTCCCCCTCCCCCTCCTTCCTCCCCCCTCTCCCCTCCTCCACCTCTTCCTCTCCCTTCTCCCCCTCCTGCTCCTCCCCCTCCTCCTCTGCCTGCACAGACCCAGAAACAACTGCACAAGGGCGGAGGGCTGAGGGCCCAGGTTAGCACCACATTGCAAGTCTTTCCCAGCCCCTCCTGGTCACACCTACACTCTGATACTATCAGTCAAGAAAGTCGTGATCAGACAAGGTCAATCCCAGCCAGGGTGGGTGGGATCTGAGGAATAACAAGACCTTGAACCAGAAAGAAGACATGGTCTAGTCCAGCCTGCCCTGTGTGTAGGTGCCTGGGCTCCTGGACTTCTCTCAGCTACACATTTGTCCCTCAGCTATGGCCCCATGAATCCCATGAAGGCATGGAAGAAGGGCAAGCAGTGATGGGGACCATGTCACACATGGTGAAAGCAAACTGTTCCGCCCACACAATTCTCATAACCCCGTCTCTTCAGCCTTACCCTCTGCTCCATTACCCCATACGGCAAGCTCCCTGAATGCTTCCGTACCTCGGGTCCTTTATGTATGCTGGCCCTCTCTCTCCACCTGTCTCTATGGAGATACTCTTCCTGACAACTGTGTCTGAGTCTCCCATAATTCTCTCTCTCTGAAGCTTGTTCATTTCCTTTATAGCTCCCATTGTTGTTTGAAACTGAGTTAATTGGTTTGATTCATGACTATCTCTTGCTCTCTCAAGACTTTAAGTCCAGCAAGGGAGTTTAGGCCTAATAAGTTGAATTAAGCTTTCCAGGTAGAAGATATCCAATAAATATTTATGGGACAGAATGAAGGGGAAAAAGATGAATGGGGAAAGAAGAAGAAAGGGAGGAAGGGGGGAGGGAGAGAAGAAGGGAGGTGTGAGGAAAGAAGGAAGAAGGGGAAGAGAAGAAAAGATGAATGTGAGAATCTAGGGAAGGGTGTGGAAGAGAGAGACCCTGATACAGTGTTTGCTCATTCTCACATCTAGAGGGGAAGGCCCTTGACCAAAAGCCTTGGAAGCCTTGGAAGCCATGACCTAAACCCAGATCTAGTGCCCTGCTTAATGGCACATGCCTGGCATTCCAGCAGCCAGAGAGTTGAGGCAGAAGAATTCAAAGTTTGAGGTTTGAGGTCTGTCTGGGCTACATATGAAGACACTGTTTCAAGATAAACAGTAGCCTAATGGGTCTCCCTCTGCTCCCTGCCCCGCCCCCCACCTCTGCAGTGCTAAGTGCCCAAACTCTCCTACACATATTTCGTGCACAGCTAAGCATGTACAAACGCTTACACTGCAGAACATGACTGGGATGTGGGAGGCCCCAGGGCATCTGCACATCCCCAGAGGAGATCCAAGCAGCAGGTGGTTACTTTGAGTTTTCAGGTATGTGGGTAAGCCTCTCCCCCTGATTCACGCGCCTGACTGGATTTTTCAGATAGAAAGCATTGTTCTCTGTCTGTCTCCGTGTTGCCTCCTTCTGTGCACTTCATGTTCTGTTGGCAAAGCTTCATCCCAGCACCTCCACTTCACTCACCTTCACTGCTGCCCATGCTCCCTCCCTCCCTGCTATATCCTTACTTTATTCAATGTATTCAATAGATTATTCACTACCACTGTCAACTCTGAGGTTCACGTCACCCCACATCTGGGGGCTCCTTAAAACTAGATCCTACATTCTTTTCACAGAAGAGGTACCTAGAACCCAAGATTTGGGAAGGAAAGATGTTCCAGCAAGTAAAGGAACTTGGCTGTGCAAGCCTGATGACTGAGTTCAATTCTAGACACCCATGTAAGAGTGGATGGAGAGAGCCAGGCTACAAAGTTGTCTTTTGATCTTTACATGTGTTACACACACACACACACACACACACACACACACACACACACACACACTATTTAAAAAAAATTAACCACCAGGATTTGGGCACTTAGGGTAAGGATTATTAGTGGATACCACTATTTGCAAGCCGGCCTTCTAAGCAGACAGGAAATGTATGCTTAAGCACACATACCACCCACCTAAAGCACATTTCCCCTGCACTCACTGTCTCATAGACACCCCAGGTCCAATCAAGCTTTCTTCTAGCTTGACAAAGCAGCTCCTGTGACCCCAAACACGTACCAGGTTACTCAGCTCCCTTCTGCACTAACAACCCTGAGCCATTCCATCCTGGGCCCTTCTGAATCTGGCTCTCCAGCCATGCTGCTCTACAGTCTTGGCTTTCTGGCTTCCTTAGTCTTTGTCATCACTAATGCAGGGAAAAGAGGGGAGAGACAACAGAGGGAGGAGGAAGAGGAGAAAAAAGCTTACTCCAGCCCCAGTCCCTCATCAGCCCCTACACAACAGCCCTGCTCAAAATCACCAGTGATTATGCTGCTGAGCCCAAGTCCCATCATCCTTCACCTCCAGCCTCCCCACCTGAAATGCAGCCCTAAGCATCTGTTGCAAGACTTCTCAAGATGGTTGCTAGAGAGAGTCTGGGATGCTCCATTAAATTTGAGTGTCAGGTGAACAATACATTGATATAATTGCTAGTATGTCCTGGAGGATATCAAGTATGTACTTACAAACACACACACACACACACACACACACACACACACACACACACACACACACACACACACAAACAAAAGCAAATGGTAAAATTTTTGTTATTCTTTATCTGAAATCCAAATTTAACCCATCATTTTATCCGGGAAATTTGACACTCATATTTCCACAGCTCCTATTTTAGCTGAGGTCTTGCCTCTGGGTTCTGCAGCTCTGATCTACCACCCTCTACCTTGATGCCTCTGTTTCCTCCTTCATAATGCTGCCACAGCTGCACTTGGCTCCCTGAAAGTCCGTTCCCATCTGTTCCCACTCATCATCATTGCCTGCTGTCATGACCCAGGAACACACTTCTTTCAGAAGTAGCCTCTGGCTACCCAATTTATATTTTCTCTCATGGGTTTCTGGTCCCCTTTCTCCCCTTTATATTTCTCCTTGGACCTTGGTATCTGCTAATACATGATTTACAGATGTTCTCCACATAAGCCTACAATAAAAATAATAATAAACATCTTATGTCGGAAGGGCATTCACGCTTAGCCTTCAGAACTCCTTAAGTGTGTTCACACCATCTTTGGCCTATGACTGGCCATCACACGACATCATCACATGATTTAAGCTAAATGGAGGAGATTAAAATTCAGTAAGCTAGTTAAAAATAAAATTTGGGGGATGGCAAGGTGACCAGATGGATAATGTGTTTGTCTTGCTAGAAATGAGGACCAGAGTTCAGATTCCCAAAACCCATGTAAAAAAACAGGTTAGACATGGAAATCACCTGTAACCCCGTGATTTGATAGGCAGAGAGAGGGGACCCCTGGAGTATGCTTTCTGGCTAGACTAGCTAATCTGCTTTGAAAGACTGTGCTTCAAAAAAAAAAAAAAAAAAAAAAAAAAAAAAAAAAAAAAAGTGTAGTGCAAGGGAGTAAGACACAGGAAATCCAACTTCAGGGCACCACACATTTGCCTACACACATGTGAATACACACATATACACACACATATACACATGCAAAAAATTAGATAAATTTTAAACCAAAAAATAATGCCCAATCCAGTTCTATTAGGTTCTACCACTTTAGCCTCACTATGGGGGGAAAGGGGGGAGGAGTGACAACTGGGCCCTGGGAAGTGTGGCTGTCTATATCTATCAACAGGTCATCCCTTCCCTTAATCAGACAGAATGTGACTCCCCACGGGCTGGAGCTGTGTCTGCCTTGCCTGCTACTACATATAAAGAGGTGACAGCAGAGCCTCGCCCAGAAGAGCAGCTCAACAGACATGGGGGACAAACAGTTTTCTGTCTCCTCATCTGTCCAGTGTAAACTTGTCCCTGACCACATACACACTGTAAGGACCCCATAAATTGTGTGTGTACTGGGGGAGGGGTGAGGAAGGTGGGGGGGTGATAAACCGAGAAGACGCCCTTGCTTTGACTGAGGTCCTCCTAGTGGCAACTTCTGGAATTACAGGCATAGTGCTGGCAAGTATGAACTAGTTATATGGACTAAGCCCTGCCAGTTCTCTTTAAGACCACAAAGGCACCCAAGATTCATGAACCAGCTTCTAAGGAGCCCAGTAGTTACCACATGACTTGGAGAGCCAAATCCCAGAAGTGCTCACTTCAAGCTTCTACTTTCCCCTGCATTTGCTTGCTGCTGGTTTTGAATTCTGTCTTGCTGTCTGCCTAGGCCTTCATTATCCTCTGCTTGCCACAGAGGGGTAAGTTAAAGTGTCAGGAGCGATGTCATTTACAGTCTCCTGTTGCTAAGCAACAGACTCAGGTAAGGCCCTGAACTTCTTTCTCAGCAGCTGAAGTGTATCTGGTAGAGTGATGGGGGCCCTGGCTGAGCTATGTTACCACCTGGGACAAGCTGGAGGCTCTGCTCCTCTCAAGGCTGACCCAAGACTCTATGCCACACTGCTCTTAGCTCCCTTAATTAAACAGCACTGCTCAGGGCCTCCTTGGTGTCTGCCCCAGAATATGCCTTCATGAGGGGTAAATGTGGTCTGTTCTGTCTTCTAAAGTCTTCAGGTATTAGCAAGAGAAAGATTCTAAAACAGGACATGAGGACTAGGGCGGAGTATCACTTGCAGAAGTCACACTCACACTGTCTTCTGGGAAAAATCCCTGGGGAAGGCTACAGCTTGCAGTGAGCCTAGAATGGACAGGAGCTAGCCTGAGACCGTCTGTGTGTGTTGGGGGAGGGGAGCTGGCACTGGCTTTCCAGGTGAAGACACAGGCCATGCAATGGTCTGGAAGCCAAGAAAGCCTAGATCCACTGCCTGACTGCTTCTCACTCTGAGGTCTCCACCCCTTCTCCATGGCCTTCAGGAGGATGGATACAGGGCTGCGGACTGGGAATGTCTGAGTGTGCCCCGGATTTGGGTGTTTCAGGGTCAGACTTTCATTTGAATAGTTTTGAATTTCAGTCGTATTCAAATATCAAACAAAGCAAATTATTTTGGCTTTTTGATTCAGGATCTCATATGTGCAGCCTGGAGTGGTCTGAGACTCCCCACAGAGCCAAGGATGGCCCTGAGCTCATTTCTTGTTCCTGTGCTTTTACCTCTGGAGAGTTAGGATTATGAGAGTGTCCTAACATACCGAGCTGAGAAAAAGTTGCTTTTAAAGATTTTAAGTGTGTGTGTGTGTGTACACCAGATAGGTGGCTCATCTAATAGAGAGCCTTGTCTCTGAGGCTGGCAACCAGAGTTTGATCCCTTAGACCCAGATGGTATTTTTCTCTGACCTCCACACACACAACTTGTCACACTTGGGCGGACACACACACACACACACACACACACACACACATGTTAAAAGAGAGAATAGGAAGAAAAGCACATGAGTTTAATGATACAGCTTAAATCTACAGAGATGCCTGGGGAAGCTCAGATCGCCACCAATAAATCAGCGCAGAAGGCTTTTTGATCTGGGGCCATACAAGGACCACACCATCCACAGTGCCTGTCACTTGTCTACTGGCCCCAAGCACTCTGGAAAGATAATCACCTGCATTTCACAGGTGGGTCACAGAGACCTAGAGTCACTAGGCAAATGTGTGGCTCTCAGAGTGGGGCCTGAGGCCTGTGCTTCTTTCCTACACCCCACATGCGTGGCAGCATCCAGGAGAGCAGCTTTGAGACTGCAGATCAACAGTATTCTTCTCTGGGTCTTTGTTTTGCCATCTGGACAATAGAAGGGTACCCTGTAAGATAGGGGATGTGTCAGGGTCTCCTCTAGCTCTGTATTCTTACAGTACGGGCTCTGGGAACACTTGGGTTCTAAGAAGCTGGAGGCAGAGACAGGAACAACTTCCCTGAACCCATTGCTCAAACAGTTGCTCTAAATTGCAAAGGGCTCAGCAGTCCAGAAATGGGTTTGCGATTACCACCTTGGACAAGACCCTGCCTCCTCAAAGATCTGGCTTGGGGTTGGAGTCTGAACAAGGAGGTCTTTTGAGGGTCCCTTCTCTTTTGTGCTAGACAAAGCACCTGTCTGTCAGGACAAGCCACTATCTAGTTCCTAGGACTCTGGGCTTTTAAGATGTGGCACTGTAAAAAATGGGACAGTGCCAGGCAAGCTGAAAGCGAGGACTTTTGTGGTCTCCCATCATATCTGCACAGAGAACTTGATGTTTCAAGCAAAAATGGCTGACTTGTCAGGGTCATGTGACAGCTACCCCACGGAGGAGTTAGTCTTCAAATCCAGCCTGGACACATCAGAGGCACTTGAGACAAAATGGGTTGGTGGCCCAAGAATCTTGGAATTCAGACAGGTGGGGTCAGGGAGGAGGCAGGTGGTTGGGAACTGACTCTAAGGTCTTCTTCCAGGGTTCTCTTTCCCACAGAGGTCAGAGGTGTGACCAATACGTGATCAACTTGAATAAATATGACTTCTCTGAGCCTCAATTTTTCCTAAACAGAAAATGGGAGTTTTTACCTTTTGTAGTTCCAGGGAGAAGAGAGCAATGTATGAAAATCTGCAGATATTATTGCATTTCTAAACCCAGCCACGCCTTAAGTCTACTTAGGCTGCTGAGTGCTAAAACCAATAAACACCCTCTTCTAGCCCATCATGGTAGTATCCCTATATTCTTAGCATTTGGAAGGCTGAGGCAGAAGAACCATCATGGTAATAATATCCCCCTTGTACCTAGCAGTTGAGAGGCTGAGGCAGAAGGACCATGAGTTTGAAGCTAACCTGGTCACATAGTAAGATCCTGTCTTTCTAAGAAGCTCAGGCGATAGCTCAGTTTTTAAAATGCTTGTTATTCAAACATAAAGATGTGAGTTTGAGCCCAGAACCCAAATAAAAAGGCTAGTGTGATAGTGGATGCTTGTACCTCAGCACTGGTGAGACAGAGGTGAGGCAAAAGTCTCTGGGGCCCACTGGCCAGCCGGTCTCACATGATTCATGAGCTGCAGGCCAGTGAGAGACCATATTACAAAAACAAACAAGACAGTGAGATAAAGACGGGTGGTATCTGAGGAAAGATGGAGCTCCACACACGTACACAGATCCTACAAATTACTCAAGTGAACCAAATTATCCCAGGAAAATAAACAAACAAACAAATACATCCCCTTCTTGCTTAAGACAATTGAGGCTCTGGGGCTACAATATGCAGCCTTGGATGATTTGTGGCAGCTCCTGTGTCCTTCCATTCAGGGACCCAGGGATATGTGTGTTAGGTGATTAATTAATTCATCCATTCTGCAAACATTTACTAGCATGCGCCATGTAATAGGTACTGCGTAGCACAGCATTGTAATGATCAACAAGATACAGTGCAGGCCTCGAAGGACTTGCAATCCAGCCAGGGAAGCAGATAGGAAAATATGTCAGCGTAATGAAGGGGAAGGAAGCCTGGAGAGAGACTGCCAGATCCTGAGGCAGATGGAGTGGTGGCCGAAAAGAAAAGGGGCCGGCCAAGTTATTCCCGGGAAAGGAAGCGGTGAGTAGAGGGTCCAGGGCAGTGAAAGCAGGAAGCACAGGGGGTGGCTGGTGGGTCACAATGACTCAATCCTGGATGGACCTGCAGTTTCTGAGGGGAGATAGGGGTGGTCGCACTAGAGGTTTCTCATAGTGAGGCACAAGAAAAGTCTGTCTGCTGTCACATGAGAGGATGGTCAATTCTGTGTGAGAAGGAGTGTCAGACAAACTTCTTTCTAAAAATATGTGTAATCTGGGTTTTCCACTAAAGTGGGTGCACAGACAAGGTGTTCTATGCTTCTGGGAAGGGCACTGGGAGAATATGTAAGTGCCAGGAGCAGGAACAGTGTTGTCTCCCAGGCAGGGAGGAACCTCACCTCCTGAGGTCAAATGTGGGTCTTTCTCAAACAGACTCCAAGACAGCTTTCTCTAGGTCTAACAGGCATGTCCCACTCACGTGACCAAAGGTAGCTATGAACGTGGCCAACGCAGATTATAATCTTATTTAAAATAAAATATTTTGCTGTATTTTTCCCTTGTAACTAGACTGTTGGTTCTCAAACATGAGCTTTGTAGATGGCATTATGTTACCATGTGATCTCTTGGCTCTCTAGGACATGATCCCAGCAAGATAAATGTGTGGGAACACTAGATGAGTAAGAAAAGGAAGCCAGTACTGGGTGGATCTGCCATGGGCCCTGGAACTTATGCCTGGGAGGCTGGAGAGAGCACCATAGGCTCAGCACTTGCCTTAGAGGGCAATGGGCCTTAGGACCCCCACGGCTGAAGGCTTCCACCGAGGTTGCTGCTTTCTACACTGTCAGCTTGCCCCATTGGATAAGACCTGCTCATATAGACAAAATGCCCTTGGGGTACATCTAGGATCTGTGTACTGATGATCCTTGGGATCCTGAGTGGAAAATGGGGCAGAAGCCTAGCAACATGTGGGCCTGGCCTTTCCGTTCTTTGCTTTCCTCACCTGAAAAAGGGGGGTTGATGGTAATACTTCCTGAAGAGGACTCATCAGTGTGTGTGTGTGTGTGTGTGTGTGTGTGTGTGTGTGTGTGTGTGTGTGTGTGTGGTGTATGTATGGGTGGGTATCTGCATCTCTATGTGCATGTGTGGAGGCCAGAAATGGACATCAGTTGTCTTCCTCAAGACCTTTCCAATTTAAGATGTAGTTAGTCAGGCTGTGTTAGTGCATGCTTTTAATCCCAGCATTTAGGAAGCAGAGGCAGGAGGATCTCTGTGAGTTCAAGGTCAGCCTGATCTACACAGCAAGTTCCAGGACAGTCAAGGCTTCACAGAGAAACCCTGTCTGCATGTTTGTGTGCGCAGTGCCTGTGGAGGTCAGAAGAAGGCATCAGATCTCCTGGAACTGGAGTTACAGATGTTTGCAAGCCACCGTGTAGGTGCTGGGAATTCAATCCAGGTCTTCTGGAAGAGCAGCTAGTTCTTAACTGCTGAACCATCTCTCTAGCTTCTCCATATATATATATATTTGGAGACAGTATCTCTCAGTGAACCTGAAATTGACTTAGTGGCTAAAGCACCTGGCCAACAAGTCACAGAAATTCCCCTGTCTCTACCTCTGAACATTGATATTACAGATACTTACCACCCTGCCCAGCTTCTTGTGTGTGTGTGTTAGGGACCCAAACTCAAGTCCTCATGCACTGAGCCATCTCCCCAGCCTAGGAATCTAATTCTTCAAGGACTGTAAGTAGGTCTGAGGAGCTAAGATAAGCAAAGAAAGAGGGGGATGTCAAGCTATGGGGGAGGGGCAGGCAAGGGTAGAACAGGAACAGCCATGACTCTTAGTCCAGGGGATGAGGGTAAAAGAGGCACATCTGTGGGGTGCTGGGAAGGGGGCTAGGCAGATGGAGAGGAGGGGTTTGTGACTGTGCCCTCTTGGCTTATCCACCCCTTTGTCTCAGCCAGGTGGCCCATTCATTCATCCATTCACACAGAGCATCCCCATAACTTCTTTGGGCTAAGCGATCTTCTTGGAGGTAAGCCTTGGCCAACAAGGAGCTCTTGCTTCAGACAGGGAGATTATAGCTGGCAGAAATAATCAGACACTTCCTGAAATCAGGTGGGGGGAGGGAGGAAAGTATAGGGGGAAGTGAGGGAGCATGGGTACACGATGCTGCAGGAAGGCAGGCATTTAAGGTCTGGGCTTGATGAGAGGACAGTCACACGTGACACAGGCAGAGAAGTGGGGGTTCACAGGGAGCACTGAGGCTGATGTCTGAGGCTCTGAAATTCAGACCTGGCTGTTCAGTCCTCGAAATCACACTTATTTGGGCTCGGCCTCAAACAGGCTCATTACGTTTCAAAGTCTGACACTACAGGGAAGACAGTCAGAATAGCCTGCTCTCAGCCAGCGTCTGCAGAGGACATTGGAACAGACTGAAGATGTGTTGCATTGAGGCCTCTGAGGCAAAAAAGGGACTCTTATGTGAGTGGTTTATAAAGAAATTTCTCAGGCAGGCAAGAGACAGGAGGGGTGGGGGTACCACAGAAGTTGAGGAAGCCAAACCCAGGTACATGCACTGGTCCTTCTCTGCTGTATCACAAACAGCCACCAGACTTAGTGTCTGAAACAAGCATCGGTATCTTCCAGGTTCTGTCAATCAAAGATTCAGATGTCCCCACAGAGTGTTCTTGGCCTAGGGTCTCATGTCAAGCCATGGGCCACAGTGATAGTCACCTGTAGAGCATACCTCAAAACGCACTCTAGTGAGTGTAGACAGATCCCAGCTCCTTCCAGCTGTTAACCAGAGGTACCAGATCCCTGCCCCGTGACTAGTTCACAGGACTGTCCCTCACAGGCAGCTGGCTTCCCCTAGAACAAGAATGCTGGAGGGGATAAAGGGCAAGAGACAGTCCCCAAAATGGAAGCCATGGGCCTGGCTTAGAAGTAATGTCCTATCATAGCCTACACTTGGGGAGGGGTCACACAGGGCGTGACCACCAGGAAGCTACTGTACAAGGTCCCTCTTAGAGGCTGCTCCCCTCAGCGAGGTTTTAAACAAAGTCTGAATGTCCGTCAGACCCTGTGAGGGTTCTGGACTGAACTGGCGCTTTACATTTATCTGGTGTCAGAGCCAAGGGAACTAGGCTCGTACACTCCTCCTCCTGCCTGTCACAATGTTCCTGAGATGAACCTCACAGCCAGTACTTGGGACTTGTGGAGTGGGCAGGGAAACTCCAGGAGGGCTGGGCCTCTGAAGGTCGTCAACATCAGTGCTTGGAGGTAAAGTGCTGAGAAGGTGGAGAAAACACATAAAAACACAAAACACCCAACGGGATTAATGGTGTCCCCCAAACAAAGAGATTTAGAAATAGTTACTGGCATCAAGAATATGGGTGTGCTGAGGGTAGTGGGATTACTCAGTCAGAAAAGAGCCTGCTGGGTGTCTGTAGCCCCAGTGCTGTCATGGGGGAGGGGCGAGGAGGAGAAGACAGGCAAATCTCCAGAACCCAGAGTCCACACAGCCTGGCTCAATCAATCAGCTCCCAGTTGGGCGAGAAAATCTGTCTCTAAAAGTAGGGTAGAGAGTGATTAAGGAAGACGGGCACCCACTGCTGACCTCTGGCTTCCCCATTCACATCACACACACACACATACACACACACACACACACACACACACACACACACACACACACACACACAGAGGGGGGAGAGGGAGAGGAAAAGGGAGAGAGAGAGAGAATAAGAGAATATCTGGACCCCCCCTTAGGCATCGCTCACATGTTTTGCTAGTTTGCTTTCTGTCCCTGTGATAAAACACTGACAGAAAGCAACTTGTGGGCAGGGTTCATCTGGCTTATAGTTCATCCCCAAGGAAAACAAACACAGGAACCCAAGGAAGGAATCTGGAGGAAAGACCTGGAAGAGAAGCCATGGAAAGATGCTGCTTCTTGGATGATTCCACAAAACTTATTCCCCTGCCCTTTATTTTTTTTGGGGGGGGGGGTTTCAACACAGGGTTTCTTTGTGCACTCCTGGATGCCCTGGAACTCATTCAGTAGACCAAGTTGACCTCGAACTTACAGAGATCCACCTGCCTCTGATTCCTAAGTGCTGAGATTAAAGCCATGTGCCCACCTTACCCAGCTTCCACTGCTTTCCTATACAACCCAAGACCACCTGTCCTGATCTGGCTCCACCCACAGTGGGCTGGGCTTTCCCATGTCAATCATTAATCAAGAGGTCCCTTTTTAGAGTTGCCCACTGACTGGTCTGATGGAGGCAGTTCCCAGGTAGCTCAGTTTGTGACAAGTTGACAAAAATTTACCAGCACACATTTCAGACTTCCACTGGAGAAAGACAAGACAGAAGCCAGAAGACTGTGGTTCACGGCACGCAGTTAGAGAGTAGGCAGGAAGAAACTTCTCCAAAACATTCTGAAAGAATTAGGGGGTTGTGGGGAGACTCTGGAGAAATGGCCCATCAGTTAAGAGCATTGGCTCTTGCAGTGAACTGCCTGACTCACAATCACCTGTAACTGCGACTTTCAGGGAAGGGGTTCTGATGCCTTCTTCTGGCCCCCAAAGGGGTGTGTGTGTGTGTGTGTGTGTGTGCAAGTAATTCAGTGGTTAAGAGCACTGGCTGCTCTTGCAGAGGATGCAGGTTCAATCCCCAGCATCTACACACAAAACTGTCAGCTCCAGTTCCAGGCCACTTCATGAATGTGGTGCACACACATGTAGACAAAGCACTCATATATATATAAATCCTTAAGCAATTTTTAAAAAGAATCAAGGCATAAGCCTTGGCTGTATTAGAAAAGGAATTATTTATGTGTATCTACCTGCAAAGCTGTGGATTGTCAGGCCAGGGAGCAGAAGAGAGGAGCTCCTCAATCCCATATCTCAGTAGTAACTATTACAGAGTGTGTGTGTGTGTGTGTGCACGTGTGTGTGTCTGTGTGTGTGCAGGCGTGTGTGTGTGTGCATGTGTGTGTGTCTGTGTGTATGTATATGTGTGTGTGCAGGCGTGTGTGTGTATGTGCATGTGTGTGTGCATGTGTGTATCTCTGTGTGTGCATGTGTGTGTGTCTGTGTGTGTGCACGTGTGTGTGTCTGTGTGTATGTATATGTGTGTGTGCAGGCGTGTATGTGTGTGTGAGTATGTGCATGTGTGTGTGTCTGTGTGTGCACATTTGTGTGTGTGCAGTGCACATGTGCTTGTGTGTGTTCAGTAACTATCTTAGACTAGTTTTCAAACAGAAGAGAGTGAATCTGGAAATCCAGGTTCCTGGAAGCCACATGCATCTGTCTCCAGGACCCAACTCTGCTGTCCTGAGCACCCAGAAAAGGCTGTTTCTGGCCCAGAATCATCCCTGGAGAAACTGGTTTGGCTTCAAGGGATAGTGTGTCCTAATTTGTTTTTGTTTTGAGGTCCGTTCTCCTTCCATCAGCAACCACAGAATGTACCATAACAAGATCTGCGTTTGATGCTGGTATCCTGACTGTTTTCTTAGCGTCTCCATTCATCTATTTGGTAACCACTGATCTAAGAGCCAATCTAACAGCTGAGGTGGTTGACATCTGCCCTGGATCCACTCCATACTCTGACCACTTCCTTTAACTGACTGCATACTCAAGACCACAAGTCAGTGCATGACCAGTTTGGAGAGATAAGAGGAGTCAGCACTGTGGCCACAGCTCCTGGGGGCTAGTCTCACAAGTGAAGTTGCTGCCCTGCCTAGCCTTCCCCACAAATTGCTTTTAAACCAGGATGGATTCCAGCCACCTTGTGTCCCAACCCAAGCCCTTCTCGGCTTGCTACATTGCAAAGTCTTGTGGATTTGGTATTGCTGTCCCTGTACAATGTGCCCTGTCTCCCTCATGCCAGCTGCCCATCACCAGCAGGGTTTATTTTCTTGCCCAGGCCCTGACCATGCCCCACAGTGTAGAAGATTTGAAATCACCTGTTGTTGGCTCAAAAATCAGGGCGGAACAACTTTCTACCTAACAGCATCTCATGTGGTTAAAAAAAAAAAGCAGAGTCATGAAGGGTTTGACCTGTGTATACCCACCCTGGCTCAGAGTGCCGCCGGCTTCCCTGCCCTCCTCACACAGGCACAGCCTGCTTCCACTATTCTTAGTTTCTTCCCCTACCCTTTTGTGAGGGTATATGCTGGTCTGGGTGCCTCCCTTAGCTCCTGGGCTTCGTCGTTTCCCACTACTACACCAATCTCAAGCTGTAAGTCACTCAGTAATTCAGCATTGAGCAGTGGAAATAGAGGAAATGATCAAGGAACCTGAACCAAGCTCCAAAAATAGAGAATTTACTTTCCAAGCCCCCAGGCTCTGTAAGTGACAAGGACAAATAGGGGCACTACTTTCCCTTCCTCTCCAGGAGTTCCAGCACTAGAGGGCATCCACCTGGTTTAGGAGTGGTCCCTCTGCCTATCCTCTGTCCCCAGACTCAGTGCAGAGCCCGAGGGCTCCCCTATATCCTGGAAGAAGGAGGCAGCCACTGCTAGGGAGGGGACCAAGCCGGTGGCCTCATTCCCGCCTCCTCCAGGGCCAGTGCATCTGCAGCCCACTTCAATTAGCCCACAGCCTACACACCAATTATTGTGTCAATCACCAGCAAAGCTGAAGAGGCTTGGAGGAGACAGGGAGTGGGGGCCAGGCCTCCCCACCTGTACTAGATGAAACCAGTTAAGGGCCTGAGAAAGCAATGATTGAGACCTTTGTCCTTCCTTCTAGCTTGCTGGAGAGCTCAGGCTACCCTTCCCCATTATTCTGGACTTTTTCCAGCAAAAGATCCAGAGAGCCTCCCACCTAATCCCAGTGTACACCCTGCTCAATTTATATGGGTGCCTCGGAATCCCCATGCACTAGAGTGTACATTCTGAGTGGAAGGAGCTGGTATCTCCTAATACTCAGTAATGGATTGTGACATAAGTAAAATTCCCATTGCACATCTGTTATAATAATAATCAAAATAATCCAGAAGACAAGTACAAAGAGTCACATGGCCAGGGATCCTAGAGGACTGTAAATGCTCCAGCCACTCATCCAAACAGCAGCTGATGTCACTATCTCTGTGTCTGGTTTGGTTCACCCAGGAGCTCACTGACTGCTTGTTTTGACTAGATTGCTGGTGTTTGTTCTCTCTACATGATACCTCATTTTTCGGATTCTAAAATCTTTTAGACCTTGAAAAATATGAGGGGTGCACAAAAGAGAAATGGAATATGGAGCTGAGTAAGGGCAGGTGAAGTAGCCCCAGGCCTTGCCCTTGAGGTGTGTTGCCCCACAGCAGACAGACAGCATCCTTTCCGGTTTTATCCTAGCTAGTTGTCCCCACGTGCCGGACAGGTTCACCTCAGATTGGTCTTCTCACTCTTCTGTTTGGCACTTTTAGGGAGTCCTTCCCCTCTTGATTTTCTGGCTATAGAGGGACAAAAAAAATCACCATGCAATCCCAGCCATTCAGAGGGTGGCCAGTCAGAGCGGTCCAAGCAGGGCTGGTAACCCTAGCAATCCAGTCTGAGGTTTCTATGGAGACCCTGGAGAGGGACAGTTAGAAGAACTGATACTTAAACCGACAGGTTAGGTCTTCTCAAGCCAGTTGAAGGTGGGCTTCTGTCTATTGTAACTAAGTGTTCTTTCCAAACTTCCCTCACTGGTCAAATAGTTACAAATTAATTAATTAAAATGTAATGTGGATACTCTTAGGTACAGGAGGCTGGAGAAATGGTGCTCATTTAAGAACACATGCTGCTCTTGTAGAGGACTTGAGTTTGGTTCCCAGCACCTCTATTGGGTGACTCACAACTGCCTATAACTCCAGCTCCAGGAGATCCATTATCCTCTTCTGTGCCCATGGGTACCTGCGCTCACATATGCAATTCATATATACACACACTTAAAAATAATAAAATAAACCATCCAGGCACGGTGATGCAGGCCTTTAATCCCAGCACTCAGGAGGCAGAAGCAGGCAGATCTCTCTGAGTTCAAGACCAGACTGGTCTACCTAGTGATTTCCAGGACAGTCAGAACTACATAGTGAGACCTGGTCTCAACCATCATCGTTATCAAATCATTTTAAAATACAGAAATGAAATACAGGTGCAAAGGCAATACCTACCTCTTCTTGATCGTGTGTGCTCTACAACAGGTCTACAGTGACAAGTGTTAAAGAAAACAGCATTTGCTCTAAAATAAACAATTCCCTCCAGTGATAGGATGTAATAATGAGTGACAGGACCCAAAGCTGGAAGTTTATTTTGAGTCTATTTCTACAAGGCCCAAGGCAAGCTGGCAGCTTCCGAATCCCTGGAGGGCAGAAAAGCTGACATCGAGGCGACAGGGACTGGGCGGGTCCCAGGAGCTTCTGGGCTGGTGAGAACAGTGCCCATTTCCCTGGTGGTGGTCTCTACAGTGTTGGAGGCTGGGGAGCTGAACCCTGTCAGGAGGTCTGTGTGATGTTTGATGTCTGCTGATTTGTTTAGCTCCCGACACCCATGCCTAAGAGCATTTATAAAGACAAACGGTAGTTTCGGTTTCCAGTTTAAAGAGCTGAGATTAACAGCCTAGGAATCTGGTGGGGCGGTGCCTGGCCAGGGTGAGGCAAAAGAAAGAAAGAAAGGGAGAGAGAGAGAGAGAGAGAGAGAGAGAGAGAGAGAGAGAGAGAGAGAGAGAGAGAGAGAGAGAGGGAGGGAGGGAGGGAGGGAGGGAGGGAGGGAGGGAGGGAGAGGGAGAGGGAGAGAGGGAGAGGGAGAGGGAGAGGGGGAGAGGGAGAGGGAGAGGGAGAGGGAGAGAGAGGGAGAGAGAGAGAGAGCTAGCTTTCCACAGTTCCCTTCAATAGCATTCCAGTGACTTCTCCTGAGACTCCATCTCTTAAAGGTCCAGCCAGAACTTCCCACCCCTGTCAAAGGTTGGAGACCAGATGAGATGACTGTTCTTGATCGTCAACTTGACTACAATCAGAATTAACTAAAACTCAAAAATGAAAGTCACACCTCTGAGGTGAGTGAGTAGGAAGTGAGTAGGAAGACTCACTTTCAACCTTGAACTATGAAATAGGAAGACATGCCTACCCACCTCTAACAGGAGCCACATCTTCTGCTGGGAGCCTTTATAAGGACATGGAAGAAGGAAGCTTTTGTCTTTGCCTGCTTGCTCCTGCTCTCACTCTCACTATAAGTACTTCATGAGCATTAGAACCTACTTCTTCGAGATTCCAGGGCTTACTGACGACCGTCTAAGACATTCCGACTCATGCACTGAACAACTGAACAACTACTGCATCCTTGGACTTTCTATTCACAGACAGCCATTATTGGATTAGCTGGACCACAGCCTGGAAGTCATTTGAATAAATCCCCTATAGATATGTAAATATACATACATCATATACATATACACACATATACATCTTCATACACACACATATATATTGATTCTATAAGTTCTGTTACAATAGAAAACTCTGACTAATAGACCAGGCACCCCTGTGGGCCTTCCACAAACATTCTAGATCTAAAGAAAGCAGTAATGACAATACAAACATTTCACAGCAGCACCGGGAAGATGGCTCATTGGGTAAAGTGCCTGCCACACAAGCATGAGGACCTGAGTTCAGGTTTCCAGAACCCACATAAAAGCTGAGCCCAGCACTGGGGAGGTGGGACAGGAAGACACCTGAAAATAATTGCCTGGCCAGCAAGTCCAGCTGAGTGGATGAGGCCCAGGTCAGTGAGAAACCCGGTGTCCAAAAATAAGACAAACTGGAATATGATGTAGGAAGATATCAGATGTCAAACTCTGACTTCCACACATACACGCACACACATGCATGCATACATGTACACACATGATCAAGTATGTACATCACATATATATACAATTTATAGGAAGGGCAATGGACCAGGGTCCCACCGTGTAGCCCTGACTTGCCTGAAACTCCATATACATATATATACATATATGTGTGTATACATACATATATATACATATATACACATACATACATACACACACATACACACACATACACACACACACACACATATATATCAAGGGTCGATGTTGGCCTCCAACTCCAGGAATCCTCCTACCTCTCAAGTGCTGGGGTTTAAATAAAGGCATGGCCCACTATGCCCAGCTACACACACGCGCACAAATTTTCAAACTAGAAATCCATTTTCCTATCTGTGGATAATTTTAAGGCTCTTCATTAGCCCACTGGCCTCTCAAATTTTATATGAAAGGCCTTTCAGATGACTTTAAATACAGTAACTTAAACAGCTTCAGTTAAAAAGTAAAACAATGTAAGGAAATGTCACAGGGCCCCCAGCCTTCTCTCATGACTACTGCTCAGCCTTCCTCTCCTGGGGACCCTTGCAGAGATTCCAGTTGCTCTTGGGGTCTGTCTCAGAGTGAAGGTCTGGGCAATCTAAGGGCTGCTTCCTTCTGTAACAGCCTTGCAGTTGAGCAAGAAAATTCTTGCTTTCCTAGCAAAAGTGGTTTCCTGTCATCAATGGGTGGAACCTCCTCGTGGATGGATACCCCTTTCCACGGGACTAATTATAGGTTTATTAATATTTATGGGCCTCTCGTCACAGCTGATAGATCTTGTTCGAGGACATTAGGCCTTATCTCCCTCCCTCCAGAAAGGGGCATTGAAACCCAGCTCTAATTGGGTAACCCACAATCAAGATAGAAAGAAAAAAATGACAATAGCTTGCCCGTTGCCATATATTAAAATATGGTCCTCCCTTCTCAATGATTATCTGTAGAATTAATAATCTTACTAGTCCAGGTTTGAGCCGTAATAGCAGGAAACCATATTAAATACTTTGCTAAAAGCAATCAGCTTTTTGATAAGGCTAATAGCGCTGGCTATCTCTCATGCTGAGTGTTCTGTTCCTACGCCCGCCCGCAGAAGCCCAGCCACTTTGTCCAGTGCTCTGTCATCTAGAGTCAGCAACACAGCGCCATCTGGTGGCAAGGCTCTCTGCTACCTCTTCACCCCCCTCGCCATGTTTGGAATGCATGGAGGGAATGAGGCAGCTGGTCACATTGCTTCTGCAGTCAGGGGGAGAAGGGTGAATACGCTTTGTCTTTTTCATTTAATCCAGCCACCCCTCCCCACCCAGCCCAGGCCGTGAAATGATGCTGTCCATCTTTAGGGTGGGCCTTCTCACCTCAGTTAAGCCAGTCTGGAAAAATCCCTGTCACATCTGTAGGTTTGTGTCATGGTAACCCTAAATCCTATCAAGTTGACAATGAAGGTTGACTGTTTGGACTCAGTTTCTGTGTCCGTAAAAGGGGGCTAGAAATTCCTATAACTGCTACGTTGAGCTTCAAATGAGACTATGTAAACAAGACAGAGTACCCACACGGGAAATGCCCATGGTGATCAGCTTACCATCAGCTTCCAGAAACTACTCTGCCTGCTCCATCGGACTTTGCCTTGTGATGTTTGGACTTGGCATATGTCAGTAAGCGCTTCTGTGTCTCCTCTCTGCCACCCCAGACTGAGCTCTAGGTTCTCAGGGACTCATGTGCCCAGTTTTACCATTTCCCAAGACCCCGGATAGCTGACATAAAACTTGACACAGAGTGAATGCCCACACGTTGTCTCAGTATGACCCACATCCCAGGGTGTGTCGGACCCCGTGACAGGGAACTTTACAGGTATTAATTCATAGTAACCAGGGTCTGCCAAGAAGCCATAGCCACCAGCAAGGAACCTAGAGGGGCCATGCTTCTGCTTCCCAAGTTTATCTCAGGCAGCCCCAAATGGGCATAGTAATGGCTTTCTTTCCCTGAGGAAGAAACTATTGCTTGCTGTGTCCCCAGTCTGTCTAGGTTCTCCTCAAGAGTAAGGTGACTATAGTTATTCTCATAAGAATGATGGGCACAAAAATAAAGAAAAAGAAATAAAGAGAGAGAGGGAAAGGAAGGAGGGAGGGAGGAAAGAAGGAAGGAAGGAAGGAAGGAAGGACGGACACTGAGGTTCTGAGAGGTGACATGACATGATTGGTCACAGCAGGTAAGTGGAGGCTCTGGGGTCTGAACACAGGTTCAGAGACTCTGATTTATTGGGGACCAGAGGCTCAATGAGAAGGATGAGTCCTTGCTTCAGTTTCTGCTGGATGCCACCATGACCTCACTTCTGTGCTGTTTCTGGGAGGTCAGCACTCTGAATGTCTGCCCCGTGGTAGCTGGCCCTTTGTTTTGAGAGGTAGGCCCACCCTGGGATCTTTTCTCTGCTTTTCAAGCTTCACTTTCAATCACTAGCTAAAGCCTAATTTTAACAACCACAAATACCATTTCTGAGATCCGGACCCTGTACTGCCCAACTCTGACCCTAGTGCCCCGGGTGAGGGGCCTGAGCCTGCTAGGTCTCCCTCCTTGGGCTACAGAATTCTGAGTTGTGCAGTAGAGAGCTGAATAATCCTTTGTGGGAACTAATGTGTGAGACAGAGACACCTCCTGGGTGAAGTAGGCCGGGGGGTGGGGAGCTGAAGACTGGGGTGTGGGCCCTGGAAGGGATGAGTTCACCAGTGAGTCAGTGAGTGGAAGAGGGATTGCCAGCATCTTGGGGGCTTCAGGACCAGGGAACCCAGGGGGACCAAATAATCTGTAGGTCAGCAAAGAACAGATACAGATCACATAAACAACAAGACCAGAATTAAAGCTAGTGAGTCAAATCCAGGGATTAGGCCTTAATGTCAGATGCACAGAGTTGGACTCACCCTTCCATGTAGATGGGTCAAGAAGCGGCAGTGCTTACAAGAACCTAGAGTTCAAGAAGAGCCGATTTCCCATCCTGGTGCTGGCACCTGTCACCAAAACAGCTATGAGGTGGCTGCCGACAGGCACGACAGCCACTCACTATCTCAGGAGTCCTGACAGCTGTTCCAGCGGCCTCCCGTCAGGGAAAACACACATCTGAGACCAGACTGATGAGGCTGTCTCTAGCAAGCATCAGCAAGGAAGAGGGGGCAGGCCACAGGTTGTCATTAAACTGCACACCCTGCCCATCTCCCAGGAGCCACCCAACAGGAGGCTTTTAATCATCGGAGAGCCATGGAGGGCCTCTCTAGAGATATCTGACCCCAGTGGTGCACGCACCTGCACAGACATGCTTTAAGGAGACCTGAGAGCTGTCTATGCCCAGATAACAAGTGTACATTTGCATTCAGCCTCTGACATGCAGTGTGCAGCTGATGTTTACACCCTGGAGATTAGAGGCTTGCATGAGAGCACATGTCTACATATGCAGGTTCCCAAAACCAAAGAGGCAAATGTGCAGGCATTCGTGGTTTACCCTTACATAGATGTGAAACTGAACATTTACACACCCATATTTACAGATGCAAAGGCAGTGCATGGAGGTCTCAGTGTGGACTATTACAAAGAGAACATCTAGGAGGGAAGTTCAGGTAATACACCAGCAAGGTCAGAGGGAAATCAGGATGAGAAACATGTGTGAGTTATTGTGGTGGTTCGAATGGAACTGGCCCCCATAAGCTCAGAGGAAGTGGCATTATTAGGAGGTGTGTCTTTGTT
Organism: Phyllotis vaccarum; assembly: GCA_033318265.1. NCBI lineage: Eukaryota > Metazoa > Chordata > Mammalia > Rodentia > Cricetidae > Phyllotis > Phyllotis vaccarum. Next base: position 184,526,794 of record JARWLC010000001.1, on the reverse strand, counting down.
GGAGGAATGTGTCACTATGGTGATGGACTTTGAGGTCTTATATGCTCAAGCCATACCCAGTATCTTAGCTCACTTCCTGTTACCTTCAGATCAAGATGTAGAATTCTCAGTTCCTTTTCCAACACCATGTCTGCCTGCATGAACTTATGAACTGGAAGCCAGCCCCCAATTTAAAGTTTTCCTTTATAAGAGTTGCTGTGGTCATAATGTCTCTTCACAGCAATAGAAACCCAAGACAGTTACCATGGGGCCTTCTTCGGGACACCCACCAACAGACCCTATAGGACACACTTCAGATTCATCCTACTGAACAAAACATATTCTTTTTTGTGATATAAAAGTGGAATAAAACTATAATTCAGTAGCAAGAGAAACTACAGGAGTTATACAAATACTCAGAAACTGAGCACTTTTGAATGATCTCAATGGGCCTTGGAAGAAATCTGAAATTTAAACATACTTAGAATCAGGCAGGCAGTGATGGTGCACACCTTTTCATGCCAGTACTCAGGAAGCAAAAGAGGTGACTCTATGTGAGTTCAAGGCCGCTCTGGTCTATATATTGAGTTACAGGCCAGCCAAGACCTTGTCTATAACAATGTGATGAGGATGAGGATGATGATAGGAAAAATAGAGATATCTCAAATAAATAACCTAATGATGGAACTCATGGTCTTAAAAAAAAAAGAAGAATTCAAACCCCAAACCAATAGATGATAATCAAAATAAAAACTGGGGCAGAAACTGGTGAGATGAAGTCTAAAGGATGATACACAGAATCAATTAAGCAAAAAGTTGGTTCGTTGGAAAGTTTAACGACTTTGACAAACTTCTAGCCCCCAAAGTAGAGAAGACCCAAATGAACAGAAGTAGATATAAAAGAGAATGTGTCAACAGATTCCTCTGGCTACTATGAACAGCTCCAAGGTGGACATAGCTGGACACAGTGTGCCGCTGTCTGCATTTGCCTCGAGTATGGACCCGAGACCAGAATCACTGAGTCATGTGAAAACTCTATGTCCAGCTTTAGAAGTCGGTGCATTGTTCTGCAAGAGTCTGACCTACTTTACACCCCTGCCAGTGATGCACGAGGCACCCAGACCCATGCTGCTGGGAACTAAACTTGGATTCTGTGAGAGCCACGTACACTTTAACCACTGAGGCATCTCTAGCCCCCAGCTCCCTTTTTAAAACTGAAGTCATACAGCAGTGGCATATGAGTCTTGTTTTATTATATTTTTGTTCTCATTCCCCTAGAACTGTTCGAGAGCAGAGGCTCAGCTGACAGAGTGCTTGCCTAGCCCAAAGCCCCAAGTTTGATCGAGAGAATGATGCTAACACCTGTAATCCCAGCTTTCAGGAAGCGGAGGCAGGAGGGTGAAGTGTTGAAGGTCATCCTCAGCTACACAGTGAATTCAAGGCTAGCCTGGACTACAAAAAAAACAGTCTCAAAAATAAACAAAAAGATAATGTTTCATAATTTTATTTTTCTGTGGCTCACTGGTTGACAGTGGGTTGTTCAGTTTCCAAAGTTGTGCATCTCCCAACCCTCTTCCATTACAATTTCTGACTTCCGTGAGGCCTCACAACACTCCTTTATATGATTTAAAGCCTTGCAGATTCATGATTCTTGCTTTGGGAGATAACTTAGCATCTGTCCTGCTTGTGTACCTGGAAGGCTACTGATGCTGGGGAGACTTCACTACCAACACATGCTAGATCGAGTAACTGAGTGTATTCACTTCAATTCTATCTTGCCCACTGCATGGCCATTCCATCCATTATTGAAAGAAATTTTTATTTAAGCTACAGCATGTTTTCAGCGGCAGAACTTTTACTTTTTAAATTAAAATAAGTTCTTATTTGACATTCTTTATTTGGTAAGATACCGTTCCCGTTCTTTCCTCCAATTCTTTGATGTGTGTGTGTGTGCATGTGTGTGCATGCATGCATGCATGCATGCATGCGTGTGTGTGTGTGTGTGTGTGTGTGTGTGTGTGTGGACTTGCAGGCACGCGCATGCCAATGTGGAAGCCAGAGGAGAACTGTCATGAGTCAGTTCTCTCCTCCCACCTCCCTGAGGAAAGGTCTTTCTTCCGTGGCTGTGCTGTGTGCTAGCCCTCATTCTTCCAATCTATCAGGCATACATTTTTTCCTCTTTTCTCTCTTTCCTTCTTTCTTTCCTTCTCTCTCTCTCCTTCTTTCTGATCTGACTTAGTTTCTTATTGCTGTGACAGAGTGCCTGATGGAAACAATGTAAGGGTGGAATGGTTCATCTTGTCTCATAGTTTTAGAGGGTTCAGCCCATGGCAGCTGCCACACTAATTCCCTGCTAATGTTTTCAACAAATGTCTCTGGGGTAGGCAGACAGGGGGCTCTAACTCAGGTCCAACAAAGACAAAACTTTTAATTGAAGCTTTTCGGCAGAAAGTTGTCAGGTCAAACAGTGAAGGGTCCCTGCCCCCTCTGATGCCCATTAGGCATCTGGTTTACACTGTCACTGTTTAAGACTCTCAGAAGAGCCAATGAGCTGGCTCAGCAGATTAGAGCTTGCCACCAGAGCCTGAGGGTGTGGGTTCGATCCACGCTCCATAATAAGTGTCCTGAAGACTTAAAAATAAGGCGGATTTTTTGGGGGGGGGGGTTCTGCAAAATCTGGGTGTCAACCTAGATAAAAGGCAGAAATGACTTATTTTATCTTTTTAAAATGCTCTACTACCCTTTGACTCTCTTTATCATAGGATTAATGTTCTAACTCAGTATCTAAAAGCATTAGATTATGCTGACGTGTTATAGGCATGTATTTATTGATTGCTCTTTTAGTGAGTTTTTAATTAGCCTCCTTATAAAAGGAATAATGTGGCATCCTCCGACAGTTAATATTCCCTCTACAGATACAGGGTAGGTTAGGACTGAAGGCATCAGCCCTTTCCATTTCCTGATCTATACTTCCAGCCAGTCTACAAATGGATCATCAGTTTCTGAATCTTCTGTTAATTATTTGGCAAGGGTAGTTAATCCTTGAAGGGCCTTGGTAATTGTCCCATCAGAACTGTATGATTGGGAATGTGCAACATCATCCACCAAGCATACTACAAACATCTCCCTTCTCTGGCAGCATCTTGTTGAGTGTGAGCCTGTTCAAGGCATTCAGCTAGTGACATCCAGGTGGCTAGACACGACTTCAATCACATCCCTGGTATTACTGATTAAATCCTTGTTTACCATTCTATATTCTAGTTTTCCGAATGTTGCCAGTTTGAATTCAAACCCTGTGGCAATTTGGTTTTAGTTTTAGATTTAGTTGGAATTTCCCTGGGGATTCCTACAAGATCACCAGCATCAAAGCACTCAGGTACTGACCTCTTAGCATTGGGATTAGCTTTGCTAGGAGCAAGATAGCTGAACGTTCATTGAACCAGTGTGGGGTCCAGTCAGGCAGTAGGCTTGAGTGGTTTCCCCTGTCCACAGTATCACGATTTGTCAATTTAGGAGACACTAATTGCTGTCATTTGCTGCTCTGTTGCTTGAGACATTTAGGAACTGGGTACTGACTCTAAGATTCGTCATCGGTAAGGGGATCCATGCCTCTGTCATGTGAGACATGAGAGGTAATTCACCTTCCTACTGAGAAAGGAAGAGGTGTGACACACTGGCCTGGTAGCCTAGAACAGGAGCAACAGACCACGGCAAGTCATATTTTTTTCCCTGTGTGTCCTTATTCCAAAACAAGGAGTGCATACAAACCACTGCACTGCTGAGTGTTGTATCTAAGGTGAAGGGCACTCCTTGGCAGTGAGGGTGTCCTGCCACACAAGCACATCAACCACTCTTATTAAGATATGTACTGTCAATTCCATCCAGGCATTCAATTCTCCAGCCTGTTTCCCATTCTAAGGTCTGTATCAAATCCTTGATCTTATATTTATGTGTTTTGTTTCTGACTTTATCACATTACATCGAACGTGGAAGGCATCTGTCTTGGTTTACTTTTCTAGGGCTCTGATAAAACACTGTGACCCAAAACAACCTGGGAGAAGTTGTTACACTTCTAATCACAGTTCATATGTGAGAGAAGCCAAAGCAGAAACTTAAGCAGGGCAGGAACCCAGAGGTAGGAACAGAGGCAGGAACCCAGGGGCAGGTACAGGGGCAGGAACCTGGGGCAGGGACCTAGGGGCAGGGACCCAGAGGCAGGAACCCAGAGGCAGGAACCCAGGGGTAGAAACCCAGGGGCAAGAATCCAGGAGTAGGAACCCAGGGACAGGAACCTAGGGGCAGGTACAGGGGCAGGTACAGAGGCAAGAACCCAGGGGTAGGAACCCAGGGGCAGGAACCCAGGGGTAGAAACCCAGGGGCAAGAACCCAGGAGCAGGAACCCAGGGGCAGGAACCCAGGGGCAGGAACCCAGAGGCAGGTACAGAGGCAGGAACCCAGGGACAGGAACCCAGGGGCAGGAACCCAGAGGCAGGTACAGAGGCAGGAATCCAGAGGCAGGTACAGAGGCAGGAATCCAGAGGCAGGTACAGAGGCAGGAATCCAGGGGCAGGAACCTAGGGGCAGGTACAGAGGCAGAGACTATGGAGGAGTGCTGCTCACTGGCTTGCTCCCCATGGCTTACTCAATTTACTTTTTTTAAAAATACATCCTAGGAGCACCTGCCCAGGGAGGGCACCATTCATATCAATCATTAATAAAGAAAACACCTCACAGACTTGCTGACAGGCCAGTCTGATGGAGGGAGGCATTTTCTCATTGAGAGTCCCTCTTCCCAATGACTCCAGGTTGTGTCAAGTTAAAAAACAAAAACCACAAGCAAACAACAGCAACAAAATACAGCATCACATTTTGTAGTAAAGAGGTCTGTATTTTATTTTTAAAAATAGTTTTTCATTATTTTTATTTGTGGTGTTTTGCCTTCCTGTATGTCTATGTGAGGGTGTCAGATCTTGGAGTTACAGCTAGTCAAGAGCTGTTATGTGGGTGCTGGTAATTGAACCCAGGGTCTCTGAAGGAACACCCAGTGCTCTTAACCACTGGAGTATCTCCCAGCCCCTGGTCTGTATTTTAATTCAGATTCTTACCTTCCCCAAAATGCTCAGTCACTGAGGGGCACTGTTCTGTGCCACCTTTGCCACCTTAGCTCATCCATAAGGTCTGTCTGTCACACTATGTCCCCCCTTTCCTGGCGAGCTCTCCAAATACCCTGCATCAGTTTGCACTTCTCTTAAAAATTCTCTTGGGTCTTATCGGAAGCGCTGGGAAAAGACCAAGATCCAGCAGAGTGGGCTGCCCGAATGTGGGTCAGAACACACCTTCCACTCTCCAGAGACCAAAAGGTTCTTGTCTCAAAGACATAAATCCCAGATGAAGCTCCGAATTGTAAGAGACAATGATCCTCATTCCATAATAAGAATACTGGAGACTCAGAATAGCAAAAGTGAGACAGATTTATTTTGGTTCTGTAGAAGCAGGAACATCATTCCGAATGAACGGTAAAAATGGTTGATGTGCTGGTTTGGCACAGACCATTAGGGCTTACATCCCTAATGGCATCCCTGTCTCCTTTGATTCTCACTGGCAGAGTTCTTTAAGAAGGGTACAGTCTTCCAGGGGTCTAGCTTTGGCCCTTCCCAGTTGCCCACCATATTGGTTCAGGATGTTAAGCTTTATCTGATGTATATCCCGAGTCTTAAGATTCCCCCTTCTTTTGTTATGTGGGCTTAGTCACATAGCAGACTGCCTGTAACTTTTCAACACTAAGATGAATGAGAGTAACTAGACATGCACGCTCCAGCTGCTGACTAGGGGAGGCAGGGGCCTAGTGCCCCCTGTTCATCTGTGGTGAGCTCTAAATGCACCTCAGACTAAAAATGGACCACAGCAGTTAGTTTCTTACACACACACACACACATAAAATGTAAAACTGGGTTCATTGCTTCTCTTGTTTCTTAGCCTTCTAAAATCAAGTATAAAAACAGCCAGTGCCATGTGCACATGCATAGGTGCTCTGTGTGATTTGAGCACACACATGTGCATACGCCTACGACACACTCATTCAGTCACTATAGGGTGACAGAGTTGGCCCATTTTGGATTCTCCCTGTTTGAGTTGCTGATTCACTTTGGGATGGAGAGGAAGAAACAGAAGGCCACTGCAGAGGTGGTCCCCAAATTGATGATGTCACTTAGATTTGCCTTGGAGGGGTGTGCAAGTTCATAGCTGATGATCCGTGGGCTGAGGCACGTGAGCCATGGTGGCCCACATATTTAGGAACACATGAATCTGGAATGCACTGTTCCAGTTAAGGGGATATAAGATGTCCTACCATGCCAGGCATTGGAACAGGAGTTTGGATCGTGGACTGTGAAAGAACTGGGAAGCCAAGCAGGTCTCCAGAGAAGAAGTTGAAGAAAGCATGGCTATCCTGAGCCTAACAGTTTCTCTCTGTCAGCATGGACATACATCTCTCCCTTTGCTCTGGATGCCATTATCAATCTTGCCCTGCTCATGGCTTACCCTGACCCCTCCACAGACCCCTGATGGGTTAGTGCACTCCCTCTGCACTCTTCCCACAGTCAGTGTCTGTAGATAAGGGTTCTCTCTGCTCACTACCCGACTCCTGGGAGTAACTGTCTTTCACTGAGAGTCACACAGCACAGGCAGCGCCATGGGTCCAAAGCTGAGGAAGAGCTGCATGGGCCTCCTGCCAGCTGGATCACTCTACCCCTGCTAACATCAAAGGCTGCTGATCTCCCAAGCTCACAATGCTACAATTTAGGACTTTTAAAAGTACAGTTCCTTTTTATTATGAATTATTTCAAATACCTAAAGACTAATATACTGAAGACCTATCTCCCTACCTAGTTTTAACTTCTATTGAAATTATGTCTGAACTTTTCCAGCTTTTGCTTTTTATTTATTTATTTAAAATTTTTATTCTGTCAGCATGCCAATGTATTTTCCCACTCTTCAGTTGGTTCCGGGTTTTCACTACTTGGACAGAGCTGATATGTGAATTCTGGTCCTGTCTCTGTAACATTTATACATGCAGTGGGGCAGGCTCTTGGGATGAACTTGGACATGGAAATGCAAACTGTTCCACTATTATCCTGCTCAACTGTTTTCCAAAGCAATTGTATCAATTTTGCCTCTACCAGCAGCCTGGGAGAGCTCTTGGGGACCTGCTCCTTGTGTCCTCACACAGTAGGAGGCCACCCAGCAGCAAAGTGAATAGGCAACAGCACCAAGCAGCAGTGAACTTGAACTGCAGCCAGACAACAGCAAGAGGAAGAGGCTGCCCTCCCCCCGGCGCCCCCCCACTCCCCCTTCCCCTGGTGTTCTTGAGCCAACACCATAGCAACTCACCGAACATGCCCAGAGGGTGTCCACATTGTGTCCTGTGATTATCTTTTGTAACTTACTATCTTTTAAAGGAACTAAAATGTTACAGAGACAATTGAAAGCCTTCTATAGATTACTCTCTATTAACCCAATTCCTCTCCTCTCTCTGAACTGCCACCCCCCATTCCTCCCCATCCTCCCACCTCCACCACTACCAATAAAAACGGTCTCAGAAGACAGGGCGGGGGCTATTGTAATTTATAACTACATCTGTGATGCACCACACTGTCAGTGCATTTTGGTTTTGTCAGTGCATTTTGGTTTTGTTTCGACAGGATCTCATTATGTGGCCCTGGCTGTCCTGGAGCTCCAAATGTAGTTTAGACAATCCAGGCTAGCATTGGATTCACTTCCGCTTTCTGAGAGCTGGGATTAAAGTCGTGTGCCACCAAGCATAGGTGCTGGGTTTTTGTATTTATGTCAATGGTGTGGAATTGCCGATCCCTCCATGAGTTCCCTCTTTTCTCCACTCATTTGCTGCTGCTCCCAGACAGCTCTGCACCCATGGATGTGGCTTCTCACCAGTGCTTGGTTCTCTTACTTGCCATTATTCTCTGACTACTCAGCCCCTAGAGTGAGGCCTTGAGAGGTGAGAGTCCTGTTTTGACATCCGAAGGCCCCACATGCATGCTATTTGAGAAACAGGAACCTCTTCTGTTTCTTCAACCCATCCTTCTGCGTTCTCCATTGACATCCTTGGCCTCATGCTGGCCAAACTGTAGCCAAGGATGTCAGGGCAAAGAGGAGAGCAGAGGAGTGAAAAATGCTCCTTCCTAGATGAAACTTGAGTTAGGCCCTGGAACTTTCTCCTGGCTACATCTACGCATGTCTAGTAAAATCCAAGTTAGTAAGGATCTCTCCCACCTTGGTATTTGGCAGTATCGAATGGGGCAGAATCCCACCTCAGAGCGCTCGCACCTCTGAAAGTAGACAGAATGAAGCCACTTTTTACAGGAGGCATTTCATGATGTTTGCTCTAGCATTAGTGCCCAGGTTACAGTCCCCTCAGCTGGGTTTTAGGAAGGAGCTGGAGAGAAACCCAGAGCCCTTAAAGCCATGTGCAAATGTGACTCTGCCGATAGAGTCCAGCCCTGGCTTTGGCCCCAACATCACAGAAACAAGCAGAGGTGATGCACATTTACAGTCCCAGCATTTGGGAGGTGGAGACAGAAGGGTCAGAAGTTCACATTCATTCTCAGCTACAGTGAGTTCAAGGTCAGCCTGAGCTACTTGAGACTCAGGAGGAGGAAGAAGAGGAGGAGGAGGAAGGTTCTATGTTCCAGGAACCTACCTAACCTTCAGGACTGATGAGACTCATAGCCAAGGCTGGAGCACCTGAAAGCATGAATGATCCAGAATACTCCAGGCTAGACCTCAGAGAAGTCTAGATTTAGCAGGTCTCATCTAACATAGCTGTGGTGTGGGAACTTTGGGGAGATTGATAGGCTGGAGGTGCCTCATGGACAGTAATGCACCATGGTGATCCACCACAGAGGGCCAAGCTGGCAGTAAATCACCATGGGCAAATGACAGCTGGGGGGACCAGCCATGGCCAGTTGCGGTTCTCGAGGTGTTGTCCAAGCTGTGGCAAAGAAGAAACAAACCTGCCTATGTTTCCTCCACCCTGCTGGACCTCAGGATAAAAATCCTGCTGTGTCTTTAGAGATTGGGTGGACAGAGACCCTACTCAGACAGGGCCCTGGACTTCTAGGAAGACTAGATTTCCAGACTCTAGGACAGCAAACTCCCTCAGTACAAAGGCAGTTTGGAAAAAGAACAATGTCTGGCTTGGGGCTCCTCAGGCCACTTGCTGATGTCTCTGGTGTTCCTGGAAAAAAATTCTGAGAAGCACTGTCACTTCGGGGCTCATGATCCCGGACAGCTGAATCAGAGAGAGAGACTCAGAAAGGGTCTCATGCATGTCCTGCTACCCCAAAGTCACCCATCCAGTCTGCACCATCCCTACCCTGCCCTCAGCTGAGGAGTCTATCTGGAGTGGGAAGTGGAGGTGATTGTGATGGATGTCCATGCTCTGTGCCTGGATCTCCAGCTTGCCAGCCATTTTATGTCCACCCCATTAAACAACCCATGGAGGAAAAAAATTATTCCCGTTTCTCTCCTCAGATATGATTCATGCTGTCTGTTAGGCCCTTTCTCCAGATAACACCTTCCATCTCCCTAGACTCCCCAAGGATGGGGTAGGGGATGGAGTGGAGTGGTGTGGTGGTGTGCACACACACATGCAGGAACTCACAACTCTTCTTCCAGGCTTACCTAAGTGGTGTCAGTGGTGTCTGGTGTCAGAGGAGAGAAGTAATCTTGATTTGCATTCACTCCTGGTGTTCAGCACAGAGCCACTTTCCTCAGGGCAGAGCTGGATGTGTTAAAACTTAAATAAATAAAGTGGGAGCATGCAGACGCAGCCACAGCTCCAGGACGACCCTCTGCTGGAAACCAAAGTGGTGTCCATGGTAGGATGGAGAGTGGGGGTCGGTGAGTGTGGGTGAGGTCCGGAGGTGGTCTCAACTGGGTTCTGAGACTCCAAGATCAGAGACATGGGTTCTAAAGTGAGACTGCCTGGTGTACCTCCTGCTGTGTGGCTGCAGGCAACTTGCTTGCTTTCTCTGAGCCTTCCTTTTTTATTGAAGTAGGCTCAAGTAAGTGATTTACTCCACATGGTGCTTCCTAGAGAAAGGTGAAAAAGGAGCCTATGGAAGATGCTGTGGCTTGGGAGGGAGGAGGCTGGTGTGGAGCTGGTCTGGTCAGTAGGAAAGGCACTGGAGAGGACTTGAGACTAAAAGCGATAGGAAGCCATGGAAAGGAATGGCAGAAAATCAGCCAGATTGCCTTATATGCTTGAACAGGCCACAAACGGCAGTTACAGAAGGGTTCAGAAAGGTCAATTTGGGACTTGAACCCTGTTCTCCCTGGGCATATCCTGCACATTCAAGCTAGATGGCAAGTCTTGAAATTCAGGGCTCCCCATATCTAAACCCCCCTCCAGCTCTAGCGAGGTCCCCCACTGTTTCAGCACCCATACACATGGACTGGGTCAGTGGGGTGGGCTTTCAGCTTCAGAACAGGGGCTTATCTGATTTAATCTGGCTGGATCCAGGTAGGGGAAGCAGTTCCAATGCCCAGCCTCCTGCTGAGGCCTGTCAGGCACATGTGCTTTACTTTCAGGAGCGGGAGCTGTCAGGCATAGCCAAATCGTACTCAAGTTGCCTCAATTTCACATCCCCAGGTAGCGCGGACACATGAATGGACCGGAAATTGAATGCAAAATCAAAATGCAGCAAATAAATGGATGCAAAAGTCATTTGGAAGCAATAATAAGAACCCTCTCTGGACCAGGAAAGGAAGTTCTGCAGGCTCTGCAGGCTGGCCCAGAAAGGGCCATGATGCTGAGTGCCCTTGCTTTCTGCCTCCTGTCCTCCACCAACCTACATGGCTGGAGGGTCTTCAAGGTCAGTGAGAGTGTAGCAAGCAAGACTGTAGAGGGTGGGTGAGCCAAGGTCCCCAGGGAACAGGAGGATCTGGGCTCTGACCCTTCCATCTCCAGCACAAGGGACCTCCGATGATGGGCCTCTACAAGTCAAACCAAGGTGCCTACGTTCAAGCTGGTTAGGGTGGTCCTGATGGCTGTGCCACCCTGGCATCCCCAAAGCTTGCACACAGTAGGATGATCCTAATGACTGTCCCATTTGGATGCCCTCACTGCCTGCACACATTAGGGTGGTATGATGGCTGCCCCACCCTAACGTGTGCAGGCAGTGAGGCAGATGTCTCCACTGCCAGTACACAAGTGCTCAACACTAGCTATAGGTGTGCAATGTGGTGGAACCTTCTGAGAAGCCAAATAGAATCTCACTCTCCTTGTGCTGGAGCCCAAGAGCCTGGCTTGGTGTCTGTACACAGTAGGCACTCAGTAATTACACAGAAGTGACTTCCCTTCCACTGATTTTACTCACTAAAGAGCCCAGCATTCCAAGGCCCCAGTTCTGGACTCTCTGGGGGCTGCGACTCAGCTCTTATTCTCTTAGGATAGGAATGGGAGGTCACGGTCAGCCTTGTACCACTCAGAGCCACTTTCATCCATGGTCCTTCTTGCTCCTTGTCACTTCCACAGATGGAGAATGAATGTTGTGACTTGCCCAGGGTCACAAGGTGTGTTGGCTCTGTCATTTCTTCAACAAAGGAGTCATCGGTGCCTCCCAGCCTGGAACCTATCACTTAGAGCCTCATGTTGGCACCAGTCCCCACTCTGAAAGCTGTGGGAACAGGAGACTGAAAGCCAAGGCTCAGACAGGACCAGTAGGAGTTGTTGGGACTGGGATGTGGGAGCTACCACAAGTCAGAGAGAAAAGCAACCATCTATTAAGTACCTACTATGTACCAGGAACCCAGTCTACATCTAGTATTCATCTCTTCCAAATAGCTGTGCTCAAAGCAAGGATACACCTACAGGAGGAAAGAGGCCACAGGGACAGCTAGGCTGGGTGTCAAGGAAGCCTTCCTCAAGGAAGAGGCACTTGAGTTAAGATCTGGAGAATGAATGATAGGATATGCAAAACCAGCAAAGAGAAGCATTAAAAAAAAAAAAAAAAAAAAGACACAGCCAGATGAGGCGGGTGAGGGGGAGGAAGAGGTTGAAAAAAGGATGATGGGCCAGGAGAAGGACCCAGAGAAGAGAGGCAGCTGGAATGCCAGGTAGAGGAAGAGAGAAGCCAGTGGATGCAGGCAGCCAGGCAGAGAACTAGACATGGGGGGGGGGGGGGGAGTTTGGTGGGAGGGAGGCTAGCTGGGAGAAAAGAGCAGAGGGGGGGGGGGAGAGGGGCTGTCCGTCATTCTCAGCTCCCTCACACTTCTGTCTGGACTTTCATCTCTGACACAAAAGAGGAAGCAAGGCCCCTGGGGGAGGCAGGGGCTGGCAGGCCGAGCTGCATAATGCATTTCACGTCCTGGCTGTTTTCATCTTCCTACTCACATGCTTGCCAGGGTCCTGAGCTGAACAACTCCAGCTAGTGGGGCAGGCTGAGGTGCACAAAGCTGGAGGGGTGATCCAGCCTGCTGCTGGGGAAGAGCTAGCTGGGACTGTGGCTACCCCACCAGGCAAGCTGCCTACTGGGACAAGCTGCCTTTCTCCCCAGGAGCCTTAAAGTCTGTCGGGTCCTAACTGCTGCTGGGTCCTTGCTCCTGCCTTTTACCAGCTGGAGAGCTGTCAGCTTGGGTACTACTGTTGGGATAAGGCATTAGCCCAGGATGGACGGTTCCCTGTGAGCAGTGCACACTGTTGACTCGAGTGTAGCTGCCCACTAAGGTGTTCGACAAGCAGCTTGCAGCTTACCTGCTGTTAACAGTCGGTGAAGAGCAATGTAAAGCAATCCTCTTGTTTAGCTGCGGTGTTACCGCTTGCTGGAGACAGCTACCAGAAGCACCGCCATAGACTAAGGCCTTTATCAATAGGGTGTTTACTTTGGCCTGCTTGGTTCCTCAGTTTACCTTATCTCACTTTCCCTAGTGATTTTGCCGCTCTTCCTTCCTCTAAGAGGGCCCCCCTGCCAGAGTATGGTGACCTGGATTGACTGGAACAATCTTCCTCTAATTACTGGCCCCACAGAGTCCTAGCCAACTAACGGTTCCAGTCTCAACTGCCTGCCGTTATGACCTAGAGTACCTCCTGAAGAGACTTACATCATAGCCAAAGGACGGACTATAGTACTGGAGTGGCAGGCAGATGGCAAAGCTGAAATCCTGAGAGCAGAAGATCTGTGGATGCTGGTGGCAGGAGGCCTTGTTGCTTCGGGCTTTGAAAGCAGGCCTGAGGACCTGTCAGGATTCCAGAGGCTTTTAACTGTGGTTCTTGCACTCACCCCCTGAACCCCAATCCCTAGTCGAAATATCCCATTGGGAGTCCACTGCTGTAGTCCCAAATCCCTGCCCAGGCAGCCAGGAAGTCTGGAGCCTGGCCACTCTCTTAAAGCTTAAGGAGGCTTTTCTAGACTGGGACTGACCTTCCGCTAGACAGCACCAGCTCCATTCCCAGCCTTAACTTCTTCAGTCTAGGCACAATACCAGTGACTAGGTGAGCGTGTCACTCACAAGCCTTGGCCACGGCTAGGAATCAGCTAGTCAGAGAGAAGAGGAGCCCAGACTTTCAGGTCACAAGCCATCCAAGCTCCAGTGGTAGTCTACATTTCCCTCACTTTTGGATATAGGCAGCCTTTCCTGGTGCCTTGATGCCCCTCTGACATTCTGTCCACATCCATGCTACAGCAAAGATGGTCCCCATTCATGCTTCCCCAGATACTTGGGCAGAGTGCCTGCTAACCTCAGCTCTTCTCTCTGGCCTCCTAGTCTTCTCACGGAGTTCCTGAGGCCCCACGTTTCCAGGTCTTGGGCCTTGGCACGTGCTGCTGACCCATAGCTGGTTCACAAGTCCCTCCCACCACCTACTCTGCCTGCTGACTGAGTCCTACTCAGCTCTGGTGGCCTCTCTGACCCAGCCCAGCTTGACACTCCAGGAGCAAAAAGATGATGTAAGATGTTTTTGCCACACAAGTGCCCAGTCTGAGGCCAGGACCCACTCTATTTCCTACCAACATGGCCCCCACCCCCAACACACACAATAAGCGAGCCAAGGCCTACTGTCAATACACAGCTAGGGACACAAACACGGGGGGGGGGGGGGGGGGGGAGGACAACAGCTCTGAAGTCAAATCCCTACTTACTCTTCTCTGACTGAACGACCCTTGGCCGTTCTGGAATTCTCCAGGATTTACTGGGATAAATAATAACCGCTAGAGCGCCTTGGGGTTGAAATGGCCCAGTGGATTGGAAGTACACCAGATCGGGCCCCTCCCAAGGACTCTGCCCACTCAAACACTCCAGACTTAATCTGGTGACCTAGCACAGCCTCTTCACCCCTCACAGCTGGCACTCTTGGCCAGACAGAAACAACAGCTGCTTCTTCCAGCCCCAGGGCCTGGGCTGGGCCAAGTCTAGACCAGGCACCTTTCTTCAATGGCAGGAAAAACAGGTACTTGTTACTCCAGTTTTCAGAGAGCTGGATTGAGGTACTGGGTGGGCAAGGGAGCTTTGTATAGACCCTTCTCTCTGCCACACCCAGTGTTGTCCGTCCGTGTCCCCCCCCCCCCCCCCTTCTAGCATCTTCCCTGCTAATGACAGCTCCTCTGACACCTGGCACCTCTCCTCCCCCTCCAGCCTCATCCCCCTTCCCTGCAGAGGAAGGTGAGTTCAGGACCTGACCTGGCCAGGGCTCTGCCCTGCTGTGACATCCTCTGGCTGGGTGCTGCTGAGTGAGATGCTCCGCCTCTTTATACCTGGTGTTTCCCATCTGAAAAGTCAAGATAATACCCCCTAGGGCTGCTGTAAGGACAGAGCCTAGCCCTCATGAATCACACACACTTCAGGCTGTTCTGTGCCCCAGCCCCTCTGTTTTTAATGCTAACAAGTAGCTCCCATTCAGGGACCTCACCTGGGACTGCACTACTCCCAAAGTCCCTGTGACTTCAGGCACTGCAGTGGGTCGCAGAGTTCGAAAGTTCTACCCTCACCAGACTCTACCCTACATATGTCCCACCCTCTATGGGACAGGTAGGGCATTTCCTGAAGTCATCTTCTTGCTTGGGACCTTCCTTAGGCAGGCCTGCCGCCTCACCAGACCTCTTGCCCATCCATGCCCACCTTTGTGGTAAATGTTTGTCTCCAGGTCACTTTTCAGACCCCAACCTAAGCAGCAAGGCAGGCTGCTGAGCATGGCTTGGGCTCCAGGCAAATTTCAACACACTCCCGTCACTACCAATCTATCTCCTGGCAGCTGGCTGGCCATGAGCAAACACAGGTGTCCCTCAGCAGCTACAGAGTATTGGTTCCAAACTCCATCCACTCCAGTATTAAAATCTGAGATGCTCATGCCCCTTATATAAAATGATGTTGTATCTGCGTATAACTGGAGCACTTCCTCTTGGGAATGTACATCATTTTTAGATGATTCATGATGCCTAGTACAGGATAAGTGCTTCCCAGAGTTGTATTACATATATAACAGTGTGTATATACATATTACGTATGCACATATAATACATGTGCACATATATATGTCAGACCAGTTCATATGTTATTCAGGCTGGTTTCTAATGTGCTATTTAGCTAAGGATAGCCTTGAACTTTTAGATCTCCAGCTTCTGTCTCCCCAGGGCTAAGATTTCAGCCCTGCACCACCACACCCTGTTTATGCAGTGCTGGGGATGGAACCAAGGGCTTCATGTATGCTACGCTAGCACTCTACCAATGAGTAGCCTTAGCCCAAAGCACTGTGGCCCTTGTGGGTTTGATGGTGGTCTCTGACTCTAACAGTGGACAGATTGCCAAGCAACTGTCCTCTGCCTCTCGGGTTAATCTGCTCATCTACAGGATGAACAGTAGTAACATCAAGGATTGGGATAATGGTTCCCTTAGGAAGTCTAGCAGTGGTGGGTAGCCCCAGGACTCTGCCACACCACTTCCTGTTCTGCTCTGCCATTCAGTGCCTTCCACTCCCAGAAACAGCAGAGCTTCCAATGTGACCCACACGTCATACTGAATCAGCATAGGCCTCTTCTTCCTACTTGAACGATTGTCTGCATTGCTATGACCTTGTGACTCTTCTGGGTCTGTCAGTGTACTAGAACTTGAATTTTGTCTCCAATAGCGTCTTATCCTATAGCCCAGACTTGTAACAATCTTCCTGCCTTGGCCTCTGGAGGTCTGGAAGGAAGGTGTCTGCTACCACACTCAGCTGGGACCTGGCTTTTGCTAGATCATGAAGGGAGATGGGAAAAATGATAGATTGTTGGCACTTGACACCAGCCCTGAGAGGGGGTATTTATACCCCCAAACTGGAGTGTTATTGGCAGCATTTTAAAGGGTTTAGTGAGTGCATCATGGACAGATGAATCTCCTTCCTACACTCCTACCAAGCTCCAGTCGATCATGGATGCAGCAAGCATTTTGTCTTTTTCTGAGTTAAAAAAAGAAAGAAAGAAAGAAAAAAAAGCATGCTTTCTGCAGCTTGGGTGGTACCCAAGAAGCAACCAACAGGCTTTCCAGACTGAGCACCCATTCACAGCCCAGAGAAACTCCTAACTAGACCATCCTATTAAAGACTTCTTGGTTTGCTAAACTTGGTAGCCCAAGCTTGTAATCTCAAGAGGACTGAGTGTTCATGCCATCCTGGGCAGTGTGGCAAGACAGTTGCTCAAAATACAAAAGTATGGGGAAAAATGATCTGGTACAGTGTTTGGCTACTGTTCACTTCTCTGTCTCTGTTTCTCTCTCTCTCTTCTTTTCTTTATCTTATTTTTATTAAAACTAGATCTCACTGTGTAGCCCTGCCTGTCCTGGAACTCACTATGTAGACCAATCTGTCCTCAAACTCACAAAGATCCACCTGCCTCTGCCTCTGAAGTGCTGAGATTTTAAAAAAGGCATGCACCCACCCACCCCCCCAGAAAGTTTTCTTGACTCTTAGATACTTAGGAAAGTCCAGTTATGGACATTTTAGGTTTTGGAATTTTACATGGAGCATCCTGGCCTGAAAAACCTCTTATTCAGATGTTTGGTTCAAGAGAGACTTTGAGCAAATGTCCTGCCTAACATCATCTACACTACACTCCCCTTCTGGGAGATCCATGCTATAGTCTACACAGAGCTCTCACTTGGCTAGGTGGGATGTGCCTGTCTGCTTTTCCTTAGGAGCAGGAACCCTGCCCTTCCAGGTAAGGAGATAAAATATTTGGTGTGAGCCCGAAGTGATGATGTTGTCAACTCTGAGTCTCTTAACCTTGGAATGCACTCACCCTAAGAGGCACTCAGAGAGCAAGGCCATGTACCAAGACTTTTCACAGACATGGAGAATCTCCAAACTGCTTGCTCTCGCCTTTCCCCAGTCATTGCTGAAGAGCTATGTAACCATAAGAAATTAAAATCATAGAAATAGGGGTCTGAAAGGGATGTTACAGCAGCTCCCATCAAATGCTGAAACTTCTCTCTGGCATCCTCATCTCCTTGGCCTCTGTTTGGATTCCTTCAGTGTCCACAG
The DNA here is from genome assembly GCA_033318265.1 of Phyllotis vaccarum. Taxonomy (NCBI): domain Eukaryota; kingdom Metazoa; phylum Chordata; class Mammalia; order Rodentia; family Cricetidae; genus Phyllotis; species Phyllotis vaccarum. The sequence goes on along the minus strand of JARWLC010000001.1, from coordinate 184,509,288 downwards.
CTTGTCCCTGCAAGACCTTTCCTGAAAATCACTTCTTAGCACCTCTAGTCATGGTTTTGAACACAGTGAGCCTTTCCGTGTCCCCGATTATGAACAGACATCTACAAAGTGCTATTCTTGCATACACTGGGGACACAGATGAAGCCAGACCCTGCTGGGGACCCTGAAAGTCAGCAGTGGGATAAAAGGATTCTCTGACCATTCACAGGAGCACCTCAACTCCTCAGAGCATCCCTAAAGTGACAGGTAACATCTGAGGATTTCCTAGATACCCTAAAATTTCCCAGATCCAGTCACACTCTCTCCTGGTGTAAGGTCAAGGTTATGTCATGCCAAAACACCACTCAGGGTGAAGCCTAAATCTGCCTCAAATTGTCCCCAGCCTTCCTCATTCCCCTCTCAGGCCCCTTCCCCAGACAAGCCAAGATAACCCTGAAGGCTAAGGTCTGACTTGAAGCCTCTCAGCTCCCACCCCCACTCTATTGCGAGGTCTAGACTCAACAGTCTGGACTTAACTCCAGCCACTCACAGCTACAAGAGACCCAACGCAGTCCCAGGCCACTGGAGGGCGGACAGCTGGGCTGGGTGATGGGTGGTTTTAATATTTAAACACAGCTTCCCACTGTACAGCCACAGGCAAAAGCAGCTGTGTCCTTTTTCTTCTGCTGCTTCCTTCCTTCCTTCCTTTTTTTTTTTTTTTTAAATCTTTAATGTCTCCCGCCAGGCGCTGGTGGGGAGGCATCAGTCCTGTGCCATATATCAAAGGATTGCCACAGCTGGAGGGATATTTGGAGCATTCCCAGCCAATCCATTGTGTATAAATATATAGATATATATATATAGGTTTCATTATCCCCTTCAGGGCTGCCAGAGAATATATTCTTTTAATATGTATAATATATTTGAGCTGCTATTCCACTCAAGGGAGGAGGGAGGGCCCACCATTGACATTTCCCAGGCATTTCTAAGGAAAGAGAAACAGCTGACTTTGGAGAAAGGGAGGGGTCCCATCAACCAAGATAGATCTCAGGACCCTGTTGTGGTGTCTCAAGTGTAACCCCAGTCTTCTGCCCTGCCCCCCCCCCCCGTGTTTTCTTGGTCCTTTAAAGGAGATATGAATGATCTTCTGGAGTACCTGTAGTCTCCTGCTATTTAGGGGTGTTCTGCAGGGCAACATCTCCTGCAGCCACCCAGCATATACCAACGGAAGCCTGAGGACATGTGCTTGCTGTGTGACCTTGGGCAAGCTGCATGCACTATCTGAAGCCCTACACTTCATTTACAGGTGGAGCCGTCACGTGTGCATTGCAGGATGGGTAGAGCTCAGTCATGAACACCTCCAGAAAGAAAGGAGCACTGAGCCAAGCTCACTTGCACCAAGAAAGATGAGGCTCAAAAGATGAGTCCCTCAAAGACCAAGGAAAGAGAATGTCCCTCGGGTCTCCCCAGTTTGCCCAGGCAAGGGACATCTTGGCCGTGTGAAACCCATGCAGGCCAGGTCTGTGATTACAGACTCGGCCGCAGCATCCCCCTCCACCTCCATGGATGGGTTCTGCTCTACTTGTAGAGTCTGGGTGGTGCCCCTCAGCCACCTTCCAGGGGACAAAAGAATCGTGTTGTTCCTGTATGGAGGATAATTTAGAAAGGAGGTCAACAGATAAAAGGGTTTTGTCGTTGTAATGTTTCCCCATCCCCAAGCAACACCACTGCTTGAGCCCTCGCCTGGGACTGGAAGAGAAGGCTGGACATCACCAGCATCTTCGTGGGTACACGTCCTGAGCTCTGGGGCGGGGATGTCCACAAGTTAGTGCAGCTGAAGGCTTCTCAGGTTCACCTGGACTCAAGGATGGGTTTGCCACAGTGCCAGGGCGATCTGAAGCCAGGCAGAGGTCTGGAGCCTGTTGCTGGCTGGTAGAATCACAGCCCACCCACCTGGAGGACAGGGTAAAAAGCAGAAGGGCAGAGAGTCTGAGATCCTGTTCTAGGCTACCTCCATTCCTGCCTAGAATGCATGCCAGTGCCCTCCCACCTCGGTTAAGGGCACCTCCGCATACCACCCCTGCCTGTCCCCTCCCTCTCAACCTTCCCTCTCAGCATCAGCCTCACCACAGAGACCCCCCTCCCCCAACAGTTTGCTCTGGGCTCTGGGTTCCTGTCAGATCCCCACCCAGGAGCCACGCCACCGTGTCACTCCTGCCTGCCTGGCCTCTGCAAGGCTGATTCTATCTCATCTACCAACTCACGGCTTAAATGGTGCTTCATTAGCCTTTTAGCATGCAACCATCAATCAATCAATCAATCAATCAATCAATCAATCAATCAATCAATTTTTAAGACAGAACCTTCCTGTATAGCCCAGGCTGGCCTCAAACCTGTGATTTTTCAGTTCTGCACACACTGAGAATGCAGATGTCCATGGCCTTACCTCAGTCCCCTGTTAGGTGAACCTCAGCCCTTGGTGGCATCTGTCATACTACCTGTAACTGTTGGGCGCTTACTAGTTAGCCTCCCCCCACACACACACCCGGAAAGCACGGTCCCTGGAACAAAGCCTGGCTTCCTGTTTCCTGCCTTATTCCCAGCAAGCAGCAGAAGGTCTGGCCCACTGTGAGAACCCAAAGAGCAGCACATCTTGAGAGTCAGACTGTCAAGGGAGGGAAAATCCTACCTTTGGCTCAGATCACGGCCCCACTCTCCCGCTGTCCAGATACACAAATCCGGGAATGACAGGGCCTAGATGTGGTGTGATTGGACGGTACACAGTGAGCTCTTGGAACGTACCCAGCCACCTCTGAAGTCTTAGGGCTGAGAGATGAAGTGGAAAGGAGGGAGGGGAGCAGGAGATATCTGAATCTGCTTCCCAGCATATAGATGTTACAGAGGAGGAGACAAGACGATGGGGGTGGGGACAGGTGGGAGGTTTGAAACATCAGCCTTGCCTTACCTTGCCTCACACACTTCTGGCAGCTTTAGACACCTGAAGGGACAAAAGTCACTGAGTCCAAGTCCTTGCCTCAGCTCAGCTAGGGAAATGCACCTCCTCTCGTGTTCACGAAATCTAAAGAGAGGCTTGGTGTCATGGAACCGGGATTTAAAAGATTAAGCAATCTCCTTCCACAATCTCACTTTCTTTTTCTGAGCAGAGGGAGCCAGTCTGAGCGCAGCCTCGCCGCCCACGGCGGCCTCTCCGCGGAGCGTGAGCGCCCCCTACTGGAAAGCTGCGGACATGCAGGTAGGGCTCTCCTACCCGACTTAACTTGACAGGGGAGGGGGCACAAGTTCCAGCTCCTGTGCGTCTCCCCAAGTCCTCTGGAGCAGTGTGTGTCGAGAGATTAGCAGACACACATGTAAACACCCACCATCTAACTTATGCACGATGCCAGTCCTCCTTTATTTGGGCAGAGGGCATTCATAAAGCAAAATGGTAGACAGTGGAAGTGTAGACAGGGCTTGAATGAACGGCTTGGAGTATCCACAGGCTTTGTGTCCTGAGTTCCCAAAGGGTGGGAGGGTGGAGATGGAGCCAGGCGTCCCCAGGGAGAAGCAACGACGCAGGGGCACTGTCCATCTCAGGGTCTCACCGGCTCTCACTCGGGCTGTGGTTTCAGACCTCTTCCTGTTAGATACTTCAGCCTTCAGGGGACAAAGAAGAAAACTGGATTCAGTATCCTGGGGGCAAACCTATTCTCTGTGTAGACAGGGCCCTGTGTTTGCTGAGTGCTGCTTCTCGGCTTCACTCCCACTCCGGCGCTGACCTGGGGATGGAGGGGCCAAAAACAAACAAAAATCAGGTACCTAAAATGAGATGGCAGCTTGTAATTTCAGCTCTCGGGAGTCAGAAACAGGGGATCCCTGGAACAAGGGGGCTACATAGACTAGATGGAATTAGTGAGCACTCTGTTCAGCTAGAATGTGCCTCAGTAAAAAGAGAGAATAATGAGGGAATACATCTGACTACATGTGTGCACACGCACGAGCACACGCATACGGTGGGGGGGGGATATAAACAACTACACAGGTAAAGCAAGGCTAGTCAATAACCCAGCAATTGCAACTAACATGGGAGAGAAATAAAATCCCACACCCTGTGTGGGTTGTGTCAGTATGTTGAATTTAACCCTCATGGTGATCTTGAGAGGTGGGACCATCAAGAGGTGACTGGGGTTTCACCCTCACCGGGTAACTGGACTTATTCATGAGATTGGCGGGTGAGGGGATTAATCATCTCTCCGGAGAGGAGGCTTGCCCTTAAGAGTGGTGTGGCCAAGTCTGCCACCTGCTTCCCTGTATCTCCCCCATACCACACACGGACTGATTCCATCTGCAGGAGGTATCCCCTCTGTGGGCCAGAGCGGGGAGTTAAAACAAGCCTTCCTATCATAGCTTATCATTTGCAAGTGTGTGTGTGTGTGTGTGTGTGTGTGTGTGTGTGTGTGTGTGTGTGTGTGTGTGTGTGTGTGTGTGTGTGTATGTGTGTGTGTGTGTGTGTGTGTGTGTGTGTGTGTGTGTGTGTGTGTGTGTGTGTGTGTGTGTTAGTTAAGGTTTCTACTGCTGTGATAAAACACCATGGCCATGGTCAAAAGCAACTTGGAGAGGAAAGGGTTTTCTTTTATCTTACAAATCTGAGGAAGTCAGGGCAAGAACCTGAAGGCAGGATTGATGTAGAAATCATGGAGAGTATTGTCACTGACTTGTTCACAATAGCTGGCTCAGCCTGCTTTCTTATAGCACCCAGAACCACCAGCCCAGGGGTGACATTACCCCAGTGATCGAGGCCCTTCCACGTGATTCCTCAATCAAGAAAATGCATCACAAACTTGCCCACAGGTCAGTCTGGTGGGGCTATTTTCTCAGCAGTGGTTCCCTCTTCCAAAATGGCTCCAGCTTGTGACAAGTTGTCATAAAAGTAGCCAGAGCGAGATGAGGGAGTATATATTCCATACCAACAAGTTCTAGGAGTGATGGAGAGACCCTGCCTCAGCGAAGACCATAGAAGAGCAATGGAGGATGATTCACAATGTCAAGCTCAGGATTCTACAGCCCTTTAATACAGTCCCTCATGCTGTGGTGACCCCCAACTATAAAATTATTTCATAGCTTCTTCATAACTGTAATTTTCTGCTGTTGTGAATTGTAATGTAAATATCTCACATGCAACCCCAAAGGAGTCAGGACCCAAAGGACCACTGCCCTACGTGCGTGCCTGCACATTGAGAGGGAGCTGAGACAGTCTCTGTGAGAGTTCAGGTTGGAGCTGAAGTTGACCTTAAACTCTCCATCCTCCTGCTTCTTCCTGAGTGCTGGGATTGCAAGTGAGCAACCATCACACTCTGTTGCCTTGGGTTTCTCCATTCTATTCCAGTCCTCTCCTTTTTGTGTGATGGAATTGCTGGGCCTAGAACCCAGAGCCTCATACACCAGCGAGCGCTCTGCCTCTGAGCCGTATGCCTGTCTGTTCCAAGTCGATCTTCTGCCAGAGCAGCACTGCTTACATTCCTAAATATCAAGCCATTCCTCCTACTTTGTTCTCTTGGGCTTTATTATCTGGGACTTGTGCCTTTCTGTATAAGCTTTAAAAATAGGTTTGTCTATGCCTACAGAAAGCTTTTCGGGGATTTTTATGGGAACTGCACTAAAAATGTAGCTCATTTGGAGAGAATTGACTTTTTACTATGTTAATTCTTCTGATCCACGAGCACAGCCAGCCCCTTAGATCTTCTCTGGTTTCATCCTTCAGAATTCTGTAATTTTCTAAGCACGGATTCTGCAGGCATGTAGACCTCTCTTTGGAAAGATTACATTTGGTATTGCTCTCACTCGAGGCTCCAAACAGCTGTTTTGTTTGAAACAAGTCAAAGTGTTTTGATCTTAAGAGACTGATTCACTCCAGGTTCCATTTCCCTAGGGAACAGGAAGCTGTGGGACATTGTGTCCCCTCCCATCCAGGAGAAAACGACACATTCATTGCAGAATAGTGACTTGTAACTGTTCTTGAATCCATCAAAGAGCTGAGGTCACATGGTCACCAGGCAAATCAGATTCTGAAAAGTGACTACCTGCTTGAAGAAGCATCAGGACCCACTCACTGCAGGGTCCATGCAAGGTGCTCCAGGGATTAGCCCTGCCCCTGCTGGGAGCCTGTACTCTGTACTTACACACACACACACACACACACACACACACACACACACACATTCATACAAATAAACTCACACTTTCTATCTCACACACACTCTCATGCACATTTCATCTCTCACACATACACACATTGCATGAAGTGATCTGTGACCTCTAGTCAGCAAGGGTCAGCAAAAGCCCAGGGATCACAACTAGTGAGCCTTCCACAGTAACCTGAAGTAGAGAGCAAGCATCTCATATCAGGTCCCACTTACAATGCAGCTGAGGAGCCCCAGAAATCAGCCCTCTCAGCTCTCAGACCCGTGAGAGAGTGTAATGAGCTGCACATCGGTGTGGTAAGGCAGGCTGTCCCTAGGTGGGACAGGGACAAAGTACAGAGTCTCAACCAGATCTTCCTTATCTCAGGATGTCCTGGTCACTAGACACTCTTAATATTCCTAACAAATACAAGCAGGAAAGACAGGAGATTGGCCCAGTCCAGGGCCACCCAGGGCCACCCAGGGCCACCCATTTAATGAGCTGTCCCCTATAAAGGGCTTCATCCCAGCTGCCTTCCATAATTTTCTATCCTATAGCACAAAAACAAGACATTCTTGGAAGAAGAACAAGAAACCTTCATTCCTTGGTTCCACTGTCTCTGGGGAAATACAGACACAAGAGTGATGTGGTTTTGGGAAGGAATATAAAGGTTTCATCTTGTGGGAGAGACCTACCACTGAGGAGGAGGGATCTGTTCTGGTTGGCAGCATGTCTCCCACCCAATCCACTTGTTGAAATCAGGAATCGCCAATGTGATGATGTTGCAAAATGGGGTGAAAGCGAACAAAGCCTTCATGAGTAGGGTTGTGCCCTCATTGCAGAGATACCAGAGAGCTAGCTGTCTCCTTTTACTGTGTGAGGACTTGGCTACAAAGCTCTGTCTAGTAGCTTCAACTGTCAACCTGATCCAGGCTAGAGTTTACCTGGGAAGTCTCAACTGGGCATTGTCCAGATTAAACTGGCTTATAGGCATGTCTGTGGGGGATTGTCTTGCTTGTTAATTAAGTAGGAGGGTCCGGCCCACTGTGGGCGGCACCATCCCTAGGCAGGTGGTCCAGCATGAACCTTCAAAGCAATCTAGCAAACAGTGCTCTTCCATAGCTTCTGTTTCAAGTTTCTGCTTAAGAGTTCCTCACTTTACTTCCCTACTAGTAGACAGTATGCTGGCTGCCTTATGCCAGCTTGGCACACAAACTAGAGTTATCGAAAAGGAGGGGAGCTTAATTGAGAAAGTGCCTCCCTGAGATCTGGTTAAAAGGCATTTACTTAATAGTGATTCATGGGACAGGGCTCAGTGGAGCTTTTTATTTTGTTTTTATTTTTTCTCTTTAGGGGCCATCACCCAGCTCCCAAATAAATACACCCAGACTTATTTTTTACTTATGAATGCATGGCCTTAGCTTGCCTTGTTTCTAGCCTGCTTTTCTAACTTAAATTATCCTGTTTCTCTTTAACTACATTTTGCCTCTGGGAATTTTACCTTTCTTTATTCTATATATCTTTCATTCCTTTTCACTCCATAACTGGCTGTGTGGCTGGGTAGCTAGGTGGCTGTGTGGCTGGGTGGTTGTGTGGCTGTGTGGCTGTGTGGCTGTGTGGCTGTGTGGCTGTGTGGTTGTGTGGTTGTGTGGCTGGGTGACTGTGTGGTTGTGTGGCTGTGTGGCTGTGTGACTGTGTGGCTGTGTGGTTGTGTGGCTGTGTGGCTGTGTGACTGGGTGGCTGTGTAGCTGTGTGACTGGGTGGCTGTGTGGCTGTGTGGCTGTGTGGCTGGGTGGCTGTGTGGCTGGGTGGCTGGGTGGCTGGGTGGCTGTGTGACTGGGTGGCTATGTGGCTGTGTGGCTGTGTGGCTGTGTGGCTGTGTGACTGGGTGGCTGTGTGGCTGTGTGGCTGTGTGGCTGTGTGACTGGGTGGCTGTGTGGCTGTGTGGCTGTGTGGCTGTGTGGCTGGGTGGCTGTGTGACTGGGTGGCTGTGTGGTTGGGTGGCTGTGTGGCTGGGTGGCTGTGTGGCTGGGTGGCTGTGTGGCTGTGTGGCTGGGTGGCTGTGTGGCTGTGTGGCTGGATGGTTGTGTGGCTGTGTGGTTGGGTGGCTGTGTGGCTGTGTGGCTGGGTGGCTGTGTGGCTGTGTGGCTGGGTGGCTGTGTGGCTGGGTGGCTGTGTGGCTGGGTGGCTGTGTGGCTGTGTGGCTGGGTGGCTGTGTGGCTGGGTGGCTGTGTGGCTGGGTGGCTTGTCCCTGGCATCCTCTTCTCTTCTTCTTGATCCTTGCTCTTCTCTCAAGCCTAGATTTCTCCTATTTATTCTCTTTCCCTGCCAGCCCCATCTATCCCTCTCCTGCCTGGCTATTGGCTGTTCAGATCTTTATTAGATCTGTGTTTTAGGCAGACAAAGTAACATAGCTTCACAGAGTTAAACAAAAGCAACATAAAAGAATGTAACACGTCTTTGCATCATTAGACAAACATTCCACAGCATGAATGAATGTAACACATCTTAAACTTAAATTCCCCAACAGCTCAGACCATTGTAGGTGGTTCCATCCCTGAGCTGGTGGTCTTGGGGTCTATAAAAGAGCAGGTTGAGCAAGCCAGCAAGTGGAACCCCTCAGTGGCATCTGCAACAGCTCCTACCTTCAGGTTCCTGCCCTGCTTGAGTCCCTGTCCTGGCTTTAGTGATAAACAGCAATGTGGACGTGTGAGGCAGATAAACTTCTCCCTGATTTGCTTTTGGTCATGACGCTTCACCACAGCAATAGAGATCCTAGCTAATAGCCGGGCAGCGGTGGTGCACACCTTTAATTCCAGCACTCAGGAGGTAGGGGCAAGTAAATTTCTGTGAATTTGAGGCCAGCCTGGTCTACAAAGTAAGTCCAGGACAAGCCAGGGCTACAAAGAAACCCTGTCTCAAAAAGACACCCCAGCTAAGACAGACTGTGACCTGGAAGTATAAGCCAAACAAAGCATGCCCGCCCCTCAGTTGCTTTTGATTGTGGAATTTGTCATAGCGACAGAATGAAATCAGAACAGGCACCATATGTATCCAGAGAGCCCTCCACAACCCTGAAACTGCCAATGACCTCACAAGGAACATCCTCAGCCTCAGAGAAACGTAGAAAACAATTCCTTATTGTTTACAAGATATCCCAATCAGGCTCTTTCCTACTGTGCAAAAGCAAGACCCTACTGGAGAAGAGACAGAACCATAGTCAGCAGCTCTCAAAGATCTGCTGTTTGTGAGAGAAAAGACAGAAGAAAGGCCATTGGCCGCTGAAGGAGGGGCTGGTCTTCATAGAAGAGGAAGCATGGACCCTTCCAGGGAGAGGCAAAGAATCCTCCAACCACAGAGGTTGAAAGTTACTGGTCTACTTCAGCTCCAAAGAAATGAACCCTAAGGCAGCAGGATTCAGGCTCTCGGGGATCAAAAACAGAGAGAGGACCCAAAGCAAGAAGTAAAAGGAGATGAATAACACATACTGGGCTTTTAACTCACCCACCAGCAGATTTCTCAGCAGGAATATTGTGGAGCTATAAAGGAGGAGATTCTGTATACAGTGTGCTGGGGGAAGGCTCTGCCAACCATGCCAGGCTCGGCCAAATGACTATCAGAAATGAAGGAAAGAGAGAAATACCACCCGAAAAGCTGAGAGAAGTCAAAACCACCAGGACAAAGAGCTGTTAATATTTCCATAAGAGCAATCAGAAGCTAGGCAGTGGTGATGAATGCCTTTAATTCCAGCACTCAGGAGGCAGAGGCAGGCAGATCCCTGTGAGTTCTAGGCCAGCCAAGGCTACACAGAGAAACCCCGTCTCAAAAATCAAAACGGGAAAACAACAAGAAAAAGCACCGGGAAGGACCAATTTTACTTGGAAGAGTGAACACAGACAAATTCAGACTACGCTGATATTGTGAGCATGGGGCACAGGCCACTGTGTGTTTAGCACAAAGGATAATATACTGAGATTGACAATATAAAATGATGTAAGATGAAGACATAATACAAAACGGGGGGCAAGGGACCACTCAGTGCTAAAACCATTGCCAAACACATATGAGGTTTAATCAAGCTCCAGCACCAAGGAATTATATGAATAAATTTAAATAGGGCAATTGGACTGATTTTTTTTTTTTTTTTACCTGTATGATCAAGGTTGAATTTCTATCCACTTAAAATAACTCGGAATAAGATTGTTCGTTCTCTATAGAACTCAGAAAGGGACACTGGAGAAATGATGGCTCAGTGGTTAAGAGCACTGGCTGCTCTTCCAAAGGTCCTGAGTTCATTCCCAGCAGCTACATGGCGGCTCATGACCATCCACAAAGAAATATGGTGGCCTCTTCTGCCATGCAGGCAGAATGGCATGCAGGCAGAACACTGTATACATAATAAATATACAAATCTTTTAAAAACAACAAAAACCCCAGAAAAATGGCCCAGCCCACTCTACTCTCTCCAGGTTACCTACAGATAAAGCTACATTTTAAAAAGATGTTTAAAAAAGTACTGTTAGCCAGGTATAGTGGTTCAGGTTTATAACCCCAGTCTCTCTGGGTAGTCTGTATTTAGTCTTATTATTCATTTTACTTTATGTAAGATAGGCCTCAGTGAAGTTGAGTTTTATTTTTTTGTTTGTGATTGGGTCTCCCTCTGCAGCTCAGGCAGACTTTGGGTCATCCTGCCTCGGCCTCTCAGGTGCTGGAACTGTACACATGAGCCTCCATCAATGAAGTATTTGTGTATGTGTGTGTGTTGTGAAAATTCTTTTTAGTATTATAATAAAAACTCAGAGTCATATATTGGGGGAAAGCTGGAATATCAGAGAGAGAGGAAACAGACCACAGCCACTCCTCACCCAGCCAACTTCTCAGGCTGACCAGGATAAGTCCTATCTTTATGGGTCCTCAGCTTGACTGGTTGCTCAGACAGAATGGCTGTCTTCTCCTGCCTTATATTTCTTTTCCTGCCAGCTATTTTACTTCCTGATTCAACTCTTTTAGAGCTGGGATTAAAGGTGTGAGCTACCACTGCCTAGCTGTTAGGCCTTGAACTCACAGAGATCCAAATGGATCTCTCTCTCCAGTGATGGGATTAAAGGCATGGGTCTCCTCTCCCTGACCTTCATGGCTTGGCTGTGCGTGATTCTGTCCTCTGATATTCCAGACAAATTTTATGAAATATACAATATATCACCACATATCCCCTTTTGTGTCAAAATAAAAAAGGTTATAACGAATATAAGAAAACTATGTACAATAGGTACAATAACTATATGTAATACATGTAGCATTAATTACATCAATAATGTTCAGTCCATTAACAATTGATAAATTCAGAGAAAATATTCCATTATTTATCCTATTTTGGTGAGTCCAAAGAATTGAACCTATTTCACTTTCTATCTAACTTCTATTACTAACTAAAAACTATCTTTTGATGTCTTTCAAACTATACACTTTACACCTCTAAGTAAATTTCTTTTCTGAAACTGTAACTAGAAAAACTATAAATAACTATCTAACCTTCAACTCTCTCAAAGGCCCAAGAAAGAAATAATATTAACTAAGTAAATAGGAAGTGCAAACAAGTGACTTCCAAAAAAAATGACAGAAACAGTTGGCTGCCTGGACCCAAGTGTCCTCTGCATTGTTGAAGCATCCATCTTTGGCCTATCTAGCACATCTGACAGATTTATCTGTGAAGCAGGATGTTCTTAAAGACCTTTCTATTTTGTCTTGGAAATTTCAGCAGCTCTTTGTGTGTCCTACTTGTCCATTGCAGACATCATACTCTTAGCAGTTGAGACAAGGGCACTTTCTTGCCCAGTGGCTAACTTTTGCCACAAAGAAAGTCTGCTCCATATGGAGTTTCTTCAATGCCCCTCAACTTCTCTGAAGTAGATTGGTGCTGCCAGGAGCAGAAATGTCTCATTGTCATAAAAATAAGAAGAATCTGTTATCAAAATATCTTAAATGCCATATTCTGTAGATCTCTGAAATGTTTGAAGAAGACCTGTCTTTCTAAAATATATCTGTTTGACCCTGAAAACATATTTAATATGACTATAAGTTTGATTGTAATGACTAACTACTAACTTGCATTTTTTATATCCTAATTAGTTTGTAACAATGACTTTCAAGGATTAACCATTTGTATTACATTGTTAGATAAACTGTATAGGAACAGTACCTTGAACAAGAGTAGAAATGTATGTACAGTAACAAAACTAATCTCAAATTTGTATCAATATACATAATTTGTATACAATATACAAAAAATCCAATCCAATTTAAATATTTAGAACTAGTAATTGCTTTTTAAAAGTAGATTAAATAATCTCCCCTTATATCTTATCACATCCATATTCCCTTCTCAAAGTAGATTCAATAATTTACTCTTTTATTCTATCTCTTTTTTCTTTTCTTTTTAAAACATGAACCCTGAACCTAATCTCTCTTGTTTAACTTTTTCCTAACTATAACCAATAACAATTTGTAACCAATCACCTTAAATAATTACAAAATATCCATAACCCACTGAAAGACCAAAAACCACTCACCCCACCTTTTGGGAATGTGGGCATCATGCTCTTAAATTTACTTCCTGCTGTCTGGGAGCGATGGCATCTTTAGGGGATCCTGAAAAGAAAAGTTTTGTTCATTGTCAAGTCCTGAAATAAGTAGCTGTATCATTTCTTGTCCAGTCTCTGCATAACAGGAAAGTGCACGGCTTGTCTCAAGTCCTGGCTATAGTAGTCTGTGAAGCTGGTTCATCTCAGTGAGCTGCCTCTAAATTGTCCTGAGCAGTTTGTAGTCTAAAGCCAATCTCCAATTGGTGTTTGTCAGCCTAGTGGTGTGTCAGAGTCCATTTGAAATTGTTGTGGGGCCTCATCTTTCTTTTGGAGACTTCAAAGGTCACAATTAGGCATTGTCATGGGTCACTGCAGAAAACTGATAGGAAAAATGGGGAAAAAAGAAAGACTAGGTATTAACAAAAATCGCAATTGAACTATGTAAAGTTTTCCAGTCATAACAAAATGATGAATGAAGTTCAAGAGAAATAGCAAATAAACTGTATTTCTAAAACTATTTATAAAGCTCAACATTGTAAAAATTATAGCACAAAACTAGTTGGGTAGCTTACATAGTGTCTGAAGGTGTTGTGCAGGCTGCTGATGCAAAATAAATCAGCAGTATTACCCAGCTGTAAACCCTGTAATTTACAATAATGACAAGTACAATAAGATAGGTTCATGTGTGCAGTAGTGCCATGAGTATTCAGGAGTAACCAGTCACCTGGTTATTTTATTTATTTTTATAAATATTTATTAAAAATAATTTTTGCACAGTGAAACTATCTCTAAATAAATAAATAAATAAATAAATAAATAAATGTTTAAGAAGGAAAACTGATAAGAGACTCAAACCCAAAACAATGTAGAGGCAGCTAGCTGAAGCCTTTATTCTACAATTAGTACTTCATGTGATCATTAATATCATAAAAAGTTAATATATATTATTCTTATAAACTGAGATATATTTATACTAAAATATCATGAGGTTAGTGATAATAGAATAATTCTTTAGTTTTGGTTTTTCTTCTGTCCTATATCAGGAGGCTCTTCTGATATGATACAGAGATTTTATATTTTCCTTTAATAAGCATACTTGGGTTTAGAGAAGGAGAGAGTCACACTCCAATTCCAAATTCAGATTTAATTGATAATTGAACTTGGACTTCAGCTTTTCTTGGAAATAAAGAGATATAGACATTTGGCAATAAGATTTTACCTTATAGAGTATATAAGTACCAATAGATTTGATTTTTCTTTGCTTGTAAATTTTTTATGGATAGCATTTCTTTTTGCTTTAGACATCTAGATGTCCAAGGTCTTTTGACTTCTTAAAGATAGGTATTTCTAGTTTTTTTAAAGACAAAAACAAAATCCTACCCTAATCCTTGTTTGGTAAGGTTTTCTTACAACTTAGAATTGTCACATTGGTGGATGAACCATCATTTCTCCATATCAAGAAGTTTTTCCTGTTCAAAATGTATTAATTTTGATATATCCATAACTTTTTCAGCTCTGGAAACAAAAGTGATACTCCTTCCCAAATGTAGTACATATTCCTAGTTTCCATTCTGAGGTTAACACATCTTTGAAGTAGACAAGCTGATTTAGCTCAGTAGTTTTTTTTTTCCTATAATCCAATGCCTTTTTGCAGAAATATTCACTTGTAATATATCATATAAAGGATTAATATTTATTGAGGGGATATATAAACATTCACGATACGTACTGAACCTTAAGACAATTCTTGGAGAGTGGAGCTGTCCCACACTGGGCTGCTGATCCACTCCCCAAGAACACAGGAACAAAACAGAAAGGAAAGTCAGTGTTCCCCGGGTCTCAATCGATTCTGGCCACACCCTGTAGGGGTCCTGATTCTCAGGAGCTATGCTCTAAGCTTTCCTAAATAATGCCAGAATCCAACTACATCTCCCCCTTTTGTCTAAATAAGGAAGCTCTAAACTAAGTATAAGACTATATACAATAGGAATAATTATAAGGTAATGTCTGGGGGAGGGAAAGGCAATCACATAAACAAGGTCAAACTACAGCTAACAAACAACAAATATAAGGTATGTCTTAATGTCTAGAATATTGGTAAGTGGCAATGTACAGGGATTACTTCAAAGATGTTTATCTTGAATAATAAAAATCCAACACCTGAATACTCTTTGCTAAAAGATGAGATGGTAGTAACCTTAACTGTCTAGTCTTCAACCCCATCAGATCTGAGAAGGAAAATATATTACCCGAAAGTTGGAAGTACAAGAGAGTAGCTGCCAAGATTTAGGAGAAGATAGTGACAGTCAGCTGCCTGGACAGTCACCCACGGCTTTTCTGCAAAGTTGGAGCATCCACCTTTGTGGCTACAGGCCTATGATATCTGACAGATCTCTTTAGAAGCAGGTCAGTTTTGGAGAAACCATCTTATCCTGTCTAGGAAAGTTTTGGCAGTCTCTATCCTTCATCCTGCTCGTCCGGATTGGACAGCGTATGTACTGACAGCAGTCGAGGCAAGGGCAGTTCTTTGCCCAACAGACCATTGTCCACCAAGGAAGATAAACTCTTTATGGAGTGTCCTTGATGCCCAACACCATATTGGGAAAGGAATACTGATAGCAGGAGTTGTCATGTCTCTCATGACCAAATTCTGAATAACAAAACATTAAATACCATATTCTCCAGGTCTATGACGTGGTTGAAGACTCCTGTCTATCTGTATATTCTATTGTATTTCTGAGAAACCTGAACAACATGACTATTACATGGCAAACCTAAGTAACTGTGATCTGAAATTCTTATTATCCTAAAGACTGAAGCTTACATTGTAAAAATAGGCACTCTATACATGGGTTACAGTTTCTGAATAATGACTTTAAGTATGACAATCATATAAACATTAACCAAAGGTAAATGTATAGTTCAAAATGACAACAGTATCCTAAATATATATCATTATACAAACTATCTAAACAGGGGTATACAAAACATCTTAAACAGAAATAGAATATATGTATATATTACAACTAGTATAATTATATATTATGACTAGTATAGTTAAACAGGTAGAAATTGAGTAGTGAGAATGACAATAATGTGCATTAATGTGCAAAATATTTTAAACAGAGATAGAAGCATGTGCAAAATATGGCAATTACAGATTCAATTTTGTATCAATATACAAATTACCTTAGACATATAAAACAATTTCAGAATTAAATTTGTATCAATATACAAATTATCTCAATCAGGCAAACAAAATAATTTCACATTTGTATCAATATATAAACTATACCAGTGCAAATTGTCTTTGGCTCATATTTGGCTAGTAGATACAATAATCTACCTATGTCTGTCCTATCTATTCCCCTTTCTCCTTTTTAAAGGGGATTCCTGAGTCTATATTATTGTTATACCCTCAACCCAAATTTAACTTACAAGCACCCTATCAGAGTGATAATTATCCATAACCCTCAGAGGACAAAACTTATTGGGAGAGGGATGTAGTTTTTCATAGGGGAAGGGACATAGTTTTTCATAAGGTTGCTTTCTACTGACTTGGGGAGATGGTATCTTTGTGGGGTCCTGTAAAGATTTATACAGTGGTTAGGTCCTAATGGACTGACTATAAGCATCTATCTATAACCATTCTCAGAGTACTGGGAAAGGCCATCTGGGACTCTTGTTAAAGATATGACATGAAGGATAATCATAGAGAGCTATCATACAACCATTTTGAATAGTTAAAGCCATCATTGAGTGCTGTGCACCAAATTGTTGGTTTGGGGCTTTTTCACAGACCAAGTAGAATCATTGTGGTGGGACCCCATCTTCTTTCTGGATGCTTTGGAGATTGCTGGTAGGAGAAATTGTTGTTTACAGTGGGAAATCTAAAAATCATTAATATCAAGTGAAGAATTTACATTTTCAGGAGAAAATTGTATACAGAGAAAGTTTTAAGGTTAAGAAAAAATAAATACATAGGGAAATAGAATTAGAGATAAAATTACAATAATATTGATCCCTATATATTCTGGCTGTCTTCTGTCCCACACCAGGTGGCTTTTCTGATATGAAATAGAATCACTTAAATTTTCCTTTACCAATGTGCTTGGGTTTAGAGAAGGAGAAAGCACTTACTCCAACTCCAAAGCCAGCTTGATTTATAATCAAATCAGGACCACATTTTTAAAAAGATATAGTTGTAAAGCAGTAAGAATTGAGAATTTACCCTGTAATGCATATTGGTACCAACTGGCCCTATATTCCTTTGCTTATAATCCTCTCATAATTGATCTCTTTTCAGCTTTAGGCATCTAAGTGTCCAGCATCCTTTCAATTTCTTAAAGATGGTTATATTTATTCTTCTGTAAAGGCAAAATGAAACCCTGCCCCAGCCTTGTTAGTGAGTTTTCCTTGCCATGTATCCAATTGTCATATTGGTGGATAAGCCATTACTTCTCTTCAAGGGGTATCTCCTTTTCAAATTGGATCTTTATTAACTTTGTTGATATCTATATTTTTCTTCTCCCGGGGAAACAAAGCAAAACCCCTTCCCCACCGAAGCACATATCCTGGCTTCCGTTCTGAGATCAGCACATCCTTGAAGTAGACAGGTTGGTTTATCTCAGAAGTTTTTTCTACTACCCAATGCCTCTCAGCAGCTGTTGTTCCTTTCTCATCAGCATTAATAAATTCAAGGTCAGTAAAGCATTATGCAATCTCTCCCTGGGTTTTTTCCTTTCTCGTTTCTGTTTAGGAAGCATCTCTTAAGGTACAATAAGATTCTTTTTTACAACTGCTTCTCCTGTAGGATTGTGTGGTATACCTATGATATACTTTATATTATAATATGCAAAAACCTGTTTCATTCTCTGCAAAACATGCTGGAGCATTGTCAGTCTTCATTAGAATAGGAATTCCCATTTGGCCATGACTTCCAAAAGGTGAGTAATTATAGCATTAGCCTTTTCAGAACTCAGGGTAGTTGCCCATTTCATTCCTGAGTGGCGATGGTATGATGTACATAGTTCATCTTTTCAAATTCTGTAAAGTGAAACATATCCATCTGCCAGATCTCATTTCTCTGTGTACCTTTAGGATTACTTCCAGCAGGTAAAGATGATTGGCTATAGAAGAAGCAAGTAGGACAATTCTGTAGAATTTCCTTGGCCCAATGCCAAGGGATGGGAAAGCTCTTTTTTAATCCTTTGCTATTAATGTGAGGCTCTTATGAAATTCTGAGGCCTCCAGCATGTTTCCTATTAAAAACAAATCAATTTCATTATTACCTTGTACTAGAGGACCAAGCAGACCCATGTGGGATCTGATTATGTGTTATATATAGAGGATGAATTCTATATCTAATGATATCCTGTAGTTTTATAAACAATGAGGTTAATTCTGTATCATTAGGAATGAAATCAGCAGTTTCAATATGCAAAACAACTGTTTATGGTTACAGAGAGTCAGTTACTATGTTAAAAGGTTCTGTAAAGTCCATTAATACCATAATAATAGCATGTAGTTCTGACTTCCGAATAGAGTTATGAGGGCTTTGAGACACTTACTTAAGTTTCCTGATTTGTAACCTGCTTTTCCTGATTTCTTTGCAACAGTATAAAATGTAGGAGATCCAGAAATGGGTTTATCCTGTACAACACAAGGGATGATCCAGTTAGTTTCTTTTATAAATTGAATTCTTTGCCTTGAGGATATTTGTTATTAATCTCTCCCAAAAATTACTGCAGGCTTTCTACCAAGGGCCATTGTCTGCTCATAAGTGATCAATTTCTCCATTAGTTAAAGGTACAACAATTTCTGCTGGGTCCTTTCCTGTCAACTGATGAAGTCTTAATTTTCCTTTAAAAATAAAATCAGAAGTCTTTTCCACATATGTTTTCAATTTTTTTACACAGTTTATGTGGCAGAAATATTCATTCTAATATAACACCTTCCCTTTGCATTATAACTCCTATAAGAGAATGTTTAAAGGGTAAAATAACCAGAATGAAATCGAGGTCTGGATCCATGCAATTCTCATGTGCTTCTTGTAATCTCTTTTCTATTAAAGCTAATTCTCTTTTGGCTTCATCAGAAAATTCTCTGAGACTATTTAAGTTCTTATCACCATCTAAGGTTTTGAATAAATTAACTGGTTTATGTTTTTTTTTATTCCAATAATGGGCCATAAATGAGAAATATCTCCTGGCAGTTTTTGGAAATTGTTATGAGTCCTCAATCTATCTCTCCTGAGTTGTGCCTTTTGGGGTCTAATTTTCTGTAGACTTATTTTATATTCTAAACAATTAATAGAATATCCTCTTTGTATTTTGGGGGGGAGGCAATTTGTAATCTCCAGTGAGGCAACATTTTTGCTACTTCTTCAAACATTCATTCTAACATATCTATATTCGGGTCTGCCCATAAAATATCATCTATATAGTGGTAAATGATAGATTGTGGGAACTATTTGCATGTCACTTATAATGGCTATTGTATAAAATATTGGCATAAGGTAGGATTATTCAACATTCCATGGGGGAGAACCCTCCATTGATATTTTTTTTACTAGATGTGAATTATTAGATGTGGGCATCATAAAGGTAAATTTTTCTTTGTCCTATTTTTATAGAGGTATGGTAAAAAAAAAAGTCCTTCAAATCAATAACTATAATAGTCCATTCCTTAGGTAATAGGGAAGGCAAGGGAATACCAGATTGTAAAGGCTCAATAAATCACCTTATTTATTGCTCTTAGATCTGTCACCATTCTCCACCTTCCAGATTTCTTTTTAAAAACAAATACAGGAGAATTCCATGGGCTGGTTGATTCTTCAATATGTTGAGCATGTAACTGCTCCTATACCAGCTGTTCTAAGGCCTGCAGTTTCTCTTTTAAGGGCCACTGATGAACCCAAATAGGCTTTTCTATCAACCATTTCAAAGGTAGCACTGTGAGTATCTTTACAGGGTCAGCAGCTATTGAGCTATGTTTTTGCACAACCTGAATGGCTTTTTTATAGTACCTTAAAATATTTTCAGACATAAAAATGCTGATATCAACCATTTGTCCTTGCCGACAGACCCTTGCTAGGTCTTGGGAATGGGGAATGCTACCAGGGAGCAGCAGGCAGGCATCTTTTAAACAGCCATGGAGTGAGACTAGCCAGGATGACTCCTAGATGGAGCCACTGGAGGGGGGGAGTGGGGGAGCCAGTTTGGGAAGTGCAAGGCAGCCAGGCCCGAACTCTTCCCAGACCCACAGAGTAAGGGCTCCAGAAAGCCAGAGACATGAGAGCACAAAGCTGGACATGGGCAAGGTGCTTAATTTTCCTTTAAAAATCAAATCAGGAATCTTTTCCACATATGTTTTCAACTTTTTACTCAGCTTATGTGGCAGAAATATCCATTTCAATATAATATTTTCTCTTATTAAAATTCCTATAGGAGAATGATTAGAGGGCAAAATAACCAGAATGCAATTAAGGTCTGGATCTACATGATCCACATGTGCCTCCTGTAATTTCTTTTCCATAAAAGCCAATTCTCTCTCAACTTCAGCTGGTAATTCCCTTGGACTATTTAAGTCCTTGTCACCAATTAGAGCTTTAAACAAATTATTCAGTTCATGATTTTTTTATCTCAGTAGTGGTTCATAAATTGGAAATGTCTCCAAGGCCACTTTTTGGAGTCTAATTTTTTGTAGGCCTAATTTATATCCTAAATAATTAATAAATTTCCTATTTGTGGTTTTTTTAGAAGCAATATTTAATCCCTAAGCAGGCAAATTTTTTTTTACTTCTTCAAACATTCTTTTTAATGTATCTGTAGTTGAGTCAGTCAATAAGATATTGTCCACTTAGTGATAAATAATAGATTGTGGGATTTGCTTATATTGGCACAAAGTGGGGCTTTTAACATTGCCTGCGGGAGAACCTTCCATTGATATCTCTTTACTGGCTGAGAACTAGTGTAAGGGGGCACTGCCCCAAATTTTTCTTTGTCCTGTTTTTGTAGAGGCAGAGTAAAAAAGAAATCTTTTAAGTCAATTACTATAATAAGCCAGTCTTCAGGTAACAGAGAAGACAAAGGAATTTCAGATTGTAGAGAGATTATTGGCTGAATCACCTTGTTAATAGCTCTTAGATCTGTTACCATTCTCCATTTTTCAGATTTATTTTTATAACAAATATAGAAGAATTCTAGCCTTGGTTGATCCTTCAATATGCTGAGCATTTAACTGCTCCTGTACCAGCTGCTCTAAGACCTGCAATTTCTCTTTTATTAAAGGTCATTGCTGAACCTATATAGGTTTCTCTGTTAACTATTTTAAAGGTAGAACTGTGGATGCCTTTGAAAGATCAGCAGCTGATTTGCCTTGTTTTTGTCTGACCTGAATGGTTAGTGATTGTTTTTCATAATACCTTCCAGTATTTTTCCAGAAACATGTGCTAATTTATGGTTTGCTTCTGAGATTGGAGGAATGTTAATTTGAATATTACATTGTTGTAATAAAACATGTCCCCATAAATTCATGGCAATGTTAGTCACTTATGGCTTTAATTTTCCTTTCTGTCCTTCTTGACCTATACATTTAAGCCATCTTGTGCTCTGTTTTACATGGGATGATGTTCCAATTCCCAAAAACATGGCATTTGCCTCATGAAGGGGTAAATTTGCAAAGATTCTGGTAAAAATTATTGTTACATCAATACTTCTGTTCACCAGACCTTCAATGACAACATCATTTATTTGTATTTTTAATTTTGGTCTTTGTTCATTTATAGAAGTTTACAAAAATATTTGCTTTCTGGTTTTTCCCAAATTTTTTACTCTTTTTTCTATAGTTGTTCTATTGTCCACAGAAGTATGTTTGTTTGTTTTTTAAAGAATAGACTTTAGTTTCTTTAACTCCTCTGGGAAGACATTTCTTCTACAATGACATGATAAGACTAAATTGGATTTGACACGGAATCTTGTGAAAGCCCAGTAGGGAGTTTCCTGAAGGCAAAAGTTACTTTGTCTGTCCCTTGTTGATCTGCACTCATTGTTCCAATGTCTGCCTTTGTCACACCTTCTGTATATTCCAGAAGGAAGGGACATTCTTTTGGAGTTATTCTTAGCAAAGACATTGTTCCTGGGAATGCCTTGCTTACAGATCCCCCCCCCCTTTTTCTAGGTGACCTTGCCTTCCATAGTTATAACATTTGATATTTTGATTTTTCTTTAAAACTCTGGAAATAACCTCTCCTATTTATTTATTTATCATCATAGTTATAAGATTCCACATTAATTGTATCCAGGATCCAATCCTCCACAGATGCCGATCTTGCCAGTATTGGCCCAATTATCCTTTGGCATTGTGAGTTAGCATTTTTAAAACCTATAGACTCAACTATTATTCTTCTAGCTTCTGAATTTGGTACCATTCTATTTACTGATTCAGTTAATCTTTGTAAAAATTCTGTAAATGTTTCTTTTGGCCCTTGAATCACTTTTGTAATGGGTTCAATTTTCTTTCCTACATCTTCAGTTCTATTCCAAGCATTTAAGACTGCCATTTGACATAAAGCCAGGGTGTGGTTATCATATAAGATTGTCTGTGTATATTAGCATAATCTCTCTCCCAAGAGAAGTTGGTCTTCATGTCAATAGCAAAGGTTTGAAAAGGATTTCTCCATCACTTTGCAATAAGCCAAAGAAATTGTAAAAAGATGTCCTTCTTGTTCCTTTTATAACCATACTCCATTACCAGCAGGAAGTAATCCTAAAGATATACATGGAAATAAAATGTGGCAGATGGATGTGTTTTATTTTACAGAATTTGAAAAATTAAAATACATGCATCATAAAACAGATACATTTTCAGGATTTCAATGGGCAAATGGAAAAGACTGACTCTGTAATCACACATTTGCTAGAAGTTATTAAGACTGACAATGCTCCAACACATGTCTCTAGTAAAGTGAAACAGTGTTTTGCACATTAAAATATAAAGCATATTACAGGTATATCACACAATCCTACAGGGCAAGCAGTCATAGAGAGATTAAATCAAACACTAACGGATGTGCTAAATAAACAGAAAGTGTTAACAACCCCCCCCATAAATAAACCATACATTGATTTATTAGCTTTGAATTTCTCAATGCTAATGAGAAAGGAAGAACAACTATAGGAAAAAACCTATTGAGCTAAATCAGCCTGTCTCCTTCAAGGACATATTGGCCCCAGAATGTAAACTAGGATATGTGCTATGTTGGGGAAGAGGCTTAGCTTCTGTTTCTGCAGGAGAAGAAAAGCTATGGATACCATTAAAATTAATAAAGACTCAGTATGAACAGGAGAAACCTCTTTATAAGGGGAAATGATGGTTCTTCCACTGATGTGACAATTCTTTAAGTTGTAAAAAAAAATTCACAAACAAGTACCAGTGCAGGTTTCTGTTTTTGTCTTTACAGAAAACTGAAAATTCCCATCTTCAAGAAATCAAAAGACCTTGGACATCTAGATGTCTAAAGCAGAAGGGAGGCTATCAAGAAAAATTTACAAGCAAATAAAAATCGGGCCTGTTGGTACCAGTAAAATCTCACAGTCTAACATCTTTATCTCTTTACTTCTAAGAAAAATTGAGGTTCTGGCTCAATTATAAATTTAAGCTGGCTTTGGAGCTGGAGTGTCACTCTCTCCTTCTATAAACCCAAGCATACTTGTTAAAGGAAAATGCAAAATGTCTGTATTATATCAGAGAAGCCCCCTGATATGGGACAGAAAAAAAAACAAAATAAAGGGATTATTCTATTGCTACCAATCCTATGATCTTTTGGGTTTATTCTGAATATTTAAAACTTTTATTAAGGTATAAATTTTATGTCAAAATTTATGAGATTAATATATATTTTTAAAATTTTTTGTCATGATATTAATGGTCATATAAAGTACTAAATCTAGAAAAAAGGCTTTATCTAGCTTCCTGTACATTGTTTTGGGTTTGAGTCTGTATCAATTTTCTCCAGTTAACCACGACAATGTCTAACTGTGGCCTTTTAAGTCTAAAAAAGGAAGATGGGGCCCCACAACAATGATCTGTAATAGTACCATTAAGCTAACAAACACCAACCAGAGATTGGCTTTGGACTACAAACATCTCAGGACAATTTTGAGGTGGCTAGCTGAGATAATATAGCCTCACAAGCTATCCTAGCCAGAACTTGAGACAAACCCTGTACTTTCTCATTATGCAGAGACTAGACAACAAATAATACAACTACCTAACCCAATTGACAATTAGCCCAAATTTTTCTTTTCAAAATCCCCTAAAAATGCTATCACCCACAGACAGCAGGAAGTAAATTTAAGAGGACGATGCCCACATTTCCAAGAGGTAGGGTAGGTAGTTTTTGGTCATTAAGTGGATTATGGATATTTGTCATTATTTAAGGTGATTGGTTACAAATTGTTATTGATAATGGTTAGGGAAAAAAGCTTAACAAGGAAGAGATTTATGCTTCATATTTGATTAAAAAAACATAAAAAGGGGATACAGATATAATAAAACAAAAGGGTAGATTATTAAATCTACTCTAAAAAGAAAAATGGGGAATATCAATATGATAAAATAAAAGGGTAGATTATTGATCTACTTTTAAAAAGCAACTACTAGCTTTAAATATTTTATATCAGATTGGATTTTTGTATATTGTATACATACAAAGTTGAAATTAATTTTGTTACTGTACATACATTTCTACTCTTGTTCAAGGTATTGTACCTATACAGCTCATTTAACAATGTAATGAAAATTACTAAACCTTGGAAGTTATTATTACCAACTAACGAGAATATTTAGAAAAGCAAGCTAGTAGTTAGTCATTACAATCAAACTTAGATTAATATAAAATATGTTTTCAAGGTCAAACAGTTGTATATTTTATATAGACAGGCTGTCTTCAAACACTTCAGAGATCTACAGAATATGGAATTTAAGAAATTGTAATAACATGTATTCTTTTTATTTTTATGATAATGAGACATGTCTGTGGTGGAATTTAGGCATTAATGAGGGAAACCTAGAGGCATAGCTTTGAGGTCTCAAGGACCCTAGATGGGACGTGGCCAGGCTCCATTGAAGACATTTGACCCACTAAAACCTTTTTTTAACAATTTTCTCCTAAAAACATAAATTCTCCATTTGATATTAACAATGTTTAAGTTTTCCACTATAAACAACAAATCTTCATACCAACAATTCAAAGCATCCCCTCTCCCCCCAAAAAGATAAAGCCCTATCACAACAATTCTACCTAGGTTGTGGTTAAAAAAATAAAATCTAGTGTACACCACTCAATGACTGCTTTTAAAATATAGACTACTCAAGACAGTTACAAAATAGCTTTCTATTATCCTTCATATCACATCTCTGACAAGAATTCCAGATGGCCTTATCCAGTACTATATAAACAGTTATAGGTATTTATAGTCAGTCCATTGATACCTAACCACTGTCTTAGTTTTTACAAGACCCCACAGAGATACCATCACCCACAGGCCAGAAAAAAGCAATCTTATAAAAAAAAGTCCCTCTCCCAATAAGATTTGTCCTTGAAGGGTTATAGATAATTATCATACTACTAGAGTAGTTATAATTATATTCAAATTAAGGGTAAAATAATAATATAAACTCAAGAATCTCTTTTAAAGAAGAGAAAGGGGAGTAGAAAAAACAAATATAGACAATTATTATATCTACCTATAAACAATTAGCTAAATATAAGCTACAGACAATTTACACTAATATAGATGCTTATATACAAATACGAATATAAAATTACTTAAGACAATTTATGTATTAATTCAAATTCAAATCTAAAATTATTTTATAAGTTTAAAGTAATTTATATATTGATACAAAATTAAATCTATAATTGCCATATTTTTCACTTGCTTCTACCTCTGTTTAAAATATTTTGCACATTAATACATATTAAGCATATTGTTGTCATTTCTTGGCAAAAGTCTGGCAGTTGCTTTAGTGTGTGTGTGTGTGTGTGTGTGTGTGTGTGTGTGTGTGTGTGTGTGTGTGTGTGTGTGTGTCCTGCTGGTCCAGTTTGGACAGTATACTCTCAGCAACTAAAGCAAGGGCAGGTTTTTTGTTTGTTTGTTTGTTTTCGCCAAAATGGCTAGCCTTTGCCATTAAAAAAAAATAAACTCTATACAAAGGCTCTTTGATGCCCACGATCTTCTCTGAAGTAAATTGATGCTGACAGAACAGACATGTCTCACTGTCAAGAAAAGCCTTGTTATTAAAACATTTAAAAGGTCATATTCTATAGATCTTTTAAGTGTTTGAATACCATCTATCTATCTAAATATATCTGTGCATGATCCTGAAAACATACCTGACATGACTATAAGTTTGATTATTATGGATGACTATGAATCTGTATTTCTTTATTATACCTTACATTTTTAAATGAGTGTATAAGTACAATACTCCAAACAAGAGTAGAAATACACATAGAGTATAGCAAAAATAACTTTAAATTTGTATCAACCAACCTAAGGCCATACCAATGTAAAATATTTGAAACTAATAGTTTTTTAACTTAAAAGTAGATTCAATAACCTACGCTTTTATCCTGTCATTTCTGTGTCCTCCCTTCTTTTCAGAACAAGCTCCCTGAATCTAATCTCCTTGTTCAGCTTTTTTTCTGACCATTACCAATAACAATCTGTAAGCAACCCACTTAAATGATAATAATCCATCTTTTAGGAACATGAATGTTGTATTCACTAGACTGCTTCCATTGTCTGGTGGTCCTGGCATCTTTGGGGGAACCTTGAGAAAATCAGGATAATTGCTAAGTCTTGACTGGAGTATTCTGTGAGGCTGGATCATCTCAGTCAGAACCTTGAAGCTGTTCTGGGTGCTGGATCACCTGGGGCCATTTGTTTTTATTGGTGTGTGGTCCCCTATTGTAGCGGGTTCGGTCCGGGACCCACAGACCTGCCACCCGGGACCGCTTATCCGCGCACCGCCGCCCAGGCCCCCAGAAACGACTCAGACGCTTCTATTAACTTCATGCTGTTTGGCCTATGGCTCGGGCACATTGCTAGCTAGCTCTTACATCTTAAATCAACCCATTTCTATTAATCTGTGGGCCACGTGGCCCGTGTGGCTCACCCGTGCTCCTTACATGTTGCTCCTTCGGCGGCTGGCTCGATCTGCCTCTAACTCCGCCCTGCTTCTCCTACCTAAACTGATTTCTCCTCCCACTTCTTCTATGGTGCCCGCCATGACCCAAAACAGCTCCTTTATTTAAAGATTGAGATTCACAGCATAAAGAAGGGCATTCCCACACCACTTCCCCCTTTCTCTCTAATCAAAAAGGAAGGTTTCAATTTTAACATAGCAAAATTACATATAACAAACAAAATAGCTATCAAGCAAGAATTACAGTTACAATATCTAGTCTATTTGTATTTAGCAAAATTAAAGAAAATATTTTATCATCTACTTTATCTTTATGAATATAAAGTTTCATATCTAATATACCTTTCAAATGACTAAGAAAAACTGTACATATAACTATCTAATCTTCAACTACATCAAAGACCACAAAAGGATATAATATTTACCCAAATAAACCAGAAGTGCAAACGACTTCTAAAATCTAGAAAGGACAGAGATGACACCTATCTGCCTGGACAGTCACCCAAAGTTCCTTTATAAAGTTGGGGCATCCATCTTCAGCCTATAGGCCTGGAGTCTCTTTTCATTTCAGTGAAGCAGGAAATCTGCTCTGCCCATTCTGGCACAGTTCATCCGTTGCTTCTCCTTGAGTCCTGAAGAATGTCTGACAGTTTTCTCTGTAAAGCAGGAACCTGAATGATGATCTTGGCTTGTTCTGCCAAAGTTCAGAGGTCATCTTCTTATGGAACCTGCATGTCCAGTTTAAACAGCATACTGTCAAGCAGTCAATATAAAAACAGGTTCTTCTCTAGTGGCTTACCATTACCACAAATAGAGTAGACTCCATATGGAGTTTCTTCGATGCCCATTTTCCTGTTGAAGTAAATTAGTGCTGCCAGGAGCAGACCTGTCTCACTGTCCAGAAAAGTCTAAGCTCTCAAAACATTTTAAATGCCATATTCTGTAGGTCCTAGAAGTATTTGAAGATCATCTATCTAATTGAAATATATCCTTGTATACCTAAAAATCCTAACTAACCTAACTATAAGTTTGATTATCAAAAGTGACTATTAACCTTCATTTCTTAATTATACACTACAATTTCAAAACAGTTACATGAACATCATACCTTAAACAAGAATAGAAAAACACACACAGCATAATAAAATTGACTTTAAATTTGTATCAATAAACCAAAATCTATACCAATGTAAAGCAGTTTGAGATTAACAGTTGATTACCTGTAAATTCAATAATCTAATTTTTTAAAAAAAGCATTCACATACCATATCCCCTGTTTCTTCTTAGAAAGAGATTGACTATGACCATTAACCATTTATAATGAAAACAAACATTTAGAAACAATATTTGGGGAATTTGGGCGAAGTTATCCATTACTACTTCCTGCTGATTAAGGGGCGTTGAAAATCTCACGGATTGTTGAGACTGGGTCATAATCTGCAGCTGTGAAGCTGATCTGGCCATCTCTTCCCATCAGAGGTTTTTTC
Source organism: Phyllotis vaccarum (assembly GCA_033318265.1). Lineage (NCBI taxonomy): Eukaryota > Metazoa > Chordata > Mammalia > Rodentia > Cricetidae > Phyllotis > Phyllotis vaccarum. The sequence goes on along the minus strand of JARWLC010000001.1, from coordinate 184,480,850 downwards.
AGGGGGTCTTGGTTGATGAAACCATATTTGCCTGGAAGCAATCCACAGGCTTTCATCTTCTGTGGAAACAAAAGTAGAATTCTTCTGAAGCAATAAATCCTTAGACACAAATTTTGAAATCAAAATACCTTTAAAATATACATTCTTGTTTAACTTAGTAGCCTTTGCAATCCATTGTCTTTCTGCAGTTAGCTCATTAACAGTTAAAAAATTAAAAGAAAACACAATAACAACCAAAATCCAGATTTTGTGTCTATTTTCCATCTTTACGTGGCTTATTATATTTTTATTACTCTATTTCTCGCTTTAAAAACTTTTTCTAACCTCTTTCTTTTCTCTCTGAAGCCTATGTACCTTTTACAAACATTGTAACCCGTTTACAGGTTTTTCTTTTTGTCTGAATCTGTTTTATTGTGAATCCTTAATCATCTTCTAACCTTAAGAGCTTTTAAAATACATTCTCCAAAAAGAAGCACAGTTTTTGCAAATTAGGCTGAATCACTAAGTTTTCTTAAATGGACCGTAAACAGAGCACACCCAAGAAAATGCTGCTACGAAGAAAATTTGTTTCTTTTTTGTTCAAAATAAACAAAAATCTAAAATCAATCACATGCTACTGTGTCTTCTGTGAGATTCAGGAACCTGCCTGATTGCAGCTTACACTGCCTGCCGCCAGTCCGCCGGCGCCATTTTGAATGTGACCTGTCGGCCACGCTTTTTTTTTTACAGAGATCTGTTTCGTATACACAACTTGGAAGCTGCCTTTGCTCAGTTTTTGCTAAAACCCTTTTTAAACTTTCTCAGGCATTAAGTGGATAATCGCCCCACGTTGGATGCGCCATCTGTTGTAGTGGGTTCTCGGGTCCCGTGCGCCAGAGATCCGGGACCCACAGACCTGCCACCCGGGACCGCTTATCCACGCACCGCCGCCCAGGCCCCCAGAAACGACTCAGACGCTTCTATTAACTTCATGCTGTTTGGCCTATGGCTCGGGCACATTGCTAGCTAGCTCTTACATCTTAAATCAACCCATTTCTATTAATCTGTGGGCCACGTGGCCCGTGTGGCTCACCCGTGCTCCTTACATGTTGCTCCTTCGGCGGCTGGCTCGATCTGCCTCTAACTCCGCCCTGCTTCTCCTACCTAAACTGATTTCTCCTCCCACTTCTTCTATGGTGCCCGCCATGACCCAAAACAGCTCCTTTATTTAAAGATTGAGATTCACAACATAAAGAAGGGCATTCCCACATCAGTCCCCTTGCTCTGAAAAGATAAAAACTTTTAAAGGTAACATATATATCTGCATTAGTACAATATAGACTGTGAATTGTACACAAGTCAGCTGAAGATGAATTTTTGTTTTATATTTGAACAAGTAAAATATACATCACATGTCTTGTAGTTATTTTATGTTTATTTCTTTATGACTGTAGCCAAGATTTTTAGGGGTCTTCCCTGATCAGACCTAATTCATCTCAATCTAGAATGAATACACAGCCTCTCATTTTCTGTGAAATAAAAGTAAGACCTCTTCTTCTCTTTTGAAAAGTTGAGACATTTCAAAAAATATATAAGTTGGCTTAATAGCATGGTTCTTATAACCCAGTGTCTCTTAACAGCCAAAAAATTTAAAGACAACACAATAACATACAGAGTCTGTGTATTTTCTGTCTTTATGTGACTTTTTTCTTTTATATTACCTTATTCCCTTTTAAAGAACTTTATTATTTTCAAAATATTTTTATGGCTATCTATATATTCTATGTCTATCTATATTTTATGGCTATCTATATTTTCTCTCCAAAGTCTATGTGTATCTTAAAACATACTCTAATCCATTTAGAGCTTTTTTTCCTGTCTGAATCTGTCTTTACTGGTATCTGTAATCTTTTTCTAATTACATGAGCCTTTAAACTGCTAAGTGGCATGGCTCAGACCTCTGCCTCGTTTTTTGTGGCTGGCTCTGCCCCACTTGGTTCCCTGAGAGCCTAGCTCCATGGTGGAGGTACCTGCTGGCAAGTACCACATTTAAAGCCCCAACTCTGGGAAATTTTGGGGTCCATGCTGCCACCAAGTAGTGCATCACTTGCTGCTCATAAACCCCACTTAAGTGTTTAGTAGCAAGGTCTCCTAAAAGAGTAAATGTAACATCTGAATGTAACATCTCCCTAGGGGCCTCCATCTGTAACATCAGCATCGCAGAGCGGGCAGAGCGGGCTTCACCAAGCTAAGACCTACAGATTGGAACATAGACACATGTGGGTCACTCTTGAACCAAGAATGCTGTTTACTGAAGCTCAGGGAAAGCCTTATATGGTGGGGGTTGCCTTTTGACCTAGAGTAACCTCTGAAGCTCATAAACAAGGCCTGATCTTAGTCAGCTTTGTCCTCTGCTGACTTCCTCATTCCTAAATCACAGCATCTGCTTGGGCAGTTCTTGATAATGGAAATGGAACAACTGGTTCCTGTAAACATCATAGGCCTCTAAACAGTGCTCAGCCCTGGGGGCTGCAGGTTGACCTCTACATATCCTCCTTACTTTAATACAAAAAGGACATCCATCCTAGGCCTGTCTTAGGTGGTACAGGAAGTTAGATTGCATCTTACCCATCTTTGGAGGATTCTGCAGCATAGGGCAGAACCTCCTGTCTTAGATTGATACAATCTCCCCCATACCTTACTCGTCTTTGGCTCACTAGCCAGTTTCAGCATGTTAATCCACACCTCCATAGGTGCTGGATCATGGGCAATAGCACATTTTTTGTGGCCATATTGACTTGGGTTTGTAGCTGGCTCTGACTTAGGAGCATGATGAGAAGCAATGCTCCTCCCAGCACTGACCCTGCCCACTTCCTAATCATCTCCTATGCCTGTAACTGATTGATTGGCTCTGTGGTCTCATACACTGCAATGATCTCTCTAGACAGGTGCTACATAGAATTCCCAAAGTAAATTTACCTTTTCTTACAAAGGAAATCTGCAAGTCAAACTGTAATATAATTTATCTCATACTGTTCTGTGTCTCTACAGCATTGGCTACTCTTCCTAATAATAAATCTAATGTGGCTGCTGTGGCTAGAGAATGACCAAAGACAATCCCCACTGCTGCCACCCCTCACAGAGGTGGCCACAATGGCAGTAACAGCAGCTGTGGTGATCTCTTAGGATGAGCCAGGATGAGCTAGCTGATCACACCACCAACACGAGTGTCTTGTTTTTCCAGCAGCCAGTCAGGAGACAGGATTCTAGAACAATTCAAACTACTCGACACATTAGTAGCATTTGTCATCATAAAGAATAAAAAGGAAAGGATAGAGAGTTTTCAAACTCCATACTAGAATTCTAAGCAACAGTCCCATAAAAATAGATTGCCAGCATGATATCCTTGTTAGGGGCTGTGGCCCCCACCACCATAGGGCTTTAGTTGATATGGAGGATTTGTAACACAATCAGCCCTTAATGGATGGTGGACTCTCCAGGCCAAGGCCAGCTGGAGGCATTAACTGGAGGCATGTGGCCAGTGTGGTTTGGAGACTATTTATTTATAGGCACTGTAACGGGCAGGTGCTCCTAACTTTAGTGCCCCTAGACACCCCAAGACCACGGCTAATGACCACTGTTAACTTTAAAGAAAAAGAGAGTTTAATGAATGATATACTGGTATACACACATGTGCGGGCTTGAGGCACTGTGGAAGCCAAGAGCCCCGAATGCTTTCAGAGTAGAATTCTTATACTACACCCACTCTGGGTAGGGGAGGGGTACATCCGGCTCATGAGATAGAAGTTGTAACAGTTCTCATGGTAGGGCTTACCTGGGTGGCCCCACCCAGGTTGCTACATCAGGAATGCAGGTACAGGGCCTTATCTTGGGTGGTCCTGCTGAGTGAAGTCCAGAAGGTCAAGCTGACCAGGTGTGTCCCAAGAACTCAGGTAGTACATCCTTATCTTGGGTGGTCCCGCTCAGGTAATTACAAGCATGAGGTATGTTCCAAGTGTGCAATTGAGCAAGCAGCCATTAATCCTGTGAACAAAGCTTTTCCAAGAATCTGAGTTCTGAGCAAGCTGCCACTTAACAATGGAACTGAAACTTGTCAACCTTGGCTAGTTTCAGGGACCTCAGGAAAGGAGTCAAGGGGAAAGAATCAAACAGGATTTTTCCATTATTACAGGGAAGGAGTCACACAGGCACAAGTACAAATTTTAAGCTTATAACAGAAGCATTGGAGAAGTTCTGCCCAAAGTCAGCAACTGAGGCATTGCTTATTGCAATGAACCCACTATGGCTAAGGGAAATATAGGGGAACTGGCTCTTATCCAGCACCTTCTCAAAGCAGAGGCTCTCAGTAAGATTCCAAGTGTCAATGATATAGTTTTATCCTGAATCATGGATGCCGATGGGGTGCCCATCTTCTAGTGAGTAGTTATGAAGTAGGGCTATACTGGACTATTAAGACCCACTGGCATCAACATTGGAGGATTCCTTACCTCTTAGGATGGACTTAGTGCATCAGGGTTGCTTCCAACAAGGTCATCCACAGGGCTCACCACCCGTTCCAGAAACCAGACTGGAGATTCAGCTTTCTGAGGGAAAACACAAACACTATTCTGCCTCCATACCAGCACATCCCTCCATTTTACTTGAGGGTATGTGGAAAAAATTGGTTGCCATTGGCGCTCAGCGACTGATCTCCCCTGATTATCCACAGTTAAAAAATTTTAAATGTAGAGAGTAAATATCTGATCCTTGGGGATTATAGGTTATTAACAGTAACATGAACAAATTGTAATTTCCCAAAAAAGGCAACATGAGTAACATCTATTTACCAAATATGATTGGCTATTAAACCCTTGGGATTAACTCCATAATGAGGTACAGGGAGAAATACCATGCAAGATGGGTAACTCTTAGCAATGACAACAGCTTGATCTTTAGAAAGATCTTTAAATTTTAAAGTTCCAGCATTAAGATGAAATATTTGATTTAATAGGAACAGCTAAAAAATACCACAAAGCCAAAAATACTGCAGCCAATTCAGCAACTTGTACAGGCTGAGTGTTAACCTTAGAAACTAAACAGAGTAATTAAAAAATAATTGTAACAACTTACAACTGGGATAACGGTTGTCTATTCAGGAATTGACAAGGCAGAGAAGAGAGTGTTTGCAAAAAGGGAAAAATACTTTAAGATTATGGCTGAAAGAAAGAAGAGGAGAGAGAAAGAAAGAAGTTTGGAGCCGGAGACACAGCCCTTCCAAAGACCAGTCACACAACTGTAGCTGCCTGAGGAGAGAGCACCTGTTTTTACACCCCAAATGCTCTGCTTCTCCCAACTGTTCTCCACCTGATCTCTGCACAGGGCTGTGCTCTGTGGCATTGCATCAAAGGGATTGAAACTCTCAGGGTGCGCAAGGCCCTTCCCTTCAGGTCATTCAGACAACTGAGACTCCTGTTCCTGATTTCATTGAGAACCCTCTCAACCTTTGCCAATTGCTCCTTCACTTTTATAAGGGTAGTAATCAAGGCATCTTTCACAAGTCACCAAAACTGAAAACACAGCAATGGGGAAGCCCTCTGGCCCCCTGTGGCAAAACCCATTGTGTAGATAAAGTTTTACATTTTCTCAATCTTGAATGTCAAGCATGCCAGCTAGGAGGAGCCTAGAACTAGAATTCTACATAATCATAACAAATTCCTGATCAGTGTTATGTTTTATACCTTGTTTCTTAAATAATTCTGACAGATGTTCATTTAAAATCTGCCAGGATCTTGCACTCCTATATTTTAATGCACTCTCTGGACATTGAATACAATCCACCTCTACCCGAGGCACCCCACACAATTCCTGATCCTGGAGGTTGAATACAATCCATCTCTACCCGAGGCACCCCACACAATTCCTGATTCTGGAGGTTGAATACTATTCATCTCTACCTGAGGCAACCTCACAGAATTGCCCATTATGGAGGTTAAATAAAATCCACTTCTACCAGAAGGGACCCAACAGAATTCCTGATTGTGGAGGTTGCATCAAACCCACCTATACCCTAGGCGACCCCCACAGAATTCCTAATTCTGGAGGTTAAATACAATCCACCTCTAACCAAGGCAACCCTACGGAATTGCTAATTCTGGAGGTTGAATACAATCCAGAGTCAACCCCACAGATTTCCTTATATTGGAGGTGAATATAATCACCCTTTACCTGAGAAGACCTCACAGAATTCCTAATTCTGGAGGTTGAATACAATATATCTCTACCCAAGGCGGCCCCACAAAATTCCCAATTCTGGAGTTTGAAATGATCCTGCTCTACTCGAGGCTACCCAAAAGATTTATAAATCTGGAGGCTAAATAAAATCCACCTGTATCCAAGGTGACCCCACAGAATTCCCGATTCTGGAGATTGAATACAATCTACCTCTACCAAGGTAGTCATACAGAATTCCTAATTCTCGAGTTTGAATACAATCGAGCTCTCCCCGAGGCGACCCAATAGAATTCCTAATTCTAGAGGTTGAATACAATCTATTTGTACCCGATGACAGCACAGATTCCTGATTCTTGGGGTTGAACAATTGTAGTAGTGGGGTTTTTAGGTCTCGGGCGGTCAGAGGTCCAGACCCACAGACCTGCCGCCGGAGACTGCTTAGGAACCCACCGCCGCTGCTGCTGCTAAGGCCCCCAGAAATGACTCAGATGCTTATATCAACTTTATGCTGTTTGGCCTATGGCTCAGGCACATTGCTAGCTAGCTCTTACATCTTAAATCAACCCATTTCTATTAATCTGTCTGCCACATGGCCTGTGGCTCACCTGTGTTCCTTATATGTTGCTCCTTGGGCAGCTTGCTTGATCTGCCTCTGACTCCGCCCTTCATTTCCTACCTATTCTGATTCCTCCTCCTACTTCTTCTATGGTGCCTGTCATGGCCCAAAACAGCTCCTTTATTTAAAGATTGAGATTCACAGCATACAGAAAGGCATTCCCACATCAAACAATACACCTCTACCCTAGGTAACCACACAGAATTCCTGATTCTGGAGGTTGAATACAGTCCACCTCTACCCAATTCTAGAGGTAAATACAATCCACCTATACCCTAGGCGACCCCACAGGATTCCTACTTCTGGAGGTCTATTACAATCCACCTCTACTGGAGGCGACTCCACAGAATCCCGGATTCTGGAGGTTGAATACAATCCAATTCTGCCTGATGTGACCCCACAGAATTCCCGCTTTTGGAGGTTGATTACAATCCACCTCTACCTGAAGCAACCCTGAAGAATTCCCAATTCTTGATGTTGAATTAAATCCAGCTCTACCCGAGGCAACCCCACAGAATTCCTGATTTGGGAGGTTGAATACAATGCATCTCTACCCTAGGTGACCCCACAAAATTCCCAATTCTGGAGGCTGAATACAATCCACCTCTGCTCGAGGCACCCCATACAATTTCTGATTCTGGAGGTTGAAAACAATCCACTTCTATCTGAGGTGACCCCACAGAATTGCCCATTATGGAGGTTAAATAAAATCCACCTCTACCAAAGGGGACCTCACAGAAATCCTAAACTGGAGGTTGAATACAACCTACCTCTACCCGAGGTTACCCCACAGAACTCCTGATTCTGGAGGTTAAATACAATCCAACTCTACCCAAAGTAACTCCACAGATTTCCTATAATTTCTGATTCTGGAGGTTGAAAACAATCCACCTCTAAATGAGGCAACCCCACAGAATTGCTAATTCTGGTGGTTGAATACAATCCACCTCTACCCAAGGCAACCATTCAGCATTCCCAATTCTGGTAGTTGAATATAATCCAACTCTACATGATGCTGCCTCACAGAATTCCTAATTCTGGAGGATGAATACAATCCACATCTACCCAAGGCAATCCTGAAAAATTCTAGATTATGGAGGTTGACTTAAATTCAATTTTTCACAATGTAACCCCACAGAATTTCTGATTTTGGAGGTTGAATACAACCCACCTCTACCCAGGGGGCCTCACAGATTCCTAATTCTGGAGGTTGAATAATATCCACCTCTACCTGAGTTGACCCCACAGAATTCCTGATTCTGGAGGTGGAATACAATCTACCTCTACCTGAGGTGACCCCTCAGAATTCCTGACTGTCAAGGTTGAATTCAATCCACCCATACCCTAGGCAACTCCACAGAATTCCTGATCTGGAGGTTGAATACAATTCACCTCTTCCCGAGGCAACCCCACAGAATTCTCGATTCTGGGGGTTGAATAAAATCTACCTCTACCCAAGGTGACCTCACAGAATTCCCTATTCTGGAGGTTGAATACAATCTACTTCTGCCTGAGGTGACCCTATAGAAATCCTAATTATGGAGGTTGAATATAGTCCACCTCTATCCAAGGCAACCCCACAGAATTCCTGATTCTGGAGTTTGAAATAATCCTGCTCTACCTAAGGCTACTCCACAGAATTCTAAATCTGGAGGCCGAATACAATCCACCTGTACCCGAGGTGACCCCACAGAATTCCTGATTCTGGAGGTTGAATACAATCTACCTCTAACCGATGCGACAGCACAGAATTCCTGATTCTTGGGGTTGAATACAATGCACCTATACGCTAGGTAACCACACAAAATTCCTGATTCTGGAGGTTCAGTACAATCCACCTCTACCTGAAGCAACCCCAAAGAATTCCTAATTCTGGATGTTGAAAATAATCCACGTCTACTGGAGGCGACCCCTCAGATTTTCAGATTCTGGAGGTTGAATACAATCCACCTCTACCCAAAGCAACCCCACAGAATTCCTGGTTCTGGAGGTGGAATACAATGTTCCTCTACTGAGGCGACCCCACAGAATTACTGATTCTGGGGTTGAATACAATCCAGCTCTACCTGAGGCAACTCCACAGATTTCCTGATTCTGGAGATTGAATACAATCGAATTTACCCTCAAATAATTTCTTACCTGTTGGCTGGCTTTCTAAGGGTAATCTGTTAGGTTCCCTTAGTTCCTTTGCGGGGAGCCTCCTTCTATGATGCAATCTCTCAGGGGGCTTCCACCGGAAGCACCTAGATCTTGCTAGGGGCCTCCAACTTTAACATCAGCATCACAGAGTGGGCTTTGCTGAGCTAAGACCTACAGATTGGAGCATAGACTCATGCATGGTTCACTCTTGAACCAAGAATGTCATTTATTGAAGCTTAGGGAAAGCCTTATATGGTGGGGGTTGCCTTTTGACCTAGAGTAACCCCTGCAGCTCACATGCAAGGCCTGACCTTAGTCAGCTTCTGTTGTGGGATTCAGGTGTCAGCTGATAAGGTCAAAAGCTCCGCCTACAAGCTTCTTTGTCCTCTGCTGACTTCCTCATTCCTAAATCCCAGCACCTGCTTGAGTGCTTCGATCATGGAAATAGATCAACTGGTTCATGTAAACACCATACTTCACTAAACAGTGCTCAGCCCTGGGGGTTGCAGGCTGATCTCTACAAGTAAAGTCCATTTATTTATTTATTTATTTGTTTGTTTATTTATTTATGATTTTTGCTACTAGCACTGAGCCAGAAAGCTGTCTTTGATAGGAGTCATGTCTCTGCTTATTGCTAAAAGTCTACCCAAGAAAAGTTGGTTACCAAGAAGCCATGCCTGACTCCATTTTTGTGTGTTTAGAAACTTTTTAAGCTTTGTCAAGTCTTATGTGGATATTCTGGCCCCACATTGGAATGTCATCTGTTGGTGTACTTTTGTTTCCCAGTGGCCACCCCAAATAACCACACCAAGGCTTATATCAATTATAAATACTAGCTCTTACATTTTAAATTAATCCATACTTCTTATCTACCTTCTGCCATATGATGGTACCTTCTTTCTGCATGGCATGTTTACCTGCATCTGGGTGGTGACTCCTCTATCCAGCATCTATTCCTCATCCCAGCATCTTCAGTTTGGCCTGCCCACCTAACTTTCTCTTGTCCAGCTATTGGTCAGTCAACTTCTTTATTAAACCAGTCACAACAACATGTATTCATACAGTGTAAAGGAATATTCCACAGTAGTCCTCATTTTAAGCCCTTTGAGGAGCACTAGTTGTAGTAGTGGGGGTTTCTGGGTCCCGGGCGGCCAGAGGTCCAAGACCCACAGACCTGCCGTGCCAGACCCCTCAGCTGCCCAGCCGCCCAGGTCCCCAAAAATGACTCAGATGCTTATATTAACTTCATGCTGTTTGGCCTATGGCTCAGGCACATTGCTAGCTAGCACTTACATCTTAAATCAACCCATTTCTATTAATCTGTCTGCCACGTGGCCTGTGGCTCACCTGTGCTCCTTACATGTTTCTTCTTGGGCGGCTTCAGCTCAATCTGCCTCTGACTCCGCCCTGCTTCTCCTACCTATGCTCTGATTTCTCCTCCTACTTCTTCTATGGTGCCTGTCATGGCCCAAAACAGCTCCTTTATTTAAAGATTGAGGTTCACAGCATATATAAACGCATTCCCACATCACTTCCCCCTTTCTGTCTAATCAAAAAGGAAGGTTTCAATTTTAACATAGCAAAATTACATATAACAAAATAGCTATCAAGCAAGAATCACAGTTACAATATCTAGTCTATTTGTATTTAGCAAAATTAAAGAAAATACTCTATCATCTATCTTATCTTTGTTAATCTAAAGTTTCATATCCAATATACCTTTCAAATGACTAAGAAAAACTGTACCTATAACTGTACCTAATCTTCAACTACGTCAAAGACCACAGAAGGATATATTTACCCAAGTAAACCAGAAGTGCAAGCGACTTCTAAAATCTAGAAAGGACAGAGATGACACTTATCTGCCTGGACAGTCACCCAAAGTTCCTTTATAAAGTTGGGGCATCCATCTTCAGCCTATAGGCCCAGAGTCTCTTTTCATTTCAGTGAAGCAGGAAATCTGCTCTGCCCATTCTGGCACAGTTCATCAGTTGCTTCTACTCGAGTCCTGAAGAATGTCTGACAGTTTTCTCTGCAAAGCAAGAACCTGAATGACCATCTAGGCTTGTTCTGTCAAAGTTCAGAGGTCATCTTCCTATGGAACATGCATGTCCAGTTTAAACAGCATACTGTCAAGCCATCAATATAAGAACAGGTCCTTGTCCAGTGGCTAACCATTGCAACAAAGAGAGTAGACTCCATATAGAGATTCTTCAATGCCCATTTTTCTGTTGAAGTAAATTAGTGCTGCCAGGAGCAGACCTGTCTCACTGTCCAGAAAAGTCTAAGCTCTTAAAACATTTTAAATGCCATATTCTGTAGGTCTTAGAAGTATTTAAAAATTACCTACCTAATTGAAATATATCTTTGTATACCTAAAAATCCTAACTAACCTAACTATAAGTTTGATTATCAAATGTGACTATTAACCTTCATTTCTTAATTATACACTACAATTTTAAAACAGTTACATGAACATCATACCTTAAACAAGAATAGAAAAACACATACAGAATAACAAAATTGACCTTAAATTTGTATCAATAAACCAAAATCTATACCAATGTAAAGCAGTTTGAGATTAACAGCTGATTTCCTGATCTAAGTAAATTCAATAATCTAATTTTTTTAAAAAATCATTTATATACCATATCCCCTTTTTCTTCTTAGAAAGAGATTAACTACGACCATTAACCATTTATAATGAAAACAAACATTTAGAAACAATATTTGGGGGATTTGGGCGTAGTTATCCATTACTACTTCCTGCTGATTAAGGGGCATTGAAAATCTCACGGATTGTTGAGACTGGATCATAATCTGCAGCCATGAAGCTGACCTGGCCATCTCTTCCCATCAGAGGTTTTCTTCAGGGGGTCTTGGTTGATGAAACCATATTTGCCTGGAAGCAATCCACAGGTTCTCATCTTCTGTGGAAACAAAAGCAGAACTCTTCTGAAGCAATAAATCCTTAGACACAAATTTTGAAATCAAAATACCTTTAAAATATATATTCTTGTTTAACTTAGTAGCCTTTGCATCTGCAATCCATTGTCTTTCTGCAGTTAGCTCATTAACAGTTAAAAAATTAGAAGAAAACCCAATAACAAACAAAATCCAGATTTTGTGTCTATTTTCCATCTTTACGTGGCTTATTATATTTTTATTACTCTACTTCTCATTTTAAAGACTTTTTCTAACCTCTTTCTTTTCTCTCTGAAGCCTATGTACCTTTTACAAACATTGTAACCCGTTTACAGGTTTTTCTTTTTATCTGAATCTGTTTTATTGTGAATCCTTAATCATCTTCTAACCGTAAGAGCTTTCAAAATACACTCTCTAAAAAGAAGCATAGTTTTTGCAAATTAGGCTGAATCACTAAGTTCTCTTAAAGGGACCACGTCTCTATTCGTGGCCAGTAAACAGAGCACACCCAAGAAAATTCTGCTACTAAGAAAATTTGTTTCATTTTTGTTCAAAATAAAGAGAAATCTAAAATCAATCACATGCTACTGAGTCTTCTGTGAGATTTCAGGAACCCGCCTGATTGCAGCTTACACTGCCTCCAGTCCACAGGCACCATTTTGAATGTGACCCGGCCGCCAAGCTTTCTTTGTACAAAGACCTGCTTCATATACACAATTTGGAAGCTGCCTTTGCTCAGTTTCTGCTAAAACCCCTTTTAAACTTTCTCAGGAATTAAGTGGATAATCGCCCCACGTCGGGCACCATCTGTAGTAGTGGGGGTTTCTGGGTCCCGGGCGGCCAGAGGTCCAAGACCCACAGACCTGCCGTGCCAGACCCCTCAGCTGCCCAGCCGCCCAGGTCCCCAAAAATGACTCAGATGCTTATATTAACTTCATGCTGTTTGGCCTATGGCTCAGGCACATTGCTAGCTAGCACTTACATCTTAAATCAACCCATTTCTATTAATCTGTCTGCCACGTGGCCTGTGGCTCACCTGTGCTCCTTACATGTTTCTTCTTGGGCGGCTTCAGCTCAATCTGCCTCTGACTCCGCCCTGCTTCTCCTACCTATGCTCTGATTTCTCCTCCTACTTCTTCTATGGTGCCTGTCATGGCCCAAAACAGCTCCTTTATTTAAAGATTGAGATTCACAGCATATATAAACGCATTCCCATATCAACTAGTGGCCAGGCCTTTCCTGAGGACCTTTAATTGCAAGGTTCCACCCACAGAACACTCTAACTGCTCTAAGAACAGACTGAGACCCTGATCTACAGAGTAAAAAGCCCAAGCTCAGGACTTGAAATCCCACCAATCCCCACTCTGGAAATCTCCACCATAGAAGGCTCCACCCCTAAGAAATGCTATAGAACCTTGTCTTCTGCTCAGTTCTCTGTTGCTTCTTGCCTGAGCCTTGGTGGCCATCCTCCCTCCCAATAAATCTGTGTAAGGTTTGTTGTGCTGTGTGACTTTGTGATATTCCTTGGCTCCATACTGTTGTGGAATCATCTTTTTGTACACTGTGAAAATGTGTCTTTGTCAAGACACCTTCTGACTAATTTAATAAAAAAGCTGAATGGCCAATATCTAGGCAGAAAGAAGTTAGATGGGTCTTCCAGGCAGAGAGAGAAGAGGAGATTAATCTAGGCACAGGGGAGACACCAAAGGTTACAGAGAGGAACAGGAGGTGCAAGATGGAAGACAGGTAAAAAGCCATGAAGCAAGACATAGATTAATATAAATAGGTTAATTTGTTATAAGAGCTAGTGGGACAAGCCTAAGCTATAGGTCAAGATTTCACAATTAATATTAAGTCTTCACGTCATTTTTTTGTGGGCTGACAGCCAAAAGAAAAGTCCCGCTACACCACACTGCCAGGATACCTTTCCATTCAAGCTGTAACACTTATATCAGTGCTGTGATGCAGATAGGCTCACTCCCTGGTGCCTGCATTCTCCCTTGGGGGATAAGCTGCATGGAAACCCTGGCCTTCCCTTTGACACCACTCGCAACACTTACCTTCTGGCTCACTGAGTGTTCAGCAGCCTATCCACCAGTGGCAATTAGGTATGTTTCCCATTTGGTCCATGTAAATGTTTTCCTGAGTCCAAGGAAGTGACCTTTGAGTGTCTAACATCCCTATGGTGCTCTTGGAGCCAGAGATACCCCCACACCACAATCTTTAAGACTATGGCTGGTTTGTCTTAACTAGGGCTTCAATTGCTGTGAAGAGACACTGCTGTATGACATTTTGATTGTATTGTGACAATAAGCTTGCTTGGAGTCAGAGGGTTGAGCTAGCCCCTAGCTGACAAAAATTAACCATAGAGATCTTATATTGAGGTCAGAAGACAGGAAGTAGTAAAGTGGGACTGTGAGAGAATCTCAAGCCTTTTAAACTGAGGAACAGAAGAGACAGGAGTTGACTAGTGGCTTCTTTACTTTCCTAATCATTAAGGTTCTTACCCTTATATCTGACTTCTGATTTGTTTATTAATAAAGAATAATTAGATAAACACATCACCTGGCATTAAACACGGGGCAGGAAAGTGTGAGATAGCTCCTTGCCCCTGGTTTTGCAGCTGCTTCAGCTTCCAAAGTTGGTTGGTTCTTTCCTTCCTTGCCCCAAGCCCACTGAGAGAGTCTGAGTTCTGTTGCAGCTGCCATACAAACCCCAGAGGCACCTGCCTTCAGGCAGCTCTGTGTTCTCGCTTCCAGCAGTCACATGTGCTGCATGCTGCTACATCCACACCTTACCCTGTGTTTGCTTTTCAGATGGATGGCTTTTTGACTCCTTTTCCCCATGGGTTGTGGGATTCCCCTGAACCCCCTCCTTAGGCTGCTACCACTGGGTTAGCAGCCTCGATAATTGAATCTACTTTTAAACTAAAAAGCAACTATTAGTCTCAAATATTTTACATTGATATTTATTTTTGTATGTTGATACAGTTTAAGATTATTTTTGTTAGAATATACTGTACAGATGTTTCTACTCTTGTTTAAAGTATTGTATTTATGCAGCTCATTTTAAAATGTAAAGTTCTGGTCCTTAAAGGCTATTTTACTACAAACTGTTTAAAGTAATTAAGAAATGTAGGTTAGTGGTTAGTCATCTATAACAATCAAATTTGTGGTCATATTAGATATATTTTCAAGGTCAAATAGAGATATATTTTAGATGGGTTTTCTTCAGACACTTCAGATATCTACAGAATATAGCATTTAAGATGTTTTAATAGCATAAGGTTTTTTATGACAATGAGATATGTCTGCTCCTGATTGTACCAATCTACTTCAAAGATGATGGTGGGCATTAAAGAATATTTATATGGTGTTTTCTTTCTTTGTGTCAAAAACTAGCCACTGGGAAAGAAAGTGCCCTTCCCTCAATGGCTGATAGCTGTCCAAACAGGACAAGCAGGATTCAAGAGAAAGTAACTGCTGAACTTTGCCAAGACAGGGCAGAACAGTCCTTCAAAATCCCTACTTCACAAATGTCTGTCAGAAATTCTAGGCCTGTAGGCTAAAGATGAATACCCCAACATTGCAGAGGAACCTTTGGTGACTGTCCAGGCAGTCAGTTGTTTATGACATTTCAACAGTTTTGGAAGTTGCTTCCTTGCCCTTCTTGTTTATTCAGGTAATAGTATCTCACTCTCAGGTCTCTGATGACCTTGAAAACTAGATAGTTATAGTTTTCCTTGTTACCAAACTCAGAAAATAAAGTTACATAAGAGATGTAAAGTTTATAAAATTGGGAGACATAAAAGCTTAAATTGTTTATCTAGGAAAAGGGTTTGAGGCCTAAAAGAATAGTTTTGGGTTGGTAACAGAAGTTAGGATAGAAAGTGAATTAGGTACAAAATTTTGAACTCACCAAGATAGAATAGATAATGGTCTGAACATTGTGAATGTAATTTTTTCTGGTAATTGTTCTTACTGTATATAGTTTTACTATATTAGAGTTAAAGCCTTCCCTTTTATTTAGAATAGAAGTGGAAAATGTTGTATAGTATATTGATTGCATTCTGACACTCTTAAGACTGACAATAAAATTTTCTTTGAATCAGAGGGCAGAGCTAGCTACTAGCTGACCAAAATTAACCATAGAGGTTTGAAGACAAAGGGACACAGGAAGTAGTAGAGCAGGGCTTAGAGAGGATCTCAGCCCTTTTTGGAACTGAGAGAGGGGAGGTCACTGGTCACTTCTTGCCCATTTCTCTGATCATTCAGATTTTTACCCTGATAACTGACTCAATTTTTTATTGGTTAAGAATAATTAGATAAATCCTTCAAAAATGAATAAATAAAGGGACAGACTACTCCTAATGGGGACCTATTGCTACTCATTTTATACTCTCTTGGTTCTGGTTTAACTTTCTAAAACTTTTTGTAAGCATGTTGAGTCTAATTAAAAGCATGTAACATCTGTAACAAAAGGGATAACTTAAGACTTGTAACAAGGGCTTGATAGTTAAACAAACTATACATAGATAATCTAAAAGGAAACATGTGGCTTGCAACACCTTAACTGATTTCCCTATAGGCATGGAGACAAGGCTGACAGCCATCTTTGCTAGAGTAGGGGAGGGTGGATTTTGTCATGTGACTACACTCTTACCCTGATTAAACGTGGCCACATGGTATAAGCCAACCACAGAAAAATCACTCCTCCTAACCACGAAGCCCAAAACAAAAGATTTCTCCACTGTTTTTGATCATGCTAACGAGCCTCCCTTATTGGCCTCTACCCACAGCCTCTTCTTTCCCTCTCTGGACTTTTTGGTCTTCCTTTCTCCCTCCTCAGTGATAGGTCATCTAAGTCAATCCTTGTAGATGGCCACTTTCAGTCCACTGGAACCCCTTATTCCTCTCGTTCCACCATGGAACCCCTTAACCTCCCCTCCCCTAGATCAGCCACCATTTTCCCTTTGCAGGAGGTTGCTGGGTGGACACTTTGGTAAGGTATATATTCCCTTCTCATTAAGCAAACTCTTTCAAATAGAAAAGGGATTGGGGTTCTACTCTGCTAATTTTTCCACCTTTATTATAGAATTCCAGTATATAACCCAATCTTACAACCTCACCTTTCATGATGTTCATAAATATATTTTTATATTTATATTATCATTAATAGCCTTCTCCCGGAGGAATGCTGGCAAGTCTGGGAATATTCTACGGAGCATGCAGACAAAAATCCACCAAACTAATGTCACCTACCCAGCCAGGGCTGAGGCAGTGCCTGACTGGGATCCTGAATGAAATTACAATAATACAGGGGCTATCTTTTAGGAATCAATTTATAACTTGCCTCCTGGCCAGTTTCCACAGACTTTTTAAAACAGCAAATTTTGAAAAAAATCTAAGAGATCATCTAGGACAAACACGAAAACCAGTCTCAATACCTAGACTGCCTTACAAAGGTCCCACCACAATATTTCCAAGACCCCAGATGGAAACCAAATTCCTTGGAGCCTGTTTATTCTACCAGAATTTCCCTGATTATTAGGGCCAAACTTAAATGTCTAGAGAAAGAACCCCTGACTCCACATACAGAATTCTTAGCAAAGGCCTTCAAGGAGTACCACGTTAGATATGAAAAAGTAAAAAAAAAAATTAAAAATTCTAATGCTGGATAAGACCTTTCAGTTGACCATAACAGCTGCTCAAGTTCCCAAAGCTGGAGATCCCTCAGGCCTCTGTTTCAGATGTAGTCAGAAGGGTCATTGGACCCAGGTCTGTCCAAAGCCTTGAAAACCATTCTGACCATGCCCACGGTGCCATCAAGAGGGACAATGAGCTGCTGATTGTTCTTATGTTCATCATGGTATGAAGACCTTAAGCCCAGATTTCTCTTCAGCTGACCTCCTAGGTCTGGCCATGGATGACTGAGGGGCCTAGCCTCCCTTGGTCCAACCATCGCCATTTCCAACAGTAACAGGGCAATCCACCTCTTTCCTTCTGGATACGAGGACCACTCTTTTAAGTCCTTGTGGAGTTTTATGGATCCACTTCTCATTTAACTCTGCCAGAGTGGGGAGACAGCCTTACCAGCCTCACAAACCCTACCATTTGGCTGTATTTTTAGGGGTATCCCCATTACCCACTTCTTCCTAGTGGTATCAACCTGTGCCATCCCCTTCCTGGAAAGGGATCTCCTAGCTAAAGTAGAAGTCTCTGTTTCTTTTGTTCCCCACCTTCTCTTGACATCAGCATAACCAGTCACCCCCCTTCTCCTTCTCCTCCAAACCATATAATCTGACATAGCTTTTCTTTTACCAGCTTCCCAGGTAGATCCCCAGGTGTGGGACACCCAAAACCCCTCCATAGCTGATCCTCATTTCTCTCTCATCCAATTACAAAACCCTTCAATTCCCATCCAGGGCAAAAGAGAGATGTTGCCTGCCTGTCTGATTCTGGTGGTTTGGGAAGTTCTGTCTGTTTTCTAGTGTGTTTAAATTTCATTGTAAACTTGGAAGCTGAGATGGAGATCTGTCAGTCCCAGTTCACTGTATGAATGACAGTAGCCACCACGTTTTGTTTCTGACTGGTCTTCGAGTGTGTGAACTTTCTATGTTTTGTGTTTATTGGTTTTATTTTTTTTTCTTTATCAACCACTGTCAACCACTACTAATGCCACTTGTCATGGGCTTCTTTGATGGCCAGAGCTCAGAACTTATCTCTGGGTCACTGGATTCAGTTTACAAAAGACAGGATTTAAAAACAATGCTTGTTTAATAAGGTACTAAAGCTACACCTCCATGGATTCAGATACAAGAATGTACCTCTGGCCACAGCCAAACTTCTTATATGCAAATCAAAAAAGTTAACTTTTGGGTCACCTGTTACTGTCTTCTCTCCTCACCTCCTGTCTCACCATTTAACATACAAGTGTCTCCAAACACTACCCTCTGCAGGTAGCATTGGTAGAGGACACTATACTTACCCTCCAGCCATGACCACCTCTTAACACTTCAAAGCTCCCCCTAAACCAAAATGCTTCCTCCTCACTCTTGCATGGAGACCCTAAAAGAGTTATGACATCACCCCACACATATGCACAAGGGGAGTGCTACCTCAAGACATCTACACTAAGTGCACAAAAAGCAGTGTTTTCTTATATGGAGGACAGTGAAAAGCAAAGTATGCAACTGTTTCAGACACTATAGTTGGTTTTGCACATGAGAACAAACACACATTACCAGCTGCCACATTAGAGTTTATTCAGGAAAGTTACCGAGCAGGTACAGGGAAGAGAAGGGAAAGAGAAAAAGACCTTCTAGTGGCACCTCCTTATAAGAGAACGGGTGGGCACAGGATTACATAGCCACGCCTAGAGGCGTGCCCTCTGTACACTACAGGTTCTACTGGTGCCATATTGGATTATTGGGCTAGCACGTTTATCACATATCTGCTTCCTTCCAGGAACTCTTACATCTCACCCTTATGTTTATCATAAAAAGAAAACCCGGTTCATGTAGGGAGGACAGAGGTATATGGATTGGACAGGAACCGAGTCAATGATCTCTTAAAGCTGCTGCAAGCTGTTTTAAGGATGAAGTTTGTCTTTTCAGAAGAGGAGAACTCTATCTTCTGGCAGTCAGTCTATTGGTTTTTGTGGCTCATTTCCAAAATGAGTTTAAGGCATGGGATGATGAATTTTAATTTTTGGAACTCAGAAGAAAACTGTAAGTCAGTGGGAGAGCCTTGGGAAGTCACAGAATTCAGATGATACAGTGGGGGTCCTCTGTTATTACGGGATTTGGAGTCAGATGGAGAGTAGAGGAAAAAGAGGGAGAGAAATATGACCTTAAGTTAGGTTTGGTTTATACTTTAAATAAACCTTAAATAAACCCAGCAAGGAGGGGTTGAAGAGATAGCCCAGAAGTTAAAAACAATGACTGCTCTTCCTGAGGACCTGGGTTTAATTCCCAGCACTCACAATGTGGTCCATAACCATCTGTAACTTCGGTCCCAGGGGACCAGTTGCCCTGGCCACTGTGGTGTACAGTGCAGTCAAAACACTCAGGCAAAACATGGCATTACATCCATGATTATAACAGGAGAGTGCCCCTGTTGACCTGGAACAGATGATTGACAGCATACTAAATAAATTATATAAAATGTTACCTAGCTTAAATGGAGCAAGAGGAGAGGTTGTGGATGTCAGGGGAGGCCAGAAAGGAGGATCAAGGTCAACTTTATACAATAGATCATACTTGAGCAAAACTCATAGATTGTAAGGAGGGGCCACGGTAGTGTCTGTGAGAAGAACATTCCCACAGAAATAACAGCCAGTGCACAGTGATATAAGAAGCATTCCTAGAATTCATCAAGTAATAGAACCAGGTGGGATGGTGGTGGGGTTTGGGATTGAACTCTGGAAGAACACTGAAGATTTTAATGATCTTATTTTTAATAAACTACCCTAGCTTCCATGTCTTGGTGGTACTGCTGCTGGGAACACGGAGACAGTGAGAGAAATCTGCACTGGACCTTTGGCTGCATGTCAGCAGTAGGACCTGGTGGGCTGCTGGATTCCAGAGCTTGCCTGCCTCTGTGCATTTAGTTTCAGATATTGGCAAGGGGCAGGGGCAGGACAAGGGGAACTAAAGATGTCTCACCAACACGGATAGCAAGACTGAATGGGCCTAGGACACCAGGTTGGGAGAACGGTGCAGATGGATAGGTGAGGCACTGGTAAGGATCTGCACTTGGCTTTGGCTCTGCTAACTCTGGGAGAGCAGCAGACACCAAGGGAAGGAACAAGATGGGTAGTCAGCACGAGTCTGGAGCTGTGGAGAGACAGACACCCTCTTCTCTGATAGACAAGGATACTGAGAATTAGTTTCTTAATAAAAATGATACTGTGCACCCGTGGTGGCACATACCTGTGGTCCCTGTTCTCTGGTGGTATGGCAGGAGAATCAGAAGGTCAAAGTCATCTTTGGCTACATAGTAAGCATGAGGCCAGCCTATGGTAGGGAGTCTGAAGGAACACTAATAAAGAGCCATCAGACACCTGGTTCTCACCTTCCCTTGTTCCAAGACCTCCTTCCTGATACACCTAGAAAGCCCATCCATTCCCACTGGAACCCTAGGGCCAGCAGACTAGGTGGAGAGTGAAAGAAAACACTGGATGCATTCTTCCAGTCTGAGTGTGTGCACACGTTTTCACACACACACATACACAAATACAAGTAATATATTTTTTAAAAAAGAAAATACTCTGACAAAAGCAACATAAGAGGAAAAGGATTTATTTTGGCTCAAGTTGAGAGCAGTGTCCATCTGTCCATCTGACGGGGAAGTCAAGGCAGCCAGGAACCAGGTCATATCACATCACAATAAGGACACAGAGAGGGTGAACACAGGCTGTCTCTGGCTCTCTCTCTTCATTTACACAGTCCAGGATCTGAGCCTGATGTGGGAAGTGTATGCTGTGAATACCATTGGTTAATAAAAGAACTGTTATGGCCTAGGGCGAGGCATCTTAGGAGCAGGCAGGAAATCAGAGCATAGATAAAGGGGAAAGAGGGTGGAGTCAAACAGAGAGGCTTCGAGCTGTCACCCAAGGAAGAAAGATGTAAAGAAACACAGGTAAGCCAGGAACCACGTGGAAATACAAAGATTAATAGAAATGGGTTGAGTTAAGATGAGAGAGCTAGTTAGCAATAAGCCTGAGCCATAGGTCAACAGTTTGTAATTAATATAAACCTTTGTGTGATTATTTGGGGCTAAGCGGCTGCAGAACTGCAGGTCTGGACCTCAGGCGGGACAAGCCAGAAACCTCTGGTTACAAATGGCATCCCAACGTGGGGCATGATCTACATAGACCTAAGAAAGCTTTAAAAAGATTGTAAAAGGAAATCAAAACCAGCTTCCTAGTTGTGTCTCTCAAGTGGGCCTTGGTTCAAAGTGGAGTTCCTGCTTAAGTTACAAATTGGCGGGTGGGTTTGCTGTGTGCAGCCTAAGCTGCAACATGGTGTGTTCCCACAGACTCACAGAAGCCTCGGTACAAGCACAAGCTGCTTATGATATATTTAAGGTTAGTGTGCTTACAGACAAAAAGGAACAGAGTTAAAGACAGCTTCTTAGTAACTGTTTTCTCGGGTCAGCTCTATTTGCTGGTGGTGAGCAGAGGGGGACCTTTTTTAAGAAAGGCTTCTTGATTCAGCCTTAGCAGCAAAAACCACACACAAGGCTCATTTAAAATACCCCACTGCCAAACATTTAAATAAGCAGCAGGCAGCAGTGCTTTACTTGGTGACAGTGTAGACCCTAAAATTTCCCAGAGTTGGGGTGGTAAACAAGGTTCCTGTCAGTACCTCTGCCAAACCACTGTAGCCCAGCCTTTAATCCTAGCCACACATTAGCAGATTAAAAGTGTGGCCAGAAACAGAAAAAGATAAGAGATATATAGTAAAGGCAGATTGAGAAAAACAAACTCTAAACAGTTTACAGTGTGTTTTAAAATGTTCATAGGCTTGGGAGAGAAAAGAAAAAGGAAAATCCATTATAAAAGGAGTAATGTGTGGTGGGGGGAGGTTAATATGGAAAGTACACAGAGTTTGGATACTGTTTGCTATCTTTGAATTGTTTGACTGTTGAGGAAGGAGCAAGAGCTGCTAAGAGACATTTGATTATAAATGTTGCTGAATTAATCCAACCTATATATTTTATAAATGACTTGACTTCAAAATTGAAATCAAAAGATATGCTACTTTGGAGAAGAGGTTTTGTTTTTTATTTCCACACAAAACAAGAGGCCATGGATTCATTCTGAGTTAAAGAAAATAAAGTTTGACCAAGGAAGACCCCCTGAAAATTCTCTGATAGGAAGAGATGGCCACATAAGCTTCAAGGCTGCTGACTAAGTTGATCTAGCCTCAGGATTCCCATAAGATTGCCAGAGCCTCCAATCAGCAGGAAGCAGCTTATGGAAAGCTATGCCCAAATTCCCAACATAGTGTATATAAAGGTTTGTTTTATTCTAAATGGTTAATGGTCATAATCAATCTCTTTCTGGGTATAAAGAGGGGATATGATATAGAAATGGTTTTTAAAAAGATTATTGAATCTATTTTTATCCAAAACCAGCTGTTAATCTCAAAATACATTGGTATGGATTTTGGTTTATTGATACAAATAAGGTCAATTTTGCTATATTGTATCTATATTTCTACTCTTGCTTAAGGTATTATGTTTATGTAACTCATTTAAAATTGTAATGTATACTTAATAAATACAGATTAACAGTTAATTATATATGATAATCAAATCATGTTAATTAGGTTTTTAGATATACAAAAATATATTTTAATTAAATAGGTAATCTTCAAACACTTCAGAATATGGCATTTAAAATATTTTAAGAACTTGGACTTTTCTGGACAGTGAGACATGTCTGATCCTGGCAGCACCAATATACTTCAAGAGGAATATGGGCATCAAAGAAATTCTATATGGAGTTTGCTTTCTTTGTGGCAAAAATTAGCCACTGGATAAGAAACTGTTTTAGCCTTGACTGCTTGACAGTATGCTGTATAAACTGGACATGCAGGACCCATAGGAAAGTGACCTCTGGAACTTTGCCAGAATAAGCCAAGATGGTCCTTCAGGTTCCTGCTGTATAGAGAAAACTGCCAGACATTCTACAGAACACAGGAAGAAGTGACTGAACAACTGTGCCAGAATGGGCAAAGTAGTTCCTCATAGTTCCTGCTTCACTGAAAGGCAGCCAGAGACTCTAGGCCTGTAGGCTGAAGATGGATGGCCCAACATTACAAAGGAACTTTGGGTGATTGTCCAGCAGCCAGATGTCATCTCTGTCATTTCTAGAATTTGGAAGTTGCTTGCAATGTACTTCCTGTTTACTCAGTTAATATTATATACTTCTGTGGTCTTTGATGGAGTTGAAGATTAGATAGTTAAAATTATAGTTTTCCTTGGTTATAATAAAAAGTAAATTAGATATGAAACGTTGCCGTTACAAGGATAAAGTAGATGACATATTTTCTTTAATTTTGCTAAATACAAATAGACTAGACAACATAACTGTAATTCTTGCTTGATAGCTGTTTTGCTATTAGAACTAAAAACTTCTTTTTTGATTAGACAGAATGTGGGAAGTCTTTCTATATGCTGCCAATACCATTGGTTAATAAATGAACTGTTTTGGCCTATGGAAAGGCATCTTAGAAGCTGTCAGGAAATTTGAGCATAGATAAAGGGAAGGAGGGCAGAAAGACTCGAGCTGCTGCCCAAGGAAGAAGGATGTAAAGAAATACAGGTGATCCAAGAGCCATGTGGCAATGCACAGATTAATAGAAATGGGCTGAGTTAAGGTGAAAAAGCTAGCTAGCCATAAGCCTGAGGCATAGGCCAAACGGTTTGTAATTAATAAAAGCCTTTGTGTGACTATTTAGGGCTAAGTGGATGTGAGACTGTGGGTCTGAACTTAGGGCTGGACAAGCCAGAAACCTCTGACTACAGGTACCACTCACAGTGGGTAGGCATTCTCAGCTCAATACAATCATTGCAAGCCCAAGGCAGAGCATTAGTACTTAGCTCACTCCTCCCCAACCTCCCCACTCCTTCCACAGATTATATATTTATGTTCTACATGAGGGCAAGGGTATGAACTTCCATGTTCTCCAAAAGGTCTGGCATAGAGGATTCAAATCTAGCCACCACCTGTAGCTGTAGCCAGTGCAGCCCCAGTCAGTGAATTCCACCTTCATGAGCCCATTTAATCTTGTGTAAAATAAATAAAATAATAGTCTCATGAGCCCATTTAATCTTGTGTAAAATAAATAAAATAATAGTCTATGTGTTACAGGGTTATGCTGAAAGTTAGTTAGCAAATATCATGTAAGTGTCTGGAACACAGTTAACAGTTTAAGAGGGACGGGGGTTTTAAAAAGTCAGCCAGTTCTATAATATACCACTAGGTGTCACCACAGACTTGGCTAAAACAACCCTTCTTGCTTCCCAAGCTTTGCGAAGAGCCATAAGATTGAGCGAATTGTTAAACTTCCCCAAATGAGGTTACAAGAGGAACGGCCTCCTGGTGCCAGTTCTGGCACACAGGCAAAGAAACCCTGGCTCGCTCAGTCCCTCCCCCCAGTCCTGCCTTCCGCCCTCATTATGATCCAGGAAGAAGGCTCTTCCCACACACAACAGATGCCAGCATCGTGCCCTGGAACTTGCCAGCCTCCAGATGCATGAGCCAAACAAACCTTTCTTTTAGAAGTCACAGAGTCTCAGGTACTCAGCGACAGCAGCAGAACCCAAACTTAAAACAGAGGCCTTCTCTGATGGGCTTCCAAAGTGCAGCCAGCCATAGGGATGGGCTCATGATCCTTGGTGGTAACAGGGGACATGACTTCTAAGTACTTACTAATATGAACTCACTGAGTCCCCCACCAAAGGCTGTATCAGCTGGGAGCTAATGTTTCCTTCCCATTTTACAGATGGGGAAGATAAGTCACAGGTGTATTAATTAGTATGCTTGAGGATGCACAGTTGTAAGTATGCAATTAAAGTAAGCTATAGGACTCTTTCTTTTTTCAGAACATACGTATTTCTTTATAAATACTGGCTACATTTTAAATCAATTGGTGCTTTTATGTTATTGCTTCACTGCAGGTCCAATTTCCTGGATCTAGTTCTTGGTGAGAAAGTCATGCAGTGCAGGGTTCGTGGGGAAGGCAGGCATCCTGATTTAACACACTGGTCTCCCATCTGAGACATAAGTTCCATGAGGTGACTTTTGTGACTCATTACTAGCTAAATGTGGCTGGAGATCAATAAAAACAAACATTAAAACAGGTCCAGCTAGACATCAAAACATCCATCAGGGAGCCAAGGGAAGGAGACCGAAGCAGTAAGCAGGGCTCCAGCTGATTTCTCTTGTGGCTGAGCTTTCTTCATCATGGGATAAACATAGTAACATCTGTTGGAAATGGTTACTGTTTTAGCTGTTCTTCAGAACAGTGTTTGTTTAGACTCAGGCGCTTTGCTGTTCTGTCAGTCAAAGGGACCTGGCCATTTCCAGATGAGGACTCTTGGAAGACACTTAATAAAAACATACTTGGGTCTGAAATTGGAATGGGGGGGGGGTAGTGACTTTCAGAGCCAGCTTCTCAGCATGTGGCAGTCTACCAATATAATGTACATTACACACCTTCCACCACCTACTGCCTTCTGCCAGCCCCCAACTGCCCTGCTGCTGGGTTTTAATATGAAGGATCTCCATAGGCTCATGTATTTAAACACTTGGCACTGTTTAGGGAGGTTTGGGAACTTTTAGGACACGAAGCCTTGCTGGAGGAAGTAAATCACTGGTGGACGATGACAGTTTACAGCCTGGCTCCACTTTCCGTTTGCTCTGTTTCCTGTGTGTGGCTGAGATGTGATCTCTCAGCTTCCTGCTCCTGCTGAACACCTTCCCCGCCATTATGGACTCTAGTCACCTCCACAGTCGGCTGCCACCCCACCCCCTGCAGCCCCTATCCCACCATCCCTGAAACATAAGCCAAAATAAATTCTTCCTAGGTTGCCGTTTGTCGTGGTGTTTTATCAAAGCAACAGCAGACTAAACTGAGGTCAGACTCCAGCACGCTGGGGTCACCACCAGGCACAGGGAGTCTGCCTTGGCTTGCACTATCGCTCATCTCAACAGGCCACAGGGGGCGCTGTCCTCCCCACCGCTCTCTTGACTGGTGCTTCAAGTAGGGCAGGTGCCCAAGAGGTCGTCCTTTGCTGACTGGCTTGGTGGGGGAGGTGCCAATGCCTTGGGGCTTTGACAGTTGATAAGGAAGACCTTGACACATGACTACAGAGGAAGTGGACAATACCTCCAGGATGAGAGTGACAGGAGCATTTTAGCAAGACTCCCCTAGCTTCTGTGTGAAGGAAAGTCTGTGATTTCTATTGCTGTGATTAAAACAAACAAAACTTGACAGAGCAACTCAGGGGAGACGTGACTTACAATTCCAGGTTATGATCTATCGTTGCAGAGAAGTCAAGGTGGCAAGCAAGAGCTTGAACTCTGGTCATACCATGTCCCCCGTCACAGGCAGAGAGAAATGAGTACACAGATTTAGTTCTTACCTAGCTGTCTCTACTCAGACAGTTCAGGTTCCAAAACCAGGAAATGGTGCTGTCTTCCCATATTAATCAAGGCAATTAAGAGCATCTTCCACAGGCCGATCTAAATAATCCCTCACTGGGATGCTCTGGGCAATTCTAGGTTACATTGTCAAAACTAGCAATCACTGTGCCAGGTTTGACAGGACTCAGAACAGAGAAGCTAGTACAGGAGGCCCCAGGGAAGAAGGAAAGGTGGTGACCAAGACCAAACTCTCAGTGAAGACAGAAAGGTCTAAAAGAAGCAGGGGTTCCCAAGGGAAGGACAAGCTTCAGCGGTTGCAGAGATGAGAGCAGGAGGTCTGATGGGGTGTCAGGTGGGTAGGAACAATCTGGGAGGCCTTGGCAGGATGTCAAGGTCGGCTTAGCCAAATTTTAGGGCAGAAGGGGCTTCTGGGACATTCGAAATCTCAGAGCCTCAAGTAGAGCAAGGCTGAGGGTGGAAATAATCTGAGCAGAGGTCAGAAGGCCCACTTTGTCCAGCTTTGAAGAGCAGAGGTCAGAAGGCCCACTTTGTCCAGCTTTGCAGAGCTCCTGCCCGTCTTCCTACCACCTGGGTACCCAGGCATTCCAGCTACAACTTCTCAGTCACGCTTCTTGTCTCCCACAGCCTGTCTTTCTCCAGGCTTTCCCACCTTGGCCAAGGGCTCCTCACCCCTTCATAGTTAAGACCAATGCTGTGCCTCACTGTTGACCTACACCCAATCTGATACAATCTCTCATAGCTCCCTTAGCCCCTACCTGTCTGAGTCACCGTAACTGTGTCTGGAAAGCTTGTTCAGGTTGCTTAACTGGTTTCTCATCCGAACCGAACCTCCACATCTTCTAACCTTGAGAGCCATTAGCCTTAGAGAGACCCAAATTCTTTTTCACTCCTCTGGGGAAAAAAATAGCTTCCCATGTTCTCTCAAGACAAAAATCCAAACTCACGACCAAGGTACCCGTCATATTCATTGCTCACCTCCCACCCTTAGGGTTGTCTCCATGTCTGGAACAAGACCCCTTCACTCACACAATGCATAAACTCAGTCTGCCCAAGAAGGCCCCAGACACCAGTTCCCATTAATTTCTCCTAACTCTCTTTACCTTGCCTCACAGTATTTCCCACGATGTCTAATTACCTACTGGTATGATTAAAAAGTATTTATAGTGATTACTGGGTGACAGTTTCTCCTGTTCCCCAACACTCACTCTCACCTCTTCATTGAGAAAATTGGGGTCAGGAGCCGAATTCTTACTAGTTAGCCTCTAGCACTGCGCTTGCGCATAGTATGCGCCCAGTAACGTGCCTAATTAGCTAGTAAGTGAACACACTGATTCATCTAAACTTTAACAAGCCTGGGGCAAGCCATTTCATCACCCAGAAGGAATCACGTTCTGAACCTGGGTCTTTGCCCGTGGTTAAAAGGGCCAGATCTGAACCACGAGAAATCTTCCCGGAGTGCACAGACCACAAGGTACGAGAGCTTTCTGAGAACCTAACTAAGCAACGCCGGCCGGTCGGGCTCTTAAAGAGTAAGGATCACAATCTGCTGCATATGCATGAAGGGGACCATAGCCACAGAGGTTCGGGGCTACCCAAACTACGCCTGACTAAAAATTCCTCGAGCCTGAAGATCCCAGAGTCCTGTGATTTTATTCAAGTTCATATAAAGTTTATGAAGGACTTTTCGTGGCAGATACTAAGGGGAAGGTGCCCGAGAGTAGCCCCAGTTTGGGTCTGTGTGTCAGGCATCCGCGGCAGACAGCCCGAGTTCTAAGGGGGTCCTTAGGCCGCACGACTAGAAGACGAAGGGGGCGTCTCCCCAGTTTCTGCGGCATCGCTGGCGAGCTAAGGTGGCGAAAGGCTGCGGCAGCGACGACGACAGTGGCGGCAGCGCCATGGCGGGGCTCGCAGGTATCGTGGCGTCGCCCGCCTGGGCGGGGTGAGAGGTCCTCGGCGCGGCCGCGGCGCCATGTTGGCCCTCCCGGGGTCACCTTAGGCGCCGCTTGGCCTCTCGCCGGGGCTTTCCTTCCGCGCGGCCGGGGGCGGGCGCACCCTTGTCTGGCGTCAGGCGACCGCCCGGCTTCACCCCAAGCTGGGCCTTGGCGCGCGTGGTGGGGCGGGGGTGTCCCCTTTCCGTCCCGGGGGTGGGTTCCGGGGCTCCTGGCTGTCACTCTGGCCTCCAAGGTCAGCGAGCTCCTGGGATGGGGCTGGGAGCTCGGGGCGCGACCACCGCCTCCTTTCCTTGGGCCCTTGGCAAGGGGCTCTGCTTCTGAGAGGCCTGTCACTCTTTCCTTACCACTTCATAGTCAGTCCCTCGCTCTCTTTCTCTCTCTCCTTCCCCCCTTTTTCCTCCATCCGAAGAGGTGTGGGGAGAAGGGAGAACCAGGCCCTGAACCCTCCCTTTAGTGTCTGGAGTAATAGGGTGATATCTGCTTCAGGTCCCGGGGCTTTCTCCCACCAACTTTTCATCGATTCTGGACACCGGTTCCCTCTCCTCCTTTGTGTGAGGAGTGTCTCTCAAGGGCAGCAGAAGGAACGGAATGCCTGTCACACTCGCCTTGGCCTGGAAAGGAAGATTGGGGGATGGGGACAGTCGGTTTTACCTTCCTTCTTCCAGACCACTCTTAGTTTGCTTCTAGGTCTCATGTCCCTTTTTAGTTGGGAAGCTGGGACCTGTCCTTGTTTACAGGTTCTTTTTGCTTATAGGTTTGGATCCTCTTTTGTTCCTTTCAGGGAACTGATGTATTGGGGACGGCTTCTCTGCCCTGCCTGACATGATCCAACCATCCTGTCAGCCTTCCGGACTTCAACACCAAAGCCAGGACCCAAAAAAGTTCCACTTTATGTGCATGCCAAGTGTTAGAGCAAGCTTACTTGTTTCTTTTAAACCACAATTCATTAATGTCAAGAATGTCTGTTCAAGGATTGGGTTTCTGGAACTTTGTTCAGTTTCCAGGGACCAGAGAGATCAATTCTGTATCTGAAAATGGGCATCTTCAAATTGCTGCCCAAACAGTCTAACTTGGTATCTGTTGTTTCTAAGGGGAATCAGAGTTAAGCTGCCCTCTGTTTTTGTTCTCTAGCTTTGAAACACACACACTTCCACTGCAAGCTTGTTGCTGTGTGATCTACAAAGAGCCATATGTTGCCTTCCTCCCTGTCTTCTGGCTCTGCCCTGGGAATGTTCAGGATATGGGCTCTGTAGAAGAGAGACAGGGTCATTTCCAGAGAAGGATGTGGTCTCTGGCGTGTGGAAAAAGTCAGTGGTCACCTGGAAAAAAGACTTGGATAGACTAAGATTGTGTGTGTACACATTTAAATCTCTGGGGTGGGGAGGGGAATAACTGCCAGCTGAGATTTTCCCTTTGCAGTGCTGGCTCCTAAAGAGTTCCAAGTTTGAAAGTAGATATCTAGCAAAAGGCCAAGAGCAAGCCTGCTTCTCTCAAAGCCACGGTGTAATTAGGCTATCTTTGGCTGGCCCCATACCCCAGGCCAAAAAACTTAACCACTGTCCTGTTCCTCAAATGAAACCCTTCTTTCCGTCACAACTCAGTTTCTGTACAGATAGAGGTAACAGTCACCTAGAACCACATCTCTAAAAGTTATGGTACTTAGTGACCTATACTCAACTTATTTCTTGGTCAGTCCAAAAAATAGCCTTCTCTGGCATTAGTCTCTGTGTTGCAAGATTCCCATAAACCTATTTCACTTCCCTCACAACTCGTCTGCTTTGCCTTTGCTCCTGCTTGGAGGTGGTAACCTCGTTAGGAAAAAAGGGATATCTAGCTGTGTACTAAGGGCTTTGCAATAAAAGAACACACCCCATTGTTTTATGTGAGAATAAAATGTTTTATTAGTATATAGTTTGTGGAAACACTTTATAAATAAGGTATATTTAGATCAGGCTTGCAGATAGAACACAAAGATGGGATATGAACACATTCCTTCTGCAGTCTCTGGTGGGTTTAGTTTGCTGTTAGGACAGCAGGGTGTGGGGTAGGGAAAAAACATGGATAGTGGACATTACACATTCCAAGAGCCACCAGAGAAGCCTTGCCTGGAAGTCCACCAAACTCAGTGCTACTGGAGAGAAGATGGAGGAAATAATCTGGAAATCCCTGGGGTTACCTGTAGCCTCCTGGCTTGAGGATAAGGGGACGGACAAGATATGCAATGTCCAGAGTAGCCAGACTCCTTTCTCCCTGGTCGGTTTGGCCTGCTTTTGTGACTTGGCTGGCATCTAACTTGGGCTGAGGTTAGAACATAGGGAGCAGTAGAGTGATGGTACCCCCTCCCTCCAGGTCTCCAAGGGGAAGGTCAACCTTCATTAGAAACCCCTGTTGATATGTATTCATGGCTCAATGAGTTTAGTTTTAGCAAACCACAGAAATTTCCAGCCACAAAAGAGGTAGGTGTTGGCTGCAGCTGAGTAACCCTGGGGCAAAGGACCTGACCTAACTTCAGGCCTTGACAGCAGCTGTATCCACCCTGCTGAGAAAAATGGAGTCTTAGAATACTTGTCACATCTAGGTCCTGTGGAATCCAGACTGTCTCTGATGTGTATGGGGCTCATTTGGACCTTAGTAGGGAACTAAAAGCCACCTGACTGGGTAGTGTAAACTGATTTGATAGATGGTAAAGCCAAGACTACACCAAGTTCTGCACTACTTACTCGTATAATTCCCTGGTGCTAAATGAAATTACAGGCATCTTAAAAAGTCCTTTGAAGGGGATCGAGACATGATCAAGTTTCAAGGAGGTCAAGGTGCTTTGTGTGCCTGAGTATCTGTGATGTGACAACCATGACTAAGGGATTTGAAGAAGTAGCAGTTCATTCCTTTAGTATTGACATAGGAACAGGTGTGCAGTGACAGGGATGGATAAAACCAGAGATGCAGCTTAACAGGTGGTAGCTATGTATGTAGTGAGGCAGTCCGCTGACACTTGTGTAAAAAGAGCCATAGCTAACCAAAGAGGGGAACTAAGCGGCCAGCCCACCCTCCCTGATCAGTCAGTGGTAGGAGAAAGTGCAGGCTAGGGACCTGATAAGGCTGTTAAGGATGTACCAAGAAGATTGGGAGAGGGGTGTCCAGCTGGAGGGTTGGGAAAACCAGGCAAGATGATCGTGGAGTAGTCCTGAGGCCTGGAGCATTGAGCTGAGTGGAGAAATTGCCAAGCCACATCTTTGTCCAAGCCAGTGACCCCCTCTTCCTGCTCAACAATCTTTTCACCCAGAACTTGGGTGGAGTTCTGGGGTATAGCTTTATATTTTCAAATCAGCTCTGGAGGTCCTCAGGATCCCATGTAGAGAGCTGTTCCCATTTCTTTTCTCCCCACCTTTCCCAAATTGATAACCTGCCATATCTCAGGATCACCAAGTAAATGTACCCATCATCCTGGGGAAGGAGAAATGTCCCTTATTCTGGGACAAATGAATAACACTTTTTTTGATTGGGGGTGAGAAATAGTCCTTTATTTCAGGACAGTATTGAAATGAGGCAGGTATGAGAGTCTTCGCTCATTCTTGTCCCCCTCCTCCCTTCTTGTCCCCGTTTCCCATTGTCCCCCTTTCCCTTCTTGTCCCCTTCACATTGCCCAGCTTTAGAGACATGTGACGCTGCCGAAAAAGAAGCCACAAAGGAACTTTTTGGTGTACCCTCACTGCCCTGCACGGTCCTAGGACACTGTACAAGACAGGAGAGGTCCATTTTTATTTGTTTTTGTGGAGGTGGTCCCTGATCTCCAGGAGCTTACAATCTAGCTAGGGAGACACAACTAATGCACACTTAAACTAGTACAATTAGCGACTACCACAATATTGACCACAACTGCTGCGTGAGACCAGGGATAGCAAGATCAGTGAAGGCCCGGGGGTCGGAGAAGGTGTTTTGGTAAGGTGGGATTCAATTACTGGTTAAATAGGTCCAAATCAAGTGACACATTTTGGGGAGGAGTTTCAGAGGCAGGGAAAAGGGGGAATGAAGGAGCAAGGCAGGAATGCGCGTGCCATAGGCAAGGGACAGCCAGAGGGCCCCACTAAATTTCTTAACCCTCTTCTTCCTTCACCCACGCCCTCCAGTCCTGCCACGTGGCACGCGGTTGATGTTTTCTCTTCTGCACGGAGATTCAGGGCTTCAGCTGGTGGTGTCAGAATGTCCATTCTGCTGGTTAACGGGATGTTGAATCTCTATGGTAGAATCTCAGGTGTGGTTGAGATGGTGCTGTTCCGACTTGGTCCAGATCAGAATGTGGTGCCTACGCCCAGATCTCAAGGGTTGGCTCCCCTCTTCCCCCTCCTCTCCCACCCGCCAGTAGTGGGAGGGGGGCAAAGGGGCTGGGAAGGGAACTGATATCTTCATCATTGTCGGTGCTGCTTCTCCGGGGGCCTACCGGCCCCTCACTGACCTTGGCAAGTGCTCCTCTGACGAGGGAGCACAGGAGACCCCCCATTCCTGCGCGGCATTGGTTCCCGTGCTGGTCGAGAAGCACAGGAACACCTGATGACACGGCCGCCCAGGGCTGGGATCTGGGGCCTCAGTTGGGGGCTCGCTGCCTGCGCTCCCCCAGCACCTGCCGCCCGGTTCGGGACACCGTGTGCGCCAGCTTCTGCAGGGAGTACCTGAACACCTGCAGTGAGAGATCCAGGACCCACCCTTAGAGAAGCACCCAGGACTCAGTGTAGTACTGCTGCTACTGCTGCTTGCTGATCCTGCTGTGTGCCCACCCAGCCCCGCCCCCGGCCCCGCCCGCCTGTCCAGTGTAGCCTGGAGTGGCGGGCGCGGCTCAGCTTGTCCACGAGTCAGGGCAGCTGGAGCTTTTCCAACTGTGCTGAGAGCTGCATGGCTGCAAGCTGATTGGACCCACAACTTAGGTATACCTCACTTCTCGCAATGGGCTGTGTCCCTGGAGGATTTCGAAAAGCGAATCCTACCCAGTAAATGCAGCATTCCAGGAACACCTTGAAGGAAATATGCGATTCCTTTGGCAAAGGATTCCTTTAGCAGGGAAGTCTTCCTGCAAAGGGAGCTCTAGGGGTACATGGTTTTATGCACAAAGCACCTTCTTCCAATTTGGCTTTAGAAAAGCACCTTTGCGCGCTCTTTTTTTTTTTTTTTTTTTTTTCTTCCATAAAATGATTTGTCCTTTTTTGGAAGCTCTCCCTTTCTATTTTTTTTCTGCGAAGGGCATTTTCCTCTAATTGTTTCATTCAGAGTGTGTATCCAGGTTTTGTTTTGTTTTATTGGTCCCTTTGTCTCTCTTCCAAAGCTCTTTAAATGATTTTTTTCTTACCCAGTGCCTTTGTCTGATTTATTTTTCCTACAGTGCACGTTTTCTCTATTTCCTCTTTACTTTTTCCCCCTAATTTATTGAGAATCTTTTTGTTGGTTGTTTTTTTTCCCCCTGAAAAGTGTCATTTTCTAAATTATTTTTCATCCCACCCCACAAGTGTTGTATATGTATATGGTGTATTTTTTTTAAAAGAAAATTTCCCGCAATGCGCAATTTTTTAAAGCGAAAATTTTCTGTTGGCGAGCTGTAAAGTCTGGCAGCCCACGGCGCCCCGCCTCCCTCCTGGGGTCGAGCCTGAGTATAGCGGGTGTTTCTTACCGCGTTGGTCGCGATCGTCCGCAGCGGGCGACCGCCGCACCCCTGAGTCTTTGTTCCTGGCCGGGCGCGGGCGCACTGGGGACAGGGTCTGTGCGAGGATGTGGGCACGGGGACGGGCAGGGACAAATAGTACCACCGCGGCACTTTGGTAGGCAGGAATCGCGGCAATTGGGATAGGATGGGTTGGGAAGGCAGCAATCGCGACGGGGGGTTAAGGGGTCCGGGACGCGCTTCGGGTGCCCTCTCCCACCCAGAGCCCGGGCATATACTCACCTGCAGCAGCACGCGGAAGATGTACCATCCGATGATGAGCAGTTCTGCAGAAGCTGCTGCCACTGCGGCCATGGTTCCGAGAGTAGGTAGTCGAGAGCGAGGGTTCGCCGAGGTCTGCCGAGGTCTGCCGGTCTCGGAGTCCGCTGTTGGGCGCACTGCCGCAGCCCCGGTGGCCGTGCCTTAAGTACCCTCCCGGAACCTAAGTGCGCATGCGCTCTTGGGGGGGCTGTTGATGAGGAGGGGTGGCGGGGGGCGCTCCTCATTCGCCAGGAGAGAAAAAAAAAATCTGGCTGTTCTTTCCACACCGACCCCCACCTCCCGAGTCCGCTCGTAACACCCTTCCAGAAGATTCTGTTCTTCCCGCTTTTTGAATTTCGCTGTAAAATGGAGGGGAGTCATTGCTCTAGCGTGTAGAGTGAGGGTAGAGGTGCAAGCCTTTTGGTATGACACACCCAAGTCTGCGAATGTGAACTCTAACCAATGCCGCGCCAAAATACACCTTCTATACGGTTGGGAAACCGAAGTTACGGACGGCTATCTATCTCAGAAAGCAAAAAGTATACGCCTTTCTCAGCACTCCTAATACTCAGTGAATTTTAAACTCATGCCAACTGTTTTGTGAAAGTCCTTGATCGTGTACCACTTTTCTGGCTGTTGCTTCTAGGCTCTGCCCAGCAGGCGGTGGTGGCTGCGGTCCCGAGCTGGACCAGCGCTCTACTCTTAGTAGCCGAAGCGATTGTATCTGCTGTGGGAGGGATGTAGGAAAGATTGATGCCCTTTGTGTGCGCCAAAGGAGCGAGATTTATGAAGAAATGGTCCACATGTATTTGGGAGTAGTTTTCTGTGGGACAGATGATATCAATCTCTGTTTTGTGCTCCCCTCCCCCAATCTCTAGTAAGCCTGCCTCAGCCAGAGTGGTTCTTTGTACCAGTTCGCTTCGCGGCTGAAGCACAAAACAGGATTTTGCTATAGACACCAAGGGTTATGTCTTAATATGGCTACTGTTGCCCAGTTTCAAAGTAAAATGAGTGCCCCTCTCTTAATGTGATCTTACAAATCACTAGTGGAGCACGGCTCGACTGCAAAGACCAAATTGCCATCAAGCTACTTGGCACAGAGGCCAAACGTATTTGCCCCTATGTGGACAAGTTATTAATTTTGATTAAAAGCTTGTAGAGACTCGATTCTGTTCAATGTCAGTAACAGATGAAGGTTTGGTGTTACAACTGTTGTGTTTTGGGGGGTTTTCTGGAGGGGTGCTTTTTTTTTTTTTTAACACAGACTTTCAATAAAGTTGGCTGAATTGGGCTAAATGGTACTAGACTATTTGAAAAAAGCAAGCATGGCCCAGGCTGCTATCTTAAAATATTTAGTGTCACTTACTGTGTCTTCCCATAGCTTGCCAGGGTCTGAGGATCTACTGTGTGGCATCTCCAGGTTAGCAGTTCACAGATAACTGCTGTAACTTGACATACTCCCACTCTGGAGCTGCAGATGTGAAGCAAGATACAGAGCCATTTCTTACCACATGGGGGCACAACACCAAGTCCATGATGTTCTGTGGCAACCACAGGGCGGTATTGTGAGGTCTGGGACCTTTGAGGACGGGCCGCAGCCCCAGGAGGCGATACATGATCTCTGCTGGACAGGGCCCAGGCAAAACCAGTCCACTGTGGGGACCGTGCCCTCCTGGGAGCCCCCAGTAGAAGCCCAGGGAAGACACACCCCAGGAGGCTATCTTAAACTAGTAATTTGGATAGGAGTAGACATTCATGGGTGGGTGGGGAGGAAAGGGCATTCACATTTGCTGTTGTTAACCATGATCCATTTTCCCAAATAAGTATACATTTTGTTCCTGTTTTTTTGTTTGTTTGTTTTTGTTTGTGTCTGTCTGTCTGTCTGTTCTTTGTTTGTTGTGTTGACTTTTCTCTTCAGGATCCTTGCTGCCTTGGTGATCCCAGGCTGACAGCCAGAGAGCACAGCGGCTCAGCTCCTGGAGAGAGAGTCGAAGAAAACGGAGGGCAGCCACCTGTGCCTGCTGGCTCCCATTAGGTCGGTTCCTGCAGCGGTGCCTGGCAGCCTTGGTGAAGGCCCTGCCCGGCAGAGATCATGTATTGCCTCCAGTGGCTGCTGCCCGTCCTCCTCATCCCCAAGCCTCTCAACCCCGCTCTGTGGTTCAGCCACTCCATGTTCATGGGCTTCTACCTGCTCAGCTTCCTTCTGGAACGGAAACCTTGCACAATATGTGCCTTGGTTTTCCTGGCAGCCCTCTTCCTTATCTGCTATAGCTGCTGGGGAAATTGTTTCCTGTACCACTGCTCTGATTCCCCGCTTCCAGAATCAGCCCATGACCCTGGTGTTGTGGGCACCTAACAGCTGCCGAAGTAGCTTTCTGAGGAAGCAGAAGACGGGAGGGGAGGCATTGACATAGGTCATAAAGCATTGGAGTTTCAAATCCCGCAGCCCTGCGGGTGCCACATTCCTAATGGAGCCTTTTGGCCTGTGATGTTTTATCCTTATAATGTGAATAATGGCACTAACCGGTGCTTCTATTGTATCGTCCTGTAGTTGTGGGTGGTCTTATGGTTGTGTGTTCTATCATCATCTGAGTCCCGGCTGACGGATTGGCCCACCCCCCTCGCTCATCGTTTTGGGGAGTCTACACCCACACTGGTCAACCACCCTTGCTATGACCTGGGCAGATACAATGCTAGTTTCATTGTCACCTCCATGACCCTTCCTCATCAAGGTCTTCCTCCGTCCCTCCTCAGCCCGTTTCCTGGCTTCCCCTTGGTTCTCTCCCACCCTTTTCCTTTGGGGAGCCCCTGTCCAAGACAGGGCTTGTTTTTGCACTTATCTCAAATTTAAAGAGATTGCTGACGCCCAAGAGCCTCGCTTTTTCATCCTTCTTTCCCTGTCGGGCAGGTGAGACAGAATCGTGTCTCACCTGCTTGTTGTCCACAAACCTCCAGTATTTTCTCTGCCTCGTTTTTAAGAAAGAAGCAGTAGAGAGCATTGTTCTTTAGCCTGGGTGTCTGGGCTCTCACCTTCCAGCCCAGCCTCTCTCCCTTTGCTCTTCTTCCTGCCTCTCTCAGCCGTCCTAAGGGGGCCACCTCTTGTCTCCAGTGCATGCTCTTCAGGAGGGAGGTATGCAGTGTTCCTGTAGACCCAGTGTCCCCAGCTGAGTGAATGGGAAAGTATTAAGAGTTTCATAGCAGCCACGAGTCCCAATAGATGTTTGGGTATTTTTTGATGTACTCTGAATATGTGTGCTCGCATGCGTGTGAGAATGTGTGTGTGTGTGTGTGTGTGTGTGTGTACATGTGCAAATACATGTGTATATTCCTTTTGAAGAAGCTTTACTGAACGTGTTCTGATTTTGAGGTTTAGTAGTAGTAGCTGTAGTAGGTCCCATGCAGCTTTTATTTAGCATGGGGATTGAGAGTGACCAGCACAGTGGACTCGAAGGTGGTTCAAACAAGACCCAAGGAAGCAGTGCCATCTTCCTCCCGCCAGGAGCCCTTGTCTTCCTGCACATGTAGACTGTTTGCTATGAAGAAAACACAGGAAGACTTGGTACTTATTTTATTTTCTCTGCGCTTCAGTAACAAGTGTTGGCAAATGAGACTTTCTCCTGGCCCCTGCCCATTGGGGAGCAGCATGGTGGTTCTTCCAGTCGGAAATGCCCTCTTATGTGCCAGTGAGGGTGGTGGGCAGGCACAGAACTGGAAGAAAGCATCTGGGGATGGGCCTTCGAGGCTACACTTGTGAGACCCTCGGGCTGCTGTTGAAAAGCTTTTTTTTTTTCTGGTGTGTTCGTTATACAGCTGTTTGAAATGTTTAATAAAGCTTTATAAACTTTACTTCGTGGTTTTATGTGGCTGCAGTCCATTTGGGTCATGGTGTTGAATTTCTGAGTTGGTGGGGGGCAGGGTAAAACACAAGGGGCTGAATCCTTGGCGCCAGAGTACCTTAGCTAGAGAATTTGATCTGTTCTCTGAAGAGCAGATGGTGGAGCTGGGGGAGGGGCAGGGGACAATCCAGGCGGTGAACAGGAGAGAGTCTGAAAGTTTTCAGAGATGAGACATTTGCACTTCTCAGCTCCCATGGCTTCCCGCCTGAAAGTATTTGCTCCATAGAAGACTTGAGTAATGGATCCCTTGATAAACAACTTAGGACAGCTGGAGTTCTCATCATCAAGGATTTTTATGGTGCTGATTTTGAAGTAAAAATAAGTGGAAACCCCTCATGGCATTTCAACTGAAAAAATAAATAAGGATTGCCATCTACCCACCATATCTTAAGTAATCACTGGAAGCACAAGAGGGTACAGTCCTGTGCTGTAGATGTTCATGTGTTAACTGTGGCTGTAACATGGGACACTCAGTTGTGGTAGCATATCCAGGCTCTGTGCTGGGCACCACCTCCAAGTCTCTTCCCTCTCAAAAAGCAGATCAGGAACACTGCCTGAGAAGAGGGAGCTGTTGTGAAGGCTGCTAAGGTAATGTTTGAGGATGACTTGGTTACTTGAGGGAAGTTTATATTGACCTACCTGGACTTTTCCTTTAGTGTGGGAAAGCTGTGTGGATTCATTCCTGCTCTGCTGCCCTTTTTTGCATTCCTGGTACTGCTAGTCCGTCCTTTCCTCTTCCTGATTCTAACTTTCCAAAGAGCCAGGTGGAGTGGTTCAGACCTAAAACCCTAGCACTTGGGAAGCTGAGGCAGGAGGATTGCTCTGAGTTCTAGGCTGTCCTGGGCTACAGAGTGAGACCCTATGTAGCACAATCTGTTTTAGAGGGATTTTCTTTGAAAAGTTATGATGAACATTTTTGAGATCTTTCTGTCTGCTTTGGTGTTCCTGGCCTCTTGAGAGCTTTGTGTGTAATTGTTCAGAATTCTGTAGAGCTTGACAAGCTGAGGAGCTGGGTGTAGGGAAAGGCTGGTTTGTTGAATAAGCAGAGACCCTGTACAAGGCTTGGCTGGGGATTTCAGGACAAGCAGGCCTGACACTCCAGGACCTCATGATTCTGGCCTAGTGGGGAGACTTAGCAAAACAGACAACTGCAGATTTCAAAAACAAAGTGAACAGAGGCTTTTGTGTCCCTCTCCTGTGGAGGCACCTGGATCATAAATGATGCCAAGATCATTGCTTATTTTGCTCTCCCTTGGAAAGCAGCTTTCTGTTTTAGATCATGTGCTTGAGAATCACATATAGACCTCCCTCCAAAAGATTTGTGGTCCTTTCAGTAGGGTGCTGATAGCTCATCCTTTTCCCAGTGCTTGCCACCTGGGAGTTCTGTCTGCCCACAGAGCTCCCCCCATCACTAGGATGCTATCCCCTCTCCCTGAACGATCTTCCAAGAATACAAAAAGAAAATGCTTATATGTAGAAGGCACCAAGCCTTTGAGGGCCTCACAGTGCACTTGTGGTGCCACTGTGACTCTGAGAAGATGTTCTGCTTCTGCTGTCAGTTTCCTGATAGGTGAAATGTGGTCTTTGGAACAATACAGTTTGTCCAGCCCTAGTGATCTGGGAGTCTTTTCTTCCCAAATCCTAAGCTCTTTTGGAGCCCAGCTGAGGAAGATGACTGGACTAAGCAAGATGCAAGGTACTCTGGGAGCTGCCTGCATGTGGTTTACTCAGACACTACCTATCAGGGAGCTTCCCTTCACTTCTTCCTTTTCTGTGGTGGGAGCTTGTCCACAGCCCATCATACATCTGTCATGTATGTTGTTGCTGAGATATGTCAGAGTTCTTCTTAGAGACCAAGTTCCTGGAGGACATGGCCCATGAGTCCTGCTCAGGGCCCTATCCTCCAGTTTTTGTTAGAATCTCGTGTGGTAAGACTCTGGGACTACAGTGGACAGTTTCCACCATCACAGTGTTCTCCAGGCTAAAGAGAAAGGAGATAGTATTTATTGCTCAAGTGGTCCTGGAGATCCATGACTAGGTGCATTGACCCCTGGGATTCAGAGGGTCTCAGGGAGGAGCTGGTTCAGACCTGGGAGGACTGGCTTTCCGACCTGAAGATCAAATTTGACTATTTGAGCAGTGAAGTAATGGCTGAGACGTTGCTTTTTCACCATATAATCCAGCATCTTGCTTACAGGGAGAGACTGAACTGAAAAAGGCTACTGGTATCTGGCTGCCTTAGAATTAGACCCCAAATAGAGTCAGGGGAAAAGGTCAGTCTGTTTAGACCTAGAACACTGACTATTGAGGGGTTAAAGCTGAATGACTGCTAGCAAGTTATTCAGTCCTGAGAGCTCCAGTTTCCAGCTGAGCGGAGCCATCTCAGTAAGGAGCACGTGAGGTGGGATTCATCTCTCAGGGATGTAGAGAAGGCCACTACCCTGTGTAGCTTGCTGAGAATGAGGAGAAAGGGCAGTGGTGGCAATGGTGAGTTTTGCTAGCCAATACTGTGTGAATGGAGTCTGCTGAAACAATAATTGTACATCCTGGTCAGGCACATTGGCCTGTCTCCCTTTGAGGATCTGGAAGGGGGACTCAACAATAGAGTCGGGAGTGAAACTAGAAGGCTAAAAACAAAAAAACATGAGGAGAGGAGCCCTGGGACTTATCCTCTGCTGTTGTGACTTGCACCTGTCCAGATCCCCTCCCCCTTTTCCTCACCTTAAAATGGAGGTCATTAGCATCAGCCACAGGGCAGTCTTGAACGCCACTCCCTCTGTCAGTGGAAGGGCACTTTATGTCCCTTTCTAGGCTCTATCTCCTCCTAGCAGCTGGTACAGAGGCTTGTGTGAGGGAGGGTCCCTTATCAGATCTGGTTGAACAAGACCCTTCCTAAAGACTAATCTCTGAGTAGTTCTGGTCTCTCACCTCTTTTTCTGGGCAGTTGGAGAGAGCACACACTTGGACAGCCTGCCCATGCTGCCATTCCCCTGTTCCATGCTTGTGGCAGTCTTCCAAAAAAGGCAGGGAGGTGCAGAAGATTATAGGGCCCTGGACTTGGTTCCCACCACTTGGCATGTGACCTTGTTCTTTATTATTCATGTTCCTTGAGGCCTTGTTGTCCCATTTACTAGTCAAGGAAGAAGTCTTTAACATTTCCAGAACCATCTCCTTTGAGACATTGGTGACCTTTATTCTTGTTACTTCAGTCTTAAGAGATGCTGGCTGAAAGTGTGTTAAGGCAATGCAGTATTTAATCAAAGGATTTTATATTAAAGGGACTTGAGTTTTACTCTTGAGTCAGAAGTGCCAAGAATATTCATGTATAGCCAAGGCAGATGTGGAAGGGCCCATGAGAGAGGAGAACAGACAGCATTTCAGTGGCTCCCTGCTGCCGTGGTTCCCACTCTTTAGCTGGGTCATTGAGGTCCTACATGACCCTTAATCATAGAGGCTTGGTCACTTGACTTTTAGTCACAGAACCTGCCTGGCCAGGCCTGGCACAGTACCTGTTGGTCTATGGCCTTGTGGGTAAATAAGTGGTAACTCAGTCAATCAATGCTAGACTCCTAAAGGCACTGGGTGACTGGTCTTTCCTTGAAGGCAAGGGAATCACCTCCCAAGACACCTCTTGGCAATTCTGAAGTGATAAGGATTATTTTCCAGACCAGTATATAGAGAAGAACCTCATATGAAGCACACAGCCTGGTATCCTTTCTGTGGAGAACATAGAACACAGGAGACGAGTACCTGTCAGGCTAGAGGTAGTAGATTCCTGATTCCATCCCTCACTCCCTGTCCTGTGCCCTCAACCACATGTTTGGGAGTTTCCTCTTCTGTCCCTCCTGTCCGGCACATTGGTGAGCTGGTAGCAGTGTAGGGTGTAGACTTCCTGTTCCAAAACCACGCCCATCACTGGAAGTCACTCTCTGCCTACAGATTGACAGGACCCATTGGCCCTGAGCCCTTTAGACCATCACCTGAGTTGGTGCTTGCCACTGCCCCTCTTGCCTTTGTCATGACCAGTGACAGCTCAGAGCCGCCTCAGAGCCCCTCACTGCTCTATACCCTCAATGATACCTATCTCTGAAAAACACTGTCCAGGTGCTAGACTACTCCAGGCCCATGCCCTCT
The DNA here is from genome assembly GCA_033318265.1 of Phyllotis vaccarum. Lineage (NCBI taxonomy): Eukaryota > Metazoa > Chordata > Mammalia > Rodentia > Cricetidae > Phyllotis > Phyllotis vaccarum. The sequence goes on along the minus strand of JARWLC010000001.1, from coordinate 184,437,851 downwards.
GCCCAGGGAAAAGTCAGCCTCTGCAGCCCGCAGACTTTAGCTCTGTAAAGCTGCCTGCTCACAGACCAACAGGGCTCTTTGTGGGGCTGCTTTAGTAGATGGCAAAAGGGTTTGCTTGTTTTCACTTATTGGTCAACTAGAACTAGTTGTTTCCACACTCAGAGCCATTTTTGTGGGTACTATGTAGTTCCAATTTGCTCAGACAGGACTATGGCCCGTAAGGGCTTAACACACACCCAGCTCTCATGCTATACTTGCTCTCATGGCTGTGCCCACCTACAATCTGGTGCACAGTTGTGGCTAATACTTGAATCAGTAAGACTAGACCGGACCTCCTAAACCCTCCTTAGGTGACACTTCCGTACCTGTCTGTAAACCTGTCATTTCCGGCTGCTTAGTTGCACCTGTGTCTCTGAGCATCCATCCCAACTCCTTTCAATCATATGGCTGTTACTGAGCTTCCCTACTAACTAACTTAGAGTGTGTCCTGTGGCGCATGGCTCAACGTTTGTCCTTCCAGAAGAATTCCTTGCTATGAGTGGAACAGCTGGTGCTCACAGTCTGGCAGGCTAGCACCTCCATGCTACTTCTCCAGATGCCAGAGACACTCACCTGTCCTCAAAGGAGGTGGTCCAAAAAGTGTCTGGGGTCGGGATGACAGCCACTACCATCATGAAGACCAAGAAGAAATTGATGCATCACTTAGGGGATCTGATCATCCCTCTTGGGATTAGCAAAAAGATAGAAGTGGAGGAGTAGAGTGTGAGGGAATAAGAGGACGAGATGGGGTCCCAGCTTTGAAGGACAGGACCTGGAGAGGCGACTCCTTTTGGACCGCTCTTTTTTATATGGCTGTTATTTGGCAAGTACTTTTCTAGTTCAGAAGGCATGAGCACTTGTCAGCAGGACATCCTGAAACCCAGCACCCTAAGAGTGGCACAGTTGTGCCTACTGTGCAAATGGCTTCCAGATGTGAATTGCCCAGGTGTAAAAGCAGACCTGGGACTTGCCCCTTACCCTGTTGTCCACCCTCTCCTCCCAGTCATGAGTGGAGGAGGGGTCTATAGCATTGGAGGTGAAGCACAGGGTGGGAGCAAGAAAAGGAGGAAGAAAGGCTGGAACATACCTGCTGGGGGGGGGAGGAACACACCTGCTGAGGGGGGAGGAACAAACCTGCTGGGGGGGGAGGAACAAACCTGCTGGGGGGGAGGAACAAACCTGCTGGGGGGGGAGGAACAAACCTGCTGGGAGGGGGAGGAACAAACCTGCTGGGGGGGAGGAACATACCTGCTGGGGGGGGAGGAACAAACCTGCTGGGGGAGGGAGGAACAAACCTGCTGGGGGGGGGAGGAACATACCTGCTGGGGGGGGAGGAACATACCTGCTGGGGGGGGTGCAAGCAGAGAACTTTTTAAAACAGTCAAATTGGAAATAACCTTATAAAAGTTAGGGTTGAGGGGAGGAATTAATTAGATATTGAAAAAGTGTCTAAACGAAAAGCCAAGAAATAGCATCAGGAAAGTAGCAGCCAGCAGTGAACAAGGACAAGTGATTGTCCATGTCCCAGCTGCTTGGAGTGGGCTGAGCTATTTAATCAAGGTTAACCTGGGACAGGAACATGGAGCAACCCACCCGCCCAAACCAAAGTGGCTTAGCACTGGGCCAGTGGCCTCGTCTGTTTTAAAAATCATTTCAGAGAAGTGCTAGATAAATATTTGCTGATAGGAAATGAACATCTGAAGTGAGAAATTACACCAAATGAAGCACCCAGGCATGGAGGCTCATGCTTATCATTCTAGCACTTGGTAGGTAGAGATTGAGGAATCAGGAGTTCAGGATCATCCTTGGCTGCAGAAAGAGGTAGAGGAGCTGAACAGTGGCAACACACTCCTTTAATAGCCCAGCACTCAGGAGGCAGAGGCAGGCAGATCTCTGAGTTCGAGGCCAGCCTGGTCTACAAATAGACAGCCAGGGCTACATAGAGAAACCTTGTCTCAAAAAAAAAAAAAAAAAAAAAAAAAAAAAAAAAAAGTAGAGACTAGTATGAGCTACATGAAACCCTGTCTCAAAACAAATAGTGCACAATCAGCTGAAGCTGTCGGTGTTAAGCTGATGATGGTGAAAGGGAACCAGGGGTCCCATCTGTTGGCCGGCTGGGTGGGGCTGCCTGGGTCCTTTGAATTGGTACCTACCTACCGTGGTCAAGACTAAGAAGACAGCTTTCCCTTCATCACAGGTCTGCATGGTGTCTTGGGGTCTTATGCCCTATGGTTGGTTCCTGAGATTTGTGGATCCTCTAGAAATCACCCAGTCTTGAATGAGTTTGTTTGTTTCTGTCACCTAGGTTCTTAAGCATCCAGATTTCACATAAGGGACCTCTGTCAGGAACTAGTAAGAAAGAATAGCCTGCCCTCTCTGACTGCAGCCTTCCTCTAACGCAGTGTGCCACTTCCCTGGGTAGATAAAAATTTACTACCCGAGTTTACAACCTATAGCTCCATTATGTTTTTCCTTCTTTGTTTTGTTTTAAAAGTTTATTTTTATTTTATGTGTATAAGAGTTTGCCTGCGTGTATGTAAGTTCACTATATGTGTACCTGGTATCCATGGAGGCTAGAAGACAGCATTGGATCACCTCAAACTGGAGTTACAGACAATTGTGAGCTGCCATGTGGGTGTCAGGAATGGAATCCAGGTCCTCTGCAAAAGCAGCCACTGCTCTTAACTGCTGAGTCACATCCCTAACTACTGTACTGTTGACAGTCAAGATTAGATAATCAGAGTCCCCTTCCTGATTTCCCCAGGAGACGCTTTTCCACTGGGACAAGCGAGTTACCTCCATTCGCCAGGCCTGTCCCCCATCTGCAGAGGGAGGCAGCCGAACTAGATTGTCCCAAGTTCCTTTTCAGTGCTAGCATCACATCTTCAAGTGCCCCAGGGCTTCTGACAGTACTTATGGGGAATGGAGACCCCAGACTTGGTCAACTCAACATTTTGGAGCATGGAGGGATCAAGAAGGCTGCAGACCCAAGAAGGTGAACTGCCAGGAACTGACTGAGATGATTCTGTTCCTTGTGGTGAAATGTCTTGGTAGACCATTCAGGTAAGTTGGTACAGGTGAGGGAGAGGGTGGAGTTGACACTCTTGTGGCCCCTGAGTAATGTTTCCTTGGAGGATTGGATGTCTACAGATTGGTGGATGCCAACTAGATGGATCCACCCACATTGGCAAAGTAGGTGAGCCATCTCTCCACACTCTCCTGGTAGAATTTCAACAGCTTTCTCACCTTGAAATGCTGTCCTGTACCCATTGTCATTGCTTCCAAGCAGACTTTCCTGTAGCCTTCTGGTTGTCCGTGCAAGTGGCACATTCTTTGAGAACATAACTCCAGATGTCATCATCTAGCTCAGAGCTAGAGCAAGAGAAGGCTTGTCCAAAGTTAATCCATCAGGAAAACTGTATTCTAAACCCATCTCACACAACTGGGGTGGCTTAGTTGCATTTGGACCTGAGTTCAATCCCAGCCCTGAATAAGTGCTGAAGATAGATATGTATTGGACAATTAGTCAGGCAAATTTCGAGCCCCAACAGAAGATCCCATCTCAAAAAATAGAGAGTGATAAAGACACACCTGATGTCAACCTGTGGCTCGACACAGACATGCACATGTACACAAACAAGCATGTCCTACATATACAAGTGTACTCTCACAAAGGTGCAGACAGATTCACAGGAAGCAGGCCCAAAACTTATCTGTGACTGGCATTCCAAGGGCAGTTACAAAATGTACCCTGCTAAGGAGACTGAGAAGGTGCCGTTGGAAGAGACCCCAAAAGCAAAGAGTTTGGTGCACAGCTCTGAGGACAGGGCAGAAGTCCCCAGGTGGGGGACACCCATGCTCACCAGCCACACTAGGACAGGGGAAGGCTGGGCCTGCAGAGTGGGGACAGACAGCAAAGGGCCCCAGGGCAGGGGGATTAAGTGTTGAGGTGAGGGGATTAGTTGTGTTGGTGGAAGGAGAAAAATTCAATCATGTTCCTTTTTGTGGGGAACCTGATCTCCATGTTCTCAGGGAGCCTTCATCTGCCCTGTGGGTCCTAACTGCAGCTCTAATTAACTGTGGCTTCTTCTTGTGGTGGCTGGGGTGTCTTATCACTCTGTAGCTCTGGGCACCTAGCAACAGGCAGCTGTTGAGGCAGAGGAAGAATAATCACTGTCTGTCTCAACTCCAGTATATGAAATGGAGATTCAGATATATTCTTTTTGTCAAATAGATTTCTTATTATACAGGGAATCAGCAAATGACATAGCAGTCATGGTTATGCTATGTAGATCTCAGGAAATGCTCCCTGGCCTCAGTGTGGTTCAACTCCTCATCGTGAATGCCAAGGGGTCATAGTCACTGTCCCATCTGATCACTACAGCCCCTCCAACTGCATGCAGTGAAGCAGCCAGCCAGCTGGCATGTTTCATAGGGAAGGAAACAGACCCAGAGAAGCAAAGCAAAAAGATAGAACAGTGAGAAGTACAGTAGATGGGGACAGTCCCCTGGACAGCATATACAGAACCATAATTCTTCCTTCCATACTTGAACAGAAGTCAAGTCAGGTGACCATGTGGCCAGGGTGTTGGGGACCAGACAGGTGGGCCTGACAGACACCTGAATCTTAGGGTAAAGCTGAAGAAAGACACAAAGTACCTGGAGTCATTGCCACTCTGTAATGGGGACCCAGAGAAAGTGATTTGCTAGAGAGCATGTGAAGAAGATGACATGGGGGAGGGGGGGCCCTAGGTCAAGACCAGAACTTAGAAACATTCAAGGAGCTGATCAGGTAGCAGAAAGGGCAAGGACCTGAGCTATATAACAAACAACTAGGAGAGGGGGTTGCCATGGCAACCAAGGTAGTAAAGAATTTCAAGGAGAAAGTAATCAACATTGTCAAATGTGGCAGAGAATTCCAATCAGATCAAGACAGAAATTTCTCCTTTTGGACTTCAGAATTAGCCAACTTGTACTGGCTTTAAAAGATTACATTGGGGGGGGGGGTGTCGTAGGAACATAAAGAGGAATGATGTTGACATGCAAGGTGGGGGGCATGGGACTGTTACTAAGTCCTTTAAGGAATCAAGAGCTTGGAAAGATAGAGGGCAAGGCTAGGAAGGATGGGCATAATGTTCACTAACCAGTGTACACAGCCACACCCTCCAGTGTCCCTCTGCTGTGTGCCTAGCAGAGTGCCTGACACTTTGGTTTCTTGGGAGACAACTGGGCAGTTAGTAGGACTTCTGGAGCAGTAGAAGAGAAACATAGAATCAGTCATGTTCATCAGTGTATAGTGCCCAATAGTGATGGGTACTCTGGCAGAAATGCTCTAGACCAAGATGGAAAATACAGAAAAAGTACAGAGGCTTACCCCAGGATGGACGGAAGCAGAATCCAGAGGCAGACAGGGAGGGAGGGGCTGGGGAGAGAAAGGAGCAAACAGAACCCTGGCTTTTTCATCTTAATCCTGAAGGAAAGCAATGCTGGTACATGGATATTCTGGGCTGTGGAGACAGAGTAATTGAACAATTAGGGATGGAGACAATTATTTAAAATAAGCTCCCAAAGGGGCTGGGATCAAGTACAGCGGAAGATAAATTAGTTTGGGGCAATAGTGTGTATATGATCAAATGTGGGCAAAACTCAATTATTTACCTTTTAGAGAGCAATATGATTCCTTGTTCTTTTGGGAGCGTTTATCTGCCCTAACCCTGCCTTCATGTCTAATTAGCACCATTTTGATCCTGTTTTGTGGCTAGGATCATGTCTTAATATTTTGTGTGCAATAGACTGAACTCTTGGGGTGTCAAGCCTGAGTTGTCTACCTTAGACTGGAATTCTGATAATTAACATGTATTCTTGCTTCAACCAAACAGTGTGACTGTTGCAGTGCAAGAAAGGGGGCATTGGAGCGCTTAATTGGGGGGGGGGGGGCTTAACTGGGGGGGGCAATTTGGATGACTGTGTGGAGAAAAAGTGGAGTCTGCTCGCCCATCCTTGTGAGCTTAGGCTCACATTCACCACCTCTCATGAACTTCATCTCTTTCACAAGACACAGTGTTCTTTGTTCCCTCCAAAAGGAACAAAAGCTGGAGAAGACACACCTGATCGTGCCAGCACCACACTAGTGACAGATGATTGTAGCCTTCCAGCTAATGTAGCAGGACCAGTCTAGGAGAGACAGAAACAGAAGAGAGGTACGAAAAAAACAGGCTGAGAGGTTCAGGCCAGCAGACCCAAGTAGGAGATAGAAAGCTGGTCTTCCTGGAGCCCTGAAAGGGACCCATCAGGACCCTCCAGTGGGAGGCATTCTGTATTTGCACCCAAACTCTCCAGTATCAGTACTCTGCTTGTGTTTACTCCTGAGACTCATTCTGTGTGTGATGTGACAGAGGTGGAGACCCGCGGACAGCAGGCTCGCTGAGCACCTCTCCCAGCCCTGCCTGCCCTTCCTCCTGGATCCTTTGACCAGCTTCTTCATGCTGCTGATCTCTGTGTGTTTTCATGAACCAAGACTATATTCTAATGAGCAAGGCTTTGAATATTGTCTTAATACCTGATATGGTAAGTACCTTACCCTGCCCTCTATTCCCTTTTAAAAAATTACCTTGTTTACTTTTATATATCTTATAATAAGCTTGTCAAAATTCCATGGGAAAAAAAATATCTTATTAAGTGAGACTGCATTGGAGGGAAAAATAGCATCATTAGGGTGCCATCAGCGTCTCCCATCTGCCACTGCGGCGCCGGCTCCTGTGGTCATTCTCTCTTGTTTGCTTTTCTTTTAATGCCTTCTAATAAAGCCGGCCCCGCAGGTCACAGACGTCCGCCACATTTCTTAATGGCCTGACTCCTGAACACCTTATTAGTTTTGTTGCTTTCATGAATGGAAAAATTTGCCCGGTTTTTCATTCCACTTTCCAAATTTTAATCAATTTGCTAATCACCGTACTGCATTCACAGACACACCAAGTGAATGTGCTTTGTCCCTGGACAGACAAACGAGAACACAGCACACGTGCAAATCGGAGCTAATTAGCAAGGAATGAATTTGAATGTTTGAATTAAATTTAAATTATACAAGTAAAACATAAATACATTTTCTTTTAAATACAGTGCGCATTACAGATGGGGCATTACTAGGTGGCCCTTGGCCTCTGCCTTGGATCATTATACCTTCAGGGGGAGGAAGCTGATATCTGTCTAGTGTTTGTTTGCCTGTCCGCTTTCCAACATGTTTCTGTCCTTTGGTTTCATCTCTCTGCAAAGCAGGTGGTGTCCACTGGAAGCACCCCTAAGCTGTGTACCCTACAGGACTCGCCTTGAACGGCTGTCTGCATCTCCGTTCACACCAGTGCTCTGCTCAGCTGGCCACACACAGCCCCAAAGAAGCACGTCACCTTCTGTTACAGTTGTTTCCTGTTGACTGACTATGAGAATGCCTTTGGTGGTGTTTGGAGCGAACCCTCGGGAGATACCTCTGCGTCGGTCCCCTTTTGCTCACATACAAGTATTTCTATAGGACAAGTACTTAGACCTGTTGGGCCATAGGGAAGACACGTCCTGAATTCAGATAAAAACAGCTAAAGTCTACTGCCAGAACGTCTCCCAACTTTAACATTTCTCCAGTTGGATGGGTAAAAATACTGTCGTGGGTTAGTGTGCGCTGTGTCATGCTACAGCCAAGGCTTTGGTTTACCTCCACCTCTACTTCCCTCTCCAGACTGTGTGCCAAGCCCTTCCTGTTTCTCTCCCTCCACCTGCCTGCCTTTCTCCCCTCCCTCCTTTTCGCCTCTCTCTTTTTCTTCCATTATTTAAGACAGGGTCTCACTGTGTACCCCATCCCAACCTCAAACTCAGGGTCCTCCACCCTCCGTCTCCCGAGTACTAGAATTAAAAGTATGATGCCATGTCCTTTCCAGTTCTTTTCTTTCTTTCTTGTTTTTAAAAGATATTTTATCTTTCATTAGTCTGGTTCTTTATCTATTTTATGTGTTTTAATGTACTAGAAATGTACTTTGTTGTTAGTGACAAATATTTTTATACATTGTGATTCTTTTGCCATTTAGTTAAATTGCTTTTAGAAAATTTTAAGATTTTGATATAGTCATCTGTTGGTTTTACTTTTACACCCTTTTGGCAATTTTAAGAAGCCTTTTTTAGCAGAGTGGTGGCACAAGCCTTTAACCAAAGACAGATGGATCTCCGAGAGAGTTCAAGGCTAGATAGTAAAATCCTGCTTAAAAAAATAAACAAGGGGGAAGAAGAAGAGAGGCCTTCTTTATATTCATTTCAGGGCTTTGTTTCTATGTATTTTCCCCTTCGGCATTTATAGTTTTCATATGCTTATATTTATATGTACTTTGTCAATATATATTTATGTCTTACATATATAAAGAATAAATTCCATATACAGGAATCTCATCATCTAATATCACCGCCTTACTGTTGTGGAATGTAGATGGTGTTATCTAAGCCTGCTCCCTTTACCTGGCACCACCCCACTAGCCTGGTGCACTGTGTCAGGCACCCCTGGTCCTCTCTGCCTGTCTGCTCCCAGGCTTGCTGCTAAGTTGTGATGGGATCAGGACCCTCTGGCCCTCTGTTGTGCAGAGCCCCTTTGTCATCCTTGCATATCAGTTCTACCACATGAATTTTAAAATCAGTTTTCAAGAGAACTTTTGTTGGAGTTACACTGAATTCACAGATAAACATCTGAGGGAAACCAGTCTCTTTCCTGTGTGCTTGTGGCATGCTATCAGCCCAGGGCATGTTGTCCCTCTGGAGAAGATGGCTGCTTTCTCTGGGTCATTTTGCCTTTGTTTATTGATGGATTTAATCCTCAATCCTTTCAGAGGGTTTTCCAGAAGCTCTGGACGACGGGTCCCCTGTGCTCCTGCTTTCTTGATCCTTCTCCAGCGTTCACTAATCAGTGAGCATGCTCTGCAGACACAAAGTAAACGTTCTTCCTCCCTGGGCACAAACACACGAGCACCACCGAACACAGAGCTGGCATAATTAGCTGAAAACAAATTAGAATCTTTCTAAATTGCACTTTAATTAAGCAAGCAAAGCATGAATACATTCTCCCATTTAGAGGTGGAATGGCTTGGGCCCAGCTGCTGTCTCTGCCACCTGACATTGGGGCCTTCTCCTCCAGGAAGCCTCTGTACAGAGCTTCAGGAATTTTTTTTTTTTTTTTTTTTTTCAGAATACACACATCTTAGCAGTGGTGAGGGTATCTGAAACACATGGCCCAGCCACTGGTGTTAAATAGTACTTGTTTGATTTACCACCTTCCTAGGTCATACTCAGCTGTGTTCTGTTTTCCCCTCCAAACACCACCATCCTGAAGTTATAGTTTTTCCTCAGTCACAAAAGGCACAACGAACTCCAAAGCACAATATTCTCCAGGGCCTAGGTTGTCCACCATTTTTGATTGCTTTTGATTTTTGAAACAAGATCTCATTCAAACTCACTGTATAACCAAGGATGACCTTGAATTTCTGATCTCACTGCGTCCCCTTCCAAGTGTGAGAGCTACAGGCCTCCACATCCAGTCAGACTTGAATCTTACCTTGCCTTCTGAAAGCCTTCCCTTGACCAGGCTCACCACTATTTTTCTGCTTTTTTTCCTCCATCTGAAAACTTGCTGCCGCTTCCCTTATATGTGTATAGTGTGATTATTTCCAACTTTGACGTCTAACACATCACTGCAGGTAAAGCTTATTAGATTGTGCTTTTGGTGTTTAGTTTTGATACATTTCAAAATGGATGACTAAGTTTTCCAGTACAACTTATTGGCCATGCTGTCATATTCCTCTCATTGTTCACACACAGCTCCCAGAGTGTCCAGCACAGGCTCTTTCTCACCAGGCATCCGTTTGCTCCCTAGAGTTGCTCTGATAACAGCAAAAGCAATCCACTTTTTCGGTTTTGTGGCATCATCTTGGACTTGTATATTGTCACACAGTTTATATTTTTGAACCAGCTGGTCAAGCTCTAAAACTTGGCTGGGATTTTTAGGGGATCTGTGGAGGAATCTGAGGGAAATGAACATCTTTATCCTATAGCACACACAGTGCCTTCCAGTTCCAGACATCTTCTGCCTTTTAGAAGTTTGGGGGGGTTTTTTGTTTTGTTTTGTTTTTTTTTCTGGTGACAGTCTTGCCTGTTTCTTGGTTTATTCTTAGGTATTTAAGGTTTTGCTTGCAGCTCCTCTGCTCCTGCTTACTTGACCCACGTTCTCCATCTCCAGCGTTCACTAATCAGTGAACATGCTCTGCAGACACAAAGTAAACGTTCTTCCTCCCTGGGCACAAACACACGAGCACCACCGAACACAGAGCTGGCATAATTAGCTGAAAACAAATTAGAATCTTTCTAAATTACACTTTAATTAAGCAAGCAAAGCATGAATACATTCTCCCATTTAGAGGTGGAATTACATGAACCCAGCTGCTGTCACCTCTATCAAAGTCCTGTGCCCCATCCGCTCCACAGCTTTGTGTTTCTGCTTCTGGGGTGGGATGTGTGTGTGTGAAATCACTGCGGGTGTTTTGAACAAGCCCACCATGCTGAGAACTTGCTGAGGCCGCATACTGGCTCCCCCTAGTATCTGTAGGACACAGCCATGCTGATTCCGAAACATCTTGTCCTTTAACACAGTAGAGCCTTCTTACCCTCAGCTCTCACACCCTCCATCTCCAGGCTCCTTTGTCTCTGCTCCGTTCTGAGCAGCTTTCACTTGGCAGTGATGAAGAGATAGGATGCTGGGGCTGAACGCTTTTTCATTTTACAGACTTCACCAGTGCCCTCCATGGTTTGTGTACCATGCAAGCATCTAGCCAGAGGCTGACTTTAATCCCCACGCCGAGAGCAGTTCTCAATGTTTGCCAAACAGATGGGTGAAAATGTTAAATCCCTTTTTAAATTTGTATTTTTCTGTTTGCTAGTGAGGCTTTCGCGTGGACACTGGGCATTTTTTACCATTCCTGCTGCTCTGAACTGCCTGTTTTTACATTACGTTCTTCAGTGACCTGTAGGATGTCCTGATATAATCTGGATATTAAGCTTTTGTGCTTTTTGAACAAATATTTTTTTCTTGCTCTCAGCTCTTTGTAGAATCCTGTGTTATACTGGAGTTACCAATTTTGATCTAATGCATTTCCTCAATCTCTTTTATCCCTTTTTGAATATATATCATGTTTAGTTTAAATGGATCCTTTATTCTTTCCTAATGGCTTCACAGTTTTTGTTCTTGGCTCTTTTTTGCATCTGGAATGTATTTCTGTGATTGAATTGAAACAGCATCTAACCTTTCTCAGAACAGACAGCCAATTATCAAAACACCATAGAATGGATCGGCTTGTTCATCTTTCCTTGCCACTCTGAGGTGGCGCTTCCTCTAGACTGAGGCCCCTGGGTTTTTTTGCTTTTTTTTTTTTTGTTTTTTTTTTAAGCTAATCTGTTTATTCCTGTCAGCACCAGACTTTAATTTGCCATTTCTTTTTACCACCTTTTGATATCTGTTAAGTAAAATGCCACATTTCACGGTGCTTCCTTACAGCTGTCTTAGCTCACTGCTCCACACGGATTTTAAAAGCTGCTTGTCAAATACTGTGAATTCTGAGATTAATTCGGGGAAAACTGACATCAGTACAATACTGTGCCATTCACTGCCGGAATGAGGCAGAAGTCTGTATCTGTCCGTCACACACCCTTCCTTCCACACACTCAGCTTTCTCCTAAGAGACTTGTGGCTTTCCTCACGGTTTCTTTCTTTGGTCTCTATTATTGTTGTGAATGGGTATCCACTTCTCCCCCTCCCCCATTTTGTTTGGCTTTTGTTTGCTACATTTCTTTTTAATCTACTTTCTAATCACTGCACTTCATTCACAGACACACACAAAGTAAATGTTCTTCCTCCCTGGGCACAAATAGGCGAGCACAGTAGAGCACAGAGCCAGCGTAATTGAAAATGAATGGGAACTTTTTTTCAAATTAAAGTTTAATGACACAAGCCAAACATGAATACATCCTCATTTTTAAGAACCAGAGCCCCGCTGCTGTAACCGGAGTCCCTTCTGGCCACCTGTTTCCACTCCAATCCCTTCCTCTTCCCCAGTGGCAGCCACTGTGATGGACTTGGTGTGTACTTTTCTAAATCTTAAAAAAATTATAAATATGTATCCACATACCCACAGGAAATACAGAAATAAATACACAGGAATTGCCATCAATACTCAATTTTTACATTGAGTGAATATTACTAAGGCTTGGAATGGAATGTCAGTATTGCCACACATCCTAATGTGGCAGTGGGGGAGGGGAGGGTGCACAGAAGACTGATCAGCTATGGACACATGGTGGGGAGGAAGGAAGGGACAAGTAGATTCCATACAGGTCAGAGAGAACCAGAATCGAACTTGAAACCATATGTGGGCACGGGGCTCTTAGGGGGAGCAGTTTCCAAAGGCCACAAAGTGTAGTCTATCATGTTTTACATAGAGGTCATACAGATAAGAAACGGGTATAGCAGGTGCAGTCTGAGGCCTCAGTGTCGTGAGACTTGGAAAGTGGCTTCGGGGCTCCACTTCTCTCCCTCACCAGAGATGTGCTGGCGACTTTCCTGGCCTTCCCCTTCCCTTTCTGTCTAGATGCTGCTGGGTGTGAACATGAACTTGGAACTCTGGCAACTATCCGAAATCACTTGGAGCCAGCACACCTGCACCCACTGACTTCTGGATTGTTCACACTTGAATAAATGTTCTTGCTGTTAGCTACTCTTAGATGTGATATTATGTTCTATCGAAAGCACCTTTCCTAACACAGGAAGGTTTCGATCTGAGGGGTTGGGGAGGCAACCTTAAAGAGTAGAGTCACTCACTGGGTGAAAATCTGGAGGGTTTTCTCTCATGTCCCTGCTGGCCAGCCTCCTTTCTCAGTTTCCTGCTTCTCCCTTGATTGCAATAATAGATTTGGTGGATGCCAGTGTTTGCCATTACTCAAGATCCTGACCAGAAAGGCACCAAGTTGATCCCATTGCTTGGGAGACTAAAGCAGGAGAATTGTGTGTTGGAGATGTAGATTCGATAGTGAGACCCTATTTAAAAAATAATAAAAATAAAAAGACATGGACTTGTGAGCGCAGGATTGTAATAGTCTATGCAGGGGCCCCACTGTGTCATCTGACCATGCCCTTCAGCAGGCTTCTCTGTGAATGGATAGCAGCACCCACCTTAGTATGTCACAGGGTCCAAGGAGACAGTGCCTAAATGCTTAGCTCAGGGCTGGCACCAAGTAGGTGTTGCCAGGGTCAGCTATGAGTCCCAGAATTTTGAACCAGTGCTTCCAGGAAGCAGTTCAGATCAGGATCCACCCCTGACTGGTCAGTGATGGTCAGTAAAAGCAGGCTACATAATAGATGAATTCCAGTGTGGAAACTCAGAGCCAGCTGCACAGGGACAGTGTAGGTGGAGGATGGCCCAGAAACAGCTACATAATGGAGCCTTCACCCCTTTCTGCTCAAGAGCACACACTTAGCTGTTTTCAAGGAAACATCCAGAGTTTCCCCAAATACCTTCCTTGCAGTTTCTTCCCACACATGCCTTTCTCCCCACAGCTCATCCTTGAGATTCTATTGCCCCAGCCCTGGGGGCATACACCGGGCAAGGCTGCCTCACCATCAATTAATGTTCCCTGACCTGAGGCATCCCTGATAAATCCTCATCCTGACCATAGGTAGCCCCCACCCATACCCTTCTGATTGCTTATTTTCTGGGAGAACACCCAGCCCCCTCACCAGTCAAGATCTTCCATTGGACCCTTGGTCTTACCAGTCCATGCTGGGAGACTTTGTCCATCTCTTTACAGTCCTACCCTGAGAAAAGCTAAACAAGTCTCTCGTGTCTTTATAGGGTTCCTCTCCCACTGACTGTTCAAACATTTCCACTTAGAAAGAGGTTGCCCATGTGCTTCCCTTTTAAAATGAATTGGGCTAACTAGAGGCAGCATTCTTCAGGAACCACCTACCTTGTTTTTTTGATTACAGGGTCTCACTGAGACCCAGAGCTCACCAATCAGGTGAGGCCAACTGGCCAATGAGCTACTGGGATCTACCTGTTTCCACTTCAGCACTGAGATTACAAACCAGTGCTACCTTGCGGTAAATCATGCAGTGCTACCTACCTTTGAGGTAAGTGCTGGGGATGCAGCTCTGGTCACATCTAAAGTTTGCCCTTTGCTGGCAGAACATGGCCCTGTTCCTTTGATTTCCTTCTAACACCCAGCCACTAACCAATGCCTTTCCTGCTGTGGGTTTCAAAAGACTTTGGAGTTCCTGTGACATGTCCTCCCCAAAAGCTCTGCTCAAGTCAGAAGAGAGTGCCAGACCTTCCTGGCACAGTCTTCCTGCCCAACTTATATGTGCATATATCCACCATGGAGAAAATTCTCTTTAGTGAACGAGGCTGGCCTTAGAGGCCTCTGGCCAACACAATATGGTAGAAACAATGTTCTGGGGTTGGTGGCACAGGGTCATAAAAGCAACTTGATTTTGGAGCTCACCTGATGCAGAGCATCCGTGTGTTATGAGACATCAGACCATGGTGCATCCATGGAGAGGTAGCTTATAGATGTGCATAATCCTGATGAGCCTCTTGGACATTAAGCTCTATCAAGCCTCAAAGAACTGAAGCCCTGCCACTACCTAACTACAACTGCTCAGCTATGAAATCCCCAGAGCCTTTAGATGGAAGTGTGGGGTAGCTTGTTACACTTCAAAGCAAAAAATGACAAGGAGCAGACTGACCAAGTAATATATAAAGCAGTACTGCACCACACAGCATCTAAGAAGACCATTACAGTACACTATGGGAACTGCAGTAGTAGAGCGTTAACACAACAGAACATTCCAGAAGAGGTTAGACCATTGGTCTGTCTTCTTTAAAATAAAGCAAATAGGTGTAAGGCAAAGGGGACCAGGAAGACACTGTAGGCAGAGGGACCAGCGCATTCTATGCCATAGGAACAAGAGGACTTGAGAAACTGCTGTGGTCCTGCAAAGTGGGAGAGAGAGAATAAAATTCTTGGAACTCAGAAGGCAGAACCCAAGTCCCACAGGGCCTCATGACATCATGTGAAGACATCTGGTCACTGTCCTAAAGTCAGTGGGCCTGTGAAGGCTTTCACACTATAGTGACAGGACTGATTTTGGAAGATCACTTTGGTGGCAGATGGGAACACCATACTTGAAGATGACAGTCTCTAGATAAGAGGACCAATCCAGAGAATGAAATCAGAAATGTACCCCAATTGTTGAATATTGTGGTAAGAGGGTAGGGCCAATAGTGATTCTTCTCTTTGTGGGGCCATTGGTAGACAGTGAAGGGTGCTGGAGCTGGGGTCCAGAACAGGAGTCAGTTGGAAGAAGGCATGGGTGAGCTCAGTGTCATGCAGAGCTAGGACAGGGGTACAGCTGGTGGCCAGCAGGCACAGTGTCCCACCTGTGTTCTAGAAAGGACCAACCCAGGAATGGGAGTTGAAAGTAGAGAATGTTGGGGATGAGTGGGCTCACCAGGAAGAAGGTACAAAAGCACCAAATGGGAAAAATCAGAGTTAGACACTCCAGGAGCTGATGGAGGTGTGGACAGGCAACCAAAAGAAAGGGAGGAAGGGCCTGAGTGATGTGAGGAACAACTAGGAGAGGGGGTTGCCATGGCAACCAAGGTAGTGAAGGGTTTCAAGGAGAAAGTAATCAACACCGCTATATGCCTGGATCTCAGAAAAATAAGAAGCAAACAAAGTCCTTTGAATTCAGCAATCAAGGGACTATTGAGGGAACTGTTTTGTGGGGTGAAGGGCTAAAAGCTGGCTTATCACAGGCAATGGAGTAAATGGGTAGAGGAGTCAGGTGATATAGTAAGAAAAACATGGGTGATTAAGGGTTGCTAAAAACAGGAGTGCCCCTAGAATGGAAAGAGGCGCCAACTGAGAGGGAGAAGATGACAAGAGGTAAGATCTGGAAGTCATCTGGCATCCATTCTCTGAACCACGCTGAAATGAAGTGAGAGGTCTGATTGCAGATGGGCAGTGGCTCATGGGAGGAAGGAAGCACAGTGGGGTGCTTGTGGTGCCCTTTCTGGCCCTGATTAGGGCTATTGAGGTTCACCACACTCACTCACAATCTGCCCTGTGGCTGAGATTTTCTTTTTAAAAGGAAACAGGTGTGCTGAAGTGAGACCGGAGACAGTCATTGTGCCGCTTGGGATAATCACTAACCCGGAAGCTGCACTATGTCGTTCTGCAGCCATGTGCCCTAGATAGCTAATCTGAAGGTCACCAGGCTCCTCTCTGCCCTCTGGCTTCCAGTTGTTTCCCAGTGAAGGACACAGCGGGAGATGTCAGAGACAGAAGAACAGAATCTCTGGCTTTCTTCCTATGGTTGTGAGAAGGCTACATGTCATGGAGAAGTGAAGTCCCCACCTTGCTTTCCAGATTCTAAAAGCCCACAGCCTCCTCTAACCTTTTCAGGCTTTACAGTGGGACGTCCACCACCTGTCACTCATACTGGGTACACTCTCATCTCGGGAACACTTGGCCCCATCCTGCTCTTAGATGGTTCCTTCCGTTAGTGAGTTCCAGGTGAAGCCATTGGAGTGTAGTGACTATCTTTCCTACAATACCTTGGGGACTGAGTCAAGGGCCTGTGGTCTCATCTCTATAACCGATACAGCAGTAGGAGGATGTACAGTGCAATGTCACTTGGTCACTGCCTGTGCGGAGCTACCAGAGCAAGAGGGAGACAGGTGTCAGTAGGCCAAGTAAAGGCATCCATCATTTCAAACTCTTGCCAGGTACCACAAGGAAACCTCCTAGAGTAGAGAGCAGCATCTGGTCAGGACTGACTGGGCATGAGGAGGGGGACTCTAGAAGCAATAGTTAAAGGGAATCTTTCATAAGAATGTGGTACCTTCTAGAAACCGGGGGAAAAACTAGCACATCCAAGGCACTTGCCAGGAAGATGGAAGACATAAAACCTGACTCAGCTCACAGGCTGGATAAGCCCCTTTGCTCTTCCCCTCAAGGCTGATAAAGGGCTTGAAGGGAGAAATGGGCATTAAGATGTGCGTGTTTCAGAAAGAACATTGGCTACCCCACCATGGGCAGGGGAGAAAGAAGTAGTGAGCAGGAAGTCACAGAGGGTCAGACAATGGTGACGGTTTAGATTGAACTATTGGGGATGGATAGGGGATGAGCTATGACCATGTGTCTTCACATGGTCATATAGCAGGTGAACCAAGGGGAGGGAGACACCTCCCACCACAGTGCTGGAACCATCTCAAGGCAGAGCATCAGCCAAGGCTAGACTGGACAAGGACAGGTCAGCAATGAAGAGAGATAGTCCACTGGGAAAAAAGGACAGGAGATGGCTCGGTAGTTAGAAGTACTTGCTGCTCTTGCAGAGAACCAGAGAGGGGTTCCCAGTACCCACATCAGATGGCTTACAACTATCTACAATTCCAGTTTCAGGATGTCTGAGTCCCTCTGGCCTCTGTGGATACCAGGCACACATGTGGTGCACATTAAAAACTCATTGGTGATATTCATACAAATACATTTTTTAATGTATTTTTTAAATGAGTTTAGCTTGAGGGATGTTGGTTTGTATGGAGAGCATTGGGAGATCTTGGGATATGTGGGTAGAGTGAAATCTAAATGGTCTGGTATGTCTTGGATAGTGATGGTAATGTCCATATGTCTGGGTAGCGGATATAAGGATATATAAGTGGTAATATTGGGATGTCTGGGAGATATAGAGATGTCTTTGTGGTGTTGAAATGTCTGGAGAATATTGCATTAAGGTAGTGATGGTATTGGATGTCTGGGCGGTGTTACCTTGTTGATGTGGTGTTGGGGTGTCTGAGTAGAGTTGAGATATCTAGGCGGTGCTGCTGGGATAACCAGTGATAGTGCTGAGGTGTCTGGTCGGTGTTGGGATGCCTATGTGGCCATATTGAAATATCAAAGGGAATTATTATCAAATTCTAGTGTTTAGGGGAGAGTTTAGACCTGGACATGGACAGCTGGTGTGACAAAGGATGATTGTCCAGCACTCAGCACTGTTTTGGGGAAGCCACCTCCAGGAAGTGAACAAAGTTTTAGCGCTTCATGAGGCTAAAGGAAATGACACTCAGTGATAGGAAGCTGGAGTAGGTAGTGTTGGCAGATGTACAGGACATGAAAGCAGAGGCTGAGAGAGAGGAAAAGGTAGGATCTCAGAAGCCAGAAAGAATTTCTAGAAGGATCCATGGCCACTGTGGGACAAACGCCTAGCACTGAGAGGTGAATAAGACATGTCTCTGGAGACGTTGCTGCACAGCTCTGAGGACAGGGCAGAAGTCCCCAGGTGGGGGACACTCATGCTCACCACCCACACTAGGACAGGAGAAGGCTGGGCCTGCAGAGTGGGGACAGACAGCAAAGGGCCCCAGGGCAGGGGGATTAAGTGTTGAGGTGAGGGGATTAGTTGTGTTGGTGGAAGGAGAAAAATTCAATCATGTTCCTTTTTGCAGGGAACCTGATCTCCATGTTCTCAGGGAGCCTTCATCTGCCCTGTGGGTCCTAACTGCAGCTCTAATTAACTGTGGCTTCTTCTTGTGGTGGCTGGAGTGTCTTATCACTCTGTAGCTCTGGGCACCTAGCAACAGGCAGCTGTTGAGGTAGAGAAAAAATAATCACTGTCTGTCTCAACTCCAGTATATGAAATGGAGATTCAGATATATTCTTTTTGTCAAAAAGACGTGACAACTGAGTGGCAGGGTGACAGGACAGAGAAGTGGCATCTGGGCAGAAGGGATGTGGGTTAGTCCCATGACTGTCAGAGTCCCCCTGACTGTCCCTTCCTCAGTCCCAGCTAGTCCTGTCTCTAGGTTGTCCCTTCCCATAATGTGACTCCTTAGGCATGTACCCCGCTCCACTACACAGGGAAGCACAAGCCTAAGGAGTCACATGGGATCTATCTATCCTCCAGGGACACCTCACTTGCCCCTAGGACAAAGTCCCAAGGTCCCACAGTGGGGCTTCCAAATTCCCCAACATACACATCTGCCCCTTCTGGGAACCCTAGAACCCACTCCTCAGTCCTGAGAAATCCTTCATTTTCTCCCAGTGTTTCTGTGGACTCCTCAAATGCATTCCCAGACACCCACTTTTCAAACAGTTAGGTTCAGCCTCAGTGTCTCCACAGGGAGGCCCCACACACCACAGCCACTTGTCTGTCTTTCTTCCCCAGTGTGGGATCCAAGTCCCCTGGTTCCATGGCAGCCCCTTCCCCCTCTGAAGAAAAGGGTTCTCCCTCAGAGGCTGTGAATTCCCTCTACAGAGACCTTCTCATGGTGCTTCCTCTCCTCCTGCAGCAGCACATATAAGGGGCTGAGTGTAGAATGAGACTGTGCTGACATCCTCTGCCTTCCATGGACCTCAAACCCCATTTTAGAGGCCAGCAGGTGAAGGGTTGTGGGGTGTCCCCCCCCTGCACCCAGATGCCAGGGACATGCTCACATCTGCATCTCCTAGCCCTGACTGTGACTTCAGAGCTGGGCCCACCACTAGCCTGTCTTTGTGGACCACAATGACATAGTCTTCCGGGTTTGGGGGAAGGGGTGAGAAAGAGCTAGAAAAATATGTCTGTGTGTGAAAAGGTGACACTTGGATAAATAAAAAGTGAGACACCAAGTTGGAAATTAGATGTGAAGCCAGGTTCATCAGCAACTGATCGGATAAGGAATGGAGAATTCTGAGTTGTAAATGCAAACAGATCTTATAGCATAAAGTAAAAGAGACTGATTTTTATTTCTTCCAAAAGAAAAGAGAGAGAGAGAGAGAGAGAGAGAGAGAGAGAGAGAGAGAGAGAGAGAGAGAGAGAGAGAGAGAGAGAAAGCCATTTCCATGGAATGGACTAGAAAGCCCAGAGCCAATCCCAAGTGTCTAACACTGTGATGTATGGTGCAGACATTCCACAAATTAATGAGCAATGGAAAAATTCATCACTAAGTAAAGCTGTGCAATTATTTTCTCTATTTGGGAAATAAAATACCTACAATTTTTTATCTCCCTTTATACCAAGTGCCTATATCAATGTCAGGTGGTTTAAATGCAAAAACAAAAGGCATATTAATAACCACCCAAAGTAGAAATGGTTCATGCTTCCAACTGTGGTGTGGGGGAGGGGGGGCTGTAACTGTCACAGCCAGAGAGATGCTCTGGGAATTACAAATATAATTGACTAGAAGGAATGTGTGTCAAAAATTCTCATAAATAAAACATTCACAGAGGCAGAAAGGATTTTCATAACAAAATGTTGGCACAATAAAAAGTGTTAAGAGTCCATTTATGAAAGATGAAGTTCAAAGGGCAAGCTTGGTTCCAAATGTCAAGCTTCCACATAATAAAATCAGTGAAGACACAGAGACCAGGCATTCTGCACTCATCTGAGCAGCTCTTTATAAACATGAGCCCTGACGGACGTGGCCTCAGATCTCTTTCACACAGCTGGCCACCCTGTCAAGTGGCAAACCTCTATAGGAAGCCATATTCTGCAGATCCATGAGGGTTCAGACTGTTGGAGTCTGAACTCCATTTGCTTGAAATTTATCCCAAGAAAATGATCGAAAGCTATGCTCAAAGTATGTGCAGAAAAATGTGCCTTGTGCAGAGAGAGAGAGAGGGAGGGCAGAAGGAGGAGGCAGGAAAGGAAGCTGTCAAAAGCTCCTGCTTCGGGGGAGCAGTTAACCAAATTATATTCCATTCATTAGCTGGATTATTAAGCAGTCATTAAACTCAATAATTACATTGACTGTTGACTAACACAGGGAAATGTTTAGCATATAATCAGTGTAAAACTATGGCACAGGATTATATAGATATATAATAAGATCATTCAGCATAAGTAAGTGAATGAGAAGAGATGTGCTTTTTGGACATGTTTCCCAAAACCTGACAGTGGCTTCTAGAACTGTTAGTAAGACTTAAAAAATCCCCAAGTAGTCGTCAAACTTTGTTCCATGTTCAAGTGTCAGTGCTTATGGCAATTTATCTTTAAAACCCAGCAAAATACATGAATGATAGCACATGAGCCCTTCGGAGCACACCTACCATCCAAGAGTGTGCATTTCTTGCTCAACAAAGAAACCCATGTTGAACGTGCTGGCCCACACCTGTGATCCCAGCACCCAAAGGAGGAGACAGGGCAGCAGAAGTTCAAGACCAGCCTGGGCTGCTTCAGACCCCAAAAAGAAAGAGATTCTAAACAATAAGACATTTCCAAAGAAAAAAATGGGTCACCTTAAGGAGGTTGTTCCCACATAAGCAAGTTTGGTGGGGGTTGTGAGGGGGGCTAAGGGATAGGTAGGAAACAGTCCGGCCTGAGGGGGTACCCTAAGGAATGAGTGTGTTTGCACTCTTTGTGATTCCAGTGCCCACTGGAATAAAGGGCCTTCCTCATCTCTAGCAAATATTCCCAGGCCTGATTGACGCTGAAGTCTTCAGCTCTCTCTCTCTCTCTCTCTCTCTCTCTCTCTCTCTCTCTCTCTCTCTGCACCATTTCTGGTCTTTAATCACATTGTCATCTGTTGCCTAGTAGGGTAAATCTAAACCTTTTCCTCCTACTGTGTTCCCAACCCTGTTTTTCTTTCTTAACATTATCCTGACTCTTTTTGCCCATTTCCACATGGCTTTTAGAATGTATTAAGTGCCATTAACGAGCAAAACCAAAAACCTAGTGAGATTTTGATTAGGAAGGTATCGGGTTTGTTAATCAGTTTGAGGTGAGCTGACAACTTCACATTATCGAATCTTCAGGACCCTAACATTTCAAGGGTGGTTGAGTCAGAAACTTTGATTAATGAGAGCGGTTAGGAAAAGTCGTTGTAGAGATGGTTTAAAAACAAGGAGAGGGGGGTTGTCATGGAAACCAAGAGAGCAAGCGCTTCCCAGAAGGGGAGTTGATCAACAATATCAAACCCTGGAGAGAATTCCAATAAGACAGGCATGGAAAAACACCCACTGGAGGTGGTAATTAGGGGGTTATCGGAGCCCGCAGCAAGCGTGTTTTCGGGGGTGTGATGGAGCAGAAACCTGACCACATTGCCTGAGGATGACAGATAGTCAGAGGCAAAGATGGCCTTGGTGCAGAAGTTTAGATAATTAAGTTCAGATAATTAGAAAAGTTTAGAGCAGGTGTCTCAGAGCTGGAAAGCAACTTGTGAAGCCAAGAGAGAGTTTTCAACTCAATTCAAGATCTTTGAGCTTCTCCAATGGGGTTGATGGGGACCATGGAAAGGACATGGGTGTCTGCCCTCATGGGGCTTCTGGTCCAGATGGGGAAACAGACCCTAGTCAAAGCAGCAGAATAAATGGTGACCATGAACAGGGGAGAGAGGTTTGCTGAGGCTTCCCTGAGACCTGAAGGATGAAGGGTTGGCAGGACTCGGGGCAATGGGGGTGGGTCATCTAGTTTGGAAGGTTTGGAGCTTTGTCCCAAAGCATGAATGAGACATTTAGACACAAGGACATGTCCTGATCCCTGTGTTAAAATTCTCCCTCTGACCTCTGTCTAGTAAGGGAATCACAGTGGGTACAGATAGGTAGTGGGGAGGCCTTCAAGAGGACCCAGACCTGGAATGATAGTGGCCAGACGGGACACACGTGGAGGAATGGAGAAGAGCTGGAGGATGGGGCACCTGTGGGAGGTCAAAGCTTTGGACTGGACAAGGAAGGACAGTAGTTGTAGAGAAAGCCCCCTAGCATCCACTGGTCAGTGTGGTGTTTCCATATGAAGGGAGGCTTTGGGGAGGGGGGAGGGTGAGGACAAAGCGTTGTCTGTTGAACATCTTGAGTATGAGAATCCTTGAGGACTTGTAGCTTGAGGCCAAAGAGATGACTCAGGTGGAGACAGAAGGCTTCTGGGAAGGTAGGGAAGCAGACAGAGCAACATTAGGAAATGAAACCTACGTGCCTGACATAGTGGCACATGCCTTGAGTCCTAGTACTGAGGAAGGAAGCAAAGGCAGGTTGATCTCTATGAGTTTCCGGACAGCCAGGACTACGTGAAGAAACCATATATATATATAATATGTATGTATTTTAATGAAAGAGGGAGGGAGGAAGGAAGGGAGGGAAGATAGAGAGCTGGGGAGCTGGCTCAAATGATAACATGCTAGCCATTTCAACATGAGGACCCAAGTTTGGATGCCCAGGACCCACAAAAAAAGCCAGGTAAATTCAACTCTAGGACAAGAAAGACTGGAGTGTCCTGGCTGAGCTTCAGGTTCAGGGAAAGACTGTGTCTGAAAAATATAAGATAAAGAATGATTGAGAAAGGCACCTGATCTCAGACTCTGGCCTCTATACACACATGCACCCACATGCATGAACACACTCACACATGTGGGGGGCATTCATACATAGAGGAGAGAGGCCCAGGCCTTCCCAGACAGACCAGCAGGAACTAAATTTGGAGAGGAGAGAGACAAGGGGACCACAGGGGCATATGCCAATAAGGTCCCAGGAGCCCAACAGGGAGAGAGAGTGTTTCAGAAGGACAAAGAAGCCAGGCAGGAAGCCAGGGAACACTAGGGCTGATTGCTGGCCCTGGACTGGCCTCGGGAGCCAATTTGCAGTGTTTCAGAGAGCTTGAAGGAAGAGTTAGGAATGAGGGTGACCTAGGGACCACCTGTGTGTGGGAAGAGGGCATAGGGGACAGAATGGGATCTGGTAATTAGTCACTGCAGAGCAGGGGGCCATTGGCTAAATAAGGCCTTCTAAGCGAAGAGTCACTACAGAAGGAGCTGTCTTCCAGATGGAGTCCACGTGTGGCTTTTTATAGAGAAAACTGTCCCGCTTCCTTCCAAGGAATGTACATGTGACCCTTGGACTTAACTGTGGCTCTCTTTGGCAGAAATCTCTGTCTCGTTTGTGTTTGAATGAGACAGCCTGAGACAGTTGATAGGTGTCTGCCAAAGAAATATTTTCTGATTTGAAATAAAATGCCTGAAATGTGAGGTCAAAAAAAATCTTAGCCTAAAAGTTTACAATCAATGGAATATACAAACACCATGTGTGCAAGCTAAGTGTGACAGGGGAAAGAGACTTGGAGGGATAGGGTGCATCTGGTAGCTTTGCACAAAGGGCAAGGACCTCAGTGAGACACTGGACTCCACTGTGTACTCATAGTTCATAGCCATTGACCAGGCAGATAGCTCTGAGCCTATTGAGCAGATTAGTGACTAAAGACTAGCATGTGAGTGACAGAGGGGACTCCACTCTGCTCAGGTTCTAAAAGATGCTTTGGATGCCCCTGCTTCCCAGGACTTACCCCTTCATGAGTCTCAGGATCTCCCAGTGAATTCCCTCCAGTCTGCTCTCTCTGTGTAAACTCTGCTACTTGGTTAAGTTTTGACTCCAGTCTCCAAGCTTTGGGGACTCCAAAACCTTTCCTTTCTCAAGCCCCAGAGCCAGCCCTGAAAAGCTGTGGCTTTCATTTCCCTGGCCATCATTTAGACAATACTCCTAACAACTGCTTTTTGTGCCTGGGACTTACAAAAGCCACCCAAGTGCCTCCAGTCCAGGCAGGGCAGAAGACTGATGTGCCAACTCTCCAGAGCAGTGTGCCCAGAAGCTCACACAGAGGGTGGAGGGTGAGGAGAAGGACATGAGGGTCCAAAGAGAGAAAAATAGTCACACACTTCACAGAGCTGAGTAGAGGCTCTACCCCACCCCAAGCAGGGAAGAGAGAGGATGTGAGAGAGATATGGACGGATCCAGATGTTGTTTGAAAAAGCAAATGGGGGAGAAATAAAGAGAGAAGGAAGGGAGGGAGGGAGGGAGGGAGGGAGGGAGGGAGGGAGGGAGGGAGGGAGGGAGGGAGGGAGGGAGGGAGGGAGGAAAAGAAAATCCACTCTATTTTATGGTAAAAACATTGGCATCAAGTTCAGCTATATTAAAAAATTCAGTTAAACACACACACACAAACACACACGCTCACATACACACAAACATACACACATACTTGAATAAAGCAGACAGATTCACCTGGATGAGACTCATGACCTTAAAAGTAAACTAAGCAAGTGAAAAGAGAGAGAGAGAGATTTGAAATTTCTAAATTTAATTGTAGGAAAATTGAAAATAACATTGCGGCTCCATGCAGAGGCTAATATCCTTGGTGTTTAAGAGCCCCACACAAATTGAGTTTTAAAAATTCAAGTCACTGCTGGATAAATGTGAACGGGTAAGAACACTCATTAACACAAGATTAATTTCTTATGGCTCATAGGTTGAACCTATTTCCCAATATCTAATTATTTTTTAAAAAGTAAATTAAAACAACAGCAAGATAACACTGCCCGTCACTGAGTGAAGAGGAAAATTTTAATGAGAATACCCCATGCTGGCTAGGGTGTGAGGCGCACACAATCCTGCTGATGGGAATGTAAATTACGCCGCCTTTGACCCAACAATTACACTCCTAGAGCTCCATCTGAGGGAAATTATCTCAGACTGACAAAAGATTTATTTGCAAAGGGAAGTGTGGCCTTGTTTATAATAAAAAATGAAAACAACCAAAATAACCAACTATCAGGAAAATGCTAAGCAGCTTGCTTTATATCCACTCATGTGGACAATTCTTTACAGACTAATTGTATTTTTTACAAAAAGCCCTGGACTATTCTTCATGGACTAATTATATTTTTTCTCTCTTGCTTTTTAACAAAAATCTCTGGAAAATTCTTAAGATATATAGGTATAGATACAGTTTTTGTTTTTGTTTTTTTTTTTAAGGTGAACAACAACAGAGAAGCTGGGATAAAAATTGCATATAGAATATAATTTCCACCATGGAAACAAAAAATCCCATCCAGAAAAAAAAAAAAAAAAAAAAAAATGAAGTGTTCTGGGGCCCTGAAGCAAAGAGTGAGGCACCGGGATCGTGGGGGTGTGAGAGAGCAGAGACATGAATGGAAGGTGCCCAGTGGGTCCTGGCTGCAGTTTCCAAGTCAAAACCATTATCTCTGGACCAGCTTCAGCCTGGCTGTCTGGTGGAGCCTGCCCCAAAGCCCAGAAGAAGGGTTGCTGTGCCACTGAGCTTTAAAAGAAGCTGTTTGGTCAGTGTATCCAGGGTACAGTGTTTGAGAAGGTGCCAGAGAGGAAAGGGTTGGCCAGTTGGGCCAGGACACTCTTGAAGGCCTTTTTGTAGGGAGCCTGGGATTTTTTCCTAAAGTCAAGGAAGAGCCAGGGAAGGTTTGGGCCTTTTTTTTTTTCAGACAGATGACCATGTTAGTGAGGTCTCTCTTCTTGGCAATACTAGCTCAGCCACAAAAATAAAAGTAAAACATAAAATGGAGAAAACCAGAAACTGTGACGAACAGAACATACAAGGACATTTTTTAGCTCCCAGAGTTAGGCAAATAGTTTTTAAATTCACCATAAGAGGACACAGGGATAAAAGCATGAGCTGTAAAAGAACAAGCGAACAGAGCTGAGATGGCTCAGTGGGTACAGAACCCGTGGCTGATGTCCCATCCCTGAAACCCACAAGGAGAAAATTGACCCCTGTAGAATGTCCTCTGACCTCCACATGTACGGAGTGGCATGCCTTTGTGCAAACGCCCAATAAATAAATGAGTGAAACACAAAAGTTCAAAAGAACAAATTGACATAGCAGATCATAAGAATCAAGAAACTTGTGCTGTGAATTAGCTGTGAGTTAGCTCTGTAGTGGAGCGTTTCTCCAGCATGCCCAAGGCCCTGGGTTTGATCTTCAGCACTGCAGAAAGTAGATAAATTACACTCTTTGAAAGAGCCACTGTCAGAATAAAAAGACCAATCACAGATGGAAAGGAGATATTTGCAAATAATATGTCTAATGAAAAGACTTATGATGTCTCAAAACTCAAATTAAAAAAATAGCCAATAAGAAAAAATAAGCAAAATATCTAAACAGACACTTCCCCAAAGATAAACAGATGGAAACAACCCTGAGAGAACCTGAGCACCATTTGTCAGTGGAGAAAGTCGGGTAAAAACCCCAGGAGGCAGAGGCAGGTTAGGAAGATTGCTCAGTGGGTAAGAGCACCTGTTGCCTTGACCAAAGAGGAGAATCCCCCCACCAGTGTTAAAGCTGAGCATGGCCGTGTGCTCTTATAGACCCAGCACTGTGGGGGCAGAAACAAGAGGCTTTGCTGAGGCTTCCTGTCCATCCCCCAACTCCAGTTTCGGTGAGAGGTAATACAATGGAGAGCAGGGTATCCAGCAGCCTCCTCTGGCCTCCACACACACCACACATACATGTACTAACACACACAGGAGAGAAGAAAAATCCCGGTGTGCCTATTAGGCTGTCCAAAATTAAAAACACTGACCATGTCAAGTGTGCGTGGAACAACTGGCACAAGAGAAGACTGTGAAATGGTACAACCACTTGGAAAAGAGGTTTCAGATCCCATTTACCATGTGGTCCAACCATTCTTCTGGAAATTAACCAGAGGCATGAAAATATGGGCCCTTTCAAAGACTGGTATATACATGACCATTCAGAGTTTTATCTGTGAAAGCCCCAAACAGCACACATCCATCCTCAGGAGAATGGATAAGCAATCCTAAGGGACACAATGTGGATAAACCTCAAATAATAACACAGAGAAAATAGGCCAGACAAAAAAAACAGTAAATGGGCTATGGATCCATCTGCATAAATTCTATATACTATAGAGGGTATGCAGTGGCAGGCTCAGTAGTAGCCTGGGGAATGGAGAGAGAGGGGTAGGTAGGGTGAAATGTGCAAGGAGTCACAGAAGACTTAAGAAATCTCAGGGGTCGATGGGTGTGGCCTCTTGGCTTGTACTAAGTGTAAACAGGTGTCAGAATTCATCTGATAGTACATTTTATGTGCTGGTTTATTTGCATGTAAGTTATACCACAAGACACACACACACACAACGATAAAATAGCTTCTGTGTTGCCATGGCTGAGTGTCAGGAGTTCTTCTCCATCTCTCACCTCCCCATTCCGTTTCCCAAAAGCTCAAAATAACTCTGCTCTCCTTGAGTCAATGAATTCCTCTTTGTCTCGAAGCCCTTCCTGCCTTGGTGTCTGTTGCTTGCAGTCAGAACTGTCCTGGGGAGGAAGGATCTACCACTTAAAGTGTGCCAAGAATGCGGGCTGGGTGTGTCATCTCATTCTGGGGACTCAGAAATGGAGGTGGGCTGTCAGGAAAAGGTTTCCTAAAGAAGCTACTACCTGAGTTGATATCTCAAGGAATGGGGACTTGGAGAGAGAGGGCTCTCTGGCACAGGACAAAGGCACAGAGCAGGTGTTTTGTCACCTGTTAGGTGTCCCTGAGTTTTGGATGAGGCGAGACATGGTGGGAAGGGCTAAGGGCTACTGTCAGAGTAGCAAACCCTGACAGTCAAAGAACATGACTGACCTTGTAGGCAATGCCGAGCCAAGGAAGACTTTTGAGTAGCAAGGGTCATGTTATAGGTTGCTTTGCTTTGTTTTATTCAGGGTCTCCTGTGGCTCAGGCTGGCTTCAAATTTACTATGTATCCGAGAATGACCTTGAGCTTCTGATCTTCTTGGCTTTCTTGCCTCGACCTCCCAAAGGTTGGCATTACAGGCGAGTGCTACCATGCCCAGGCTATTCGGCTGGGGTTTGAAGCCTGGGCTTTATGCATACACACTACCCACTGAGTTCATCCCCAACCTCTGAGTTATGTTTTAGTGGAACTCTCCCTGGGGCTTGGGGAAGGAAACAGACCAAAGTTTACTTTGCGAGGCCTGTGGACACCTCGGAGAACTAACCATAAGGGACTTAGGTTGAATGGCTTGGCTCTCAGGATATCTCAACTGGAGATGGAATTGAGGTGCTCACTGTAAAATCGGGCCATACTCAGGGAAATTAAAAGGTAACAGGTTTCCAGGCAGCACCTCAGAACCTTCACACCACCATTTCAGGGGTTGGAGGAGCCCAAAGCACCTTCAACAACATCAGAGAAAGAAATGTCAGCACCACGTGGCACATGAGCAGATCAGGCAGACCAGGTTGCTATGGAAACCGAGCTGGTGAGACATTTCTAGGAGAATGGGATCAGCAGGACCAAATGTAGCAGAAAATCCATGAATCCAAACTGATGAAGGCTGAATCTTTCCCCCTGATCTGGCAATTAGTAGAACACTGATGAGCGTAATGAGGGCCAGTTCACCAGGCCACAGGCCAGACAGGGTGTGGAGACACGGATACAGTTTAGAAGTAAGGTAGGCCAGAGGTTGTGATGAGGCATAGGGAAATTTCCGGCAAGACCCTTGGACTCCTGCACTCCGAGTGGACTGGCAATGATGGGGCTTGCAAACACAAGACTGGAATATGACTTGGGACATTTGCATCTCACAAACACATTCTCTATGTAACTATGCAATACGGTAGACTTTGCCCTGAAAGTTTGTCTTACAGAAAAAAAGAAAAAAATAATAAGACAGGGTCTCATAACTGACTGAACTCATTATGTAGCCAAGGCTGACTCGAACTTCTGATCCCCCTGCCTTCCTGGGATGTTGGGATGCCCAAGTTTTGCAGTAACAGGAATAGAATCCAGAGATTGATGTATGCTGAGCAAGCTGTTTATCAGCTGAGCCATACCCCAGCCCTCATCCATTCACATGAGAGTGCCTCTTCAAACAGGAACAGGTACAGAAGAAATTGTCCTACATCAGAAGAGCAACAGAGGACAGACCTAGCCAGACAACAAACACGCTGCGTACCATGCCTGAGATAAACAAGCAGGGTGTCCTAGAGACAGATGGGTCTGAACTCTGAAACTTCGTCATAAGCACAGACCCCCGCAGGACAGACACTGATGTGGTCCTTACACCGGAGGTCGCCGTCACTAGGGAGCTGTAACTCTTGAGATGATGACACATGGGGCAAGATTCCAGAGGCTGGGGTGAGGGGACAAGGAGAGGCCAGAAGACAGATGTGAGCAGGAGGGCTTGCCAGCTCGAGACACAGAGCACCCCAAAGGCTGAATAACAGCGGCCCATGCCCAAGGAGGCCAAGGAGCTGGCTCACCCATGAGGAGGCTTTAAGGGTTTTCCAGAGCAGCCTCAGGGGACACTAAAGAACTCTGACCAAAGGAGACAAGTCAGACTTTGGCTGGGCAGACAAGAGGGATGAGGGAAGCTAAGCTGGGCTGTAGAGCCAAGGCTGGTCTTTAACTCAGCTACTTTCTTGCTTCTTCCATTTGAATGCTGGGATCACATGCCAAGACACGGGCCTCCGTGAAGTTAGTTATATATATCGTTGCTGCTGGTACGGTTTGGTTTTTTGAGGGTCTCACTATGTAGCTCTGACTAGTCTGGAACTCACCATGTAGACCAGGCTAGCTTCAAACTCCAAGATTAGTCTTCCTAATGTGCTAGGATTATAGGTATGTATCACCACACCCGGCCAGATAGGTATTTTTAAATAGAAACTCTTAAACATTAGTATTTTTAAAATAAAAAGATTTACATGGTTCAAAATTCAAAATAAATGTCTGGTGAAAAGTCTGAACTTCTTGTCCCTGGGTCTCCTTCACAGGGGTGCCTAGCACAGAAAAGAAAATTCATGCTGTAGAAATCTGGAAGCTGGAACCAAAAAATAATCTGGCATACAGACACTTCAGGGAAGGATGGCATTGATGGGGGAGGCATGTGCAGTGGTGGGAAATGAGGGTTGGACAAGAACATGTGTTTCATTGAATGGCAAAAAATGGAATTATTTTCCCTCTGCCAAGGAACATGAGCTGAGTGTCTTCTGGGGCCCAGTAACAACTGGAGCCCCATCGTCTGCCCCTCCTGAAGGGCCTCAGCACCTGGCAAAGTACACGAAGCCTAGCAGCTGCCAGTAAACACTCACATGCAGTGAATGTGGCTCAATTTTTCTTAATTACCGAAAGCAACTGAAGTGTCAAAGGGGACATTACTGGACCTTCTGGAGCTGGGGTGGGGGGCCTTGAGGGAGAAGAGTCTATGCTGGGGAGGGGCCCTAGGCTTCATACAGACAACACTGTCCTCAATACCTCCGAGAGCCCTCTTCATGGCATTGCTTCTTAATCTCAGAAATGCCCCATTCAGTAGAAGCAGGTGTTAGACTGGGGGTAGCACTAAGTATTGAAGGACTCAGGTGAGGGCTTCCCTGTCCCATATTCTTCCTCTTCCCTCTGTTTGTGACTCCAGGCTGATGGCTCCCTGTTCTGGGCCTCAGTGTCTCTGGTAATAGTCTGCAATAGACAGACATGGCCTCCTTTTTATCCATTGTGGGTGCCCTGGTTCCCACCTACAGTCCCATTGTTCTGTACACACTCATCATCAAACCACAGCAAGAGACATGTGAGAATGTAGGGCATCTCTGAATACAAGCTCCAAGAGGCTGATGGGTAGGAGTTGGGGTCTGGGTCATGATGACACCCATGGGAGGTGTTTCTAGGAGGTGGGCATGGTCACTGAGGGCTATGAGCTGTCAAAGTGGGTGGGAGTCGGGAAGGAATGATGCCCCTGAGTGTGGCCGTTGGGAGGCTTGGGGGTCATATGAGAGGGGCGTGGGTCCGATGGACACCCGTCCTCATGGAACAGGAGAGGTGAGTATGTGTGTGTTCTGAGAAGCAGCCTGTGACATGGAGCAATTAAGAATGTGACAATCAGAGAGCAGATGGAGCTGAGGGTACAGATATAGGGATTATCATCAGATAATCACAAGGGTTAGGTTGAGCCAGACTTAATTAAACCAGCTCTCTTTCATGGGGAACCTGATCCCAGTGTCCTTCCAGGGGCTTAGCGGTCTCCATCTATGGATGAGGGTGGCCTCATAGGTACCCTCTTGCTGAGACTCATGTTATTCTTCATCTTCTCCCACCCCTGGCCACCTGTGGTGGTCAGCACAGTGACAAGTTCTGGATGTACTGATTAGGTAAACACCTGAGGAACACGTCCTGTCCTGTGAACATCTGGCCAGTGTAGCTCACTGAATCTTTAATGATGTTTTCACATAACCACTAAGATATAGAACAATTTCAGTCCTCTAGAAGGTTCCATTGTATCCTCCTCCCAGAAGGTGACGTCAATCGCCGGATGGCTTTGCTTGTTCTTGAACTTCATGTGATTGATTCAGTGACTTCCTTCACAAAATGTATGAGCTATATCTGGGAGATTCAGCCATGTGACTGTGTGCCTAAATTTGCTTGCACATACGGGAGTGCATGCATGTGTGTGCGTGTATGTTCCTGGGGGTGAGTACACATGAAGACCAGAGGTCAATTGCAGATGATGGTCCTCAGGAACCATCTTCCACCTCTCCAGTTCTGAGATTGCAAGTGTGTGCTGCCTCAGCTGGCTTTTTATATGGGTGCCGGGATCAAACCTAGGTCTTCATGCTTATGTGACAAGCGCTGAGCCATGGCCCCAGGCCCTATTCTCTTCTGTTCTATGTAGGATTCCTTCAAGTGAATACACTAATGGCTCTATTTATCTCTCTACCCGTCTTCTGTTGGTGAATGTCTAGGTGGTCCCCAAAGCTTTGGTGTGGCAGATAAAGATGCTGTGGGCACTTCAAATGCATTCATCACTGGGGACCCTGTGCATCCAGTTCTGTTTGGCATGTTCTCAAGACAGAGCTGTTCCAGGAAGAAGGAATATGCCCTGCTTCTGTAGGAATTAACAAAGCTACTGTACCAGTTTGCAGTTTTATTTTTTTAACTTGGATTTGTTGGGATATAATTTACATACCGTGACCTTCATTCTTTTGCTGTGCAGTTTTTAAACAAACACATGTAACTACACAACCCCACAGAATGTAGATATAAACACTGAGCTAAGGGTTAAGCCAGTAATAGAATACTCCTGGCCAGAGGTTCCAAGCCTGCACAGAGTTTCAATGTGGCTAGTAAAAGGAGGCATGGAGATAAGTCTGTAATCCCACTATTCCAGAGACAGGGACAGGAAGGTCAGAGTTCTAGCATCTGCTAGCTTCTAGCATCTGCTTAGGCCAGCAAGTTCCTGTTTCAAAAAGGCCAAGAGACCAGGAGGCTGGAGAGATGGCTCAGTGGCTAAGTGTGCATACTGTTCTTACAGAGGACCCGCATTTCATTCCCAGCATCCACATGAGGCAGCTCACAAAGTGACTATAACTCTGGCTCTAGGAGATCCAAATGTCTCTGACCTCCGTAAGCACTTGCCTTTATGAACACAGACACACATAGACATAATCATTAAAAAAAATAATAAAATAAACTGGGTAGTGTGACGCATACTTTAGTGCCAGTGCTGGTGGGGGGATGGGGCAAGAGGATCTTTGAGTTCGAGGCCAGCCTGGTCTACAGAGTGAGTTCCAGGACAGCCACGGCTAGAGAGAAACCTTGTCTCAAAAAACCAAAAAAAGAAAATAATAATAAATGTTTGTAAACCAAAAGAGGGCAAAGAGAAGACACACTCACCAGAGACAGCATAGTTTGCCTTGCAGTACTGGGGACCAGGCAGGGCTTTGCATATGTCACTATTAATACTGAGCTACACCCCAAACCCTACCTTTTTGACATTTTTCTTTTGAGATAAGGTCTTGCTAAGTTTCTGGGCAAGTCTCAAATTTGTAATCTTCCTTGATCAGCCTCTGAGAAGGTGGAATTGCAGTTTTTGGTCACTACCTGGTGTGTCAAGCAGCTTTTTAAGGCTAGACCATTTTGCATCAAATCATGAACGTTCATTTGCCTTGCTTTGTCTTGGTGACTAGCATTGTGCTTGGGGTTGGGAGAGTTGCACATTTCAGCAGCACTGGTGAGAATATGGAGGTTCAGATCTTCAGCCCAGGAGTGTCAGGGCAACTGAGAGGGTGCCGAGTAGGAAAATGAATGATGAGTTCTCAGCTGGAGGGAGAGTGCCTTAGTTAGGGTTTCCATTGCTGTGATGAACACCATAACCAAAGCAACTTGGGAGGAGAGAATTGATTTGGTTTACACTTTCACATCACTGTTTGTCCAATGAAGGAAGTCAGGACAGGAACTCAAACAGGGCAGGAACCTGAAGGCAGGAGCTAATGCAGAGGCCATGGAGAAGAGGTGCACAGTGGCTTGATCCTCGTGGCTTGTTCACCCTGCTTTTTTATAGAACCCAGGACCACCTGCTCAGGGTGTAATCTGAGCTGGGTCCTGCCACATTAATTACTAATTTAAAAATACTCTACAGACTTGTCTACAGCCCGGTGTTATGGAGGCATCTCTCAGTTGAGGCTCCCTCCTCTCAGAGGACACTAGCTTGTGTCAAGTCAACATAAAACTAGCCATCCAAGGGAGTTAGACCACAGCAGAGAAGCCTGAACCCTTAGGGCTGGAAAGAGCCTGGTGCACCCACCAGAGTGATGGCTCAAGGATGCCCTGGATGATAGAATCCAAACAGAATTCAAAGAGTGGTCATTGGAGCTGACCACTCACTGTAATTGAGTTCCCGCTGATCCAGGTCAGGGCGTCAGCAGCAGACTCAGTGACAAGAATTTGAGTACCACTGATTTCTTCAAGCCATTAAGTGTTTACGGCATCAGGAAAGAGGATGGGGTGGGGTGAGGGAGCAAGGGGGAACGGGGTACCCAGAGACAGGTAAGAAATCAAGGAAGATGATGGTGCTGGGAACATGCAGGGGTCACTGTTGCAGAGAAGAGCTATTTAGGATTCTCAGAGACAGGGACAGTTGATGACATTACTGGCCGGGAAGGTTTCAAATGCCCTGGGAGCTTGGAGTGAGTTAGAGACTCTCAAGTGTGTAAAGCCAGGTCTTAGCCAAACCTGGGTGAGCTGAAGCCGGCTGGAGACCCCACATTGACAGCGACAAGACCCAGGCTGAGCAGAGGGATTAGAAGGGAACAATGCCTCAGTGTTAGACCGAGCTGCTGATGTGAAGTAATTAGTCCTCACCAGTAACTTTATCCATATCCTAGAGGAACATTGTAGGGGGTCCCAGGAAGGCCGGCTAAATCCTGTCTGGGGTCTCCAACAGTTAGTTGTCTCACTTTACTGTAGACTATGGTGAAAGTTCCCAAGAAGAAGATGGATAGCTGGGATCCTGATGGCAGCTTAGAAAGCCTCGGGGACAGTGGAGACTGTGACAAGAGAGTGAGACAGGGATGGCTTACTAGAGTGTCTTGCCCAGGAGGGCAGAGGACATGGGAGCAGCTGAGCATTGCTATGGGTGGAAAGGCGAAGAGAAATCGGGGGAAAGGAAAGGGTGTGAGGCCAGGAGGAGACAGACAAAAGACAGCCGGCCTTGGGCACAAGAAGGTGCTGGCCCATGACTGTAGAAACCTGGGAGGGACTGGCCACAATACCCCTCTCCCCCCCCCTCCCCCAGAGACACAGAGGTTTCAGGAGAACAGCTGTGGAGACTAGTGAAGGGGCCGTTGAATGGCACTTAGGACCCAGCTGAGGTAGAAGGAAATTAATCTGTGCTGGTGCCAATCAATCAGCATGGTGATGTGATTGGCATCCTCCAGCGGAAAACAGATGTTGCTCTGCTTCAACTCCATCACCATCTTGTTTAGTCTGCCTGGCAACCAACATCCCCCACACACACACCCCACCCTGTGATTTGCAGAGAAAGAAACTGAGCCCAGAGAGAGAAAGCCTAAGTGTTGCACCCGGCAGTCCTAGGACCTTGTACAGTCACGCATCTTCCCCAGATCTCCAGCACAAAATACACAAAGTCTACTACCTGAAAGCCCAGAATGGGTTTTGGTTCAATTGAACCTGAGTAGCTCTCCAAGACTTCTCAGGGAAACTTCAAGAAGTGACCTGAGGTTCAGAGACTATGTGTGAGTGATCTAAGTCACCTGGAGCCTTGAACAGCAAGTGTGGCAATTTTAAACTATGCCTGCAAATTCTTTGGCAATTTTCCCTCAGAAGCAGAGCCCCCGATGTGGTCAGGACTCCGTGACTGGTTTCTAACAACAGGACACAACTGGATTGATAGCATAGAATTTGGGGATTATCACTTCTGTGGGGAGGGAGCCAGCTGCCATGCCCTGGGGACCCTGGGAGAGCTCTGTGAAGAAAGCTGCAGGATGAGGAACGGTGGTCGATAAATGCTATTTTGGTATTTGGAAGTGGACAGCTGCAGTAATAAAAACCTAAAGTTTGAGAATATCCTTGGGACCATATAGCCGAAGAAAGAAGAAGAGAAGGATGTGAGAACTGAAGCGTCTTAAGGGAAGATGTCGAAGGACATGTCCTTTGGGGAGCTAGTGATGAAGGCAAAATGGAAAAGATGGGGTCTTCTGAGGCGGTGGCAGAGTTTGTAACGCCCACTCACAGTAACATAAACAGTCAGAAACTGGCCTAATGAGATGAGCCTGGTGATCTAGTTACAAGGTTTCCAGGCAGAATGTTGAAGATGCCATCTGGTTTATTTCTGGTGTTTGTAGTGAAATGGGATGTGAAAGAGATAAACTGGCTAATAGCTGTCAAACACAGAGAAAGCAGGCCTGCATTCTTCTGAAATGCTGGGCTTCTCTGGGACACAGGATGTGAAGATTAAGACTCAGCCTTTGGCTGGAATGTAGTTTAGATGTAGAACACTTGACTGGTGTGCCCTATAAGTGGATTCTATGCCCCAGCACCAAAAAGGAAAAGAAAATGTCTTTGAGTAAAATGAAATTCAGAGAATCTTAATCTATTCTGGGTAGCCCTGATCAAATCCCCGAGGCTGATCAAGTTGTGTCAAGGTGTTTCCAGCCTTTTTAAAATTTATTTATTTTTGATTTACTTAGCCAATTATTTTGGAGCACTAAGATCACGGACTGAGAAATTTTAGCCTGAACATTTCTCAGCGTGCTCAGAGAGAGTCAGGCTTAATGTTCCCTAAACCTACCCTTTGGTGATCACCCAAAGCACTTATCTCTGCCCAACTCAGGAAAGAAGACCACTGGGACCTACCCTAAAACAGGTTACTCATGGAGCCCAAAAGGAGAGAAGCGATTGACAAGTCGTTTAATTTCTTGCCAGGATTAAACTAGTGACAAGGAAACTCCAGATGTGAGCAGTGTCTTAGGTCCAACCAAAGATTCCTGGACAGGCCAAGAAACAGGCAAACAAACAAACAAATGTAACCCAGAAGCATAAGAAAAATTAAATTAAAAAAAAAAAGATTTAAAACAAGCAGACAAAAGGGTGCAAAGGTGTTAAAGGGTTTTTATGGCTGTACGGCTGTGCACTTAAACAAAGCATCTCTCCAAGCAGAAGCAAAGTCCAACAAGGACTGTGGTTTGGCTCTCCTCACACCCTCTACTGGATGCTGTTAAGGATGAGTCCTGAGTGAGGTCTGTCTGCCCAGGAGGTCAGCATGATGGAGAAGTCCCAGCCAGGATGCAACAGGGAGATAACTGAGGAAGGCCTGAGGCCACCAGGATGAAGAGAAAGCAGGAGCTGATTCTGAGGACCAAGGAGGAACACACAACACTAGGACCTGCCCGGAGCAGGAGCTGAAAGGTCTTAGAGAGAGGTGTGGAAGGAGGGCAGCACAGATGGGCTGCGGGAGGCAGGAGCGGGAGGAGGCAGAGATGGCTCAGGCTCCCGCTGCGACCTCCAGCAGGCAGCTGCAGTGCCTATGAGAAAGACATTTCAGTGTGTGAAGAAGACCCACTGCGTCTGAGGTGTCTGTGGACCTGACAGGGAAGAGAGGATTCAGCCCCCAGAGGAGGGCAGGATGAGGTCATCCCAAGAGGTAGGAGACGAGAGATAGAGACTCTCAGAATGAACTAGCCTCTCCTTGGGCAGCTGGAGAGGCAGGCCAAAAGATGAAATGTCCATAAGAAGATGAACTGGGAGCCAACCCAGACCATGCTTTAGAGATGAGCCTGCATGTGTACATGCATTCACAAATCCTGAAAGTACACATGCATGAATACACATGCATGCCATGCATGCACATGCACACATGCCCTGCACACAATACTCTCACAAACCCTTGTGTTCACGTGTATATTTTGTATATTCACACATACATAGAAATGTTATGCATATATACATGTATGCCAGGCACACACACACATACCAGTGCACACTCATGCATATACATAGCATTCCCTACATATATACATGCATATTCACTTTACATGTACATACACATATCTTAATTACACATATAGGTATACACACCCTTCAGTACACATGCACACACACATGCCCTGCATGTGCAACATATATATAGAGACAGCACATTACACACACAAATATACCATAGTCTTCACAGCACACACATGCACATATACATGCATATAACATATCTTGTATGCATATACACATGTGTACGCACACAGCAGGAATAATACACAAACAGAAAGTTGAGCAGGCTCCGTGGGAAAGCAGTATAGCATGTGGCTAAGTAAAGACAGGAAGGGAAGAAATTCAGAGACAGACACACACAGGCAGGCTCTGGTATGCACACACAGGAAAGAGGTTCCTGTTTATTTTTTCTTCCACAAGAAATAATTTAAACAATTTAAGATTTATTTGGCTCGTGCTTTCCAAGAATTCCATGCATGGTCAGCTACTCTGCTGCTAGGGTCTGCGATGATATATTTTTATATTTAATAAAACCAGCCTAAAATACCAAAAAGCAGATCCACCACAGCCAAGCCAGGAGAGTCAAAGAGTGATGGCTCATGCCTTTAATCCCAACACAGATAAAACCAAGTGATGACCTACGACTTTCTTTAATCCCATAACTCCAAAAACAAAGACATTTCTGTGTTTCTGTAAATTGAAGCCTAACCACCAAACAAAATGACTCACACCTTTAATCCTAACTCTGAGATTATAATACAGAGTTAACCCCAGAAATAAGACAACTAAAAAACTATTTAAAACATAGACAAACATTCTAATATTCATAAAAACAAGTCAAGTAAAGACTCAAAAAGATAACTTTTACCCTAAAAAAATTAGCTAAATAAAATGTAACTGTAATCTGTTCCCCTCTCTGATATTCCAGCTTTTCCGTAATACATAACTCTAAATTTTCATTAAATGCCAATTAAAATTCATAAACTGTTTGGGCCCATGGCAAGGTGTCTTAGAAGGAGGTGCGAAATCTGAGCCCAGATAAAGGGGAAGGAGGGCAGAGTCAAAGAGAGATGTGATCCATCTACCCAAAAAGCAAGTTGTAAAAAAAACAAGCCATGGGCCACATGACAAGACTGATTAATAAAAATAGGCTAAATTATGATGCAACAGCTAGCTAACAATATGCCTGAGCCACAGGCCAAGCAGCATATAATTAATATAAGCTTCTATATGTTTATGTGAGACTATGGATGTACGGGTTTAAATCATCGGCCAGACGGGCCAAAAACCTACTATTACAAGGGTCTCTGATGGTAGAGGCCATCAAGGCAGGGCTAGCACACAGAGAACAAAGCTGCGCATCCCACAGCAGAGAGAACAGAAAGAGACCAGGAACAAGAGATCATTCGAAGACCTGCCCACAATGACCTATGTCCTTCAAACAGTCCCTGCCTCCTAGTTCATCGCATCCCAGTAACACTAACAAATTCTGGATCTACCCATGGATCAACTAACAGATGAAACTAAAATCCCCATGGTTCTCCTCTCAGTGACTGAATCTGCCAACATGAGCCTTTTAGAGGCCACTTCCCATCCAAACCAAAAAAGCATATAGACCCACATATGCAGGCCATTCCAGAACCCAGGCTCTGGAAGATGCTCAGGGTTTGTGGTAGGCAGATTGACGGATGTCAGGATGAGTAGGCTTCCATATGACTTTCAAGTCCCTAGCACATGACGATTAAAAGAAGAGAACAGATCAAAAAACACCTGCATGTAGAAATAGTGATGGGAGTGGAGTGGGAGATACAGGCGGGATTGTGATAGATGGGTCTGCAGGAGGACGGACAGTGGGGTGGAGGAAGGCAGGGAGAGATGTGACAAGCCGGAAGAGCACACATGTACACATGCAGCCAGGCAGCCAGACAGGACAGACGGCTGGCCTGATGACCAATGGGGACCAAAGACAAGGTACGGAGAGAGGCCATTCACAAAAGCTGCTGTCACCTTGTCCAAAGAGCAGGGGACCCAATATTCCCTCATGGGAGAAGCCAGTTTAACCAGGCTACACCTAGGGAAAGATAAAAAAGAGAGATGACTCTAAGTTCTGACAGGAGGGGCCCATAAGCCACTGCTGGATGAAGAGGTCTGTGGCCAGATTTGTGTAGACTGCAATGGCAATGGCCAGACCAGCACAGGAGAACTGTGCTCCCTCCCTCCCCCTCCCTCTCTCCCCCCTCTCTCTCCCCCCTCCCTCCTTCCCTTCCATCCTATTATAGCCTTCATATCTATCTATGTATCTATTCCATATCTATTATCTATCTACCTGTCAATCATTGTCTATCCCCCATTTCATCTTCCAGAACGATTCACACCAATCTAATAACTGTGAATCATACAGGAAGATCAGTCCCAAGCCCACACTTGGGAGGCAGTTCAAAGCAGACTTCAGTCTTTCCTATGACGTTTCAAAGCTGTTTTTAAGTCAAATATGTTCACACCATTGCTGAGATAATTAACAATTAATTCTTCAAAGGAAGAGAAGGAAAAAGGGAAGCAAAGGGGAATGAGAAACAGTATGGGGAAGAAGCTGGCCACTAAACAGACATTCTGTCTGTCCTGCCATCCTCCCCGGCAGGTCACAAGACCTGGGGACACAAGATGTTTGTGGTCTTGTGGGAAGAAAAGATCTCCAAACACACACTGGGTCTGACTGTCAGGGGTATGTGCCTGTGGTCTAACCTTCCTTAGCTGTGAGCTAAGATCAAGTGCAAACACCAGCATGAAGACAGACAAGAGACTGTCCGTAACAGACACCCCATCACTATCTCTTGCAAGAGGTTCTTGCGGCTAAGAACAGAGTAGAAGTCTCAAAGCATGAAAGAACTTGGGCTGTTGTGGAAAGCCATGAGGCAAAATTAATCAGCTTGAACTTGCTCAGGGGGACAGTGGGGATGTGGCTGAGAGGAGTTAAGCCGGCAGACGGTGAACTCTCAGATGGGGGAAGTTAGAAAACTGGTGTGTCAGTCCTGGTCAGTGGTTAAGGCCATGTTGTACAGAAGATCCAAACTTGATTTTCAACAATCACATGGTGCTTACAACCATCCTGTAAGTTCAGTTCCAAGAGATCTGACAGCTCCTTCTGGCCTCCATGGGCACAAGACACACACACACACACACACACACACACACACACACACACACACACACACACACACACACACACGAGCATTCAAGCAAGCAATCTGGTGTGGATGAAAGGAGTGAAGAGACGGCACACGGACAGCACGGTGGTTCCTGCTTAGAACCACCGGTCCTAGATGCTATGGAGGAGCCCTGGCTGCTGCCGCAGGACTGAACATAGCTGAAGGAAGCAAAGAGGTGTCTGAGCCTTGATCGTTACGTGCCGAGCTGACAAGAGTAAAAACCGGTGCAGGAAGGGAGAAGAATGCACAACAAAGCCTTGTCCTCTAGTTCATGTTCAAGGGCATGGGCGTGCAGAGACAAGGCTATGCCTATAAAGCTCACGAGGCAGAAGTGGTTGTCTCACAGGGAGGAACTCCTCCCTCAGAGGCCAACAGGAAGAAGATTTAGAGCAGGAAGGTTACCCAAGGATGAGGGAAAGCCAGGAGGAGACACCGTATTAGATGCTCCTGGATGAATTCTCACTATCCACTGGGGCCCCATGGGCCAAGGAAGATGAAGAGGCAAAAGGTAGGTCATATTGGCTGAAAAATAGGCTCTGGGGGCTTTGCTCAAGATCCTGGGTGGGCTTCAGGAAGGCTGGGCTCGGTTACCACGGTTGGCTTGAGTTTGGGGCTGGAGAATTGATGAAATCCAGGTCTGTTCTGTGGATGAGAGAGGACACAGCGAGAGAGGAACGCTGGGTTGCCAGGGGCATAGCCCACTTCAAATTGGAGTGGCAGAGAGGGGCCTGCCTGGGATGGATAGTCAAGCAGATATGGAAGACTGGACAGGGCTGATGGGAGGAGAATGGCCCCACAGGTCTGGAGCCGTGCTGAATGAAGGACCTGGGTTTGTGAGTACAGATGTGTAGACAGAGTCCCTGAGCCCACTAGGAGCAATGTGACCCAAAAGCACACAAGAGAGGGTTTAAATAGAAGACTAAGGACCAGCACTGGAGAACACTGACAGAGGGACAGACATAT
The DNA here is from genome assembly GCA_033318265.1 of Phyllotis vaccarum. Classification (NCBI taxonomy): domain Eukaryota; kingdom Metazoa; phylum Chordata; class Mammalia; order Rodentia; family Cricetidae; genus Phyllotis; species Phyllotis vaccarum. Next base: position 184,395,506 of record JARWLC010000001.1, on the reverse strand, counting down.
AAGAGAAGGGTAGAGGAAGTGGCCTGGGCAGACCCAGACAAAGCACACACATATGTACTCACATGAACACACATGTACACATATGTGAGACCATCCATGCATGCGTACATGCAGTAAAGCTGAGAGAGGCTGAGAGACTTCAGGGGTTCCTGTCACTCATCATGCTGGGAATTGATCTTTTTGTCCCTGAACTCCCTGGGACATGGTTGGAGGCCTTGGAATTCCTATCTCCTCAGAATTCCCAGGGGCCTGCAGACGGCTGGCTAAATGGTAGCCATCTGTTCATTGGCCACAAAATGTCACAGCATGGGGCTGGGCTCCAGCAACCTTGAGAGGAAGATGCCCAGAAAGACGATGGGTGGAAAAGGCCCAAGTGTCTCAAGGCTTCCAGGGCTCAGCATTGTGGCACACTCTGCAATAATGATAACGGAGGAGTTGTGGGGTACAGAGACTGTGAGATAAATTTGAGTCCTGAATCTGTGATGTATGCCAGAGAAAGGGGATGGAGAGCTTTAGGGTACAGGAAGAAACTGGGGATCCTCACAAATGGCAGGAGGTGAGCTTGTATAAGAAGGAAATACAATGTGAGGGGAGGTAGACCCTAGAAGAGCAGGAGGTGAGGGGACAGGCCAGACCCTCCAGTGCTCATGAGTCACTCTGTAGCAGGACCTAGCCCCTGAGAGATGTGGCTCACATGCAAGGGCATGCACACACACTCAAGCATGCTGGGAAATACAGAAAAACTGCAAAACTCTACAAACTCCAGAAAGAGAGAGAGAAGGAGCTGAAGGGGAAAGTGTTGGACACACTCACGCACACACAGGCACACATACAGACAGAGTAGGGATGACGCACGAACTCCAAGCCAAATCCAATATGTTCTCTGCAGAGAGGAGGGAGCGTGGCTGAACGAGATGAAGGCAGAAGCCGCAGGGGTGTGGAGAGTGGAACATCAATAATAAAGTTACAAAAGAAATTGAAAGAGGGGGAAATTGGACCCTCCAGAGGCGAGAGGCAGGGAGGCAGGCGTGTGCACAGGGAGGGTGTGAAGCGGGGGTGGGGGGAGAGGAGAATAGACTAAGAAAAAGCTTGAAGAGAGAGGTCAAGGTGTGCTCACACATTCACCCAAAGCAGATACCAGGTGCAACCTTCAGGGAATGAAGGGAGGGATGTGGTGTGTTTGTGCTCAGACAGACCCACAGACAGAAACATGGTGGACAAATTCTAAACAGCATGCTGGAACCCAGAAGAACAAGGCAGAAGGAGAGACCTGCCTGGGCACGGGTGTGGTGAGCAACCTCTTGGAAAAAGAAAAACACTCAGTGCACATCCACAGGAGAGCAAAGCAAACCCAGGCCACCTTTCCACCAGAAGGGCTTGGGCAGGTGTTTAAACAGGTGCCCTGTGTCCGCAGCAGGTTGACAAACTGCCCTTGTGAAGGGGAAGAAGGAAATAACCCTCCATTTTGTATGTTTGCCCTTTTCTACACTGTAAATGCTATCATGGTGGCTGATTCAAGCAGCAGCATCCCACCAGTGCTAAAGAGAGTTGGGGGACACCTCACCATGCTCCGCAGAGACCCAAGATAATACCCAGGTTTAAAAAAAAAAAAAAAAAAAAAAAAAAGTCTCAGTGGCTGGGCTGAGGAAGTGCAGGTAAGAGTACTTGCTGCACCATCATAAAGCAGGAAGACCTGAGTTCAAATTCCTGGCACCCACCTTTTTAAGGCTCACACATTCCTATAACCTGGTGTGCTGTCGGGGCTGAGGCAGGAGGGTTACTGGAGTTTGCTGCATGCCAATCTAGCTCCAGGTTCAGTGAGACCCTGTCTCAAGACACAGTGTTCTCCTATGTCTTCTGGAGATGTGGGTATGCATGGACACACACACACACACACACACACACACACACACACACACACGCACCGCGGGTAACCCCTGCACACATAAGTTACATTCTTATTTTAAAATACACCCCAAACATTCACACAGATGCAGCTGTGTTTCACCTAGTGAGACAGTACCTCTGTGAGGATGGGTCACAGAAGCTGGTCATTGTGGCATCCTTTGAAAGAAGGAAAAAGGAAAACACATCAGCCCTGTGCCAATGCTTTAATTCTGTGTCCCAGAATTTCTGTTTGTATCCCATAGATAATTAAAACTCTCTGTGTGTGTGTGTGTGCGTGCGCATGCAAAGTTAGGAAGCCAAAGTAGGGAAATCTCAAGTTCGAAGCCAGCCTGGGCTATGTATGGACACCCTGTTTTGAAAAACAAAACACACACGCGCGCACACACACACAAACATTATTATTATTATTATTATTATTATTATTATTATTATTATTATTATTTTAATCAGAAGGGAAATAAAATAGAGGAAAGAAGAAGTGTGAATTGGCAGAGAAGGCAGGGCTCTTCAGATCCTTGGACCCTCTGTCTCTCCTGTAGCCACAGTGGTCCCCAACACTCAACAGATGATGACCCAGCTCTTGAACATCCTACAGAGGGTAGAGAAGGTGTCCCCCCAAACACACATCCCTGGGTCCCTCTGTGGCAAAGATGTGTTTAAGAAGGTCATCAGACTTCTTTAGAATACCCAGTGGTTGTTCTCAGCAGAGCTGTTGGGGTGGGATGGAGGAGGGAAACTTTTGAGCGTGGTCATTATGAAAGCAGAGACATCTCTGTCTCTATGGCAGCTCACGAAGAGGGAGGGTGGAGCCCGGGAGTGTATGGGAATAGGTGAAGGACAAACAGAAGATCGCTTGACAGACGGGTAATAAAATAAATTAGGAAAAGACCTCCAGGACCTCCAAGGCCCTGTTGGGCCATAGCGATTATGGGCTGGGTTGGCACAGGGGTAGGGAATCCACAGAGTCACAGCGGAGTGCCTATCTCCAGCTGTTCTATAATGCCAAGAGGGCAGGAGGACACTGAGAATAAAAGGTGGGAGAGAGGTGAGCAGGCCCACCTGCTGAGAAAGCCCAAGAGAGGGAGGAAGGAAGAGACAGCTGTTGTTAGGGCAACAACACTGTCAGGGAGCAAAAGGTGATGGATGGAAAAGGTGGGAGAGGGGCCGTGGCAGTAGAATGAGCGAGTAGGTAGATGGAGGGAAGGGCTTATGTGCTTCCAGTCCTGGAGAAAGGAGAGAAATGCATAGCTCTCCATGGCCTTGGTTAATCTGTGCTACTGGTGGGGATCTTGGGGGTTGCGGGTTGGCTCAATAGGCCACAAATGCCCTGAGCCTCAGTAGTCATGTCTGAGGTGAACCCAGAGATGCGGGTCATCACATGCTTTCACACACAGTGATGCTTTGAGTAAAAACATAAATTGTACTCACCATACTACTCTCTCACTGTAGATAATGGGTCTGCTTCCTCCAGGGACTCAGGTCCAGGATGGGTCACAGCCCATGAGATCTGGATCCTGAAGGAATGGCCAATAAGTGTTCGGTGTATGCTGGATAGATGAATGGATGAGTGGGTGAGTGGCTGAATAGATGGGTGAATGGATGGATGGGTGAGTGGACAGATGGATGGGTGGGTGGGTGGATGACCCAATATATAACTGGGAGGAAAGAAACTTCACAAATGACTCCGAGCTCCTGAATACTTGGCCCTGGGTTGTAACAATGTCCAGTGCTATTTAGAACAGAGACACATAAATAACATGATGGGTGGAGGAGTCTGATAGGATCTATGGCTTGTGGGAAAGGATGGGGGAATTTTGTCTGCAAGACAGGTTAGGCCCAGGGGAGCCTGGGTTAGTTCATCCGGGAAAAACATATGAAATGAGCAGAAAATCGTGTGCCAGCTCAGGGGCTGTGAGGCCTGAGAATGGGAAGAGGAGTCAGAGAAGAGACAAGGGATGCCCCGGCATTGAGCTAATTTAGCAGGTTCCTATATCCAGTGGCCATCGAAAAGACCGAAAACAGAAACAGGGGAGGGGAAGCAGAGAGGGCGTGGCCATGTGCATCGCGCTTTAGGGAAGAAGAAACATAGGTGTGTTCCTGGTGAGACCATAGCCAAAACAGACACAGTCCTGGCATATAGACACTGTGTGTTTGTGGACAGATAATTCATGGATGGTGAAGGGAAGGGAGGAGGGATAGAGGCAAAGATTAATGAATAGAGTATGTCGGAGAGGAAGAAAAATCAGCTGTGGCCATGCATGCCTACAACCTACAACCACAACCTCAAAACCAGGAGCTGTACACAGAGGAAGATCACCACAAGTTTGAGGCCAGCCTGAGCCACATTCCATGCCAAGACACTGGTGTGGCCGCCTTACAGGCTATGGAGCTGATCAAGACTTCCTCTGAGGAAAGGGAGGTGGGAGCCAGGATCAGTGAACGCAGAAACAATCTCAGAGCCTGAGATCAACACTCTGAAAGCTCTGGGAAAGGAGAGACACAGGGGAAAGGCAGCCAGCACGTACACACAGAGCAAGAATGACGCACAGCCTCTGAGCAAAATTCAATAACTCTCCTCTGGAGAGAGGAGGGGAGCAGTGATGAGCAAGATGAAATCAGATACAGGAAGAGAAGGCGGGTATCTGTCAACGAGGGAGTTAGGAGAGGGGAGTAAAATGAGCACCTGGCAGATGGGGCAAGCAAGAGTCCCAGCTGGGGTCCAACAGGTGCCTCACGCTACCTGGCACACCAGGAGCATGAACATTCTCAGTTCCCGCAGGCTGTGTGGGTGGGCGGATGGATGGATAGATGGACGGATGGCTAACAAAGGGCTCTGAGAAAGTTCCTCATCATTTTCTCTGCCCCAAGAGACTGGCCACACCATTGGCCATCAGTGGGCTCATTGTGGGTATAGCCAATGGCCAGCGTGCAGGAGTTAGGATATGATGAGGGTGTTGGTTCCCTGGTCTCCTTAGGTGAGGGCCAGGCGGCCCCCACTTTCCTGCAGGTCCTGGTCACTGCTGCCCTCGACCTTCTGCAGACAGAGATAGTCCTATTACTGTCCAGTTCTGTGTTTCTGCAGAATCTCTTCAGCTCCTCGGCCCATACATCCTGCAGTGTAGACCTTCATAGACTTTTGGCTGTTTGTTTGGGTCTCAGTAATGAAGCCGTAGCTATCCCAGAACTCACAGACAATCACCTGCCTCTGCCTCCCAAGTCCTGAAATTATAAACTTGTGCTACCATGCCTGACCTTTATTTTTCATTTTATGTGTGTGTATGCTTTGTCTGCAGGTATGTCTGTGTACCATGTGCATGCAGTGCTCTCAAAGAAAAAGCCTTTGGATCCCCTGGAACTGGAGTTACAGACTGATGTGACCTACCATGTGAGTGGTAGGAACTGAACCTGGATCCTCTGAAAGAGCCGCCAGTGCTCTTAACCACTGAGCCATCTCTCCAACCCCTGAGCTTTATAAATTTGTTAAAATGTTCCTACATTTGAGTGTCCCCTCACTTTCCTGTTGGGACACCCCCAACACACATACCACCATCACCACACTGGGACAGAGTATGATGATCACATCAAAAAGGAACAGAGAGAAACCAGAAGCTGAGAGGAACAGAGGACAAGAGGGTGACTCAGACCCCCAGGAAGGACTTTACTTTTTATTCAAAGATGACGCAGCCATGTATCACTTAAGATTATTAAATAACTAACTTTGGAACAAGTGGAGGCAGCCAGAAGAAGAAGACCAGAGAGCTTACAGAACAGACACTTCCCTCTGTCCACATCCATGCCCCTTCTGGCCAACTCAGTGCTGTGGACCCCCCCCCCCCCCCATGCAGACAGCCTGAGAGGTTCAGAGTGACAAAAGCCCCCAGAACTATGGCAAGGGGGCTGCTCATCAACCATTGCAATGGATGTGGGGGTATCCCAGGTGAGAAGAAATCCAGGGTGTGAGAGGACCATTGCAGGTAAGAGGGCCCTGAGGGGATTGGAGCAGAGGAAACCAGGAGGCTAGCTTTCCTGGGACCAAAGACAGGCTGTGGGTGGAGGGCCCTAGCAACTGGAGGGGGAGGTTGGAGAGAAAAGTTACTGGTAGCTTCCAGGGGGCTGAGAGGTGGGCACGGTGGACTCAGGTTATCAGGAGGAAGCCAAAGTGTGAGGTGGGAAGTGGTGGCTCAAATCCCAGAATCCCTTCCACTTCTTAGTGGCCTCCAGACCAACAGAAAGAATGGTCAGGAGCAGGTGGGGACTAAAGGTCAGTTGTGGGAATTGAATGAGTTCTGGCTTCTCTCTGAAACCCCAGGAGAGGAGAAGATTTTCCAGGGAGAAGTGCTGACAAATACAAAGGAAGCACGTAAGGACGGAGCTGAAGGGCAAGGGGGAGGGGCTGGCTGAGCTTGGAGTAGAAGGGGGCTTGCAAGGGAGGAGGAAGTGAAGGCTGGAGCCCAGAAACTCCAGGTGTGCTACAATTTAATCCTTGTGGTAAAGGCTTGCTGCAGTGCATAACCTTTAGTCAGAGGCATAACCTTTAGAGGTGGGACAGAATGGGAAATGTATGTGGGGCCTGGCCCCTCCCTTTCCCACTTTCATGCCTGAAGCCAAGGGCTTTCTTTCCTGCATACTTCTGCCAGGATATATCACCACAGTTCTAAAAACAACAGAGACCATCAGCCAAGGACTCAAAATCTCCAGAACTGAGACCCACATAACTCTCCCCCCCCCCATAAATTGATCCACAGGAGGGCATAAGGAACACAGAGGTGAGGGGAGGGAATCTTGTCTCAGGAGCCTCATGAGTAGGTGGCATGATCCAAGAATCATCTGTGTGTGAGGAGGCGCTAGAGGGGGATGACCTTCCCTGTGGCATGTGGAAGCCAGAAAGATGCAATACAAGGGGGAGAAGTGGGTAACACAGAAAGACACTCCCCAAAGTGTGACACCCAAAAGCCCTCTGAGAGAGCCTTTGTCATCCTCCATCACCTTAGGGTGTGAGTGGACTCAGATTCTTTAGCGCACACAAGGATTGCGAGTTCTCTGCCCTCAGCAAACAGAGTAGCTGCTCAGTTCACATTTGTTGACTTGGTTAAATGAATAGATAGATGGGTAAATAATGGATGGACGGATGATGGATGAGTTGATGATGGATGGATGATGGATGGATGATGATGGGTGAATAATGGATGGATGGATGGATGATGATGAGTGGATAATGGATGGATGGATGATGAATGTGTGGATGGGTGGCTGGATACGGGACAGAGAGACAGATGGTAAATAGATGGACAAACAGACAGTTGAAGGTCAGAAAAGGTGAGAGCTAGTCTTGCCCATTAACACACACATAACACAAAGAATCATAAACATGACTGGCATAATGGCTCTGGCACTTGTAATCCAAACATTAGGGAGTCAGAGAAGGGTGAGTCCTTGATACTTGCTAGCCAGCCACTCCAGCCTAAGGGAGCCGACTCCAGGCCAATGATAGACCCTGTCTCAAAACACGGTAAGATCCGTGCAGATGGTTTAGTAAGTAACATACATGACACAATGGCCTGAGCACTTGAATTCCTCATGAACTTCCAGAAGACATGCAAAAGTCAGGACTGGTAGCCTGGTCTCATAATCCCAGAGTTGAGGGGACAGAGATAAGCAGATCCCTGGAACTGACAGACATTGACTGTTGATTCCTGGCTTCTACATACACAGGCATAAGTATGCAGTCACCCACACACATGCACACGTGTGCATATGCATATACACGCACATGCTCACATGTGCATGTGCCCACACACATAAAGCAGAAATAATGAACAGACCAGAGAGAAATTCTATAAAGGCCCTCTGCTGAGCAAGAGGGGAGCATGGCTGAGGGAGGTGAAGACAGAGGGTTGATGACACACAGGAGTATGAGAGGGGGTGAGGTCTGGCGGATGGGCAATGAGGCCATTGCATTTGCAGGGACAATGTGTGCATTTGCAGGGACAATGAGTGGCATTCCAGGTGGCGTAGACAAAGCCCAAGGACACTGAGATGTGGGAGCTCACGCTGCTGCCCCCTCTTCTCACAGCAGTTCTGTGATTCTGGAAACGTCTCCATTGCTGATAAGTTGATCATAGCTCTTCTGGGCTCTATACGCCCTGCTCCCACGCTTCCACATCAACTCTTGATGAAGACACCTTCTTCAAATACCCTTACTCTGACGTCTATATGACAGGCTCAGGCATAGTCACAGAGACCCTCAGCCATATACTTTAAGTTCTGTGAATTCTTTTATTTTTATTTTATTTTATTTTTTTACAAATGCAGTAGGTCCTGGTGGACTTAAAAGATTATTCCTAAAGGGAGCACGAAGCAACACAACAGATCGTTGGTTTTCTCTCTCTCTCTCTGTCTCTCTCTCTGTGTCTCTCTATGTCTCTCTGTGTCTCTCTGTGTCTCTGTCTCTCTCTCTCTGGTGTGTGTGTGTGTGTGTGTGTGTGTGTGTGTGTGTGAGAGAGAGAGAGAGAGAGAGAGAGAGAGAGAGAGAGAGAGAGAACACTGAGAAGTCAGTCTTACTTAGAGAGTTAGGGCTTAACCAGAAGAAAGGTGTCCCCCCATGCCCTGCTCCCAGGGACGTGTTTGCTGTGCTGAGGCCCTAAGAGGGAGCTGGAGGGACGTCTCTGAGAGGACAAAGCAGGCCTTCTCCTCTGCACATTGTGTGAAGTTGAGGGGTTAGGAGCATGGCAGCACTCCAAAGGGAGTCCTCTTGTGCTGCTGCCCCTGGGAATTCTGGTGTGGTCTAGGCAAGCCTTGGAAAGAGAGAGGCAGCGGAAACAGTAGCCAGGGACCCAGACTGGGCCCTAGGGGAAGAAGACAGGAGCCCCCAGTATCCATGAGCCACTGTCTACAGATTCAAGAGACAGGAAGCTTGGAGGGGAATGGCTGGCAGTTTGTCAGAGTGTGCAGGAGTGGCCTTGTCCAAATGCTCCCTGACTTAGGGCAGGGAGGGGTACGGGCTCAGAGGAAGAGGAAAGACGTGGCCAGCAACACGTTGCCCCTCTGTGGATGAATGAGAACAAGGTCTGGAGAGATGGAGCAAGTTCCCCAGAGAGAGGATCCTAGAAGAGGCAGAGGATAGTGTGGCAGTTGGGTGACGATGCTCTGAGGACCCTGAGGAACCAGTGAAAGTGAGAGGAAGCTGGTGGGAAAGCAGACAGGAAGGGGAGGCTGCCCCTGCTGCTGTCAGGCTGTGAAATGCAGCCACACAGAGCCAGGTGTGGCGATGGATACATGGGGTCTGAGGCCACCATGGACATCTGAGCATCCTGAGGAGGGGCCACTGATGCCCTGGGAGTGGGTGCCTATAGAAGGACTCAGAGAGGAAGAGACAGTTGGAGATGCATTCCCCTGCTGGGAGCAGCCACATGGGAAAGCTGGGAGGAGGGTGGAGGGCCTGGAGAAATGTCTAGGACAGACAGACCCTGGACATGTGGACAATCACAAATCAAGAAGCACATACAGTCCTACACCAGTGACACAGGGTCCAGCCACTCTGTTTCTTCTGGAGTCTGAGCTCCCACAGAACACAGCCCAGCGCTTTGGGACTCGTGTCTTCAGCGTTGTTCCAGTGGGTGCATATTTGTTGATTGAGTAGATGAATCAGTGATGGATGGTGGATGAATGGTCTTTATATCAAAACACTCATGGATGGGCTCTGCCAAGGACTGATTGGAGTGGGGAGGGGGCTGCTGAGATTCCCCCTTAGAAGAGAGCTTGACAAGGAAGGGAGACAGATGGCGGTGGGTGGCAGGAGTCGGAGATGACTCGGGCTTGAGGGTGTGAGGTCCCAGGTGGTGGTGATGCTCCTCGCTAATGAGAACTGGGTAAGAAAGAAGAAACCGGTCCAGGGGAGGAAAGGAAAAGTGGGTATCGTGGAGTGTTGGCACCAGCCTCCATGATGCCATAGGTGGCAGGAGAGGGAGGGAGGCCGTAAGGTCTGGGGTACAGAGAAGCAGAGGGCCCATTCCGAGGCCTTTGTGGACTCATCCAAGAGGCCAGTGAACATGTAAGAGGGAAAGATCCAAGATAGGCACCCAGCCCCTGAGATGTGTGACTGTGTAACGTATTTAGGGAAGGATATAGAATGGACAGACCAACAGAGCCTGTAACATGGCCACAAGCATGGTGCCCATTCATGACCAATGTGTATGAATGTGTGTTCACACTCACAGCAAGATCTGGGAAAGGTGGAAGACCTCAGAGGCCTGAGAAGAGAGGATGGCAGCTTCGAGTCCCCGACACACACAGGGAGAGAGAATGACCCAGCAACTGAGTCACACTTCTCAAGATAGAAGAGAATAGGGCCGAGAGAGGGAGCAAGACAGAGTCAGAGAACAGAGAACCTCAGCGATGTGTGAATCAAATAGCCAGAGCATTGGCGCTGGATAGATGGCTCAGGGGTTAAGAACACCGACTATTCTTCCGAAGGATCCAAGTTCAAATCCCAGCACTTGGTGGCTCACAGTTCTAGGGGACTCAATTCCCTCACACATATATGCAGGCAAAACACCAACGTTCATAAAATAATAATAAATTATCTTTAAGAGGATACACACACACATTTGTGCGTGCACACACAAGCTAGAGCCAGGTACAAGGGGGATTGGGGAACAGAAACTGAAGGAAGGAGGAAAGAGGAACACCTAGAGACAGGTGAACACATGGGTCTGGGGGCCCCCAGAACCTGAGAAACGGAACCAGAAGAGACATGGTCCTTGTTTCCAATGGTGAAAGTGCAAGAGGCACCCACATGTCCCTCCACAGGAAGAGAGCTGGAGCCCATGTCCCTCTCCCCTTAGTCCCATGCAGAAGAAAATATTTGGGTACTCCTAGGGAAGGAGGGCCCCTTTTCAGAGCAAAAGGCCAGAAGGGCGTAAGGAAATTCCTTTAAAAATAATAATAAAATAAGAGACTGGAAAGATGGCCCAGAGGTTAAGTGCACTGCTCACATGGGCCACTCACCACCATCCGTCTGTAACTTCAGTTCCTGAGCATCTGAAGCTTTCTTCTTCTGACTTCTATAGGCTGCATGTGCTTTATAAAGACACATGCAGGCAAAACCCGCATACACATAAAAGAAAAATAAATTTTTAAAATTAAAAATTAATAAAAATAAAACAAGTTCTGACAATTGCATCTTATGATTTCTGTGCCTATCTATATTATTTTATATTTATTTTTTGTCTTGTCATCCAACTAAATTTACTCAATAGCATTAGGCTATTTTCCCTCTACAGTCTCTAGAAGTTTCCCTGTGTGTACAACGATATCACTTTCTAATACAGACAGTTTTAGTTCATCTTTTCCAGTTTTCATGTTTATTTATTTATTTTTCCTGTCTTATTGCGTGGGCTCAAGTGTCCAGTATGATACTCAACAGGAGTGGTGAAGGGCACCCATGCCTTCATTGCTGATTTCATAAGGAAAGCAGCTTTTCCCCATTGGGCACGCTTTTAATGGTTTCTAGTAACAGGTTCATGTTATGTTTGGGGAGGGTTTGGTTTTTGTTGGGTTGGTTCACATTTTTGATGGTACTAGGGATTGAACCTAGTTCTTACACACATAGGTCATTGTGAGTGATGAATTTTCTGTCACTAATATGATAGTTTTCCATTTGGAAAGAGGGCTGGAAGTTGCCATGGGGGTTTGGGGACAGCTGAAGAGACCAGTCTTGTTTGTATGTGATACATTAGTCATTTGGGAAACTAATGTATTCATCTATCAGTGGTGAGACTGGGATGGATGGGTTTTTCTTTCAAAGAATAAAAATAATAACTAAGGTGTACTTGGCTGCTCTTGTGGATGAGATGGGACTCTCACTGAGGGGGTCACTGACAACGACAGTATCCCTTATCCTTGAAAGATACATTTGAGGAAGTGAAAAAAGGCCATTGTAGCCAATCGTGGGTCCAGCATGGGGTTTGCGGGAGGTGGTGGAGGGGCCTGCATGAGCAGTGTGGCAGAGGGGATGAGGGCAGATCCTGAGAGCTAAGTGCCCTCTCTACCCACTGCACACAGGAGAGAGGACAGAGGGAAATGGGCCAAAGGTGAGACAGACATAAGCAAGGTGCCAGAGAAGAGCAGCCATGAGGAAGAGGAGGGAAGCATAGGCCAAGCAACAGCATTGGCCACGGAGATGGATGGTATAAAGAGAGAGAGGAAGCTAGAGAGAGGCTTGGTAGGTCACTAGAGCTCAGTGAGGGTAGACAGCGGACCGAGTAGGATCTGTATTCTTGGTCAGTTCTGCCTTGGTGAATCTATGACGTCACCAGGCATCACATGGGGCACTAAGAAGAGCAACAGGGGAGACTGCAGCCCTGTGTGAAGACCCCTGCATGGCCAGGGGTCTCTGAAGCCCCAGGATGAACAGCAGCTACAGAAGAGAACACGAAGGAGAAGTTATGAAAAAATGGTACCCGGGGCCTGGAGTGTGGCTCAGTTGGTGAAGTATTTGCATGCTCAGGTCCTGAGTTTCAACCCCCAGAACCCGAAAGCAATCAGCCAGGGGAGCATGAGCCGCAATCCTGCCCCAAGGAGGTAGAGACAGGCAGAAGCTGTGTGATGCCTGAACTTGTCCTCTGCCTTCACAGGCACATACGTGCACATGTGAATACACACAAACACGTACCACACAAAGACGAGAAGGAAAGGAATGGGGAAGAGAGGGAGGAAGGAGAAAAAGAAAAAAGTGGACCTGGCCAAGAAGACATGCCACTCCCTTCCCCTGTCACACAGTGCGATGCCTCTTTTTGAAGCATGATGTCAATGTTACTGTCTTCCCCTGGACACTGACTTCCTCAGGGTGTGGCTTGAGATTTAAAAGCTCTGTCCCCAGAAGAAAACTGGTAAATGTTCAGTGTAGATTTGTTGGGCAGAAAGGAAAGACGGAGGGAAGGAGGGAGGGAGTGAAGGAGGGAGGGAGGGAGGGAGGGAGGGAGGCTTGGATGCAGTCTGGACTTTGACTATTTAGGCCTGGGATGAGTCAAGGCTGAGGAGACGGTAAGGTGGGGACCGAGAAGCTTTCTGAGGAAGATTCTCCAGGAAGGAGAACAGATGGGCTGTGGGTGACTGGAGAATGACAACTCGGAGATGACTTGGGGCTTCTGGCTCTGCATCCAGGCAGGCAATGACACTCAGCACTAATGAGAATGGGAAAGAATCACAGCACAGTGAGGAAATGATGTGATGCAGTGAACTTGTCATATGCTGGGGCGGGTGGGGGGGGGGCTTGTGGTACCAAAGCCAGATGGGGATGGGCTTTGAATTTCCCACTAGGGAGTAAGAGGATCTATCTGTCCTGCAGCACGGCCATCATCAAGGATGGGAAGCGGGGACAGAGAAGGGGAGACATGCAGTGAGACCCCATGTCATGAAAGCAGATGAAAAGAGGGGGGTTAACAACACACTTGTGCACACGCACGCGCAGAGACACAGGACTGGCCAGATCCTGACACAAAGCAAGTGTTTAACCAACTCCTTGTATATTAACCAAGAAGTAAATGGACAAAGTATGAACGGTGAGGACCCAGAGACTGGGAGCCCCCAGCCAAGTGGAAAGGAGGTGAGAGACTGGCAGGTAGATAAAGAGATGAGAGAAAACAGGAAAAGAGAATCAGTCCCATGTGAGAGAGAGACGGGAGCTTTAGAACAAGGTAGAGACAGAGGCAGTGATGGAACAGAGGAACTCTGACCCAAGTGCCCACTGACTGACACAGAGCTCAGTTAGATGGTGGATGGATGGACGGATAAGCGAGTGGACAGTGTGGACCTATGAATGGTAGATATATGATGGGTGGATGAGTATATTTATAGATGGGTCGATGAATAGATACATGAATTGGGGAATGGAATAATCCAGAAATGAGGACAAAATCTGACAAGAAGCTAGAGTGCTGGCAACACCTAGTATTTGGGAGACTGAGGCAGGAAGGTTAGGTGTTCAAAGCCACCCTTAGCTACATAATGAGTGTGAGGACAGCCTGAGCTAATGAGACCTCAAAAAGCTAAGGGAAGCCGGACAATGGTGGCACACGCCTTTGATTCCAGCACTCAGGAGGCAGAGGCAGGTCGATCTCTGAGTAAGACTACACAGAGGAGTTCACACACACACACACACACACACACACACACACACACACACACACAAGCCAAAGCAAAATAAAAATTCTTATAAAAGCCCAGAATAGAAAAGATTTTTGTATAATACTTAAAACAACAGATAAATTAATGAATGAGTGAATGAATGAATGACAAAACTAGAGCAAAATGCAAGGAGTGAAAAAGAAGGTTTTTGAGGCAAGGTAAGCGAGATAGGCACAGATGGCCATCCCAGACATACCTGTGCCTTCACACACTCGTACACTCCTCAAGGGAGAGCCAGACCCAAGGGGGCTCAGACAAGATGGGGTACGCACAAAGAACAGTGGTAGAGACAGGGAGAAAGAAGGCAGTCCCATGGACTTCTGGGAAGTCTCATGACCTGACCGAAATGCAAGGGCTAAGTCCTAAGGCAGCTCGGGGGTGGCAAACAGGCTGTGAGGCCATGAGTCTGTGAATGGAAAGAAGACGGGAGAGTGGAGATGGGTGTGGGCCAGGTCACATCAGACTTGGAGGGAATGGCACAAAATTTGGATTTTTATGAGCATTAGATGACATGATCTGATTGGTGAGACCCCTCTGTTTCTGGACTGGCAAGTGAAGCAGAAGCAGAGAACCAGAGAGGAGGTTGGGCTGGTGTCCCTAAGAGATGATGGAGCGTGGGTGAGGAGCAGCAGCTGAGATGACGTGAGGGGTATCTGGGGTGCTTTGACATCCTAGGTGAGTGAACTCCAGTAGGTAAAACATATGAATCATAAAAGAACATGGGAGTCAGGAAGATGTCAGAACCTTGGAGCACTGTCATTTCCCTGGCAAATTGACAGGGATAACTCAAAAAGGGGCTGATTACAGGGGAGGGGATGCGTTCATTGTTGGACATGGTGAATTTAAGGTCTCTGTGGACACAAGAGCAGAGAAATTGATGGGAATAGAATCTGAAGTTCGGGAAGAAGGTTGCCAGCAAATAGGAGTGTGCCACATTAGTACATGAATGATGCCGCAAGGCAGTGGTTCTCAACCTGTGGGTATTGACCCCTATGGGAGTTTCATAACACATATTTACATTAGGATTTATAACAGAAGTAAAATTACAGTTATGAAGTAACAACAAAATAATTTTATGGTTGGGGGTCACCATAACATGAGGAATGTATTAAAAAGGTCACAGTGTTAGGAAGGTTAAGAACCACGCCTTAAGAGGAGGGTGCATGAAGGAGACAGACCAGGGGATTGTTATAAGTTCAAAGCCAGCCTGGACTACATAGTGAATCCATCCTAGTCTGGTCTGTATAGGAAGACCCTGCCTCAAGAATAAAGCAGAGGAGCTGGTTGCAGATCCCTGCCTGGCATAGGGATCTTGGATCAAATTCTGAAGGAGACAGGGTGTGCAGAAGTCCAGAAGTTGGGGCTGTATCAGGGTCCAGCAGCAAAGCCAGAGGAGGACCCCTCAAAGAATCTAGGATTGCAGGTGTTGAGAAAAAGTGAGTGTTAGAACTGAGGAAGTCACAGGCCACATCCAACATTCCACCAGGAGCCAGGAGAAAGAAGATAGGAGCTGAGAAATAGCCATTGAACTTGACAGGGTGGAGGCCCCAGGCTCTCTTGCCAAAAGCAATGTCAGCAGCAAAGTGGGGATAAAGGCTGAGACCAGGAGCTAAGGACAGAAGAGCTGGGTATGAAAGTGTGGTGGAGATTAAAGATCTGCTGATGGTAGCAGATGATTGCTGGGAGGGAAAGGCCGGAGGCCAGAGCTGAGATGTTACAGTGGTTGTTAACTGTGTAGCAAGGTCAAAGAGATGGTCCCAGTTGATTGAGAGAGGCTGGCTGGTGCCTGGAAGGCACAGTCCAGGAAGTAGGCTACACTGTCCATGCAGTGCTGGAAGTCAATCCAGATAAAAGCAAAGTTTGGTGACAGCAGAACCAACCATGAGAGGGAGGAAGATCACCGCTTTGATGAGGAGGACTATGGACGGAGGAGGACCATGTAAGAAGGGGGATCTAGAGTGATACAGGATACTGGAAAAGCTGAGGTGGAAGCCCCATGTCCAGAGCTTTTGTGGGCTACAGTAAGTACCAGGCCAACTGTGCAGCTTAGCAAGCCCATGTCTCAGAATGAAAAGGAGGAACAGAGGAGTCTGGAAGTGCAGCTCGAAGACAGGGCACATGCAAGGGCTTGGGTTCAACCTCCAGAACAACATCAGCAAAAATAGTAAGTACTATAGGATGACCTCTCCATGATAGGGCACATGTACTCCAGAAGGGAATACCAAATAGCCAGTGTCTGGGGAAATATGCAATGAATGTTGATTCTGTAGTTCGGATCCCGGCATCAAGAATATAAACCTATAGAGACAGCTGCATTTGAGTGATTACTTACCGTGAGCAGAGGAGACGGTTAGAAAGGAATAGGGAAGGCTGGGAACACGGCACTGGGAATGAGGATGGACAATTGGAAGTGAACCTGTGTTATCTGCTTGAGCAGTTGGTGGCAGGATTGAGGGAGGCTGGGGTGGGGTCAGGCAAAGAGCATAGAAGCAGGAGTTCATTTAGAGACGCCTATAGCTTCCCCATGAATGTCTGCTGGGCAGTCAGACACAAACGTCTGAGGCTCAGGCCTCAGGATAGGAGTCATCAACAGAAGGTTCACTGGGTTTTGGGAAGTGACTGTAACTCAATTGGTAGGGCGCAGAGCCCTGGGGTTCAGTCCTGAACAGCTCATAAACCAGATATATTGGCGCATGCCTGTAGTTCCAGCATGCAGGAAGCTGAGGCAGGAAGATAAGTAGTTCAAGGTTGTCCTTGAGTGAATCCGAGGCCATTTTGAAACAAGAGATCCTTTCTCAGAAAACAAAAAAGTGTTTTGGAGATTCAAGTCACAAGACTTGGTGAATCTAGAGTCCTGAGGGAAAGGCAGACACAGAGAGAGTCACAGACAGAATCAGCAGTGGCTTCTCACATTTCCACAGGCCTAAGAAGGTTGTCCTGCTTTCCTCCAGGGGCCATGGCAGGAAGTCAGGGCAGATGGAGAGGGCATCATGGATTCTGAGAACAGTTTTGAAATGATGCTGTGAATGGGATGGGGAGGTGGCTTAATTGAGACCTGAGTTGGGATCTCCAGCACCCACACCGAAAGGCAGGCATGGTGACGCATGTCTATAACCCTAGTTCTGGAAAAGCAGAGACAGGAAGGTCCCTGGGGCTTGCTTGGTCAGATAATCTAGCCAAATCAGCAAGCTCCAGGTTCATTGAGAGACCTTATCTCAAAAAATAAGGTAGAAGGCTGGAGAGATGACTCAGCAGCTAAGGGCACTTGCTGCTCTTGCAGAGGACCCAGGTTTAGTTCTCAGCACCCACATGGTAGCTCACAACCATCTGTAACTCCATTTCCTGGGTCCAGCATTCTCTTCTGGTCTTCTGGTTAAGCACCAGTCATAAACATAGTACGGACACATACATGCAGGCAAAACACTCGTACACATAAAAATAAATAAATCTTTTAAAAAAGATAAGTCAAAAGTCAATAGAGGAGACACCCAACACTGACCTTTGGCCTCAATGTGCATGAATGCCCACATACATGTGATGCACATAAACATGTGGACACATATACTCCCCACCCTCTGAAGTGCTACTCTGAAACCAAAAAGATAAAAAACAAAATATATACATTAAGAGCCAAGTGTGCTGGTGCACACTATGATTCAGATGGTTGAGATAGGTGAGTGCTGAGTTCAAGTTCAGCCTGGAATGTATAGCACAATTTTGTTTCAAAAAGATAAAATACAATACAAAACAAAATGGTAAATGTAGTAGGAGATTTCTGTTCCGGACTTTTGGGCCTAGCCTCAAGGTTTAGGCCCGCAGACCCACAGACCTGCAGTCCCACAGATCAGCAAAGACACACAGATGCATACGATAGTTTTAGGCTGATCGGCCTAAGGCCCAGGCATATAACTTGCTAACTCTTTACCCTTAATCTAACCCATGACTCTTGTTCAGTCATGGGGCTCGGTACCTTTTCTTAGAGCAGCATAGTTGTCCTCTGCTTCTTCTGGCTTCTCTCTGGCATTCTGTTCTGTGCTTCCTGTTCTCAGAGTTTTCTTAGTCTGGCAGCCCTGCCAACACTTCCTGCCTGCCTTTGGCCAATCAGCGCTTTTAATTAAACCAGTGGGTGGGACAATTATTTACAATGGAACCACATAATCTCCCACAGGTAAAGGCCAGAGAGATAGCTCAGCAGATTAATGTCACTTGATGCCATGTTTGGCGTCCCAAGTTGAACTCCAGAAGCCATATGTTTGGAAAGAACCAACCTACAAATTGTCCCCTGGTCACATGTGCACTGTGGCACACTGATGCCCATACCCTACACACACAATAAATGAATGTAAAAATCTTTTACATATACTAAAATGACAACATGGGTGCCACTGATGACCTTGACCTTGTGGGGAATCCTGGAAGAGGCTGTCAGAAGCATCTGAGTAAATAAGGCTGGTGGAGAAGGGTACAACTCTCTCTCAAAATTTTTCTGAGAAGAGAGAAAGCAGAATGCTTTCCTGAGAGAGCTGGAGTCAGGGAGGGATGGTTTTCAAAAGTGGGAGAACTTGGTCTGCTACAGAGATAAGAGAAATTCTTCGGAAGGTAGCCCTCCTTCAGAAGGGATCAAGATTCCTGATATAAAAAAAGGTGTGGCTGGTTGAGAGTTCTGGAGAGAGAATGCCCAGGGTCATCCATTCGTTGGCCAAGCAATCCTGGATAATACTACTACTTTAATCTCTGGTAACAGCCATTGGGTTGTGAGCCTGACCCTGCTGTATGGTGCCTCTGTCTGACTAATCCCCGAGACATCTCAAGAGGAACATGCTGTCGCTGGTGTTTGCAGGCAGAGGGGCTTACAGAAGTAGCAGGTGTTTGAGCAAGAAGTGGAGGGGTGAGGCTGGAGATAGGGCCAAATCAGGGGGCGCTGAGCATCCCGGGGGGGGGGGGGGAGAATCACAGCAAGTGGGGCAGATGGGTGGTGGGTGGCAGAAACTAGATGGGTCGAGGATGACTCTGGGCTCTGACTGCAGCCCCTGTGGGTGGTGAGGCCAGGCGCTAATGAGAACAGGAGGTGGGGGGTGGGGGGGGGGGGGAGCCGTTAAAGCGCATAGTGGCAGGTTTGAAGCAACTGCAGGAGAACCAGATGGAGCTGGCGCGTGTTTGTCTTTGGGGGCTTCTGGGAAGAACTCAGCACAGAGGGGTCAGTTGTCCAGCAGGAATGAGAGTCCAGGGGCCTAGGGCTTGGTAAGAGATGCAGAGAGACCGCTGCCTTTGACTCTGTGAAAGAAAGACATATCTCTCTGTATCCTCTGGAACCAGGCAGCATTGTTTCAGTCCCACCTCTGCTACTTACTGGGGCGCATCACTTACTCTCTCTGAGCCATGGTTTCCTTTTATATAAAATGGGAACAGTGTTAGTATCTACAGTCCTGTTGAGGACTACACAGCCATGTCACATACACAAGGCTCTCCAGAGTATTTCCAGTGTGAAGTACACTGGAGAAATTCACTGGGTTTTTTTATTCGTTTGTGTGTGTATGTGTGTGTGTGTGGGGGGGGTTGTTTTTTGTTTTTTTTTTTTTTTTTTTTTTTTTTTTTTGAGACAGAGTCTTACCATGTACCCCAGGTTTGCCTTGAACTCACAGAAATCTGGCTGCCTTTGGCTGCCCAGTGCTGGGATTAAAGGTGCACACCACCAGAGCCAGCTCTTGTTTTTGAGGGCTCTGTCTCTGTCTGCCCTTGAGGACTCAGAACTTCAGAAAGGCCAGCTGAACAATTAAGAATGCTTCATGTTCATGCAGAGGACCAGAGCTCGGTTCTTAAAAGCTCATAAACTCCAGCTCCAGGAGATCTAACACCCTCTTCTGTCCTTGGCAAATGTGTGTACACACACACACACATCTGTACATCTCTTGGCCAGCCTTGGCCAAATCAGCTCCAGGGGGAGGCCCTGTGTTACCCATTTACCTTTATACACTACAGGCCAGTAATGGACAGAGTATCCCAGTGGAAAGAGTAGGGAAAGACAACAACAAAAATATGCACAACACAGGAACAAACAGCCGGGAGCACTGGTCACATGCCAGACCCTTGTCTAAGTCCTGTATAATCATCCTTCATCCCTGCCCCTCCTGCCCAAAAGCCCATTGTGGATTTTGATACAGTCTGGAGGAAATTGAGGCTCAGAGTAAGGAGCCTGCCAGAAACAGAAGGGGTATTCCTGAGATGTAGACCTGCCTGATGCCAGCTCCCTACACCATCACCCAGCTGCTGCCTCGAGCCCTATCAAGATCTCCTTAGCCGGGCTGGGTCTTACTGGAGGGTTGAGGAGGCAGAGGGGGCAAAGATGGCTCAGGGTCAGCTGAGAACTTCTCTATCTTCTGGCCACACCCCTTACTGCCCTCCTCCTTGGCTCCCTCTGGGTCTCAGGCACTTCCAAACAGACCACAGGCTACTGAAGGGGCCCACACCAACCAGAGCCAAGCCAGAACAAGGGAACTGGCTAGAAATCAGACTCCGGGGTAATGTTCTGGGAAAAGACTGACCAGAGACAGGACAGCCTAAGCCTGGGTGGCAGAGGCCAGGGTTCCAGAGTCCCCATCTCCCTCCCACACACACACTGTCCCCCCATCTACTGACAGCACAGACTCACTTCAGGCAGCCCGGCTGTGAGAAGATGTCTGGGGGCATGGGGTACCTAATGTGCTAGGTGTAGTGAACTATGATGCCACTGGGCTGTGACATAGGGCAGGTCAAGGAACTGGGCTGAGCCACCTTGGCTCACCAAAAAGTCAGTGGAATGTGGAAGAGGGGACAAAGATGGCTGGATGGGACCCACTACCATGATCCAGCCATAAAGGAGGAAATAGATGGCCACTGAGCTGTCATCTGGCTGTGTGACCAAGCATCCATTCTCACTTCCCACCTAGCTCCAAGCATTCTCCACACAGACAGTCATCTTTGGTCCTGAAGCCCTTTCCGGTCCTCACTTTGTAGGCCAAGACACTGCTCCAGCGGTGTCATTTTCCTGAGGACCTGAGCAAGGTTTAAACTCAGAGTGTCAGACACTGAAGCTCTGGCATTTTGCCCTAAAGGCATAGCAAGATGGAAACCCACTGAGTCCTCTCAGGGAAGGTGCTTTTCTGTCTCCTGGGGTGAGGCGGTTCAGTAGCTTCCCCTGCCCAGGCACTTTACAGATTGTCCTAAGCTTTCCAGGGAATCTTTTAGAAATACCTCCTGCTCCTCCTCAACTCTATTTCCCATCCCAAAGAACAAAGGGACACAGAGAGATCAGGGCACAGTCATATCCTTGAAACACTAGTGAGCACAGGAGAGGAAGAAGACAACTAATCTGGGGTGTCTCTCCCCTTATCACCTCTGCCCCCCACAACACATACACAGATAGAAGCAGGTATCTCAGACAGGTGGACTTTCCAAATAAAGCCAACCTCCCAAGCCAGGACTCCCAAATGCTTTATCAAGTGAGGACAGGAAAACTGAGCAAAGACCCACAGGAAGAGGTGGTGAGGCACCCCAGAGTCAACCTGGTCCTTCCTCACCTGGGAGGTGGACACCATGGCATTTTATTTTATATTCCTCTGCACACACTTTTTGCTTTTGTCTACTTTTCTACAGCGAGTACGTATTCTGTCTGAAGCTGAAGGAAAACAATAAATGTCATTTCACAAAAGAACGAAGCTGTCCACGGAGCGGGAACAAAGCCCATGGAGAGGCTGCAGAAGCAGTAAGAGTGGGGGAGGGGGAGGTACACAGACACACATGCACACACAAGCACAGTCATACACACACACACACACACACACACACACACACACACACACACACACACACCATCCTTCAAGTGCATAGCATAAACAGAGAGTGGAATTCCAGAAATCTCTAAGGGAGGAAATGGGTAGAGGAGAGAGGGGCCACAGAGGGAAGCTGGGAGGAACAGACAGCCACCCACTTATACCGCCCCAGCTTTCACAACTCAGTAACAATTCTCCAAAGGGCTTAGTTCACCCTCCCAGTGGTGAGGGCTATAATGTTTGTTTGCTTTTCCTATTGTAAAGGTAACAAAGCTTTTTGTTCTCAGGGCTGGCAATTTAGAAGAAAATAGTGTCCTACTTTTAGAATAGCAGAAGTACTTGAGTGCCCCAGGGAGACAGGGAGGGCCCACAGGGAGACACATGTAAACACACATAGCCTCAGTGAAAGGGGCCACAGAGACAGGGAGGCAGAAGACAGACAAGCAGACAGTGACCAAGGGACATGTGGACATAAGCACTTCAATGTCCCTACTAGGACTCCAGGATGGTAGCTAAATTTAGTGAGGCTCAAATGCATGGATGAAGAAATGAATGAGAAGTGACCCAGGGCAGAAGCACAGCGGAGCAGGGAGACAGTGACAGAGTTGGAGAGAGACAGAGTCCTGACTGGAGTAAGAGCCTGAGATGAGGTACAGGGTAGGCCACACACTGACGGCAGGTGCCGCAGCCAGATCCCTGCCTTGGAAGAAGGGACATCAGGGGATTCCTATTTTTCTCCCTGTATCTCCTATATGTCATAAGATAAATGTGTTCCTTCCACATCGAGCAAAACCACGTGCCTGGAAAGAAAAACGGAACAGAGAAAAGTGAAGCTAGAGAGAACAAGAGGCAGAGCCCACACACACACATACACACACACACACACACACATACTACACACACACACACACAGGAGCGCACGCGCGCACACACACAAATGTGCACACACTCATGCACAGGAGCACCCAGGTGTGGGAGGGCTGAGCCAAGGGAGACTGGCTGGTCCTGAGCTGTAGACCTGGTGCATGTAACCCTCACTACAAAAGAGAAAGTGCCTGTTGTGTGCAGGCTTCTGAGTTAGACGGAGGTTAGATGGAGGCTGCAGCCTGGTCGGTCCCTCCCCCCCCTCCCCGGCGCCAGAGACCAGGGCAGGCAGGGGTCCTCTGGAAGAGTCCCAGAGCCCAGGAGACAGAGGAAGCTCTGGGAGAGCAAGAGGAAGGTGCAGAGGGAGAGTTGCTTGTCAGGTCCAGGACTCAGACTTGTAAAAACTGAAGTGCATAGAGAGAGTAAAGGGGAAGGGCATGGCCTTGAGCAGACGCCCACCGACTCACACCCACCCCAGTCCCTAGGCCAGGAAGCAGCTGTGTTCTTTACACATACTAAGGCTGATGTGGTTGGAATGGAACATTGCTAATCCACAAAGGAGCTCAAAAGAAGCCTAAAAGGTCCTTCGCTGGGTAGGTCAGGGTGGCCTGAAGGGAGCAGATGCAGAGTGGGTTGAGAGCAACTTAGGGCCAGGTGGGACCTTTCTGAGGGATGGGAAGGATGGCTGGTCACCAAAGAATGACTGCTCCAGATCCTGTGTCCAGAGCTCAGGAGGAAAGGACAATGTGGGGTGGTATGAAGATCTCGCACCCAGGAGTGAATGAGCCACTGGGGTGTAGGGCAGCAAGGTGGCAAGAAGGTAGGACCATAAAACAGCTACCTGGAGGAGCCTGTCAATTGGAGCAGGCAGAGAGGATGGAAGGGAACAATAGGCTCTCTCTCTCTCTCTCTCTCTCTCTCTCTCTCTCTCTCTCTCTCTCTCTCTCACACACACACACACACACACACACACACACACACACACACACACGCTGGATAAAAAGGAGAAGACAGAGCTTGACAGGGAAATGAGTGAGGGAACCATGAGGCGTGCATGAAGTAGTCAGACATGGCACATCTGGAAAAAGTGAGCTGGGAGGAAAAGGCCGAGGGGGAGGGACTGGGAGAGAGACTGAAGACAGAGAAAGAAGAGGCGGCACTACAGCCCAGCTCGCACACAGAGGGCTTGGAGAGTGGAGTGGGGGACATGCGGGTACAGAGAGAGGGGACCAGAGAGCTGGGGCACAGGACTGCACCCTCCCAAGTAACACCTTATAGATACACAACAAGTGAAGGAAGAGCACCATGCTCTCTCTCTCTCTCTCTCTCTCTCTCTCTCTCTCTCTCTCTCTCTCTCTCTCTCTCACACACACACACACACACACACACACACACTGAATGGATGATAAAAGATAAAAGTCTGGCTCCTAGAGTACAGAAACAAGAGCCCCTGGAGAAGGCCAGGGAGACCCCTGCCTCCTTAAAGAACGAAAGTGATCCCCGGGGCTAGAGCAGAGAAGAAAAGAGTACAGTGAAAGGCTCATATGGACAGACAGACCTACTGAGAAGAGAGACCTAGTATGCAGCAGCATCTCCTGTGCGCGCGCGTGCGCGCTCACACACACACACACAAGCACATGCATCTCTGATGCTCACTCAAGAGTGTCCAGAGCCATCCAGCTAAAGCTAAAACTCAGGGAAAGAGGCAGAGGGGGAGAAGTGCTGGCCCCGGACATGTCTCTCTTGTCCCCTTCTCACCCAATGGCTTTCTCCAGTTACTGGATGGAGTAAAGCCTGTCCTGGTACGTCCTGGTACGGTCAGGTCACTTGAATACTAAGCGGTTCATGAGCACCCCTATGGACACCCTGATGCCTCCAGCACACAGCAGGGCAGAGACCGCTCTGGGAGCTCTTCCCTGGGGATACCTCAGAGGGGAGATGCTGGCTGCGTGAGTGTAGAGAATCAGGAGATGCAGTGCTTCAGAAACCACTCACAGGCTAGGAGAGGGGACCTTCAGCCAGATAGCAGCCCAAGGCAGATCAGACTGGACAATGCTGTGACTGGGGAAGTGAGTTGGTACAAAGACCCTGAGGGCAAGAAGGTGTGTGGCTGGCTATCTGGATGTCGGTGGCCATCCCATCCCAGGTGAGGTGTAGAAAGTGCGCCACCACCAGGCTAAGGCCTAAGTTTGCATCCACTCTAGAGAGTCAAGGGACAGGATGAGGCAAAGCATGGGTGTGTTGGAGGAGCTGAGGTCTAGAAAGGGTGACCAAAGGATGAGGGCTAAGTGGCCAGCCGGGGGAAAAAGAGAAAGCAGTGACGCCAAGTGAGTACACCAGAGACAGCTGGGGAAGGAGGCTTGTGAGCCAGGGCCTCAGAGGGCCATGGTCCAGAGCCCCCTGGAGTGACCTGGATCATCACAGCAAGAGTGGCCAGAGTGTGGCTCATAAAGATAGTAGAATCCATGGCCTTGGAAAGGGGTGAAGGAGAAAACCCCAAGCTCCCACGGGGGTGAGCCCTCAAAATGGCAGTAAATAAAGAAGTCACTCTGAAGTCACATGCTGAGATTCCATTCACATGGTGTGTCTGGAACGGATGTCCAATGGGCAGTGCACAGACAATATTTTCAGGGGCAGGCTGAAGGGGAGCTGGTGAGGGGCAGTGGCCTTATACACTGGGCATGTATTCAGGCTTTGAGTTCTTCCCCTCCAGAAGCCAGTTTTAGGTGATATGTGATTTTATCTCAATTTCAAAGTTTTTAGCTTAAAAGGAGATAGCAAATACTTTGGAATTCATCAAGCAGGGGCAGACGGTGGAGCCCTCGAAAGTGTGGAGGCCCCCAAGGCTTGGACAGGTGGATGTTCACAGAGCTGAGAAATAGGTTCTCTGAGGAGAAGGAATCTGGAGGGACAGGCTAGAGGTGGAGAACCAGTAGAGGGTGATGGGAAGCAACATAGCAAGGAGAGACTGATGGGGACAGAGAATATACCCCCAAACAAATACATAAGCTAACAGCAGAGTCGGGCAAGGAGGATGCTGATGACAGCAAAGACTCCAGGAAAGGCCTGAAGTGAGGGCAGGAAAATCTCCAGCAACTGGTTCCAGCAGGGAGTTGTCGTGTGTGTACAAAGGTCCTAAGGTAGGAGCAGCATGTCTTGCTTAAAGAAAGGTTGGGCAGGGGAAAGCTCAGAGCTGGAGAAGGGGAGAAACTGTCTAGAACCAGAGTCATCTTCGTACATTGGTTCTGGTTAGTACCGGGAATGTGATTCTGTGATGGGGTGACCTAGGAACTTAGAAAGAACAGGTGGAGGAAAGAATATAGGTCACGATGCGCC
This sequence comes from Phyllotis vaccarum, assembly GCA_033318265.1. Taxonomy (NCBI): domain Eukaryota; kingdom Metazoa; phylum Chordata; class Mammalia; order Rodentia; family Cricetidae; genus Phyllotis; species Phyllotis vaccarum. The sequence goes on along the minus strand of JARWLC010000001.1, from coordinate 184,369,404 downwards.
TGACCAGTCCCGTCCCTGTGGGAGATTTGATGGAAGATTCACACAAACCCCAGAGTTCTCCCAAGGCTGACTCTGCAGCAGAGGCAACCAGAAGAGCAAGGTGAGCTCTGGGGAGGGAGGAACAGGCAGAGGCAGAGGCAGGAAGAAGAAAGCTTGGGAAAGAGGAAGGGGTGGAGGGAGGGAAAGAGGGAGCCTCAGGGAGAGGCAAGGCACCTCTCCACCAGGGTTTAGTCCACACTGAGCCGCCTCAGCTAGAGCCGTGACGCACTTCGCCTGCAAGGCTACCACGCACAGACATTGACAGGCAGACCCCAGAAAAGTCCCCAGGAGAGGGGCTACAGGGAAGGAGGGGCACAGGGAAAGAGTAGACAGGGTAGGCAGGGCAGGAGGGTGGTGGACACACCACTGACAGACAAGGAAGGATGCACAGTCATGAAGACAGGAGACAAAGACACCCAAGTTACCACTTGCACTGAATAAATGACCCACATACAGATGGGCAAATATAGCCAGCTGGGCTTACACACCAACACATGGAATGCCAAACATGTGCCCACTGACACACACCAGTTAGATGCATGGCTGACCCACAGAAAGACACCCAGAGATGACAGACTTCAGTCCTCTGGAGCAAGAGCCTACAGCCCCTCCCTCTGCAATAGATAGGGCTCCTGGGGGTGTGGGCAGCCCCAGACCCACCTCGAGAATGTGACATAAGCGAAGGGAAACAGAGGAAGCGAGAAGATTCAGGTGAGGAGGGGTATATGGAACACATGCTGTGCAACCCATCAGAGATAAGACAGTTAGGACCCCAATTTGCCTGGTGAAGGAAGATCACAGGTAGCCCCTGTACCAAGTGACAGGAAGCAGGGAAGCTAGGCCCAGGAGAGGCAGGGTTTATTCAGGGAATCTCCTAAACAGAACATAGAGGATGTGTTGTCCATCTGGGGTTCTAAAAGGATGGTGAAGGCTATAGTGGGGGTCTCTCAGTGGGGTCATTTCAAAGGCAGGATGGCTAAGAAGTGAGTTTGGAAATGCTAGGAGACCTGCACTGGAGTGAGGGACACCAGGGTGACTCCTACAGAGGGGCTGCTGAGCCCTGAAGTAGGGACGGGGTGACAGACAGGGAAAGGAGCAGGAAGGAGTTCTGGGGAGTAGAGGAGGTTGGGCCAGAGGTTGAGGACAATCACAGCCCGGTAGGGAGAAGCTGGAAGGCAGAGCCATGTGTCAGAGGCAGCATAAAGCCAGTGGGTCAGAGCCTAAGGACATCCAGGCATGAAGTCTTCCAAGAGTAGGGGCAACATGAGGCTGAAGGGTCATTCTCGGGTAGGAACGACAGACCATGGGAGGTCTGTGGGGCTGAGGCTTGATTCCAAGGTCCTATCTCAAAAGCCAGGTATATCAGGGAGCCAAGAGCTTGCAAAGGAGAGAGATGGCAGGAAGGCTGGAAGCCAGAATCCTGATCCACCCTCAGAGACAGCAAGGGGGAGAGATAAGGGAGGCAGAGAGTGAGGGAGAAATAGGGCCTCCCCTGGAAATGTCTAGGAGTGTCAAGGGGTGGTGGGAGGGTGGGGAAGCAGAGAGGGAGGAAGATGGTACGGAGCTTCTCTCTCTCTCTCTCTCACACACACACACAGATTGAGAGAGAGAGAGAGAGAGAGAGAGAGAGAGAGAGAGAGAGAGAGAGAGAGAGAGAGCATAAGAGGCAGAATTAAACGAAATTTGGGGAGGGAGCAGAAACAGACAGAAGAGTTGATACTTACAGAGCCATGCTTGAAAAGTGTGAGCTGCATGAATACAGACAAAGGGTTTCCTGGAAGAGAAGCCACAGCAGACAAGCCCACATTGTGGAGCACCTCTGTACTCCCGGCACTCAAGGAGGCACAGGGCCAGCCTGATCTACATAATGAGTTCCAGAACAGCCGGGGCTACGCAGAGAGGCGGACCCTGTCTCAGTTATTATTATGATTATTATTCTCAAATTCCACATAGGGCATGTGCCTACACATAGACACACACACACACACACACACACTTAAACTACGAAGTAAATATTCTTTAAATTGAAATTTAATAATGGGGGAAATCATGAAATTGAGAGTCACATAGTCAATGATCTATAAACTAGACCTTATTTGAAAGTGAAAGAGACCAGAGAGGGAATATGAAATATACTTGTGGGAGGATGACAAGAAGAAGTTCACGCGTGACAGGTGGCCGGGTCACCCAGGTAGGCAAGGTCAGGACAAATGCAGCACAAACAGTGAGGCCAAGGAGAAAGGGCAGAACAAAGGGAGAGCCCCCAGGACACTGTAGCCAGCAGTACGGAGTTACCCTGACAGGAGATGTCCACTAGCCGGGGTGGCCCGTGGGGCAGGGATGAGCCCAGGGCACAGGGCTAGGAGCAGAAAAAAGGGCTGGGCCTAGAGGACTGGGTAAAGATCGTGGATGCCTGGATCCTCACCATGGGGAATGGAGCTGGGGAAGGGTAGATACTCATAGAGGAAAGACAGTTGTGGCATCCGAGAAAGGAGCCTGGAAATAATTATTGAGATGGCTCAGCAGGTAAAGTTACCTGGCATCAAACTAAAGACCCGAGTTCAGTTAATTTGGACACACACTAAATAAGTAAATAAATGGAAAAAATTAAAATAGTTCTTGGACAAACAGGAGATGAGTAGGACAAAGGGATGGGCAGGTGGGTCTGAGAACACATCTGCACAACTAACATAAACACTGGACCAAGCCTGGGAGAGCCCTCCCGCAAGAGAGAGGCTCGGGAAAGCCTGCAAGCCTGCAGGCTGAAGAGGCAGGCAGGTGGGAAGAAAGCAAAGCTGTGCAGACACAGCTGGAGCTCACCCACACCCTCACAGGAGCTGTTCAGCATGTGTTGACCAAAAAGAAAATGTAAAGGAAATTACCCCAGAATTGGGACAAAGGATTAGGGGAAGTGGCAGAGATGACACGTTACCAGGCAGCTTACCACACACACACACACACACACACACACACACACACACACACACACACACACACACACACACACACACACACACACACACACCTGAATGCTGCACAGGCAGGACCAGGCAGATTTTGGAGTCTCAGGCTACAACACACATGCACTTGAACACATGGAGGGCAAAAGATGTTAACACATGGATGGACAAGCACAGGCCATCAAAAGTGCATGAGAGCCACAGGCCATAGATAGGGGCTGGCAGGAGATGCAGGGACACACACACAACTCTCTCTCTCACACACACTCTTACACACTCACAGAGACATACACATGGCTGACAGCACCAACTGCTTTACAATGAGTGTTTTCTGAAGAACCATGGGGATGAAAGAAAAAAAAAAACCTTCCCAACTAATGGCAGTGACCCCAAAGCCAAGGGAAGGCTGCACATTATTAGGAAGGCAGTAGCCTGAACCATAGGCCATGCCTGAGGGGACTTGAACAGTCTGGGGGTGAGGTTATTGAAAGAGCACCAAAGGCATGTGGGATGCTGGTGGACGTAGACTTGGGACTATGCAATCACATCTCAATTGAAACTAATCAGGACCAGAGCAGGCGACACACAGAGCTATAACCTGGAGCAGAGACAGAGAGAGACGGAGAAGGTGAGAAAGACTGGGAAACAGAGGAAGCAGGAGCCACCAGCCTCATGAGAACAGCAGTGAGGGCTGAATGCAGGGCGCAGGTACTGCAGAGCCATTTGTGTCCACGCTATGGGAGGGATCTTGGCACCACTCCTGATGGGTCCAACAGGAAAGACCCAGAATCACAACACCAAGGCTGCATACATGCCTTGCTTTACACCCCAAACATGCTCACAGTCATCACAACCCTGCCACATGCACACTGTGTATCACATACCATACATTCCACACCATGCACACCAAATACACTGTGTACCACACTACACCTCATGAGCCCTGTATGTCTTGCACCACAAACTCCCACAATACAAAATGCAACCATACCACATATGTATCACATTCCACATACAACTCAAGGGATCCACACACTCAGACTGTGAGAGTTCAAGTGGTTCTGGGTAAGGAAGCAGAATCCAGACCCAAGGGAACACATACACACACAAGCTCACATGCACAAACACCGACACACACATACACAAGCTCACATGCACATGCTGATACATGTTTGCACACATGCAAGAACACATCTACACACACACAACACACACAATCAGTCTTTCACTTTCCTAGAACCCTACCCTACCACCTAGGCAAGCTCAGCGCCTGTCACCACTCTCCTGAGGCCTAGGGACTTTCTGCATCTGCCTGTCTTCTCATTTAGACAGAAGGTGGTTGTTTGGCCCAGCTTATTCTTTAGGCCTTGTCAGGAACTCTATACAAATCAAGGAAACGAATGAATGGACCAGTGAGGGAAAGAATGGAGGAACCAGCGTTCTGAGTACGCAAGAGGAAGAGAGGCTGAGGGCAGCTTTCAGGGTTTGCAGATTATAAAAACAGAGAGGAAGGGGGGAAGGGCACGGAGGGAAGCCAGCACATCTGGAATAATCAGGATGGAGACCTGGAAGCCAGAAGGAAATGGGTGAATGAAGCTCCCATAACCCGTATCAAGTACACACACAGGCGCACACATGTGCATGCACACAGTTACATAGACTGGGCAGCTCCCTGGAGGCAGGGAGAGGACCGAGGAATGGAGGAGGGTCTTTGTCTTCTCCGGTCCCTCTCTCACATACAGCCTGGCACAGCTGCTCCACTGTCAAGTGTTTCCAGAAGAACCATGGGAATAAAAGGAAACACCACCCCACCCCCACTCCCGACCCCTGTCAGTGACCCCCTTGCAAGGAGAGAGGGAAGGCAGCATCAAGGGATGGGGGCAGGGCAGGGTAGGGAGGGTTAAAGAGCTTTGCAGAAAGCCAGGCCTGAAGGATAGAAGACAGCATAGGGGCTGGGCCCACCCCTTACAGACCAGCAGACATCAAAATCACATGGATTTGTTGTAGAATTAATGAATAACAGATGAATGAATGAATGGAGACAGATCTGTGAGGGTAAAAGATGGACCGAGAAACACAGGGCCACAGAGATATCACACACTCATCTATATACACACACCACCCTGGGTGTGGGACAACTAACAAACAAAAAAAGGAATGGGTGACACAGGACCCCCCCCCAACCCCCAAGACAAGGTTCCTCTGTAGCCCTGGCTGTCCTGGAACTCACTCTGTAGGCCAGGCTGGCCTCCAACTCAAGAGATCTGCCTGCCTCTGCCTTGCCTCCCAAGTGCTGGGATTAAGGGGTGCATTACTACCTGGTACACACAGGACTTTAATACCAGCAATGGGGAGGCAGAGGCAGGTGAATCTCTGTTTGTTCCAGGCCAGCCAGCCTATATAGTAAGACCCTATCTTAAAAAAAAAGAAAAAGAGAAAGAGAGACTGGTCACAACAGACACGTCTACAACACAACTCTTGTACCTAAGGCTCGAGGATCTTTTGGGGAGAGGGGACAGAAAGGCTGTAAGAGCCATAGAGGCAAGCAGTGATGGCTCACACCTTTAATCCCAGCACTAGGGAGGCAGAGGCAGGTGGATCTCTGAGTTCCAGGCCAGCCTTGTCTACAGAGCAATTTCCAGGACAGCCTGGGGCTACACAGAGAAATCTTGTCTCAAAAAACAAACACAAACAAACAAAAGTTATTATAAAAAAGAAAGTGGCTGGCAGAAGTGACCCATAGATAGATGGACACCAAGGATCCATGACACTTTCCAGAGCTCCAGAGGTCCCAGGCACACTAGAGCACAGGAGGCTCTGCTGATGTAAATCCAACATCCACAGGACCTACCCACAGATTGGTGTCTGTCTACCTCGCTCAGTCTCTCTCTCTCTCTCCCTGAAAATCACAGTTGGAATCCACAAGAGAAAAATAGAAAAGGAAACAGATGAGAGAAGACATACAAGTGTGTGCCTGTGTGTGTGCGCACATGCATGCACACGCATGCGAGTACACATGTATGTGTGGGGCAGGTGTGAGGCAGGAAGGGAGCAGAGGGCAGGTGAGAAGGTATGGTGGCCAGCAAGGGAACAACAGGCCATGTTGCTGTAGGTGCATACCACACACTCGTAGGTAACACACCCCTCTTACACACACTACACAATCCCTATACACCCCAAAAAACATGTATACCCCAAGTCCCAACCACCCCATACAACCCAATAACACCCACATCACACATAACACCTACCAAACACACCCACAAACATACAATATGTATACTACACGCCAAACAGTGATAGCACACACCTTTAATTCCAGCACTTGGGAAGCAGAGGCAGGTGGCTCTCTGTGAGTTTAAGCCCAGCCTGGTCTAGAGAGCGAGTTCCAGGACAGGCTCCAAAGCTACAGAGAAACCTTCTCAAACAAAAACAAAAACAAAACACACACACACACACACACACACACACACACACACACACACACACAAAAACAAACAAAAAATATGTATACTCCGCACCACACCCTACATACCTTGTACCCCAGTCATCCCCTAGATCCCATGCACATCCTCACAGTCTACACCCCATACCCACAACACATGGCAGGGAAGCTAGTGCATGCCCCAGAGGAAGACAGGCACACAATGGATGCCCGGGTACAGAGGGCTGGTGTGCAAGCCCTAAGCAGTTATCATGCACACATGCAGGGTCTGTGGCAGTGCTGAGCCCAGGTTGGACCTCCGTTGTGAGTTTTACTATGAAGGAACCAATGGCTAGCAACTCAGATGTGAGCCAGTACACGGGGGCTCAAGGGGACAGAGAGAAACCCAAAGAGACAAGGAAAAGGGTGACCAGGCAGGCATTACACACACCCCCAGGGAGATGCCCTATCTACTGGGCAGGAGGGACAGATGAGTCTGGGGTACGTGATACTTGGGTTTTGTTTTATCCTTATTCATGCCTTTCTAAATCATCCTATTCTGCAAGGAAGAACACACGTGTTACTCTTGTCCCAGGGAAGTGTTTTCCTGGAGTAATCACAACTCAAAGAGCCCCAGGGTCTCATGCTCTGAAGCAGGACGGTGAAACAGTTGGGAGGCCCAGGGCAAACCATGGCCCCCTCCTCTGCTGTCTGCACCTGCCCCCGTCTCTCTCCCATGCAGAGCCCCGTGAGAGCAACCTTAACATGGGCCAGAGTGTGTAACTAGAAACCAGAGACTGGTGGGGAGAGGAAAGTGACCATCACCTCTCTCCTCTGCATAAATCTCATCTGGGGCATCTCAACCAGCCCCCCAGCACCTGGTCCAGTGGGGTGGAGCTCTGTGAACCATAGTGACAGCCCCTCAGGATCCCAGGGCTCAGAGAACTTTCAGGGTTCTCTGTGGCAGCTGAAATGTTTTGAAGGTTGAATAGAAGCTGGAAAGAGGAAAGAGATTTCCAGAATAGAGCCTGCCCGGGCCTAGAGTATGAAGTTGGAAATGGACAAAGGATGACAGGGAGCAGAGACTGAGACAGAGTGGGAGGGGAAAGCTGGAGAGAGCATTTCATGAAGGTGGATGTGAACCCTGACACCTATTTCAGCACACAGCTCACCTGGTCATCTCCACTCACTGACCACAGTGTGTGTGTGTCCGTCCGTGTGTATCTGTATGTGTCTGTGTGTGTGTCTCTGTGTGTGTCTGTATGTGTCTCTGTGTGTGTCTGTATGTGTCTCTGTGTGTGTATGTGTCTCTGTGTGTGTCTGTATGTGTCTGTATGTGTCTCTGTGTGTGTGTCTGTATGTGTCTGTATGTGTCTCTGTGTGTGTCTGTATGTGTCTGTATGTGTCTCTGTGTGTGTCTGTATGTGTCTCTGTGTGTGTGTGTGTGTCTGTGTGTGTCTGTATGTGTTTCTCTGTATGTGTGTCTGTGTGTGTGCAGAGAGCATGAAAACTGAAGATTCATGGGTAAGCTGAAGACAGGCCATACACCCCTTCCTCTCCATACCTGCCTTGCTCTCTGAGACACATTTTTTTTTAAGAAAGAAAACAGGACAGACAGTTGAGGCCACCTTATACAAAGGGCCTTGGGCAGCTGAAGTGGAGTGGCCTCCAGTGTCCACTGTTGTATTGGCTTGGGAAGAGGACATGAACTGAGGTGTGTTCTGGTTTTAGCTGAGCAGCTAGCCGAGAATTGAAGGCCCAGGTTTACTCTGGAGAAAAGTCTCCAGATGGGCCTGAGACAAGGCAAGGAAGGTGGCATGGCTTTTCCCCACTCAGGGTTTACATACGTTCACTCCTACCCAAGCCAGCCCCACCGGGACACACACAGCCTTTGAAACCATCCATGAACATACTCCATGCAGGTTGGACAGTCTTGCCCCATTCTGCTAGCTGCTCATATCTCACAAGCATCCTTGTCCTAAAGTTGGCACTTCCCCCAGACCCTCAAATAAATACAAATGTGTTATGCCTGTCCCATCTGATCGCATCACCCCCAGGCCTGGAAGCCACCCTGCTGCTGTGTTCCTCACCTCCAGGACCCTTCTGACTGCCACACATAGTAGACGCTCAATAAAACGCTGGCCAAACTGAGGTCTGTTTGTGTTTAATCAGACAGTATGCAAAGTATGTACAACCACTTCTGGATCCCCCTCCTCCAAGCCTGGCCATGGAATGTGGGATCCCCAGGCCCTGCCCAGAGCTGGGGGGGTGGGGGGCGGTCCCCAAGGCCTCTGCATAGTCATCTGAAATCTACAAAACACTGTTAAAAAAGAAAAGAACAGGACAGGACAGTTGAGGCCACTGTATACAAAGGTCCTTGGGCAGCTGGGGCGGGTGAGGAGATTGGAGAGGCAAGCTCAGGCTTGCCAGGTAGATGGGAAGACTTGGGCGAGAGACAATGGAAGGAAAGTGGAAATGTCAGGGCAGGCCAAGCTTGGCCTTCTTCCCTGCAAGCAGGGCCTGGCTGGCTGGCTCGAAGCCCTGACAGTGGGGACATTATTGCTGTGATGGGGCAGTGGGTGAAACGGTCATGTCTGGGGAGAGAGTAGGGGTGTTTTTACATGTTAAATATGGACACAAGGGAAGACACACAGGCACATGTACACACACACACACACACACACACACACACACACACACACACACAGGGCCCTCAGCTGAGAACAAATCAACTACCCACCTTACAGATGGGGACACTGAGGCAGAGAGAAACCACCACATACCCCAAGGCTGGGCAGAAGAGTCATGGACCAAGCAGTCAACTGACTCAACTGACTGCTGTCCCAGGGCTGTACTCCCCCTGGACTCCCAGCTGTGATCTATACAGGGGCTGAACAAAGACAGGAGCCACAGTCACAGTAGAGACTGCAGCTCAGAGAGAGCAGGGCCAATGTGGGTACACAGCAGTGAGGGTCCTTGCCCTCCTCCCTCCCTCCCCATAAGCTAAGGAGTACCAGCATGGTGGAGAGCAGGGCCAGGGGTTGAAATGATCAGGACAAAAGAGGGCAATAGGGCTCCCAACTTCTTAGCTCTCTGCTCTACTTGATTGCCTCTGCAGCCTGGGAGCTCACTCCATTTCATGGCTGCCTCTTAAGGTCAGAACCCACCCACACCGTCACGTCACCTTCCACCCCTCATTCCTGACTCCATTCTCCCCCCATGACAGACCCATGAGCATCAATGGCAGCAGAATTCTGCCACCTTTAACCCATTCTCAGGCCCCAGCCTGCCCATTGCCTTTAAGGACAGTTTTCATAGTTCCTGAGGAAGACAGAGGGAGCACCAGGTGCTAATCCACCTCAACCCTGAACGTGGTCTTGGGCAAGTCACAGACCCTCTTGTGGGATTCACTTTTTTCAACAGAGAAACGGGGGCAATGTGTTGGTGATCGTCAAGGGTCTCGTGTGGAGGACAGGGCTGAAGGAGAGCTCATTCTGACTCTTGTTCCAATGTGTATTGGGCCTTGGGCTGTCTAGCCTGATTGCCCTGGATGGTTCCAGACCCAATGTTCCACCCAGAAGCCTTCCACAAGGATGGTGAGGGGCAGGAAGTACATATAGGCCAAGGGCTGGGCCTCATTCCTCTTTGGAAAGGCTCTTTGGCCAGCTTGAAACAGACTGAGGAATGTGGGGAGGAGCCAGGTGAGTGGAATGGGCAGAGGTTAGAAAACTGCCCCCCCCCTGCTTTTCATCCAGTGTCTCCTTTGAGAAGTAGGCTGACTCCAGAGAGAATGCAGAGTGGGCCTGTGGCCAGGATAGGCTACCGGACAATCACTGTACCAGCCTCAACCTGTCCTTCCAGGCTGCCCCTGTCCCTGAAGCCCTTCCATGCTCCAGAAGGGCCATTACTGAGGCAACCCAGCCCCAGAGAGAGGGTGAAGGGAGGCAGGTGCATCAGAGGCCACACCCAGAAGCCTAGGGGCAAAAGTCCTGTGCACACGGTTCCTATAGATTCTCCCCAGGCTGGTACTGAGGCTCAGTGGATGTGAAGTAGTCCTCTAGGAAAGCCTGTAGGTACTCGAAGGTGGGCCGCTCCTCAGGCTCCTTCCGCCAGCATTGGCACATGAGGTCATGTAGGGACTCAGGACATTCAGGGGGACAAGGCATCCGGTAGCCCCGCTCTACCTGGTCCAGCACCTCACGGTTCACCATCCCTAAGAACAGAGGTCTGTGAGGAATCAGCTCAAGAGACTGATGTAGCCTAGACAACTTTTAGCCTATGGTAAACAAAACTCTGTCTCTGAGGCTAAGAGCCCTGACCAGAGGCAGCCTGAGATCAAAGATTAGCATCTTTGGTATCCAGCCCCAGAAAGAGGGAGCCAAGAGATGGTATGGGGGTTAAAACTTGGCCCCAGGGCCAAGGTCAGGGACCCAAGTGTAGCTTCCTCACCAGGGTAGGGTACCCGTCCCTTCGTGGTGAGCTCAGTCAGCAGGATCCCAAAGGACCACACATCTGACTTGATGGTGAATCTGCCATACAGAGCAGCTTCAGGAGCGGTCCATTTGATGGGGAATTTGGCACCTAAAAGCAAGAAAGCACAGGGTGTCAGTACAGTCTATAGGAGCTTTCCTCTCTTTCCACTTGGCAGACTGAACCCTGGACACACCCCCAGGAGCTCCTCACCTTGCCGGGCAGTGTATTCATTGTCTTCTATGAGCCGGGCCAGACCAAAGTCAGCCACCTTACACACCAGATTCTCCCCAACCAAGATATTGGCGGCTCGGAGGTCCCGATGCACATAGTTCATCCGCTCCACATAGGCCATACCTGAGGCAATCTGTAGAGACAGACAGCCTGGCTCAAGCACCATCCCACACCCATCCCAAGGCTATAAGCAAGTGTCCCTGGCTGGTCATTCCCAGGAATGGAGAGATAGCCAAATGCCTTACCCACCCCATGTCTTTTCAAGCAAGGAATTAATTCAGCTTATATAATAAACATCATTGGTTTGAAAAAGTAAACCATGCCTGGAGAGATAGTTCAGTGGTTAAGACACTAGCTGCTCTTCCAGAGGTTCTGAGTTCAATTCCCAGTAACTACATGGTGGTTCACAACCATCTATAATGCGTTCTGATGCCCTCTTCTGGCATGCAGACATATGTGCAGACTGAATCCATGCCTTTCAAAATTTATAAATAAGTAAAATTTTTAAAAAGAAAAAGTTAGGCCAGAGCTCAGTGGGGTAAAGGGACAGGCAAAGAACAATGGGGAGGTCACAGTAAGATGCTGCCAGGAAAGCAAGTGAATATAAAAAAGAAGTCCCAGATGGCCAATAGACACAGGTCATAACTGGTCCTCCCTATTGTCCCAAGTCCCCTCTTTGAGCCTCGCTTTCCTTATCTACCAAATGGAAATATAGATCTTAAACCTTTAATATTTTATTTTCATTTTAATTATGTATATGTTTGTCTCTGATACCCAACTATAATATGCTCTCTAGAACTACCATCCAGGCACCAACAAGGGCTCCAATGAGTGGCGAGATTTGGTTGTAATGAAAGCAGGCCTTCTACAGGGGGCACTCTGAGCCCAGGAACACCTCTGTGTAGAGAGGTAGGAGTGGAGACTCACCTGAGCAGCCATGTCCACCAGCTGGGGTAGCCGCAGGTATTTGCCTGTTTCCCCCTTGAGAAAGTCCAGCAGACTCCCTGGAAAGAGAAAGCCAGTCTAGCCTTGTCAGGGTTTCCCTGTGCCAGAGGCTGTGGCTCCCATACCCTGACCGCCTGCTCAACCAATAAGGAAAAAGTCTTAACTCAGTGTTTGACACTGAAAGGTAAACACTCCAGGGAGTTAGACCAAGGAATCCTACTGGGCCCTTGTGGTTGTGTGTGTGTGTTTGGGGGTGCTAGATGCAAAAGACCATGTGTAAAGCCCAAGACACATTATGTTTATTTAGACCAAACCTGCCTACCAGTGACTACCCGGGGCTGGAGCTGAAGAATCCCATCACTACAGGGCAGCAAGGCAGTCCCTTGAGTAACCTGTCCACTCATCCAAGGGTTGCCCCACCTGACTGGAGTGCTCCCCAGGCACAGGCTTACCTTTGCTCATGTACTCTGTTACAATGTAAATAGGTTCCTCTGACACCACAGCATACAGTTGCACTAGTTTCTCATGCCTCAGTTTCTTCATGACTTGGGCCTCCTGCAGGAAGGCTTCTGGAGACATGGTGCCTGGCTTCAGGGTTTTGATAGCAACCCTGGTGGTGCCATTCCAAGTCCCTGTGGGGGAGGGCGTAATGAGCTCAGTACAGGCCACCATTCTGTTGCACTAGAGCTGGGCCAGCCTATATGGTACCTATCTCGAATCCTGCCGCCCAACTTTTGGGAGACTCTGGATTCTCCTTTATAAAATGACTAAGGAATGGAGAGTGCTCCCAGGGTTGTGCAATGAGTATCTGCAGCCAGCCACTAGACACTGACTGATCAGAAATGCCACCAGAAAGCAGGCAGCAGCCTGACACTGGGTGATTAGGGCCCCATCCTGACTGCTTTTGCTTGGGGTGACCATATTTCTGCTGGATGGGGCACTGTCAGTATACATCTGCGACCCAAACATGGGACAGAACTCTGCCCTTCCTCATCAGAGTCCGGGACATCCCTTCCCACCTGGTCCCAGCCCTCTAGTGGCCTCTGAAGGGAGGAGAGTGAAATGGTACAGCCACTGCAGCCTAACAGTCCCCCTCTACTCCTGGGTGGAAGAGAAGAGTTAGCGGCAGAGGGACCTGGGTTTGGTTAGGGCTGGCGGCAGCTCATTGTCACAGGGGACTCCCAATGGCTTCAGAGTTAGACAGAAAATGGGACACTGTCTTCTCACTAATCCTTCCCCACAGCATTTTTCTTTCTGTTATAAGTTAGTATGCCTCTTGCTAGTATGCAGATGCCTCTTGAAGCTTATCAGTCCCTATTTTGCACCAGGAAGCTGAGGCTTGGTATGAGACCTAACACTCATAGGCCTGGAGGACCGCAGTGCCCTGGCCCCAGCAGCTCTTGGTATATAAGGAGTCCAGTGTGCCCATTTCAGTGCTGACCCCCACTGGGTCATAGTCAGGGTTAAGGGGCATGAGCAAATATGTTACATGCGGGTTTGAAAGTGTTGCAGGAAACATGATACTTTGTACGGTTAATGTACAATAATAAAACAAAAACAGAGGCTAGCTGCTCAGCAGAGACAAAAAGAGAGGCCCAAGGTTCTTGAGCTGTTTGACTGGAATGGGGACAGAGGTGTGTGTTCCTTACCCATCCACACCTCTCCGAAGCAGCCCTGGCCCAACTTGACCTCCAGGCGCAGGGACTCTCGGGGGATCTCCCAGGCATCCTTGGCCAGGCCCTGAGTCTGAGGCTTGGACGTGGGGCATACAGTAGTGAGGCGGTGGCACAGGCCATCAGCATGTTCTGAAGATAGAGGCAAGGAATGAGGCTCAGGCAGGGTTCCCTGTCCTGGCAAAGGCTCTACACATCATGTGCACACACCAGCTTTGGGGATAGGCAGACACCCTCCTATATGCCTCCACTCCTCACAGGCCTGCAACACTAATCTTACCTGCTCAATTCACTCGGCCATCCGATTTGAGGGTGCCAGAGAACAGGGGAGAACAGGTATAGGAACCTACTCTAAAGAGGCCACAGACACCCCTCCCCAAGTCACCCATCAAGCTCCCTAGCCACCCCTCAGACCTGTAGGTGTGAAGAGGGGAGCTTGGGAGAGAGAAGTCAAGGAGGCTTTGGGGCTCCTTTGGGAACCCTGGAAGGCATTCAGTGGTAGAGCTTCCTGGCCTGGCTTTGAGGGTGTAACTAGGGTGGTATCCCAAACAACACACAGCCTGTGCCAGGATCCAAGACAATATCAACTGTGGTGTTAGAAAAGCTGCCGGGAGCAGGAAGCTGGTGAAGGCAATGGAGAAATTTTAGCCATTTGGTCTGGGAATCAAATAAGCCCCAGAGCAGAGGCAGCTGGTCCTAAAGAAGCCAGAGACCCAGGCTGAGGGGCCAGCTCAAGCAGCTTACGCCTGCAGCCGCCATACACAGAAGGGCACACCAGCTCCATCGCTGCACACGGCCCGCACCCCAGCTCCAACCCCCTCTGCTGTTCTCTATCAAAGAAGCCTCCCCCTCCTCCTCTTCCAGGAACCGGTTCAGACCAGTCTTAGGGCTGCAGAAACAATCACCACCAGCCTCTGCCCCTCCCTTCTAGCTCAAGGCAGACCCCTCCTCATCAGCCAGCTGCAGAGGAAGGAGGGGAGGGGGCTGGGCAGGGAGAGAAGAAAGGAGGCAGGAGAAGAGGAAGAGGCACTCCTGGGTTGAGAAGGTACACTGTGTGGTACCCCACACCCATCCTGGGGTGGCAGGCAGCGACTTCCCACACAGCCAGGAGACACTCACTGGAGTAGTAAGCCACTAGCTGCTGCAAGCTGGTAAACTGGGTGCGGGAAGTGATGTAGAAACCGCCACTGTCCAGTTTACGAATCTTGTAGTGTTTCACATTGAGGCCCTTGGCATTGTCGAAGTCGGATACAGAGAGGCAGTAGGCACCTGTGGACAGGCAGGGAGGAGAGGCCTAAGGCACCGCTGATGTGCCCCTTGCTTGAGGAAGTGAGTTTGGTCCCCACTCTCTTTCAGCACCTTGAGGAACAGTCTCCAGGGCAACCATGCAGGCACAGCCAGACAAAGCACTAACCCTCCATGGCAGGGATCTCTGTAAAACCTTTACATCCCAAGTGTGCTCCCAACTCTGTGACCTTAACGGGCCTCAGTTTCTTCTCTACACAATGAGACTACTGTGAAGATTCATGTGGAATCGGCAAACACTCCATAAATGCTAGCTGGGGTCTGGGAATGGCCTCAGGCAGCTGTGTGTTTTTAGCTTGGCTGCTGCCCTCTCTGGGTCTGCTCAATTCCATGTCTGCTTCCTGGAGAGCAATGGAGCAGACAGGAGTAGTGGCGGGCGGTATGGGCATATGTGAGTGCTGACCCTGGCAGCCATAGCAGTCCAGGGCAGGAGGCCACTGAGTGTGGCCTGTGGAGCCTAGAAAAAATACAGCTGACAACGTACTGAACAGAAACCTTTGTTAAACAGAGCCAGGGACATCTGGGGTAACATCAAGGAACAAGGGGAGACCCAGAGGTGAGGCACAGGCTCTAAGGACCTGACAGGTAGTGGGCAGCTCCGAATAGAAGATCTGCCTCCCCACCACCAACTGCTGAGGCCCCTGGTGCTCCTTCGGACATTGGCAGATAGACTTGACGATCCTCTAGTAACCTGTGAGTGAGCTGGGCAAGGCTAGACCTGAAACCCATCCTTGCCTGTCTCAAAGATACACTGGAAAGTCATGGTTTCTGCAGAGAGCCCACATCATATTCATACAGAAGACACAGGCTAAAGGCCACGGCCAAATGGGATCACATATACACATAGTAACACACCTATGCCCAGTGGCCACATGCTCACATCTGTCCATACCCCCAAGTCCCAAAAACCAGGACCACACCACACTTAACTCCGAAGAACTGCTAGACAACCCTAACCCGGCAACACAGAACACATGGAGGGGGGGGTGCACTTTTCTATCTCCCGCTGAGCCCCAGGCCCACAGGAAGCAGCCTGGCTTGGTTGCCATGGTGATGGGCTAAGAGAAGGGGCAGGAATAAAGCAGAGACAGACTGTGGGGGAAGGGGAAGGCCAGGAAAGGCCCCAGGGAAAGGAAAACCGGAAACAGAAGGGCCCCTGCTTCTGTACCCATCCCGGGAACAAGTGCTGCTGTGTGCTCTCTGAGCTCCTCATTACCTGTACCCATTCCCTATGTGAGAAACTGAGGCCAAAGCAGAGAGCTTCGGTTTGGATTTCTTGTCTTCCTCAAGCAACATCTTGACTTTAATTCCTACCAATTCCCTCCACCTTCCCATGTGCCAAACTCTATGTACTTGCAATACCCAGCTCAGACGACACCCTCAAAGCTGAGTTCTGCCGGCCACAGATGTCTTGGCCATACCTTTTGTGGTCTCACTCTCCCTCACAAGGAAGGTCCCTCTTGGGTTCTCAGCATTGAGCAGTAGTCGTTCTGACTCTCGTCTTGTGATCTTGCCAAAGTACCACCTGAGGTAGGAGGGACAAATCTGTGTCGGTTGGCCAGTGTTCATGATGCTGGCCCTGGGTACTGCTGCCAGTCAGGCCCAGGAGGGACACTGTGCTAGTGGTGGCAGTGACAGCAGAGGTCAGTAGCCAGATGACATACTCACTCCTCAGCCTGGATGGAGTCGGAGGGTGCCACATAGTTGCTGGGGATGTAACCGGTCTGTCCCGTGCTCAGCGAGTGTGCCAGCCACCAATCTCCCTCTCTGAGCAGATGGGATGGAGCAGAGAATGACATCATCAGGGGAGCAGGGTCAGCAACCCTGACCTTCCCAGGTGCATGGCCAGGCTCTGCAGCAAAAGAAGCTGGGCCAGCCTGTGTCCACAACAGGCCAGCAGGAGCTGGCCTGGAACTCACAGCTCCCTGTCACACTGACCCAGAAGAATGCCACCCAAAACCTCAGCGGAACTGAGCCCTGTCAACCCAAGGACTGAACGCAGAGGCACTGTCCAGAAGTTGCATAACGGCCTGCAGGTGCCAAGAGCTGCCTTGGGAGAGAGAGACAGGGAGGAAGCTTCCTGCTTGGAGGAGGAGGAGGGGTAAGCAGGGTATATATGAGATGGATGCCATATTAGATCTTCAAAGTCTCCCCAAGTCCTGAGAACCCTAAAACCCAATGGAGACAAGGCTGGCTCTTCTGGCGCCCAACAATAGTCCAGGCCCATCCCTCCAAACAAGCAATACTTGCCCCTGTCCCAAATCGTAGCTCACACCTAAAGATCCTTAACAGAAACTACAGGTCTCCTCCTTCAGCCTACCCCTGTCCATGGGGAAAGTGAAGCCAGAGAGAACCGGGCCATGCCCAAAGTCACACGGCGAGTCATGGGCAATGAGGTGGCAGAGCCCCAGTGCCCAGGGCTCAAGAGGAAGGAGGGAGGGAGAGGGAGGAGGGAGGAGGATGCCCAGCAGGGTTCGGGGCTCTGGGCCTGGGCAGGAGGTGGAGGGTGGAAGTACCTTTGCAGCCATCTGAATGTGAACCAGGTCTGGCTGGAGCAGGGGTCCAGAGACAGAGGAGGGAAGAGCAAGCAAGACAGGAAAGAAGAGGCAGAGATGGGGGTGGTGAGAGGCCGTGACAGGGGCCAAGGGAGAGAGCGAGAGCCAGGCAGTGCTGGGGACACTAGGAAGGGGGTCAGGGGACAGCCAGAGGCCTCACATCCAAAGCAACCAAAGGGGACAGGGCAACGGATGGAGGTTTGAGGGAAGATGGGGGGACAGGGCCTGGGAGGTAGGGTCCAGCCCTTCCCACACCCCCTGTACAGATGGCAATACTGAGGCTGGAGAAGCAAAGGGCTCTGTGTAAGGTCACACAGCCAAGCCAGGTCCTGGTCCTGGGAAGGTGCGTCCCTGTAGGTACCTCCTTGTAGGTACCTTGAAGCTCAATGGCTTTCCAGTTCATCTCCATGCAAGGCTTGGGGAAAGGCAAGGTGGGTTATCAGCTGGTGTTGTCCTTGGCCCTGGAAAGATGCACACAACCCTAACCTGGCCCAGAGACTACAAGACCCTGGCCTCACATCATAGCCCCAGATTGAACACAATCCATGTCTGAGCATATCTTCACTCAGCTTTGTAGATGGAAAGGTTGAGGCCAGAACAATTGGGGTTGGGGAAGCTGGAAAGACCTGCTGGAGGCCAGGTGAGCATCAGCCCCTGGCTTGACTTGTGCTGGCCCAGAGGGGTCCCTTCTAGATGGATGTCTGTAGTAAAAAAAAAAAAAAGGAGGGGGGGTATTGCTGGAGCCATGTAGGACAGAACACAGGCAGGGTGTGAGCTTACCCAGCACCCATGCCCCAAAGCTCCACCCCTGCTTGGGGTACAGAGTTTCCTGTCTGATTTGACCTCCGAGGTCATCCTACAAAAAAGAAGGCAAGACTCTCATCCGCAGCTAAAGAAACTACATTTGAGAGAGGAGGAAAATGGAGTCACTCTGGCAACAGAGACCAATGTTTCCTTTGTGGAGTTGGGGAAACTGAGGCATGGAGTCGGAGAGGATTTGCCCAAAGCTACACAGACTCAAGTGCAAAGCTCTCCAAAATCTTTCAATCCAAAGCGTCCATCTCCCCAATGGAGAAAATGAGACACATAGAGCCATGATTTGCCCAAAGCCACACAGCATAGTCACTGGCAGAGAAAGGCTGAAATCAAGTGGCCTCTGATGTTCACAGCCAGATGCAGCAACCTAAAGCCACAGAGGCTGAGATCTCCAGAAGCACAGGGACAGGATGGCAGCCTAGGGAAGGAGGAGCAAATGTCCGGGTTCCATCCTGGGCTTGCCACTCAGTAGCCATGTGAACTTGGGCAAGGGCTTCACAATTTTGAGTCTCAGTTTTCTCACACGTAAAACAGAGCCAGCAACCCCACCATAACTGCTATCCCCAGGATCAGAGATAACATGACGAAGGGGCATTGGGTGAGAGTGACATGGACCTGCTTGCTTTTGCCTCACACAGAGGGCAGCCCCACACTGGATCTTGAGGGATGAATAGGAGTTCACCAGATGGATAGAGGAGAGGGGATGTTTCAGGCAGAAGGAGCAGCATACACAAAGCTGAGGAAGCATGATGAGCAGCGGGACACATGAGGGATGTGGAGAGCTTGACTCCTTGGCCAGGCTGCCCTCTGGGGCTCTCAGTGACAGATTCCTCTACCTTCCAGAACACCCCAAATCAAACTCCCCAAACCTTACCTGTTCCAAGGAGAGCCCCCCACAGCCCAACACACACCTCCAACCATCAGCTGCCCCCTCTTAGGGATGTTGCTTACCCCTTACCTGCTGTAGCTCACTGTCCTTCCTCGGCCCAGCAGCCCCTCTCCTGGGGACATCTTTTGGTGACCCCAGCCTACTTTCTACTTAGCCCTGGCCTGGGGTAGCCCACTCCCCACCACAGCGCCCCTCCCCCCTCCCCACCCCCGCCTCCAGGATGCACTGGGTCCTGCATTTATCTAGCACTCAATGTGGAATCACAAACCAGCAGAGGGGGGAAGTGAGCTAGGAGGAAGGTGTAGGGAAAAGATGGAGAGGTTGTAGGGAAAAGATGGAGAGGTTGGTTTAAACGGGTGGGATGTAGGATAAACCGAAGAGACGGTGACGATGACGGAGGGAGCTGGAGACAGGCACGGGCAGTGGGGAAGCACATGCAGAGAGCAGCCCCCAGCCTCAGCAAAGCATCCCCCTCCACCTGGCCTCAGTACACACCTGACATCCACCTTCCTCCTAACGGCCAGCGAGAGAGAAGCAGAGAGAGGGAGAGGCTGAGGTGCGAAGGCAGGACCCAGGTCAAGGGGGGACAGCGGTCGCGGGTCCAGGGAGGACCACCACCCACCAAGGGCAGAGCGGCCCTGCGAGCTCTGCACCGCCCTCTGCCGGCAGCTCTGGGTATAGACGGGTTCACATCCCCAGTGCATTCCCCTGAAGGGCCACTCACGTGTTGTTGACAATCTGCAACCGTTCTCCTTTCTTGAAGGACAGGTCAGTCTCTGTCCGTGACTCATAGTCATAGAGGGCCACAAAGGTGGTCACCCCACCTGCAGAGAGGGATGCAAGGTCTCAGAGTCCTGGCGTTAGGATGGGAGACTGCCTTCCTCAGCAACCTGCCTAACCCTGACAAAGCAGCACACTGCATCCCTGGGGAGGTAGGGGCCTGTGCCTCCCTGTAAGGCTGCAGGCAGGCTAACTGCTCCCTGTTTGGTGTCTCTAGTCAACACAAGCAGGAGCCCAGAGAACAGGCACCCTTACCCTGCACAGACCCTGGTATACAGTGGGGTCTCTGCCTCTGTATATGTGTACCTGGAAGCTATGGGTATCTAGACCTAGCTCTCCTCACCTACAGCTGCTCCTCTTGCAGCCCACCCTCCATTGCCTAAAGGCTCCAAAATGCTTCCCAAATGAACAAATGGGTGTGTGGCTGCTTAAGAGCAGAGGTCGGCAGCCTGTCCAAGGGCCGCCGGTGGTGGGCTGTGGGGTTGGGCACCCTACCCATGTCTGCATCCCGTGGGCAAGCAATGACTGCAGGCGCACAGCCTCATCTGAGGGTTCGAGGCTGTATGCACACCTGTATCTGTATGTGCTGCGTGGTGGTGTCTGGCCTAGTTGGGTTTCCAGGAGCACAGTGAAGATTTCCATGGTGTCTCCACTGTGTGGGCATATGCCCAGTGTGGGCACATAACATAGCTGGGTCTGGCCATGAGAGGTGCCTGTGTGGGTGTGCAGCCGTGCGTGTGGCTCAGTCTGAGCGTAGGATTTGCACTCATCCGGCAGGAGTGTGAGTCACCCAGCTCAGCTCCTCGGCGTCAGGGCTGCGGCACCTCGCAGCGCCAACAGAGGGCGCAGGGGCGCACTCGGGCCACCGCTTAGCCCAGTCGGAAACAAAGGCTGGGCGGGAGCTGGCAGTTAGGTGATTCAGAGCGGTTCTTCCCTCTGGACTGCAGGGTTCCCTACAGCCCTCTCCTTTGGAACCCGTATGCTATGAACCAGGTAGCGCCCAAAGCGACAGGAACCCCGCTTTCCAGTTTGCCGGTCCTTCCCCACTCGCAACCTCCGTTAAACTAAGTCCCCGGAGCCCAGAGAAGGTGCACTTCACCCGGGGGACACACAGCATGGGGGAGAGCTGACCTGTCAGATGCCCTGCCCTCTGCGGAGAAGTGACGGTGTCCGAGGAGTTGAAGCCTCCGAACAGCTTGGGCTCAGCGGCTGCAGTGGCCACGAAGGCAGCGCTGGGCCCTCGGTGGCCGTCGGCAGAGGCGGGCTTGCTCGGTGTCTGGGAAGCCGGGAAGGCACCTCCGGCCCCGTGCACGTTCTCGGTGGGCTCCAGGCTGCGGCGCCTCTGGCTGGCGTCCTTGGGTTTGCTTTTGTTGCTGCCCATGGTCCTGGCTGGGGGCAACAGAAGACCCCGAGGTAGAGGAGAGCCTCTGGGAGCAGACAAGGCACCCCAACCACTCAGCGGGTAGGGTAACTGAGGTCTTAGGTTGGCACCTAAGAAGCTACGGAGAGAAGACAGGCCAGTCCAAAGCCCTGACCACCACTACCCAAAGTCGGCTTCAGTCTTTCATGCACAGGGACACTGAAGTCATATTTGTGTCCCCAGCACATACGAGGGGCTCATTTAAGTTTAACCAGTTGTCTAACACGGGGGGGGGGGGGCGCTAACTGTGGTGATTGAGGCAGCAGTACAGCATCTGGCTTGAAGAAGGGATAACCACCGGGCTTTCCTCCAGCCACAGTACCTCTGCAAACACTGCTGACTGACAGCTTCTCTGGAACAAATCAGTACCTTTCAACTCTCAGCTTGAAAGTCACTTACTGGATTGGCATGGCCGGAAAGGCACCTGCCACAAGCCCTGTTCACCTCAGTTCAATCCTCTGATTTCTGACCTTCACGCATGCCATGGCTCACACACATGCCTCCCCAAAAGCACACAGAATAAATAAATAAAATGCAATAAAATATTTCAAATCGCCTCCCTTAGGAGGGTGCCCCCGACAATTGTACTTCCCCTTGGTTCCATGCAGCCCCCCTCCCTTTATTTAAATACCTATCATTGCTCACCGGTGTGCACAGAATGAGGCACACGGCTTTATAAACAGATGAATGATGAGCAGTGAGAGAAATCTGAGTTCATAGGTGAAGCCCAAAGTTTGGGAGGTCCTGGGATGAGGACACACGGGAAACCACTTGGAAGGCTTCATGGCACCCAATGTCCTGCTACCCTACTCCACATCTGTGACCAACCCAAGAGGCTGGACTGGGGGCTCCCCTCTCTCATCCCACTCACCTGGTGGGCAGCAGGGCTACCCCAGTGGATCCGAGGAGCAGCCTGGGGGCTTGGCACAAACACCAGCTGTGGCAGTGTGGCGTCCCGGGGTCTTGGCCTAGAGACCCTGCTCCACCTCTCCTGCTGTGAGTCCCTAAGTCGGTCCTGTTCTCTAGGCCTCAATGTCCGCATGTGCAGAGGCTCTGTGGGGACGAGAATATGAACTGTTAGAGCTCTCACTCTGAGGGTCATCAGAAGCCTCCCCTTGCCAATGTCCTTCGACGCTCCCAGAGATCCTGGGAATGAGGGAAAGGAGGTAGCACAGTGGTCTGAAAGCCAACTCCCCGGTTCTGGTCTCAGCTGTCTAATGTATGCTAGAAGGACAGACACATCGTCCCCTATGCCTATACTATGGTGTGAACAAATGGGGCCATAGCAGGGGTCACTCTGCACACCAGGTCACTGGCATGTGTTCTGGATGTGCCCCCACCCCGGGGTGAGGGGGGTCTCTGGGATGCAAAGGCCTCAGATTTAAACCAGATCTCCTCAAAGAACAAGTGTCTCAGTTGTCTCAGGACCGAGCTCAGCTCTGTGGCTCCTAGCCACCAGGACCTGGCATTCCCCCACCCCGCCCCACAGCACTGTCAGGACCCTTGGGTCCCTGATGGGGAATCAGCTACTTCACATGAGACCTGGAGAGCTGCAGATGCTGTGTCCACAGGAGGCCCCACAGATCCAGGCCCGCATAGAACAGTCCTTTAAAGGCTATGGAGGTGCACACTGGGGTTGTGGTTCAGGCTGACATGCAGAATCAGAGAATATGGGGATGGGGAACCAGGCTAGCAGTGGGCAGAGAAGGCCTGTTTCCATGGCAATCCATTCCCTTCAGGTCACAGTGCCCATCAGCATGCACAGACTCAGTGTTCTAAGGGCTCTGCTGACCAATGGGTTTCCCTATAGCCTGCTGGTCCTCTCAACCCCTGGGTAGTTGTACAGCTCCTGGACACCAGGTCCTTGGCTAACCATTCCAGAAGGACTTTGAGAGACAATACAAAATATAAAAACAGATTTTAAAATAAAATCTATTTACTATATACAAAGAATTGTCCAGGGCAAGAGTTCTCTTTGGAATGAATACAACAGTGCATAATGTCCCACTGTCATTGACGGGGATCAAGAATGCTCTTGGCATATGTGCCTGAAGTGAGCGGGAGAACTAGCCCCTGGAAGATGTATGTATCCCATCTCCATCTTTTGAGGAGGTGAAACTGGGGTATAGGCCCTGCACTTGAGACCTTGCACTAACTGAGGGGAACACACACCTCCAGTATACAGAAAAGTAAAGTGGGGGTCTTAAAGGTAAATTCAAAGGGACCTGGGCCACGGGTTGCATCACTGGCTGGGGGAGGGGGCAGGGGTTAGGAGCTATTTGTGGAAGAGGTCTGTGGCTAATGTTGGTTATACAGGCAGCAGGGTTGGGAGCCAGCCTAGGAGTGAGCTGGGGCAGCTGGGCAGACTCAGGGTTCTCTGAGTGTGAGGGCAGACAGAGTGACAGAGGAATCAAGAGGTTGTAGGGAAGGAAAAGACCCCTCATATAAACTGTCCAAGTCTCTTCAGAGAGTCAACAATCCCAGCACAATTAAAGGCCACCAACACAGAAACCTTCCTTCTTTGTAGAGGTATTTAAAAAAAAAACAAAAAAACAAAACAAAACAAAAAACAAAACTAAAGTGGGCTGGCGAGGTGGCTTAGCCAGCAAAGGCCACTGAGGAGCCTAACAACCAGGGAGAAGGAACCCCTGAAAGCTGTCTTCTGACCTCCACATGCTTGTGTCCACACTCACCCACCTAATACAGACACCACAACAAATAAATACTGACCCAGCAACGAACCACAGTTATGACCTTTGAGAGGCGCCTTTCTCCGTTTCCAGCTAAATTGCTACTTTCTAGGAATCTCCAAACCCAATTTACATTCAAAAGCCCCTTGTTCCATCTGTGGGGCCCAAATTTTCAGCATCATACTGTAACCCTCTCCAAGGCACACAAAGCCACCCTACAATCTCACCTGGGATGGGAATGGAGCAAGAGAGATGGCTCAGTGTTTAAGAACACAGCTGCAGGTCCCAGCACCCATGCGACAAGCCTGGCATCCTCCAACAGATACCCAAAACTCTGAAGCATCTCTCTTCCCTCTTCCAGCCTCCTAGTACAAAGACATTCATACCCCCCCTACACACACACACACACACACACACACACACACACACACACACACACACTCCTGGAGCAATGTAATTCCAAAAGTCTCCAAAATCCTTATACACAGCTAGGGCTAGAAGGGGGGCTTCAGAAGCCCCATCAATACTTGTGTGTCCTGTCCTTTTCGTATGCATCTCTCTTTACGTTAAAGCCCATGTTTAAATCACTCGCATCTGTGTCTGTGTGTGCAGGGGGTGTGCATGCTTCTGTGTATGTGTGGGGGCACATTCGCCAGCACATGCACACGTGGAAGCAAGATGCCGGCAAGAGGTCAGCTTCCTCGGTTACTTCCTCACCTTATCTTTTCTAGACAGGTTCTCACATAGCCCAGGCTGACTCTGAACTTGCTAAATAGCTGATGATAACCTCCTGATCCGCTAAGCCCTGTTAATCTGTGTTGGAGATGGAACCAAGGGCCTTTGCATTCAGGGCAAGCACTCTAACCACTGAACTATTCCCCAGCCCTAAATTCTTTCCTTCTCCTCCTCCTCCTCCTTCTTCAAAAAATGACTGTTTCTTTTCATTTTATGTGCAATGGTGTCTTGCCTGAATGAATGTCTGTGTGAAGGTGTTGAGTCCTCTGGAACTGGAGTTACAGACAGTTGTGAGCTGCAATGTGGGTGTTGGGAACTGAACCCAGGTCCTCTGAAAGAGCAGCCAATGCTAAGAACCACTGAGTCATCTCTCTAGTCTCCTGCCCCCCAAATTCTTTCCTTAATAAACTCAACTCTGCTTTATAGCAACTCACCCTGAAATTCTTTTCTGCAGCTCCATATGAGTGGAGATTTCTAAAAAGAGCCATGCAGGCAGCTGCAGGCAGCAGTGTGGAATTTCTGTGCAATGCTCTGAAGCACAGTACCACTGGGAATGGATGGGACAGGCACCTGGAAGCACAGAGGGTCTGTACCAGACTGTAAGTATGGTAACCAGCCCAGTGGACTTGGGAAATGCTGTCTATAAGGAGCGATGGATATCAAGCTCCTTGGACACCAAGCTCCCTCTCAGAGCAGCACCCAGGATAGATAGGCTGCTATCAGCTGCTCTGGAAACATTTGACTGAGCACAGCCTCACAAAACTGCACCCTGCTTAGTCACTGAGAGGGTCACATTACAGAGACCAAGGATTGCTAGGTGTTGGTGTCTAAACCCTCTAGAAGCTGGGCTCCCATCTAAGCTAAACACTGGATCCTGAGGGTGAGGGTATAAACAGTATCCTTACTTCACTGATGGAGAGGCTGAGGCACAGAGAAGTTGAAGAACTTGCCTGATGTCACACAGCAAGAGTGAAGCAATAAGGGTGCAGTGAGAGCCACACAGGGCAAGCAGAGAAAAGGGCTCCTTGAGGGGTCTGCTGGGGACTCGGAGCCCCAGGACCTCTCTCTCCACAGTAGTTGGGGAATACACCAACAAGGCCTTTAGCAGGCTTTTTTTGGGGGGTGGGGAGGCATTCAGGGTGGAGTTGAGGATCCTTTTGGAGGATGTCTCTCCTGGAACTCAGACCCAGACCTCGAGCTCCTTGGAGTGGGGCTGTAACCTAGTCATCATGAGTCACCCATTTGAGGGCTCCCATCTCTTCAGCCACTTGACAGCTATGAAGGAAAGATAGGTCCATGAGAGCCAAAGGGAAGCAGTGAAGGATGTGAACTGGGACGCCTGAGGTCCCAAGAGGAAGGTGGCCCTGACCACAGGTCTCTGATTAATTGCAAGACAATGAGGGCTTCCACACCCCAGCACCAAAAGACAGGGGCCTGCCTAACCCAGCATCTCCATAAGCCTGCCCCCACCTACTGCACAGCTCAGCCTATCACCAAATACAAAAGTCTTGTCTAACTGCTGCAGCTCGGAATCCTGAGGAAACTCCAGAAACTTCCTCTAATCTAACCTGTTCCCAACCCAGCCCCATCCCTCAAGCCAGGGCCCTGCCAACCTCAAAAATATAGCATAATATCCCCTGATGCTCACCCTGAAGCCAGAGGTGTCTCTGCAAACCACAAAGGTCTACTGATTTCCACAGAAAATGAGTAACAACTGGGTTTCCATCAGGGATTCTAAAACAAGAGGGCTGAGAAGATGGTTCATCCACTAAGAGGACTGACTGTTATTTCAGAGGACCTGGGTTGAAGGAGGAAATTTTTTTTAAATATATTAATCTAAGATTAATATTTATTGAAATATAAGCCAATACTCACAATATAGGTAACAGCTTATATAGGCGCCTGATAGACGGGATTATCTATACAATGGATGTCGAACCAGTCTCTCCAGCAGTCAGGAACCAAAAACGGGGTCCCCAAGATCCCAGCAGCCCCTTTTGAGTGGGGTTGACTACTCCCCCTTCAGGAGCCCAGGACCCTGGTTAAGCATCTTCAGACCTCATCAGCTGACACATGAATCCCACCACACTGGGTTCAATTCCCAACACCCACATGGCAGCTCACAACTATCTGTAACTCCACCTCCAGGAGATTCAATACCCTCACATAGACATGCATGCAGGCAGAATACCAACGCACATAAAATAAAAATAAATAAACTATTATTTTTAAAAAAATAAGAGAAACAACAGCCTGGTCACTCTGAGGACAGTGAACAGCACCAGAGCTCAGTATAGTTTGGAAAGATGGTCCTGCTTTATTGTCAAAGTAAAGAGAAAGATGTAAAGAGTGTGGCCTCCTGATGGTGGGGAACTATCTCCACTGGCATCACAGAGCCTTGCTTTTCTCATCTGGAAAATGGGGTCAGTCTCACCAACTAGCCCCTTACCCACACCGCCAGGGTTGGTAAAGAATTGAAATGACTCAGGCGCTGGGCTCTGTGCTGCCCACACCAAACAGGATGCTGTGGTGAGACCAATGTGTACATATGTGTGTGCAGACATATATACACATGCTCAAGACTTAGAGAAAGTTCTGAAAGAACTCTCAAGTCTTCACAATGTTTTATCTGGCAAGGGGTAGGACCTGAAAACTATGATCTGTGGTGCTAGAACCTGAGGTCTTATGCTCACTAGGCAACTAGCTTGGAACCACTGAGTACTTAAGAACATTTGAGAGTACCCACAATCCCCCTGTGGTGAGGTCTAAGTGGCTGGCCCAGAGTCCACTGATCTGCTCTGGCCCTTACTGACTAACCTCTCACTGCACAGGACTCCATACTCTTCTCTGGGAGGTTCACAATAGTCTTTCTTCCCTGAATATCTGTTTCCTCTTCTCAGGGTGAGGGAAGGCAGGTGTGGCAGGGCCATGGCTTTATATCTAACTGAACCTTCTCCATAAGCCCTGGTGTCCACTCAGTTTCCCACCTTTCAAATGGGCATGGGCTCAGGTATGAGTCCATGGAACCCCAAGTTCCATCACTAGCAACCACAATAAAAACAGAGAGATAGACAGACAGACAGACAGACAGACAGACAGACAGACAGGGCTGATAACAAGCATAACATTTGGAGCTAAGAGTTATTGTGACACGGAAGAATCGGTTTCTGATAAACACTGTCCCTACAGAGAACAGAGCAGTGCAAGAGGGTCTGGAAGGGCCTTGAGGGGCAAGCACAGGGGATTCCCAGTTGTCCCTACAGCATAGTAAAGAAGAGGCTTTGGCTGCACCCACAAAAGATAAGACCAAGATTCAGAGAAGCCAGAGCCTGACTCAAGTTTCTGCCAGACATGACCCTGGACCCTGCCCAACATGTAGATGGCCGCCATTGTTTGAAGCACCACAGCAGTCAAAGAGTGATCACAGGCCTAAGGCTACAACACCAAGGGTAGGTTCACCTTTTCCTAGGCATACACACTAGGCAGGCCTCAGTTTAACCTCCAAAACTGAAATGGTGTGATTGTTCCTGTTTAATCAAGCTTGTTGTAGGGAAGGTGCAGGGTAGTGGTGTTTGCAAAAGGCTAGGCAGGTGGAAAGTGACTGATAAGTATCTGCTGTTATTGTTATTTCTGTGGAAGACCTGCCCTGACCTCTGACCTCTTCTGATTGTTGTCACAATCAGACAAAGACCTCCCAAAGACCCACCAAGCAGAGAAAAGAGATCAGGGGGTCACCGTCTGTAAACAGAAGGAGACCAGAGAGAACATTCTAGAAACCAGAGAAATGGCTCAGTGGTTAAGAGTGTGGACTCCTTTTGTAGAGGCCTCATATTTGGTTCCCAGCATCTACACTTAGTGAGCCCAGTTCCCAGATCCAGAGGCCTCTGTGAGCACTGGTACTAATGTGCAGATACCCATACACAGACACACAGAGACACATAGTTAAAAAACAATATACACCTTAAAAAGGAATACACTGAAAGGCAGTCACACACAAAGTGAATTATGCACAATGATGTCAAGCTCAGTAACATATTTACACACCATCAGTGTCAAAATGAAATGAAGGAAAGATTAGTATTATAAACAGCTACTATTCCCATAAAAACCTTAAAGTTAAGCGTGAACCCTGTAAAAACCCTAATGAGATGCCAGGCAAGGTTGTGATCACCTTTAACTTCAGGATTCAAGAAAGTGGAGGCAGGTGGATCTCTGTGAATTCAAGGTTTAACCTGGTCACACTGTGAGTTCCAGGCCAACTAGAGCTACATAGTAAGGCCCTGTCTCCAAAAATCAAACAAACAAATAAAAAACCTTAATGGATTGGTTGCAGTGGTGTGCCGTTCATTCCAGCACTTGAGAGGCAGAGGCAGATGGATCTCTGTGAGTTCAAGGCCAGCCTGGTCTACAGAGAGAATTCTAGAGCAGCCAGGGCTACATTGTAAGACTCTGTCTCAGAAAAAAAAGAAGAAGAAGAAGAAGGAAGGAGAGACCCTAATGGGATCTATAAAATATATTTTTATTTTATGTATATAAGTATTTGCTTTCATGTACATATGTGCACCTCGCTGTGCCTTTTGCCTAAAAAGGCCAGAAAAGGACACTGGGTCCCTGGGAACTAGAATACAGGCAACTGTGAGTCAGCACATGGATGTCGGAAACTAAGCCCTGTCTTCTGTGAGAGCAGCTCGTGCTCTTAACTACTAGGCCATCTTTCTAGGCCTGGTTTTTAGTACTTTTGTTTAGTGAGTCAAGTTTTTTGTTGCTGTTTTTTGTTTTGTGTTTTTGTTTTGAGATAGCCTTGGCTGTCCTGGACCTTATCATATAGCCCAGGCTGGCCCCAAACTCACACAGATCCTCCTGCCCTGGACTCCTGAGTGTTGGGACTAAAGGTGTGCACCATCATGCCTAGTCTAAGTAACATTTTGAAGACTTAAGTTTCTTTAGGAAAAGAAGATAAATCAGTTCACATAAAAACTTAAAATGTATCTGAGCATGAAGGCACACACTTGTGAACCCAGCACTCAAGTCAGGAAGATGGTAAATTCAAGGCCATCATGAGCTACAAAGAGACCCTGTCCAAAGGGGGGGAAAGAAAGTTTAGACTGGGTAGTGGTGGCACACACCTTTAGTCCCAGCATTTGGGAGACAGAGGCAGGTGGATCTCTTTGAGTTTGAAACTAACTTGGCTCATAGAGCAAGTTCCAGGATAGCCAAGGCTGTATAGAGAAACCTTGTCTCAAAAATCAAAGGGGGGGGGGGGGGCAGGGAAGGGGAAGAAAATAAAAGAGTCTGTCTGGCTTGATAAGCAAATTTAAATTAGAAAAGAATATTTGCAACTCATATATATAATAGACAAGAGTTTTTTTCTTATATATAAAAAGCTCACACAAGATTAAAAAATAACCACAGATAGTCCACAGGAAAAGCACACTGAAGGAGCCTTACCACACCACAAGACTCATCAGACTAACACAAGCCGAACCACACTGGCCACCTAGCAACAGCAGAATCTACACACTCCTCAAGTGTGTGTGGAACATTCTCCAAGTCAGACCATATGCTATGCCATAAAACAAAGTTCAATAAATTTAAAAGAAATGAAATCACACAAAGCGTGTTTCCGGCAACGATGGAGCAGAATAAATCAATAACAGAAAAAGATTGGGGACCTCACACAGGTAAAAGCCACTACGGAAGAAACACTAAAATACTTAGAAAAGAAAATGAAAACACAACTCAGCAAGATTCTGGGTGCAGTAAACAGAACTTCAGGAGAACGTTACAGTATAAATGTCTCTCCAAAACAAAGGCGGTCTCAAATACTCGGGCGGCCATCATCTACACAAACTGAGCTGGGGTGAGGGAGATGATAGAATTAATAAAGCTTAGCAGACCGGAGAGAGGAGGAAATAAGGGCAAGAATTAACAAAAGCTACGGAACAAGAAGAAAGAGGAGCCTCAAGCCACTCAGGCTGGGATGGAGGAGTCTCAAAACCCTTAAAGAGATAAACGCGCAGGGCGTGGTGAAGGAGAACTGTAATCCCTGCACTCGAGGCTGGAGCTTGAGGACAGCCTAAACTACACAGTGAAATCCTGTCAGAAGGGTAGCGGAGACCTGGGGATCAGGCTCGCCATCAGAGGACAATTTGTGAAGGTCAAATGTCTCCTCCTACACTGGGTCCCAGTGACTGGACTCAAGTCATCCATCTTGGCAGCAAATGTCCTTATCTGCTGATCTTCCTTGTTGGCTCTAAATAAGTAAACTTTTTAGTTTGTGGGTGTCTGTGCCTGCATGTATGCATGCCACCCATGTATTGATGTTTACGGAAACCAAAAGAGGGTGTCAGATCCCCTGGAGCTGGGGTTGCAGATAGTCATACACCTCCCAACATGGGTACTAGAAATCAAATTCAGATCCTCTAGAAGAGTAGCACATATAACTAACCACTGATCCATGTCTCCAGTCCCTGAATTAGTCATTTTAATACTTCCCTTTAAAAGGCCCAGGCCAAGCATGGTGATACACACTTTCAATTACAACACTCGAGAGCAGGCAAACCTCTGTGAGTTTGAGGCCAGCCTAGTCTACAGAGATAATTTTAAGACAGCCAAGGCTACACGGAAAACCCGTCTCAGAAGTGTGTGGGGGGGGGGGGAGCTTCACTGGTGTCTTCTCTTGACCTTAGCAGAATGACTAGGAGGCTCCAATAGTAGATTGGACCAGATACTCAGAGAATTAAAGCCAGTTCTCCATCAGGGCACATCTCCAATTCACTCCATAAGGCCCCTGCTCCCTGACACTAGAACTCCACAAAGATGTCATAAGCAAACAACAGACTGACACCTCAGAATCCACAGACAACAAGCAAACTGCCTCTGGACTCATAAGAAAGAATCTGCACCGGGCCAAGCATCTCTTTATCCCAGGGAACATGTTTGGTTTCATTTCTAAACCAGTGACTAACACAGCACATGACAACCTCAGTGTGTGGTGATCTAAATACATGGAAAAGATGTCTGATGGAACCCCACACCTTTCACCACAAAACACACCCAAAAAGCAGTGGTCATACCTGAGATTCCAACATCCAGAAAGCAGAGGAAGAAAGATCACAAGTTTTGAGGCTATCCTGGGCAATGTGAGGCTCTATAGAAGAATGGGGAAAGAAGAGAAGCTAGGAAGAAAGGATGAAGGAAAGGAAGAGCTGGGAAGATGGATGGGGGAGTGGGGAACCACCTCACCTGAAGGGACATCAGAAAAGCCACAGCTCACCTGGTGTTGATGGCTCGAGCCAGGCCAGCTGAGGAGAAGTGATGTGCAAAGCACTCAGGCTAAGGGGGAGGGCGGCCAATTACCTCTATTTGCGAATGACACCGTTGGTTTGCTTTTTGATTTTCTTTTGAGACAGTCTCAGGTAGCCCAGGATGGCTCTGAGCTCCAAGGCTAGCTTTGAGCTGATTGTCCATCTTCTAAATTCTGGGATTACAGACATGTACAGCCATGCTGGACCAACATGATCTCATACAGAGAAAACTCTAAAGATTGTACTAAAATTTCAGAACTAGTGAGTGAGTTCAGGAAGACTGCATATTACAGAATGAACATGGGAAAACAGGGCTGGTGAGAGGCCTGGCTCCATGGGTAAAGGTGCCTGCTGCCAAGCCACACATCCTCACTGATTCCCCAGGACCCACATGGTGAAAGGACAGAACCAACTCCCAAAAGCTGTCTTCTGACCTCCACTTTCATGCCATGGCACAGGCACACATGTAAATGTAAAAAATGTAAAACCCTTTTTTAATTGGCTTGGAGTGTGGCTTAATGGTACAGTGCTCACCAAGCACACACAGCTTTGGGTTCATCCCCAGCTCCACAAAATACAGAAACTGCATTTCTAGACACTAGTAATAAATAAACCAAAAATGAAAGTAAGAAAATATCCCAAAACATCAGAGAATCCAAAACAAGAACACAAGATAAGTAAGGCCTAAACTCACAAACTTGTTGGATTAAAGACAAAAGCCACTCTGTTCACAGGTCACAAGAGTAAATACTGGTCAGATGGCAATGTGGGCTGGGAGGATGATGTCAGCAAGACACCTGCTACACAACCATGAAGACCTGAGTTTAAGCCCCAGCACTCGATGTCGAAAGTCCAGCTGTGTGAAGCAGAGACAGGCAAGTCCCTGGGACTCACTTGCAGCAGCCTAGCCTATAGGGAGAACCAAAAGTCTGAGAGAACTTGTCTCAACAAAGTAAATGGCACCTGAGGAGCCCCTCACACACACATATATTCCCCTGTGCACCTATGCACACACAAAAGATAGCAGTATTCCACCCATCAACTGAGGTGGCACAGCCCTGCCAGAGTCCCAGTTGACTTCTCTACAAAAACTGACAACCTGACTTAAAAATATATGTGGAAAGTTGAGACACCCAGAATTGTCAAAACTGCCCTGAAATGGAAAGTACATTTTAGGAGCTGCTTCAAAAACATTGTCAACCTGGGGTTATCACTACAGTGTGGACAGCTACACCCACAGCCTCACAGCCCAAGGGAACATAGTGTCAGAAATACATCTTCCTGGCTGACAGGAGAGCTCAGTGGATAAGACGACTGGTCCATAAGCCTGATGAACTCAGTTCAATCCCAGAACACACTCACAAGTAAGGGAGGACTGACTCCACAAAGCTGTTCTCTGAACTCCACACGTGAACCATGATGCATGCTCATGTCCACACGCATACACTGTTAATAATAATAAATGAATTTTTTAAATGAAATACACACTCAAAGAGTCAAGTGACATTACAAGGTTCCCCAGGCAACTCAATAGAGATAGCACAGTCTGAACAAAGGCTGCTGGGGGCAACTGCGAAGCCACACCTGACAGGAGAATGCTTGGCAGTTTCCTCCAACTAAACACAAAAATGGACTTGAAATGGATGGCAAGCCTGAAACCAAAAGGCTAACTAAAAAGCATGTATGAAGAAAGTTGGACATGGTGGCACACACCTGTGGGACAAGGCATTAGCCTTTGCTATAAATCAAGTTTGAGGCTAGCCTAGGCTACATGAAACCCTGTTTCAAAAAAACAAAAAAGGAGCCAGGCTGTGGTGGTACACACCTTTAATCTCAGCACTCATGAGGCAGAGGTGGATCTCTGTGAGCTCAAGGCCAGCCTGGTCTATAGGGTGAGTTTCAGGACAGTCAGGAGAGTCTTACATAGAGAAACCTTGTCTCGGAATACAAAACAAACAAAATCTTGATGGTCCTTCCAGAGGACACCCTTAGCAAAGCAAAGAGAGGAGCCAGGAGAAATATAGCAGGGCTGGAATCTCAGCATGTGGGAGGTTGAGGCAGAAAGATCATGAATTAGAGGCTAGTCTGAGCTATATAGTAAGGCACGTTATGGCTAATGTTAATTGTTAACTAGACAGAATCTACACTAACTAGGAAGACAGGCTGGTGAGAGTCTGTGAGATTGTTTTGATTGCTTTATCTAAAGTGGGAGACACACCACTGCGGGTGGCTGGGATCCAGAACTGTGTAAGGGAGACACACCACTGTGGGTGGCTGGGATCCAGAACTGTGTCAGGGAGACACACCACTGTGGGTGGCTGGGATCCAGAACTGTGTAAGGGAGACACACCACTGTGGGTGGCTGGGATCCAGAACTGTGTCGGGGAGACACACCACTGTGGGTGGCTGGGATCCAGAACTGTGTAAGGGAGACACACCACTGTGGGTGGCTGGGATCCAGACTGTGTCAGGGAGACACACCACTGTGGGTGGCTGGGATCCAGAACTGTGTAAGGGAGACACACCACTGTGGGTGGCTGGGATCCAGAACTGTGTCAGGGAGACACACCACTGTGGGTGGCTGGGATCCAGAACTGTGTCAGGGAGACACACCACTGTGGGTGGCTGGGATCCAGAACTGTGTCAGGGAGACACACCACTGTGGGTGGCTGGGATCCAGAACTGTGTAAGGGAGACACACCACTGTGGGTGGCTGGGATCCAGAACTGTGTCAGGGAGACACACCACTGTGGGTGGCTGGGATCCAGAACTGTGTAAGGGAGACACACCACTGTGGGTGGCTGGGATCCAGAACTGTGTCAGGGAGACACACCACTGTGGGTGGCTGGGATCCAGACTGTGTCGGGGAGACACACCACTGTGGGTGGCTGGGATCCAGACTGTGTACGGGAGGACTGAGAGCTGGGTACCCACCTGCATTCACCCTCTCTGCCTCCTGACTGTGGGTACAATGTTATCAGCTGCACTTTAGTCCCCTGCCATGATGACTGTGCTCCTGAACTATGAACCGGAGTAAGCCCTTTCTCCCTATGCTGCTCTTGTGAGAGTGTTTTGAGACAGCAACAGGAAAAGCAACTAAGATAAGCCCTGCCCCCCCCAAAAACAACCCAAAAGATGGAAAAAGATATTTATAAATCAGAAGGTACAAAGAAACCTAGACCATCAAGGTGGTTCAGATGGGTAAAGGTGTTTATTGTCAAGTCCAAAGAATTGAGTTCAACTCCCAGGACCCACATAGTAGAAAGAGCAAAACTCCCCAAAACTGTCCTCTATTAAACATGTGCCACAACACTTGGGCAGGACCGGGGGGGGGGGGGGAGGGCGTGGAGAGAGAGAGAAAGACAAGTCAATGCTTAAAAAATTCTGGCTAGACAGTGGTGGTACAGGCCTTTTAATCCCAGCACTCAGGAGGCAGAGGCAGGAGGATATCTGTGAGTCTGAGGCCAGCCTGGTCTACAGAGCTAGATCCAGGACAGCTGGAGCTGTTAAACAGAGAATCCCTGTCTCAAAAAACAAACCAACAAAAAATTCTAAGGCTGACAAGCTGCTTCAGTAGTTATAACACTTGCTGTGTTACAAAGGAGCAAAGTTGAGCTTCCCTATCAGGCAGCTCATAAGCACTGGCACCTCCCAGTTCTAGGGGAACTGATAACCTCTTCTGGCCTGGAGGGATCTGTACTAACACACACAAACATAAGTGAAAGCCTACAAAGACAAACCCCGTCTAGGCAGAGCACTTGCTTGGTAGGAGTGAAGGCCTAGGGGAAACCCCAACAGTACAACTGGACAACTAACGCAATCCAATTTAAAACTGGGCAAAGGACACAAACAAGCATTTCTCCCAAGAACCAACCTGCAGCCAACATGGGCAGAAGCACATCGCCAGCACCCACAAGAAAAGGCAAATCAGCCATGTGAGATGCTGTATCGTACCCACAGAATATCTGTCATCAGAAAGGCAGCCAGCACCACGAACTGTCAAAAACATGGGGCACTTGGACTTTCGTCTATAGTTGTGGGGCATCAAGCAACACAACCGCTTGAAAAAGTCTGTCCTTCCTTTAACAGGTTCAATAGAGACTTGCCATCCAGGAAGCCCACTCCCAGGTACATATCAGCAGCAATTATAAAATAATCCACACTAACCCACACCCCACAGTACACGGCAACATTCACTGTGGCCCTACACTGAAACAACCCACTGCCCACAGCTGATGAACGTGTGAGTAAACTGTGCACCTGCTGGGTATCCAGAGGAGTAACACTGGGCTCAGAGCTCCCTGCTGTGCCCATCCACTGCCCAAGTTCCACCTGGAAAGTCTAAGTTTGTCTTTCTCCTCTTTCCACCTCCCATGGCTTGGCACTCGGGCACTACTGGGCACCCTTATTCCATCTGAAGAGTTCCCTAACTCCATCCAGCTGGCTGGCAGATGTCCATCACAGAGCCCACCTGGATCCCTGGCCTCCAGCTCAGGAACATGACTTTCCCTTATTCTTATCCATTTCCTCCCCCGGTTCCCGAGGTCTTCAGCCTC
This sequence comes from Phyllotis vaccarum, assembly GCA_033318265.1. Taxonomy (NCBI): domain Eukaryota; kingdom Metazoa; phylum Chordata; class Mammalia; order Rodentia; family Cricetidae; genus Phyllotis; species Phyllotis vaccarum. The sequence goes on along the minus strand of JARWLC010000001.1, from coordinate 184,332,606 downwards.
TCCTGTTGTTTTCTCTCCCACTCCAATAAAATCGCCCTTCACTTTCCAAATAAAATGAGTACATTAGAGGGACGTGGTAACTTCCACGTCCATCACAGCAGTACTTGTAATAGCCAAGAAGCAGCCCAATGTTTACCAACCAATGAAAAAAGAAAGGAGAAAGTTCTGTCATTTGAATCAATGTGGATGGAACTGGAGGACATGTGGGAAGTGAAATATGCAGGCACCTAAAGTCCCGCCTCATCTCACTCACAGGTGGAGCCTCAAAAGCTTACAATCAGGAGCTGGAAAGAAACAGTTTCTGGCAGAGGACCCAAAAGCCATATGATGGTTCACAGCCATCTGTAACTCTAGCCCCAGAGAATGATGCCCTCTTCTGGCCACCTCAGGAACCTGTGGCTAAGAGCACTGGCTGCTCTTCCAGAAGTTCTGGGTTCAAGTCCAGACATGCACATGGCAGTTCACAGTAGTCTACAACTGTAGACCTATGGGATCCAATGCATTCTTCTAGGATACAGATATATACATGCAGACAGAACATATATATATATATATACATAATAAATAAATACATATTTTTAGAGAGATGTTGACGTCACCAGAGAACGAGGAGAAAAAAGGAAACAAGAGGCTGTAAGAGTCATCCGTGTGTAGAATGTTCTAGAACTAAGGTCCCTGTGTGCCTGTCGCTGAACAGGTGGGTGCCAACAGGGAACAATGAACTTTACATTTCAAAAAAGCTTCAAGGAGTGATTCTGAATGCTTTCACACAGAGAAACTGAGTGTTGGCAACAGACAGGTTCACTCAGGTTTGACTATTCTAAAACAGACACACACTGTCACTCAGGGTGGAGCAATTCCCTAGCTGGAGTGAGGGAAAGTTCCAATTCAGCACAAAATCAATCCATTGCATGTTAGCTATAAACACATACAATTTTATGTAAATTTTAAAATATTTTATTTCATTTTTTAAGATTTATGTATTATTTTATGTATTTTGCTTGCATGTATGTCTGTGCACTCTGTACATACCTTGCACTCAAGGAGGACAGAAGATAGTGTTGGATCTCCTAAAACTGGGGTTACAGATGGTTGTTAGACATCATATGGGTGCTGTCAATTGAAACTTGGTCCTTGGGAAGAGCAGCCAGCACTCATAACCACTGAGCCATCCCTCTAGCCCCTACAGTGTGTGTGTGTGTGTGTGTGTGTGTGTGTGTGTGTGTGTGAGTGTCTGTGTGTATTTGCACATGTGCATGTGTGTATGTGTCTGTGTGAGTGTGTCTGAGTGTGTGTGTATGTATGTGTATGTGTGAGTATGTGTGTGTTTGGGGAAGGGACATTCCTGTCACTGTGTGCATATAAAGGTTAGAGGACAAGCTGAAAGAGTTAGTACTCTCCTTCTACATGTAGGCCCCAGAGATCACAGGTTATCAACCTTGGTGACAAGTTTCTTCACCCAAGAAGCCATTTCCCTAGGCTTCAAAAATCATTTTAATGTGTTAAAAATAGTTCTATCTATATGGGGTCTGGGGAGATGGCTCAGTGGCATGAGGACCCGAGTTCAGGCGCCCAGCACTTCATTAAGCCAGGCACGGCTGTGAGTGACCCCAAGGATGGAGGCAGTGACAGGTAGATACCAGGGACTTCCCGATCTAGTCTAGCTGAGACAGTGAGGTAAAGGTTCAGTGACAGACACTATCTCAAAAATTAAGATGCACAAGTGATTGAAAAAGACATCAAATTTTGGCCTCCAAGTGTGCTCATGTGGACATGCACAACCACACACTGACACAGACATGAGGAATACCCACATAAAATATTATTTGATAAGAAGTAGTCTTGGCACAGCTGGATACATGATGTCCCAACTCAGTAGATCTTGACAATATTATGCTAAGTGAACAGAGCCAATCAACTCTGACTAGATCATATGATAGACCACTTCAAACAGATTAATGCCATAGAAATGTATCTTATATCAAAGTGATTTTTTTTTTTTAGGCTATTCTGGAAATCAGTGTTCACCCAACAGATTGGCAAATTGATACTACTATAATTTAGCCCCAAATCCAGTAACACCTCTAGTCTTGTAGGAGAGACAGGAACCTGAGAGGGTAGTACACATGACTACTGCTTCTCCAAAAGACACTCTGTTAACACTATCCAAATTACAATTACAGAGTTATACCATGAGTTCAAGACCAATCTGAGCTACATAGTGAGCTAAAGGCCAGTCTAGGCTACAATAAAAGTTGTAAGTAAGCCTGGGTTACACAGTTAGTTGGAGGCGAGCCTGTGCTTTGTAGTGAGTTGGGCTACTTATCCAACTGGAGGTTAGCCTAGGCTTTATAGTTCATGGCCAGCCTAGACCACATGAAAATTCTCCTCTCAACCCCTGAGGTAGAAACTAACATACACCCAGCTTACCTGCCTCCAATCAGATCCTGGCTCAGCCTGTCATGGCTGCACAGGCCACTCAGTGCTCTCGGGCTCCGTATTCTGACCTGCAAAAGGATGTTTGTCAGTGACTTCTCTACACGGCTGTGGTAAACCACAGTCTCTGACCATGATCAAAGTTACTATGGACACCAGGTGACTGTCCCAGTCACCCAGAGCCTTTGTGTGTGTGTGTGTGTGTGCTGTGTGCACGCGCATGCGAGAGCAGCAGTGTGCTCTAGCAGCAGAGAGCAGGCAGACTTCCTGCAGAGGCAACCCCACAAAGGGCTGCAAGGAGGAGCAGGGTCCCCGCAGTAGGGATGGAGTCTCTAGCAGAGGGAGTCTTTCAGTCAGCCATCCTTGAATTGTCACTGGGCTGAGAACCCAGCCACCTGTAGCCAAGGGATGGGGCATGCAAACAAAGAACCACAGAGGATGCTGTGACCAGCAGAGCGTCACCCAGAACTCTCAGCTCTCCCTTCTCTTCCTCTAGCTCAGAGGAGGGTGACTCTCAAGGATAGACACCATGCATGGATCCAAGATGCTGCATCCTACCCCTGTGTGGTCAGCTCCCTTCTGTAGATGAGGAAACTAGAGCACAAAGAACTTTAGCTGTTCCCCTAAGGTCTCACAGCACCTAAGAGACAGAATTAGGAAGTAAGCTTGAGTTGTCTGGGATCCACAGTCACCTATACCCCAGGGACCATCCCATGGAGAAGGCCCTAGCAGGGCCTGTGTCTGCCATTGCCCATTCTCCCTTAGACTGTTCTCTGCACGGCCAGGAACACCACAGCCCCACTGAGTACTGGGAAAGTGGGCATGTCTGCCATGTAAGAATGAGTAGGAAGTGGCAGGTAGATTGGGCAGTGCAGGGGCCCCCACAGGCACCTACACAGCCAGGTCAGGGAAACATCATGGTTTATGGTATCCTGGACAAGTCCTTAGAAACATCCCTTGGTGTCATTCTTAGGGGCAGCACCCTGGCCCACAGGCTGCCTTGGCTCCCTCTGACCCTCAATGCCAGCCACCTCTCTAGTTCTCCCAGGCCCTGGCCACAAGGACAGACAGACAGTCACATCTGCCTGCAGGGTTGCCAGGAAACACTCAAAGAAGTTAAGTCTGATGCTGGGCCACCATCTGAGGCCCCAGCTATCTTCTAGCTCTCTTCCCAAGGTCACTTGTCCCAACTGACCTCATGGGGAGCCTTAAGTTCATGGGCCAGCTCATTTTTCCAAAGGGGACACAGACCAGACAGAAGGAGGGATATACACTATAGGACCCAAGAGTCAGCCTCCCAGTCAGAGTGGGATAGCACAGGAGCCTGTGAGGCCAAAGAATGGGCCCCCAGCTGACATTCAGTCAGATTCTAGCAGTGGCCACCTGTGGTGGGGCAAAGGGCCTGGGAGAACATCACCCTTCTCACAGGACTGCAGCATTATTCTTGGGGGGAGGCTCCCTGTGGGCAGGTACTTGCTTCCTGACTCTGTCTTTGGCGTTGCTATGGAAACTGCCTGGGTAGCCTTCCACGGGTGACTTAACAATGTGAAAAGGATAAAGGGCTAAAGAAATATGCACAACAGTGGTGATGACTGAGACTTACTTGGCATCTACTGAGTATCCTCACAGTCCTCAAACTCACTAGGTAATTCAGGATGACCCTGAAGTTCTGATTTCTTGCCTTCCCCTCTCAAATTCAGTTAACATGGTGGTGGGGACTGAACTCAGGACCTAGGGTAAACATTCTACCACCCAGTGACATTCCCAGTAACTTTCATGAGTTTTCTTAAAACAAGAGTCAGCTACATAGCACTGACTAGCCTAGAAGAAGTAGATCTGGCTGACCTTGAACCCAGAGATCCACCTGCCTCTGCCTCCCTCCTAAGTACTGGAATTAAAAGTGTGTGCCACTATACCTGTCCTATGTGTCATTTTTGGTTTTTTGAGATAGGGTTTCTCTGTATAGCCTTGTCTATCTGTAGACCAGGCTAGCCTTGAGCTCATCAAGATCTTCCTGCCTCTACCTCCTGAGTGCTAGAATCAAAGAAAGGTGAAGACCACTACCACCTGGCCCTGTGTGTCACTGTTAAGACCATTTTACAGAAGAGGAGAAATAGGCTAAGTCTAAAGTCCCATCCTGTAACAGCTGGTGACTCCTGTAACAACCCCCCTTGGTTTTCCCTGTAGCAGGCTACCCCAGGAGCCTGCAGCTGAGCTGGTCTCTCCTGGAACCTAACACATAGATGGCTTCAATGCCGACTCCTGGGAAGACAGGACCAGTGGGACACACACACACACACACACACACCCCACACTCCCCAGCATAGAGCTCCCAGCAGCCTGAGACCTCGTGGTTTTACATCTGAAGACAGGGCTCAAGAGGCAGGCAGGGGTAACAGGAGTAGCTGGGTGGGGGGGGGGGGGGGCTGTCCCAGCTTAGTCATTGGCACAAGAACTAAGGGACACCCCAAGATGGTTTATTAATGAGTTCATGAAGGTTCCCATCACTGTGTGACTCTGGGCAGGACACACTTTGTCCAGAGTCTCTGACAAGCTAAAGATAAGGGAGTGACCTTGATAGGACACTGAGGTAACGTTTCAATCTTTCTCAGCCTCCCCAGGGTCATCTGGGCGGCCCCTCCCTACTGACGAAGTTGGATGGGCTCTGAGGGGGGCTGCCAGCCGGCCCCTGCCCACGGTGCCCGCTGTTCCCTGCCAACAGTTCTGGTTGCTTCTCAACTCTGGGAACACAGTGCCCCCTCCTCCCCGCCCACACCCAGGTGGCATCTCCCTTGGGGACATGGGTGGGCAGAAACACCAAGTAGCCAGGCCCCGTTGCACAAGCAATCCTAAGACCCACCCCACCCCCTAGTCCACAGGTGCCATCTCCCTTCCCTTTCCATGAGCTGAAGACAAGGTATTGAGCATGAATGGGACAGTGGTCGGCAAGGTCCAGCCACCTTCCCTCCACCTGCTGGGGCATTGCTACTTGCTCCATCTCCTTCCATCCCCTTGCTTCACCCATAAATGATTCTTCAGCTTCTGGGCCTTGGTACATGCTACTCCCTCCTCAGGGACTGATCATGGTGAAAAGATCTGGGCTAAGAGAACCCTCCCTCAATGTGAGGGATTAAGAGCAGAACCACCTTCATTCAAAACCCAGCTCCAGCCCTTCCTTACTGTGTGACCCTGGCAGTTTCTCTACCTCTCTGGGCCCGTTTCCTCTCCTATATAATCAGAATACACAAACAGCCTATTTTAAAAACCGGGCATGAGAATGAAGGTGCCCAGCATAAGTTCCTCCCTGTCAAGCCCTGAGAATGGGACCTAGAGCCCAGCAAGTATGCTCTGCATCTCTGCTGCCCATCAGAGCAGAGGCTACTGTATTCAGGGTACCTACTGAGCACTAGGCCCAAGACTTAGTGTGGCCACTCAGCACAGCACAGCAGCTGCCCACATAACCCACATCAATCTCACTAGCAAAACTGTACCAGGGAAAGGAGGCGGCCACTGGCAGGAGGAACAGTGGGCTTTGGGCAGATTACAGACCCACAGCTATGCAGAATTATGTACACTGGACATGGGACACTGGAGATCCTACTTCAGCATGATGTGAGGAGATCAAAGGAACGGACAGTGGCCAAGGGTTCCTCTATGGCTCCTCAGTACAGAAAACAGTAAGCCATGCCAGAGTACTCTAGTACTCAGTACCCAAGTACTCCAAAGGAACAACTATCTGCTGCTCCTATCCCGCACGCGCACGCACACACACACCCCACACCCGGCTCTGCCCCTCAGATCCTCCTGCCTTCTTCCTCCTCCATTCTCTCCTTCCCCACTCTGTGCCTCAGACTTTTGATGTTGCTCCCACACTCCAAGCAGCTCCTGACTCGGCGCCTTTGCACTGACACTCCCTCCCTAGGCTCTCTTCCTGAAATCTGCAAAGCTGTCTTTCAGTGTGAGCACCTTCCTGGATGCCCACCCATTTCCCCTCCTTATTTTATGTAGGGTCCGCAGCACTTGGCTCCCTCTCGCAGACCATGAGCATTGATCCCGTTTGCTGCTTTTCTGGCCACAAAATGCAAAGGCAGAGATTGTGTCCAGCTGGTGTTCTGATGTGTCCCCAGCCTCCAGAACACTGTCCAGTGCACAGATGTGTCCAGTGTACACGGATGTATGGATGATGGAGGAATGTGTAGGAGGATGAATAAATACATGGATATAGGGATGATGGATGGACACATGGAAGGATGGATGGATAGTGGATGATGCATGGATGACAGGTGGGTCCATGGACAGATAGGTAGACGAGTGCAGGAATAGGCAGGGTAGACATGTACATGGATGGGCCCCAATGAGGGACAGGCAGGTGGGTGAAGTAAGTAGGTGGACAGATGGATGGACAGACAGAAGAATGGATAGGTGAGTGAATAGACAGTAGGTGGACAAGTGGATGGATGGGTGGGTGAGTAGTTAGTGGGGTGGATGGGCCAGATCTCTGGGGAAGTAGGAGATATATTAGAGAGCAAACACTATAGTCAGATCTGATCTAGTTGTCTTTTCGCTTCTTCGGCCTGGCTCCTTGTGGCTTCTTCTGCCTGCTCTGTCTTTCTATGCCTGCCTTAAATACTCTCTTCCCTCAGTTAAGGTGTGGTCCCACCACTGCCTGCCAGGGAGCCTGGAACTCCTTCTGTAAACTGAGAAGACCTGAACTCAGTTTGGATTAAGGGCGTAGGTCACCACTCCCAGGATACTCCCTGTGCTGGGATTAAAGGTGTGAGTTAACACTGTCTGATCCTCCTAGACTGACTTTGGGTAGATCCCTCTGACATCTCTCCTAATGTTTTATTATATCCTCTCTGATGGGCCCCACCTACAGCCTCCCAGGAAGGTCTATTTGTCCCAGAGGTTGAGCCCAATCCCCTGTTCTCTCTTCACCCTGCACTGCAGTGACCAGCAGAGACTTTGACCACTCAACTTACACAGGCAATGTAAAAGATAAAGCATCTCCAGTCCTGGGCCCCACCCAGCACAGGCCTGGGCCAGGAACTGGGTGAGAGGTGGAGGAAGGTGTCTTCCAAGTGAGTAATGAGAGAGCATGAGTGAGAGAGGGTGCATGGGGCGGGGAGCAGGTAGGTCCAAGGGCCACAGCAGTCAGAACATGCCTGGTCCTGCATTCTCAGTACAAGCATGCTGGGGTCTGTCAAGCCTCAAACAGGCTCTGCCAGTGCAGTGGGCAGAGTGCCTACAGGCTCCAATTGGCCCTAGCAAAGGTGGGGAGGGGGTGCTTTTGGACCCAGGACCTGCAGCCCGGGAAGATACAAGCTAGGCAAGTGGAAAACGAGGCTCACACAGCAAGCCCAGTGCAGACACACCAATCTTCTGTTGCTTCTTCTTCTGGACTTCAGGCCCCTGAAGAGCAAGATCCCTTCCCCCTAGGCCTGTCCTAAGCCTGGACATCCAAAATGTCCACCTTGCAGCCCTCAGGCCACACATCCCAGGCTGGTTATGAATGCAACCTAACAGGAAGTTGTAATTTGCTAAGAACAAGATCATCCTCTACTCCCTCCCCATTTTGTTTTTGGTTTTATAACTCAAAAGTCCCAGGAGCATGAACCACATAGATGACAACATTGTGTTGCAATGTCAAAAAGCTGGAAACCCAACTTCCAGAATGAAGGGGGCAAGGCCAGGAAGTGACTGGAGCCTGAGCAGGGCAGGGTGAGCTGGGTGCTGGGGCTAGGCAGCTAAGGGGCCTGGCTCAGAATGGTTCAGAATGCTGGCCTGCTCTGCCAGCCTAGGAAGCCTTCTGCAAACTGTGGTACCCTTCTGAGCTACTTCACCATGTGGAAAGTGGCTTTGGGCTCCGATTCCAGGAACTTTCAAGCCCAAGGTGCTGAGGTATCTGAAAAAAACTACAGCCCTGCTCTGAAGTCCAGCTGAGGATGGACAGGCCTCACACCCCAGACACCTGCAATGCCTGAGCCTTCTCCACAGCACTGTGAGGGGGAGGCTATTAACAGCAGAAGGCACTGAGGCTCAGTTCACACAGCAGGTAAGAGTCAAGCTTTCCCCAGCCTAGAAGTACACTTACTGAGTAGTCTCCACTTCCCAAGACAAGAAATGGTATACTCTAAAATTGAGGAACAGGGTCTGTATTCTCTAAAGCCTCAGGTCCCCTAGGTCTGAACAGCCCAAACCCAGCCCTGCCCTGCTCTGTGATTCTGGCCATGGAGAAGCCATGCTCAGCCTCCATTTCCTGTCTTCAGTATAGCCCTGTCTAAAGCATAGGCCCAGCAAAGGGAAGGTTCCTGGGGTAGGAGGGGTGGAAGGAAGATGGACGGATGAGAAGATGAATGGGTGAACGAGAAGATGAGTAATGGATGGAGTCACAGATGTGCAGAGTACCCACAGTAAGATCGGGATTTGCCAGGGATACCTGAGCCCCTGAAAAATGGTCAAGACCAGGAAGAGACGCTGAGCTCCCCAGGCATAATGGACAGGCTGTTGCAACCCGCCGGGTTCCCACCCTTGGCCTCAGAAAGCTCCTTCTCCCAGGGGATGAAGTGCAGAGGAGGGGCAGACAGTCCTGCTCCCCCAGAACAGGGGCTCCCAGGCTCCATCTGTCTCCCCACAAAGGGGCTTTGTCTTTGGAACTGAGAGCCTAGGGCGCCCGGAAGCTGCCCCTTGGCAGCTCAGCAAGGCTCCGGCTCTGAGCCAGGTTCTCCCAGGACTGTACAACACTGGATATAGCCCTCCAAAGGATAGTCTCCATTTCTATGGGGGAAACTGAGGCTCAGGAAGGCAAAGATCACTTAGCCAAGCTCTCTCAGCTAGAATCAAATGTGAGGCTTCAAAGTCAGGCCTGTTGGGTCCCACAGTGGACAGTTCTCAGACCATGGGGGGTTCAAGAGGGTGGACTGTGTCCTGGGAGGCTTGTCCAAAAAGAAGGAGGCTGGGACCTGAACTAGAGCCTACCCAGGTACCTGCAGAACCCACCACTGGATCCCCTGTTTCCTGAGGGACAGTGTGACCAAGAGATGCTGTGTGAAGGGGCTGTGGCAACCCTCCCTGCCCCTCCCCCCAGGCTCTTCTTGTTCCCAGAACCACTCATGAGGGTTCCCTGGAGCACTGCAGCAATGCCACTCTGTCTGAGCCAGGCATGGCCCACAGAACTATATACATCCATCTCCCCAGGGGCCTCCCACCACCTTATAAGGCTATGTGTAAACACTTCAGCATTATGCTCAGGGAGCAAGGGGGGGGGCACAGAGGGCACCAGATCTAAACCCCAGCTCCCAGTGCTCAGAAGGAGCTTGCACACTGCACCATCAGGCCTGATCAGGCTCCTCCTCAGGCCAGCCTCTGTTCTCCACCTAGTGAGGGGCTTTGATCCCTGTTTTGGACTCCAGATTTCCATCCTCCTCTGCCACCCACCATCTACGCCTGCCCTGCTCCCAAAACCCTAAGACAACAAAGTCTAAGGGTGCCAAATGAGCAGGGCCCTTTTTAGTACCTATACATGACCACGCTACACTATATGTACACACTTTAGTCACTGAGTTCCCTCACTCTTCTCTCTCATGGCCTCTTGCTCATCCTTTAAATCTTAGGTGTCACTTCTGGCATTGTTAGGCTGCCATTATTCCTGTGGTACCTAGCTCACAGTAGGGCAAACTTCAAGGTCTGTACTTAGTTCCCCAGAACATTGCTCCCAGAGTCCCAGATCAGTCCCCAAGACTGATCATGTCCTGTCCTCCAAAGTACATCTCCTCTCAGTGCCAGGGAGCAGCCTACTGTGCCCAACCAGGTGTGCATTCCCCAGTGGCTCAGACACCATCAGCTGCTAATCAAGACCCATGCAGACAGCCCCAAAGGCAGGCAACCCCGAAGGCAGCCAAGGCCTATACTGGCCATGATGCCCATGGATCCAAGGTGTGGACACAGTGGGTGGAGGGGAAGCTGCCAGCAAATGGCCAACTGGTAACCAAACCCACATTGCTTCTAAAACTAGGGCACAGGATTGAAACGGGAACAGCAGAATTGTCCCCAAATAGAACCGAGACTCATCTGGTTCTGGGCTTTTGGAACACCTGGAGGGGTGGGGGAGGGGAACAGGAGGCAAATCCTGCAGTGGGGACACACTCAACCCACAATACCCACCCCTCCTGGATCCCAGGCTGTCCCACCTGGAAGCCTTTGGTCACACTATTCTCTGCCTGGGGCAGTCTCCCATTCCTGCCCTTTGACTTCAGCCACTGAGGGAAAACTTCCTAAAGCTGTAAGATATTTAGAGAAGGAGCTTCCAGCCAACCCAAGAGGAAAAGCTGCTGCCTCCCAACACAGACAAGGAAGAAGCCATTTTCCTGGGCTCCCAGCAGAGGCAGGCATAATAGAATTGGCTTCAGCCTCCCTTGGGGACTAGATACAGGTAGGAACAAAGTCCACAGGGTACAGCCGGATCATCGAGTACTTAGAAGGAACCTCCCAGCGTCACCCCTTCACTGCTACGTGACCCCAAGGAAGTCACTTTACCTCTCTGATCCATCTGGGAACACAGGGAAGGCAGACTCAGGACTCAGAAGTAGGGGTATTCTAGCTGCCTAAGCAGGGAGAGCCAACCAAAGGTCAGTTTCCTCTTCTGTGAAATGAAGGTCTGGGTTCTATCTCCCTCACAGCCTTGCTGGGGTACACAGGTAACTACATACAAGTGCTCTGTAAACTGTAAAGCTTTATACTGTTGGGAGTGACAGTTACCACACATTTCCTTAGGGGCAGAGAAAACCAGCCTAGAGTCAAGACTTGCCACCTACAGACAGCTGGAGCCTGAAGACATCAGAGAGGGGAGAGCCAGAGATGCTTTAGCTACTGAAGGCCTTGAGCAACAGTCGGGTATATATCCAGATGTAATGGTGGATCCTATAATTCCAGCTCTCAGAAAACTGAGACAGGAGAATTACTGCTGCCAGTCTGGGCTACAAGATGAGTTCCAAGTCTCTCTCTCTCTCTCTCTCTCTCTCTCTCTCTCTCTCTCTCTCTCTCTCTCTCTCTCACACACACACACACACACACACACACACACACACATCCAATAAAAGAATGGGAGTGGAGAATCTGTACAAGGAAAGGCATGGACACACAACTATCTAGGCAAGCATGGAACAGCCAGTGGGGGAAAGCACCTGCAGGCAACCCACAACAGAGACACCTGGGAGAAGGGAGGCTGGGGCTGAGTAAAGGTGAGACAGGCAACATCTCCAGAGCTACACAGAGCTCGGACTCTACTCTCTGAGCCTCTACTTACCACAAGGAAAGTGCAGCTTGTACCCAAGCCATGTGGACCAGCATACGGAGCACCCACTGCCCAGATGACAGATACTTCATAGGGAGAGCCCCACAAGTAAGGGGAGTCTTAGGCACTGGAGGTCATGGGATGGATATGTGGGTGATCAGGATCTAAGAGGGGCAGGGAGAGGTGGGAGCTGGCTTCAGAGTAGCAAGATGGAGCTGGCAGGTCCAATCAATGCAATTCCTTCTAGATGCACAGGGCAAGACAACAAGAGACCAAAGTGGCCAGTGCCAGCCATAAGGGTTCCCAGATCAAATTGCCTTTCTGCCTCACCACAGAATTGCTTTCCCTTACAGCTTCAAAAATGCCCTGAGTGGGCCCTGTACCCAAGCACTGGCCATATACTAGCATGCCTGGCAGTCAGGCCACCTTCACATAGCTATACTAGAGCTAAAAAGATTGAGGAAACTGAGGCACAGAGCAGTCATTTTTCTCACAATCTGATGCAACAAACAGGTCTCTGTGCCAGGATTCCAACCCAGAGCTAATTCCCTCCTGGGCCTCACTATTACCAGGATATCATGCACCCGGACCATCTAATACCCACCAGTCACAGTTACATATCCAGAAGGTCAGGAAATCCATAGTCAGCCTAAAAAAAGATGTCAGCCACACTGGGGACACTCAGCAGGAATTAGATATGCACAGTCACCCAGATGCCAGAAGTCCATGCTTGCTTGCTTACTGCTGGATGACTACAGCCACAGTGGTTTGCTTCTTAGAGTCTCTGCTTATCTTCCACAGAATAGGAGTAAAAGTTCCACCCACACTAAGATGAGGAACAGACATAGTGGGTCACCCTGCTGAGGTCCGGCTTTGGAGAACATAATGTGTGGATTCTGTCATCAGATCAAGTCAAGTGGAGACCACAGGTTAGACAGAGTGGCCTGAGGAGAGAAGCTATCAGACTCCAGCAAGGGCACCATGCCTCCTGGTGCCACCCCACCTATTTCCAACCTCCAATATCAGATTTAGTTATGCAGTCCAGCAGGCCCAGGGATGCTTAAGGACCCATGTTTACCATCACCAATAGTTGGCAGACACCCTCCTGCCCCAACCAACTCTAGTGAGGACCCTGTCTCAGGTTTTCAAGCAAGGGGAGAACTCCATGACGGACACTGAGGACTAGAACAGGGAGAGATAAACCACAGTCTTTCAATATCTTCTCACTTCCCATTTCTTCTTCCTAGAATCCTTTGAGTAGTCCTAGGGGAATTCACTTGCCCTAAGTTCCATAGCAATGAGTAAAGAGATGGGGGTTCTGGCTTCCTGCTCTGAGATTCTCCCTAATTGCCTATCTCTCTCTCTCTATCTAGTCAGGCCATTTGGCAGTGTTGTGGTCATGGGCAGACTGGTCAGTGAGGACAATCTGACACCAAAAAAGACATTAGCAATTTCTTCCTAGCTTGTCTAACTAACCCTAGGTCTTTCTCCTTCACTTCCCCCATAGTGAAGGAGAAGGTCTGAATAGATCAGAAATGACAAATAGCACACAGACAATGCTTGCTAAGCTTCTGCCCAGAGCAGACATTACTAATCTATCACAGCATTGTTTCCCATGAAGCTAACACTGGATGTCAGAATGCGTCTCAACACAACACTTCAGCTTGTAGAATCAGAAGTCAGGACTTCTTTCTGAGCCAGAGAAGATATATATATATACATATATGTATATATATATATATGTATATATATATGTATATATATATATATATATATATATAATGCACACTAAACATCAATAGATTAAGATACTGGGATTACATTAGCAAAGAGGTTCACAGTTGAGCCTCCACACAGGGCTTCTGCAAGGCTCTGAGACGCCAATTCTGAATGTGGAGTTCAGAGTCCTACAGCCTATCTATCCCTGAATGTCACCCGGGAACCCTAGGCAAGTGGCCTTTTCTCTCTAGGTCTTAACAGTTTACATCCAGAAAGCTAGAGCATCGTGTACAACCCCCAGCTTGGCTTTCTGGCATGGAGTACAGGGCTTACTGATGTCCTTTCCATTCAACATCCTCTTCTAAACAAGCTCTGCCCAAACTGGGACCTTAAGATCCATGCCATCACCCACTCAAGGCCATGGCCGCATGAATGGCAAGGCTGGGCCCAGAGACACCAACAGGCTTTCCAATGCCACATGTAGCCAATAGGTCCCACTTTCTGGGTATTTCCTAATGCCAGGCACAGAGCCTCCACTTGATCCTAACTGGAAAGAGAGAGATGATTGGCACTTGTCTTTAACAAAGAAGCCAAGACTCAGAAAGATACAGTGAAGGACCCAAACATACGCAGCGAATAGGACGGACAGTCAGCAGTCAGAACTTGAACTGGGGCCTATCAGATGCCCAAGCATGATCCCTGGTTTCCTGGCTGACCATCCCTGTCCTCCAGTTCACTCCCAAGCTTCCCCCTACACTGTGTTTCCTGCCCTGGTTCTCACCATCCCTGGCTTCATGGGTTTAACGCCTATTGAACCTTCAAAGCCTCGCCTCAAACACGGCTTCCTCTTAAGACCTGATCAGGCCCACACAGAACATTAGAGGCCAGTCTACACATCTATTGGCCTCCAGCTTAAGCTGGTTCACACAGCTCCCTGTGTAAAAAATGGAGGACAAGATCCTTTTCAACACTTCTGGGAGCCCTCACAGAGACCAGTCCTCCTGATAGCACACCCTGTTTGATGTCTCCTCTCTGTTGGCTCTCCCTTGTTTTTCCACAACAGGAATACACTCCCCCCACCTCAAGTCCTTTGAACATTCACCTCCCTCTGCCTGGCACACCTTCCCCTAGCTACAGGCCCAGGTACCTCCTACATTCTTCCTTCAAGATTCCTCTATCCCCTAGGCCTTGCCCTTATCACAGCCATGATTATACACTCATTTATCTGGCCACTTGGCTTATCCTCTGTGCTCCAGTTTCTAGACGCCAACGACCTGCTCATAGTTTCCCAGCAAGTCCCCAGGCAGATGACCTTCTGAGCAGAGAGGAAGAACATTGGCCCAGCTGCACTCTTCACTAGCTGGCCACTGCTTCCTCCAGCTCAAGCCCCTCCTCCAGGAACTGCCTGGTCCTCCTACCACAAAGCTGCTCAACCAAGTTCACAGGCCCTAGTGCATAGTAAGTGCTCAATGTACAATCAAAGACAGCCAAGGACCAGATGGATAGGAGAGACAAAATCATTTAACCAAATCCTCCCTAGATCCCGGGGCTTAGAGGACCCACACATGCCCCTTTCCCACCAATCTCAGCAGATAATCAGGGTAAAATCCCAAGTGGGAGGCAGTCTATGTGCTGGTGACTGTTGGGGGTCTGGAGGGGGGGAGAGACACAGCAGGAGAGGAAGGTGGGAGAGATAGGGTTGGCCTAAGGCTGGCAGAATAAAATTGAATGGGATTGGGAGCTGCTCCTAAGCACTCATTCTCAGTGTCCCCAGGATGTAGTCAGGGATCAGCCTGGAGAGGTGACACACTATAGTCACTTCCCCTTCTGGAAAGGCCACCTCACCGGGACACACCCCATCTCCAGCAGGGCCTGTGGCTGCCAGGTAGGGGTGACATGGAAGGAACCTTTTCCAACAATGCCTTGTGCCTGACCCCAAACTACACAGCCTACACTGTCACTGAAGATGAAAAGGGCAGCCAGCCAGCTCCTCTCAAGTCTAGGCTTCAGTTCCAGCTGCAGACTGAGCTAGCCCCCAGGAGGAGTTCAGTGGACTTCAACAGCTCTATCTGTCCTTCCTGTGGTGCCTTGGGCATGCGAAGCCTGTGCTTTACCACTGAGTACCCTTACAACCCAAGTGTTCA
The DNA here is from genome assembly GCA_033318265.1 of Phyllotis vaccarum. Taxonomy (NCBI): domain Eukaryota; kingdom Metazoa; phylum Chordata; class Mammalia; order Rodentia; family Cricetidae; genus Phyllotis; species Phyllotis vaccarum. Next base: position 184,317,015 of record JARWLC010000001.1, on the reverse strand, counting down.
CTGCTCGCTGTCGGGATTGAGGCCAAAGGGAACCCATGAGTGACCATACTCACACAGCTGTGGGACACTGGAGGATGCTCTGGGGGGTGGGCTCTAGGGCACCCTTTGAGGCACAGAGTTACCCCTCTTCTGCAGACGGCTGTACTACAAGCACCCCAGCCATCTTGTGCAGGCTCCAGGGTGGAACTCATTTACTGAGCCCTCCCCCATGTATGTCAACTCCTTAGCTGCAGAAGCACAGGGAATAGTCACTGAGGACCCTGTCGCTGGTGTGAAGGGTTCAAGGGGCAGCTCCCGGGTCAGAGACTCACAAGATGCCTGGGCTCAAAAGTCTGAAAAGAGCCCCCCACCCCACCCCCGCTCACGTTCCGCCCCATGCCCACCTTGAAAACTGAACCTGACTTCCACCCAGGTGAACCCATCACCACTGCCCAATAAGGCAGTTTGTGAGACCAGGAAGACCTTGTTGGGGCCTCATAAGCCTCACACGACTCTGTCCACTTTTCTCCCTCTGAACTCCCCAGAGGTTTAAGGGTAACCCGGGGGTGAGTGCCCTCTGTTCACTCCACCCTTCAGCAGTGAAGCTCAGCAGTTCTGGCCAGGCCCACCCATCAGAGAGCAAGAGCAGTTGTCCCCAGGACACACAGCATGACAAGTGGTGGTCCTAGTTGGGAACACAAACTCACCTCTAGTACCTGCGGGTGGGCAAGCAGACCTAGTGGTGGTAGGGAAACCCCAAAACTTTTGCCAACTTCTGAGCCGGCCGGTCGCCGGGCCTGAGCAGGGGCGAGGCCGGGGGCTGAGGTGGCCGAGGACAGACTGGCCCAGTCTCTTCCAGGCCAAGAGCACCAGGCCCTACCCAAGGCCCCAGACCCAAGGAGGTCATGTACCAGCAGGGCACCCAATCCTCAGCGCCCACCCCACCCCCACCACCCACTCCGGGCCGGGGGCGCCGGGCCCCGCAGTCGCAATCGCGGGCGGCGCCGATCGGCCGGGTTTTCAGATGTGGCCTAGCTGGGCCGGGGACCCTGCAGCCGAGGGTCCCTAGGAGCCGGTGCCCCCCCGAACCCTGCCCGGCCTTCCCCGAGCATCCCAACAAAAGGCCGCGGCGGGCAGGTCGCGGGCCGCGACGGGGAATGGGCAGGGCAGGAGCCCGCAGCGGGACGCGGGGCCGGCGGGGCGGGGGCGCTCACCTGCGCGGCGGCCGCGGGCTCCGGACGCGCCCGGGCGGACCCTTTCGGGGCACACGGCGCTGGCAGGCGGCGGCCTGGCCGCTCCGGCGGGGCGGCCGGGTGGATTCCGGGCTGGGAGAGACAGACCTAGAGAAAGGGAGGAGGAGGCGGCGGCGGCGGCGGCGGCGAGGGGGAGGGAGCGCGCGGGAGGAGGGGCCGCGGCCGCTGAGAGCCGGAGAAAGGAGGAAGCGCGGACCCGGGCCCCGCCGGCGACCCGGGGGACCTGCTGCGCGAGCCGGGCCCGCGCCTCCGCACCCAGCCCCCTCCCCGCAGCTCCGCCTGTGGGGGCGCCCTCCGCGCCACGAGCCCGACTCGGCTGCCCGTGACCACCTTAGGGTTCCACCCTAGCTACCTGAGCTACGCACGGATGGCTAGCACTATCCTCCAGACGCCGAAACAGGCACTGGCCATACCTGACCTGTCTTCAACCGGAGACTGGGACCAGAGGGGCCGAGGGAGGAGGAGAGGCAGCGTTATTAAAATGTATCAAGAGGCCAAACAGTGGCTCGCTATGTGGCCCAGGCTGGCCTTGAACCTGTGGGAGCCTCAGCTCCAGCCTGAGGTGGGAAGGGATAGCATCAGACCAAGCCTAAATTCATTTTCAACGCATACACAGACCATGTACTGTTGGGCAGTGTGCAGGTAGCCAGTTATTGAGGACAGCAAGACCAGCTGGACAGGAATTAGAGAAAGAACATGAACGGGTGGGGAGGGGGCTGGCTTCAGGTTGGTCTCAAAGATCCCCCCCCCACACACACACACCAGGTTCTAGGGCTGCCCCTTAGGGGCTGAGAAGGGGTCCACCTTTGACCCCTCCTTTCCCCTCTAGAAAGATGAGTCTGACCAGCTGTCAACCACCATCTGCCTCTATGGTTCTTTCTGGAAAAATGTTTCTATCACACAGATGGGCAACTGAGACCCAACCAGATTAATGTGGCACCAGGCCTGAGCTTCTGATAGAGATCCCTCCTGACCCTCAGGTTGCAGGTCCCGGTCCTCCTAGAATGTAAGAGGCTCCAGCCTTAGGATACAATCTATCACTCAGGAGGCCAGGAAGGAGCAGAGCTTTGAGTCAGGCTGATCTGAGTTCACATCTAGGCCAGGTGCCTGAGGGCTCCTGGAGTTCATCAGCTTCCTGTTCCAGCCCCCATGTTGTGAGTGGACCAGACAGAAGGGCTGGCTGATAAATGTAGGTGTGACCAGGGTAGCCCACTGAGGCCAGAAGAGGGCTTGGGGTTCCTCATGAACAGCAGGAAAACTATCCATTCCTGTTTTCAAGGCTTGCTTAAAGATTAATGGCAGTTTCCCAGGACTCCCCTCGGCAGGCCCTGGCTGGAGGAGCAGGTTTCTCCGCCCTCTTCCCCTCCAAAGACTTGTCTAATGGCCTTTACTGGCCACACTGGGCTGGGAGAAAGGTGGAAACTCTTCCTGTGAGGTACTGGAGCTGGTTCTCAACTGCTTGCTATAGAACTTACAACCCTTGCCTTGCCCGGTGCCATGTCAAATTGGTCAGCTGGCATCAGCCTCAGAGAAAGTACCCTCTACTTGGAAATGCAGAAATTTGACAAGCTATGTCTCGGCTTTTTCTTCCAGAGAGTTGGTTGTTAAATATTTGCCAGATATCACTAAATCCATTGCCAGAAGTGCAACAGGAAGGTCTGGGCGTTTCTAGAACTGAGACAAGCTTCAAAGCACAAACTTTGGACCCACAGGCTTGAGTCGAGGCCTCAACTCTACCACTTTGCAAATATATGAATGACCTAGAGCATGCTATTTTTCAGAACTCAGTATGCCAAAAACTTGCAAAATGGATAAGGATAATGCATCCTCAGAAGGCTGGCATGAGACTACAGAGAAGGTAGGTTAGAACAGTTAAGGTCTCACAGCCCTACGCGGTAGAATGGTGTTAACTCTGTTGCAGATGCTGCCTCACACCTGGATCTGCCTCTAGCTCTGAAGGTTCTCAGAGGAAAAGGCCAGCACAATGGTTTCATTATTGAGCTTTCAGAGTGCTCTTTATTTTTAACCATCCATCTGGACCTTTGCTCAGATTGTAACCCCCCACCAAGAATGCTCACCCCTATCACTAGCCTCCACACCCTCCCAGGCCTTCAAGATCCTGCGTAAGGGCCATTTCCTCCAGGACTTATTTCTAGACACGCCCATGATAGAGACACAACCCAAGTCTATTCTGGGTGTGTCTGTTCCCACCCTGAGGGCAGGAACCATAGCCTGGCCTTTGCCCAGCATCGAGTGGTCACTAGCCAGCTGGCTATGGAAAACACACTGACATGGTATTCATAGATTCTATGAGTACAAGTTCCATCCAGCTCTTTGTACAACTGACTGTGACCCTCCTTCTGTGGGCCTTAGTTTACTCATCAGTCAAATGGGAGCAACCGTCCCCCACTTTGCAGAATATGGTGAAAGGGTTGCTGGTCTGGCCTGGCAGACAAATGTTTGTTATATTATTTTGCTTTGTGTTAGTAAAAACAGCCACTTCCAGCTTTGAGTCTGCACATCATTATTATGAAACATCCAGGGTCGGCCTTGGAATGTCAACAGGGGCTGTCTCCCAGCACCCATCACTAAACACATGGTAGGTGTTCCCCCACCCTAGATAAGTCTCTTTAGCCCACATTGTCTCACTCAAACTTTTGACAGTCCTGTTTCAGCTTACCAGGAACAGAGACACAGGCAGAAGCCATCTTGCCTAGCTTTGGCAAGATCTGCTTGTATGGATGTTGTCAAAACAGACTCATCTAGAAGTGGAGAATGAGTCAGTGGGTCAGAGCACTTGTTGTACAATGTACAAGCATGAGAATCTGAGTCTGAATCTCCAGCGTGGAGGGTGGAGACAAGTGAATCCTGAGAACTCATTGGCCAGCCGATCTAGTCCAAAAAGAGAGAATCAGGTTCAGTGACAGACCCTGCCTCAAGGGAATAAAGAACAATAGAGGAAGACACTGGACATCTTGCTCTGGCTTCCACATGTGCATATACAAGTACACACACACACACTGGTTTGGGGTTTTTTTGGAGGGGAGGGCTTTTTAGTTGCTTTGGCTTCGAGTTTCTCTGTGTAGCTTTGGAGCCTGTTCTGGAACTCGCTTTGTAGACCAGGTTGGTCTCAAACTCACAGAGATCTGAGTGACTCTGCCTCTGAGTGGCAATACGTCACCACTACCAGGTTACATATTGGTTTTTAAAGCAATGGTTGCACATGGTGCTGTATCTCAGACCCCTTCTTCCCGTATAGAGGTAAAAGCCTGAAGATGGGATTACAGCATGGAGACGCTGTAGAGGCCTGGCCCTTCATGTGTGGTTGTGGATCCATGGGTCCAGGCTATCCCATATCATAGGATCAGGGTCAATTTCCATGCTCACTAGGAGGCCTGGTGGCCCTAGTGTATGGTAGCTGATCTGCAGAGCCCAGATCACCCTCCAAGCAATGACTGAGAAACCAAACCTATCACAGTCTTCCAGGGGAATTCCAACTCAGTTCCCCATACCCTGCATAGATAGCCTTGTCTGAGTCCTTCCTTTACTTAAAGCCACCAGCCTGAAAACTACAGGATGGGCTGGAGGGGGTGGGCAGGAGGCTCCAGGCTCCAGCCTGAGGCTGTTAGATGAGGCTAGCCTTTTTTTCACTTAGTCCAGGACTTTACAGTTTACACAGAACTGTCCTCTGACTGGCCCCTGCCAGCTACTCAGGTCTCCTTTCCTTTATCAAGCCTGGTTTCTGCTGTGCCTCATTCCTGCCCTGGACCTTTGCATGGCCTGATCTCTGCTGCATGCCCCCCCCACCCCCAATCTTCTCTTCCACTGAACTTCTACTAGATACCAGGGTCTAGGCCTGGAGCCTGGAGATGCAGCAGCAGTGGTCCTGCTGTATGAGTTGCAAGAACCAAAAGTGAGAGGCAGAGCAAGCCCAAAGGACTAAAGAGAGTGGGGGCACTAACCCAGCAGCTGTGAAATCTGAAGATCTGAAGAGTTAGTGGCCAGGTGACAGTAGGGTAAGGTAAAAAATGTGGACAGGGGTATGTGGAGGACTGCCACCGGGAAGTGACCAGCTATGACACACTCACATAGCTGGGGAGACGGTGCTAGGGGAGACACAGAACAGTGCTGTGTTGGAGGTGCTAAGGGTATGGCCATGGTGAGCCTAGGCTGAGGCTCCTGGGGCCCTGCTGTGATCCAAGGAGAAGCCAAGACCAGACCAGCAAGTGTATTGCTTCTATTGTAAAGAAATCTTTGCTTTCTCAAAGAAGTGGAAACCCATAGAGATGGTGAGCAGAGAAGCAGAGGAATGCAGAAGACAATGAAAGGCAGGGAGGGGGCAATGGGGACCCTATGCAGGCCCTGAGGACCAGAACACAAGTGAGGTGAATGCCTGAGCTTCTTCACTGTGTGTGTGTGTGTGTGTGTGTGTGTGTGTGTGTGTGTGTGTGTGTGTGTGTGAATGCATGCGCACCTGTGAGCGTGACCACAGATCTATGTTGTAGGAAATGAGGCCAAGTGTCTTGAACAACTAGAACCTAACACAGCTCAACCTCCTGTGAGCCAGAAAACAGGCAGAGCCATGAGTGCCATCTCTTCAAAGACTGGCCACCGGGAAGTGACCAGCTATCAGCAGGTCCCACCTCCATCTACCCACACTGATATGATCAAGGAAGAGAGAGAACAAATATGGAATCGAGACCAGACAGGAGTCTCATCTGTCAACCTGACTACCTAAGGAAGCTGAGGCCCAAGATTCACAATTCAATACCCCCTGCCTGGGCTATGATGCTAACACCAGCCTGGGCAACTTAGTAAGATCCTGTCTCAGATTTAAAAGTAGAAAATTCCTGGGATACAGCTTAGTGGTAGCATGCTTGTTTAGCCTGCATGAGGGTCCCCAGCACTGAAGGAAAAAAAAGTTATATCTGCTCGTGAGAAAGTAGGAAGATGTCCAGTCTCACCAGGCCCTCAGGAAGGCCAAGTGCCTATAAACTCATTGCTTATCAATCACTCCCTTCAGGCCCTAGAGAAGCCCAGAGAGGGTCAGACAGCTTCCCAAGGTCACCCAGAGCAGAGGGGTGGAGACCTCCAGCCCAGGCCTCCTTCCTCTAGAATGTCTGTGAAGAAACATGAAAGAAATCAGGCCCTTGATTCTCCCTACCCCCTCAGGCCTGACAGGAGGGCAGAGGGCAAGCCAGAAGCCTGCAGCAAACTCAGAGATTCTCCTAAAGTGAAAGCAATTTGGAAAGCCTGCTGAGCAAAAGGGCATTGGGGATTGGGGTAGGGGGAGTGAGGGGGGGTAGGGGGATTCCAGGTGGGGGTGGGGGAATAATTACAAAGACAATGCACTCACTGATAAGGCCCTTTGTTCTTCTGCAAGGAGAGAGAAGATACTGTCTTTCCCTGGAATGGGTGAGCAGTAATGTGACAGACAACAGGACTGGGTGACTGGTAACATGATGAGGAAGTGCAGAAGTCAGGCGTCCCTAATCTAGGCTCAGAAACTACAGAAGACTCCTGCCTCTGGGCTCTCTCTTTCACACCTGAAGAACAAGCCTGGAACAGAACAAGCAGCCCTCAGGCCTGTGTCTGCACCTCTGTAGATTCTGCTTTCCCCCAGGAGATGGAATACAACAATGTTTGTCTGAGTGCTCTAAAGAAAAACTATTCCCCCATGAGGGAGCGGTGCCAGATCCAGCTCCTTGTGTCCCAAAGCAAACAGTGAGCAATGGAAGGGGGGTACAGAGCAACTAACTGGTCAGTGGATACACCTGACCAATACTTCCTTAGGTCAGGTGACCGAAGTCAGTGTCACCAATGCCTAGTCACCTCATTTACTTGTGTTCCTGGCATGGTGACAGGAATGGCCTGTCCTTGTGTTTTCACTCCCAGATTTAAGAACCTCGAGCCAAAGAGGAGAGAGATTTCATAGGACACAGTCAGTGAGGGAAGTCAGGATGGGAACTTCCCGTCAGAACGGAGGCAGAAACTAATTTGGAGACCACAGAGTAGTGCACCTAAAATGGGCTGGGTCTCCGGCCTCAATCACTAATTAAGAAAATGAGCCACAGGCTTGTCACAGGCCACTCTGGTGGGAGCATTTTTCCAGTTGAGGTTCCCTCCTCCAAAATGGCTCAAACTTGTATCAAGGTGACATATAATTATCCAGCACAAGCTGTCTCTAAACATGACAGCTGGGGAAACTGAGGACTGGAAAATAGAAACTCGCCCAAGATCATATTGCAAGTTCATAGTAGAATCTAGTTTAGAACTTAGTCACAAGAACTTATTAACTGTCTACCGTATACAAGAGACCAGCCTGGAGACTCATGGTTGTGAAGCGGGGAGGGGAGAATCCTGAACCAGGTCTCCAAGGATACAGGCCTGCCATTTGGGGAATTTCCAAACAAAAAAGAGGAAACAGCGAGCAGGAGATTCAGTGTCCTGGCAGCCTGGCCTCCCCATCTGCATATTATATGACTTTTAGAGCCCTATGCTGTTGGTCAAAAGGCTCAGAACAGAAGGTGGTGTTGGCACCACTCTGGACAATGCTCTGAGAAGTCCTACTGTGGAACACTGAGGACCTCACAGTGAGTGCTCAGCGGTCATGGACTCTTCCAGTGTGTTCTGAGAGCTGCAGGACCTCAGGGGAGGGCTGACTGTGACAAGGATTCCTAGTGAGCTTCCCAGACTAGTGACATTTGAGTAAAGTCTTGAAGAATGGGAAGAAATTTGTCCCAACTAAGACCTGGTAGCTGTAGCCCAGGCCCAGACACAACATGGTTCCCAAACAGGGAGACACGGCAAACCACTGTCCCTGGGATTCTCCAGAACTGACTGGTCTTTGGGGTTCCTTCTCAGCCTCCCTGGGATCTTTGGTTCACCCCGTTTATGGCAGGACAACAGAGGCTGGGTTGGGGTTGAGGGCAGGTATGTCAGGAAGGGAAGCTGAGCCCTGACTCTCACCAGCTGAGTGGTAGCACCACTTTTTCCTTCTGCTCTAGCTTAGGGGTTACCAAGTATGCTGGTTAGGGGCCCAGGGGCTGGGCCTGAAGCCTCCCAGCCCTTCTCTAGCTTCACCAGGCTCACCACTGCTGGTGGAGCTTCCCAAGGTCTCATCGCCTCCCTTAAAAGTTGGTTCCCCGACTCTGGTGGTGCATACCTTTAACCCCAGAGTTCAGGAGGCAGAGGCAGAGGCAGGTGGATATCTGTAGTTCAAGGCCAGCTGGGACTACATAGTAAAAGCCTGTCTCAAAAACAAGTGTGTGTTGTAGGTCCATCCCACCAGCCTCTGCTGGTTCAAGGTGACCCTGGGCCCCTCCTGGAAATCTTTCACTGAGGGTCCTCCATGTCCACCTTCTCTCCTCTTACCAGTCAGACTCTGCACAGATGCAGCAGTTGACCAAACTCTCTTGGCCTCTGATTTTTGGAACTGACTGGTTCTGTGTGATAACTTGACACAAGCTAAGAGTCATCAGAGGAAAGAGCCTTATTTGAGAAATGAGATCCAGCTGTAAGGCATTTTCTCAAATCGTGATCAGTGGTGGAGGGCCCAGCCCATGGTGGGTGGTGCCGTCCCTGGGCTGCTGGTCCTGGGTTCTATAAGAAGGTGCGCTGAGCAAACCAGAGAAAGCAAGCCAGTAAGAAGCACCCCTATCCACCATGGCCTCTGCATCAGCTCCTGCCTCCAGGTTCCTGCCCTGTTTGAGTTCCTGTCCTGACTTCCTTCAGTGATAAACAGCAATGCTGAAGTGTGAACCAAACAAACCCTTCCCTCCCTATGTTGTGTTGCTTTGGGTCCTGGTGTTTCCTTACAGCAATAGCAGCCCTAACTGAGACAGGCATGGTTCTGGAGAAGGAGCTGAAAGTCTTGATCTGAAGGTATCAGAAGAGACTGTCTGTCACATTGGACTTGACTTGAGCATATCTGAGACCTCAAAGCCCACCTTCACAGTGATACACTTCTTCCTAATAGTGCCAATGGGCCAAGCATTCAAACATGTGAGTTTATGGAAGCTGTTCCTATTTAAACCACCATAGACTCTAATCCTTACATCTTGTGTGTGGGGGCCTCAGATTTTGCAGCCTGTGCGCAGGGTGGCCTTAATGGGTTTCTTTCCATCTCTGGCAAATATTGATTCCACAGGTCAGGGTAGAGGTATCTTGTCCAGAGAGATCCTGGCAGTAACTCATGGACCAGTTGAGGAAGACCATTCTACCCTCTATTTTCACTTCAGCTTAACCCTTTTCAACAACCAGTAAAGTGCACACTCAGGGCTCTGATATGGGTTCCTCAAAGTAGGGGGCAGCAGGTGGCTGAGCAGTGTGGTTAAAAGCAGTTTTAGAGATGAGGTTTGAATCCTGCCTGACCCTGGCTTTACTCATTGGCTTGCCAAGGATAATTAGTGGTTACTTAATTTATTATTATATCACATTTTATTTTTATTTACTTTCTATGAGCATATGTGTATGTGCATGTGTGTTTGTGCGTGTGCGTTTGTGTGTGTATGCATTTATGAGTTCAGAAAGCAGATTGCTGGCTGAACATAGTGGTGCACACCTTTAACCCCAGCACTCCGGAAGCAGAAGCAGGCAGATCTCTGTGATTCTGAGCCCAGCTTGATCCACATAAGGAGTCTGAGGTCGGTCAGGGCTACATAGAGAGATCTGTCTCACAAAGCAAAACAAAAGAGAAGATTATTACAGGAGTCAGTTATCTTGCGGCAAGCACATTTCCCCACTGAGCCACCTTTCTGGCTTTTGGGGTGGTGTTTGTTGTGGAGTCAGGTATCATGTGTCTCAGGATAGTCTAGAACTCATAGCAATCTCCAGTGCCTCTGAGTCCTGGGATAATGGACATAATCTATCACACCTGGATTTAACATATTGTGGTATTGATGACATAACATTTATGCATTTTTAACATGTGGATGTGGAGAACATAGAAGAGATAAGTACAGTATCCTCAGTTGCTGTCCCAGGACCAGAGCAGGCATCTGAGATTCTGAGATGAGCTTAATAACATCCTCTGCTGCTTCTCTGTGTTAGGATATATCTCTGACCTTCATGCTTGACTGTGGGTAATTCTGTTCTCTGACATTCCCGGCTGATTTTATTAAATATACAATATATCACCACAAGCACAGGACCTGTTCACATCTCCATAGCCCCAAGTTCCTAGAAGCCAAAATCCTCCAGAGTCCTCAAGGGTTGATATGGCAAACTTGGCCTTCCCCTCCAGGTACATCTCAGAAGGAAACCTAGTTCTGTTGTTCATTCTGCTCCAGGTCTGGTTCTCCCTGCTGAGGGAAGGAAATCCTTAGGAAGCACTCAGTTTTCTTCTGTAATGTTTTAGGACCTGACTCGCCCCCTCCCTCCATCCCTGGACAGTCACTCCCTCTGTAGCTTATGTTTGCTGTTATTTTTCTCGAGGAATCTATGTGGGTTCTCTCTGCTTTTAGTTGGATATTTTTAAAGCTTATCAGATGCATGACCTTACAGGCAAGTTCAACTCTTAGTTATTTTTTTACTCTAAACTTCTAGTTTGGGGTGGGAAGGCATCGTAGAATTTGGGTGGAGGTAGAGAGCTGGACAAGCAGGCATTAGCAGGGTCTAGTGTTTTCTCTTTACAGTGTAATCTAAGATGGTTCAAGGTAACTTTGAAAACAAACCATCAGATTTCATTTTGAAGAAAATTTTAGATTTGTTTATTTGATGTGTGTGAGTGATTTGCTTCCATGTACATCTGTGTACCACGCATGCGCCCTGTGCCTGGGAAAGTCAGAGAGAGTATCAAGCTGGATCCCTGGGATTGGAGTTATGAATGTTTGTGAGCAGAAAGTGTTCGTAATTGCCCAGCCATCACTCCAGACCCCAGATTGCATTTCTTACACCTCACCCTACCCCCCCAGAGAACTGTCCCTCTGAAGTTCTGCAGGAGAAGCAGCAGGCAGGCAGCCTCCAGCCCCTTCCCCTCACACTGGCCCCACCTAGGGATGAGTACCCCATGATCACTTCTGAAGCTTGGCATACATACCTAAGATGCCCCGCAGTTCAAACACCAACCAACTACCACCCCAGGTCCCTTTCCAAAACCCATTTCCTCCATTGGGTCCCTGTGTGGCCCCAAACCCAGGCCCACATTAAGAGGCCACATGGTGTCTGGTGAGCCTGATTCCACCTTTACCAGCCTTCCCCCTCACATTTGTGCTTTTCTCCCCATGGCCTCTACTCCCTGGTTAGCTCCTGGTAGCTTTTGGGCTCTCTCTGGGTCTTTTAGGCTTGGGCCCCAGAGGCATGGACCATATCTGTATCTCTCGAGGAATAAATAGTGACCTATGTGTTGTCTCAACAGGCCAGGAGTGCCAGGGTAGAGGTTGGGCCCCAACATGGCTCAGACCACATCATCTGACTTGTTGGAACAAGAATCTGACCCTAGATTCCCCTGGATGACAGGAGCAGGGCCAGGCAAGCTCAGCCTTGGCCTGAGGCTATATATCAGCTCTCATTCCCAGAGTGGGAACCCAGCCAGCCACTCCATCCTGGGTCACATCCTGTGTCTCATCTCACCTTCTCCACAGCCCCTGCCAGCTCAGAGAGAAGCCTCAGGGAGGGAATTCCTGAGGAGGCTGGATGAGGCCCCTGGATCCCTCCACAGTAAACCAGGGCCACAGGTCTGGCCCTGATCTCTCCATCCAGTTACCAGAGTCGGGGACGCTCAGAATCAGCAGGGAGGGTCTTTTCACACCCCAGATTTGAGCCAAGTTGTAGTCTATGATGAACTCCCCATTGAAACTCCAACAATTAGGCATTATTTAACCATCCAATAGTTAAGTTAGCTGCCTGACCCTTGAACTGGCTTTCGCCTTAGTGTTCCCATTCCCGAAGCTGAGGCAACTGTGCCTGCTGGGCCTGAAGGCAGGGTTGTTTGATTCAACCAGATCCTCAAACCTTGTGGAGCTCTTTGCCTCAACAGGGAGAAATCTTGTCCACAAAATAAAGCAGGAGAGGCCAAGCCTGGGCAGTTCTGCCTAGGACCAGGGTTAGGTGATGTCTGGCCCCTCTATCTACCAGGCACCAGAAACTCCGTGTCAGAAAGGATGAAGTGCTTCTGGCTCTGGCCAAGGTCTTGAAAGCAGATTCAGTGTTCAGTGTGGGGCACACTGGTTAAACAAAGGCTTTCTTGGAGAGGTCACAAGTTTGTGTTTAAGATAGTAGGTGGAGACCTCTGAAGACAGGAGGTCAGGGGGAATCCTCAGAAGAGTGAAATTTTGGGAGGCTTGAAAGATGAGAATAAGGGTCCATGTGAAGGAGAGGCCTTCAGGCAGAGGTGTGAGCTGGTCTCTGGGTGGTGGCATATGGAGAACAGTGGGAAATAAAGCCGGAACCCTTAGTAGGACTGGAGGGTCTCAACTGTGGGAAGGGATGAAGTGTGGAATCCCTGGGGACAGTAAATGAAGAGGCAGTCTGAGGCCACATGTTCCATGGTCTGTTTCTGAAAGATCCCAATGATATCCAGATGGAGGGGTGGAGAGAGGCAGTGGAGGCAGGGAGGCCAACAGAAACACTGAGAAGTCACTCAGGAGTGGGTGACAATGGCTCATCGGTGGCAGAGGAGGTGGCAAGAGAGTACATCCAGAGGAAGCACCCTCAGAGCTTACTGATGAATCAGGAGTGTGGGTGTTCAGGGGGGCCGGTTGAGACTGATCCTCAGGCTTCAGGGTGAGTGGAGGAAGCTGTTGATAGCTGAAGTGGGGGGCAGGGGGCTGGGTAGGAACTTCCTCCTCTTGTAATGGAAGAGCCGGGAGTCAGGTTCGGATCAAATTCTAAAGGTCAAACTTTCCAGCCACCCATGGCGGTGCTAAAAATATTAATAGTGAACACACCACACCAGGTGCCAAGTGCTTCATGGGTATTTGCCCTTAGGGAAAGATGCTGCTATCCACCCCCCCCCCCATTCTACTGCTGAGGATACAGGCTCATAATAGGATGCTGTGTCAAGTGTGGGAAAGCTAAACAGCATCCAGGGAGCTCTCCTATCTAATAGCCTCTGGAGGGACCTGTTAAGTGCCTGAGATTCCCTGGAGTAGTCTCCTGGAAGACCAGGTCAGGAAAGATATGTCCAGTAAGTATCCAGGAGACTGGCTGGACGGAGGGATGCTGGATGGATGGCAGCACAAAGTGGAGGGAACAAGTAGGATCCATGCTTCTAGGCTTCTAGAGAACAAGGAACAAGCACTTAGTCAGAGCTCAGAGTCTCTATGGAAGAGCCCTAGGGCCCCTGAAGATTCTGAGATGAAGAAAGTCAAAGGCACTTGTCAGAATAACAGGGTTCCCTGGCCATGGAACTTCAGCCTTATAGCTCACCAGCTAGCAGCAAGTTTATTGGCCTGTTCAATTAACTTTCTTTCTTTTTAAAAAATTATGTTCTTTTATTTTATGTGCTTTTGTGTTTTGTCTGCATGAATGTCTTCAAGGTGTCAGATCTTGGAGTTACAGACAGTTGTGAGCTGCCAAGTGGATGCTGGGAATTGAACTCGAGTCCTCTGGAAGAATAATTAGTGTTCTTAACCACTAAGGCATCTCTCCAGCCCCTAATTTAATCCTTTTATACACTCCAAGACCATCTATCCATGGGGAATACCACCTACAATGGGTGGGCTCTTCCCACCCTCCCACATCCATCATCCATCAAGAAAATATCCCACAGACACCTGCAGGCCAGTCTCATGGAGCATTTTCTCAGTCGAGGTTTCTTCCTGTTAGATAACTTCAGTCTGTGTCCAGCTGACAAAGATCTGGCCAGTACAACTGGAAAGTGGTTTGTCCAAAACCTCACTATGTGGCTATCACTTCTTGTGATCACTGCCAGGATGCAAGCCCTCCATTTCCCTGAAGCCTTTCACCCCTTTGGAGGCTGGTCGGCTGCTCGACAAGGCCTCCCAATCACCACAGTCTATTGTTGATGATATATATATATATATATTTCTGTTTACTGAGACAGAATCTATGTAGCCCTGGCTGTCCTGGAACTCACTATGTACACCATGCTAGCCTCATACTCAGAGATCTGCCTCCCGAGTGCTGGGATTAAAGGCATGCACTGGCAAGCCTGACCCAAAAGATTCATTTTATTTTAAATTATGTGTCTTATGTGTGGGTACGTGCATGTGAGTGCAGGTGTCAAGGCATGGGGTCCCCTAGAGCTAGAGTTACAGGCAGCTGTGAGTGCCTTAATGTGATGCTCGGAACGGAACTCTGGCCCTGTGCAAGAGCACTAAGAACTCTTAACCACCAGGCATCTCTCCAGCCCTGCCACAGTCTATTGTAATTATCTGGGATCTCCCGGCCCTGAAAACTGAAAGTCATACTCCTAGTGCCAGGATGAGGCCTGGGGAGAGAAGGGGCCTTGGCATGTGGTTGGACAGCCCTGGGTGCCTAAGTGCCTCCTTCATTTACTAAGGACTTCCACTGGCCTTGGACTTGGGAAACAGAGTAACGAACCACCGTGTAAAGTCTCAGAGTCCCTGCCTGTCAGAAAGACAAGGACATTAGACCTCCCTCCAGCAGAGGTCTGTAAGGTGTGGTCTGTGGTTACATGGCGCTTTTCTACTAAGGCAACATCTGGCTCCTCACTCAGAGCTATGCTAGCCCCAACAGTCTCCAGAATTTCAGCCACTGCTTGGCTCCAGCCTGGCGGCTGGGGGGAAGCCCTAAGAGGTTATTGGTCATCTTGTCACACCCCAAGTAAAGCACGCCAAGAAAAGGATGACTAACTAAGCATCCTTTGCCAGTTCCTGGGAAAACACAGATCATGAAACCCATCCTGGGACTTAGAAGGGCAGAAGGGGATTCCCGGATGTGCCTTTCCTTGGTAGACAGTAGTAGCTGGGGACACTGGACATGTATATATTTCCTTCCCAAGAGATGAGCTTTCTGAGAAGACCGAGGCTTCATCTGAGTCCTCTCAAATCACAGGAGAGTGTTATCCAACATGAGAGTGACATTGTCCTTTAAGTGGGTAGCTGGGCATGACCACAGCCACTGAGACAGCTGGCCCATTGTACGCAGTTAAAACCAGCTTAGAAGCCCTTCATGGTGGTACATGCTTGGAATCCCAACACTTTGGGGAACTGAGGCAGGAAGTGGAAGAGTCCCGGGTTATCCTGGACTACAGAGGGAGGCTTTGTCTAAATAAACAAATAAAATGGAAAAAAAAAGTCATAGAGTGGCTGGCTTCGTTACTCTGGGTGCTAATCCAGCCAGAACTCAGAGATCACATGTGTTTCTCTAACATGAGACAGTTTGCTCACGGTTGGACTGGGACATTGTTCCTCATTGACAAGAAGGGAAGTGCTAAGTGTGGAGTGAGGTCTCAAAGGTAATGTGGATAGCATGTAATAACTGGGAGACTGGGCCAGCTCCACGGTTCACAGACAACCAGGCCAGCATTATAAAGGCATATGGGGAGCCAGGTGTGGTGCCAAAGGAGGTTAACCCCAGCAGGCAGATCAAAGCGTTCAAGGTCAGCCTGGTCTACAAAGTGAGTTGCAGGCTAGCCAGGGCTAATAAAGACCCTGTCAAACAACAAACAGTTAGGCAAACAAACCGAGACAGATGTGAAGAGCTCATTCGGAATTATAGGGCAATGATGCTCCAGTTTATGTCTATGTTTTCCACTTCAAAAAAGATAGGCTGCCAGGGCTGAGCAATGCATGTGGGTGGTAGAGGCAAGAGGATCAGAAAGTTCAAGGTTATCGTCAGCTACATTTTGAATTTGAGGCCAGTCTGAAATACATGGTAAAAACTAAAAAGTATACTTTTGGGAATCAGATGTGATGGTTCATGCCAGGAATCTTTACACTCAAGAAATGAGGCAGGCCTGCCATGAGTTCAAGGCCATTCTACGCTACAGAAAGCGACCCTGTCTCTCTAGACAGCGACCCTGGAGAGATGGCTCAAGAGCACTGGAGGCACTTCCAGAGGACCGAGGTTTCATCCCCAGCATCCTTGACATACAACCATCAGTGCCAGGTCATCTACTGTCCTCTTCTTGCCTTCGAGGGTACTGCATCCATGTGGTGCATATGCATACATGCGGGCAAACACATCCATACACTCCATTAAATAAATAAGAAAAAGGAAACTTTAGAACCAGAGCTATAACTCAAAATAGAAACTTGCTTAGCATGATAGAGGTCCTGAGTTTCACAAAAGATAGACAAAGCTACACTCTCAGCTCCCTACCCCAGCTAAGCAGATGTGAGAATGACCTTGGCCTCCTTATCCCAGGCTTTCTAGGTCCCAGCACAAAGCTGACACCCATGAGTTCAGTGGCTGTGTTGAACTTGTCTCCAGTCAGCTACCAACACAGTAAACCCTTGGGGGAGAAAAATGTTGTAGGGGGAAAGAGCTGGCCTAGCGGCACGAAGTCACCAACACCCGAGCTCTGATCTCATTGTTCTAACAAGTTCCTCAAGGCAAGCTGCCTAATATACCTGTGCTTCAGTTTCCTCATCTGAAAGCAGAGACAAGCAAACCAGCCACAGAGATGTGCCAAGGAAGCAAATGGCCAAGCATTTGACTTAACGTCTGGCCCTCCAGATAAAGGTCTATTTAGTATATTCACATGGAGTGGGAAGGCCAGCTTTTCTTCAGAGTTCAGTGCGTTCTGATGACTACCTATCAACATAGACAACCTTAAATGTGTAGTAGCTACTGTTGTGTATGTGTAGTTTGCATGCACGTGGATGCAGGCCCATACATGCCACAGCACACAGAACTTGGTTGCTTCTCTTCCTTGCTCTGTGGGTTCCAAGGACTGAAGTCGGGCTTATGCAGCAAATGTGTTTACCTACTGAGCCATCTCTCCACCCTAGAGTCTCTGGATCCCCTCAGAAAACCAACGTAGCTGTGTTTATTTTCTCATCCCATTTGACTAGAAACAGAAAGTATGTATTCTATGTGTGTGCTTGGCTTACTGCGTTCACCAAATTACTGTTCAGATTTATTTAGATACTTTCTCAGTGATTTTAATTATACCACATCTTACCTATTTTAGGATTTTTTTTTCCTTCTTTTTTTGGGAAGGGGTGATGGGGCAAAGAGACAGGGTCTTATTATATATCTCCAGGCTGACCTGAAACTTACAATTCTCCTGCCTCAGCTTCTTGAGCAGAGATGATATGTGTGCCACCTTGCCTGGTACACTTTATCAATTCTGTTGTTGACAGTACTGGGGTTATTTCCAGGTTTTTGTTTGTTTATTTGTTTGGGGTTTTTTGTTTTGTTTTGTTTTGAGGCAGGACTTCACTATGTAGCCTGGCTGGCCTGGAACTCACTCTGCAGACCAGGTGGACCTTGAACTCACGGAGATCTGCCTACCTCTGCCTCCAGAGTGTTGGCATGAAAGATGTGGTGCACGCCTATTTCCAAGTTTTGGTTTTTATGAAGAAAGCTGCCATAAACATTGTTGCTAGAATGTAGCACAAGACTTTGTGGACGGCTGTTTTGATTTCCCTTGGGTGATGCCGAGGGGAGAATGCAGAGCCTCAGGGCAACTCTGAGGGTCAGAGCTGTGAATCCTACATATCACTTGGTTCTGTCTTCAAAGGATCCACACTCAAAAGGCATCAGATGTCTGACGGGAAAATCTCACTGGTCAACTATTTTGTTTTTCTTTCTTTTCTTCCTGTTTATTTATTTATTTATTTATTTTGGTCTTCAAGACAAGGTTTCTATGTGTTGCTTTGGCTGTCCTGGAACTCACTCTGTAGAGCAGGCTGTGCTTGAATTCAGAGATCCATGCCTCATAGGATTTTTTTTTCAGTTCTTAACTTTATTGAGGTCAAATTCACATACCATGGAATTAAGCATCTTAAAGTGTACAACCTGGCATTTATTATTTTAGCCACTGCCCCTATCATCTCAAGGAAAGGACCGTTTTTATATTGGCTCACAGGTTCAAGTACAGCCTATTATAATAAAGATAACATGTCAGCCAAAGCCTGAAGCATCTGTTCACATCACACCCACAATCAGGAATCAGAGGATGAATGCAATACTGCCATGAGCCAGGGAATAGTGCCACCCACAGTAGGCAGGTCTTTTCTCCTCAATCAATGTAGTCAAAACAATTTCCAGCAGGCATGCCCAGAAACACATCTCCCAGGTAACTCTAGATCGGCAGTTCTTAATCTTCCTAATGCTGTGACCCTTTAATACATTTCCTCATGTAGTGACCACAACCATAGAATTTTCATTGTTACTTCATAACTGTAATTTTGCTATTATGAATCATAATCTATGTATGTTAGGTAGGATATCTGATATGCGGCCCCTGTAAAAGGGTGATTTGACCTCCCAAAGGGGTCACAACCCACAGGTTGAGAACCAATGCTAAAAAAGAAAATTACCTCATTTCCTCTAGGCTACAAGCAATGAAAACCTAGTGTTTCATAGTCCTTAAGATCACGGGTCCAAAATGGTTCTCTCTGGATGAAAATCAAGACACTGGTTTTCACCACGAAGGAACTTCCTCTATGATGTGCCGGGAATTCTCTACCTCATCTTGTGACTTCCACAATCAGCCCACGTTTCTTGCTCATGGCTCCAACTCCCATTTCTGGGTCATATCCTCTGATTTCCACTTTCCTCTCTCCCTCTTTCTCTTATAAAGACTCATGATTACACTTGGTTATTCTAGAATGACTCCCCTGCTCAAATCCTTAACTTGGTTATACTCCCACCCCTGCCTCAGGCTTGGGGAACGAGCACAGTACCTTTGGGGCATCATATCTAAAGTGACATGTAGCTAAAGAGGCCTGAGCTGGGGTTGTCTGGTACCTTGGAAGTCGGAAGCCAGTAAAAACGGAGTAGAATTTCGGAGAGGTCAAAAGAGGTGACATGTCTCTTGCAACCTCTGTGGGTTCCAGTGAGAACTTCGGCAGTTCCCTGAGTGAGATGAAAGTAGATGGGAGACATGATCTCATTAGATTTTTGTTTTTAATTTTCTCATTTATTTATCTGTTCATTTTGTATGGAGGGGTAATAGGCACACGTGGTGGAGGTCAGAGATCAGCCTGCTGGAGTTGGTTCTCCCTTTCCATCACGTGGTTGCCAAGGATCAAATTCAGGTTCTCCTGGCAGCCAAACATCTTTACCTGCTGAGCCATTTTGCTGGCCCAGTCTCACATCGTTTAATAGGCTATTGCCAGCTGCTGTATGATTACACTTGGTTATTCTAGAATTGAGATGACGGTAGACAAGACTTCAACTGTGTCAGGAAGTGGTGAGATTTTGAGTTGTGAGGAGATACTTAAGGACCAAAAGGAAGGAGTGAATCAAGAATGACCTCGAGGTTTTTTTCAGATGTTTGGATTATTAGGATATAGTTTTTTTGCTAGTATAGCATATGCTTACCATGCACCAAAGCTCTAAGTTCAAATCCTACCAACCTTGCTCCTAAAAAGATGTTCTCTGTATTGGTATGGTTTCCAGTACTGTAACAAAATACTCAAGGCAGGCTACTTTAAAAAGAAAAGAAGTTTATTTAGCTCACTGTTTGGAAACTGAGAACAGAAGACTGGGAGGAATAAATAGGTTTGCAGCCCTTATGGATTCTGTCAAGAAAATTGGCCTTTATCCAAGTAAGATGGATGAATGAGACTCAGTCTCTGTTTGGCCTTGTTTAGTGCTAGTAGATAAGAACATCATGGAAGGAACATACTTAGGAACAGTGAGATCATATCAACAGACATGAGGCCACAGAGGGCTTCAGGGAGTTGGTCCACGTTTTTTAAACTTGTTCTTATGACAGATCATGAGAACAACATTCCCTTATGAAGGTGATGCCCACAAGGTCAGAGCAAGCTCCCACTCAGCCCATGTGTTAAAGGAGTTTCCATCACACCCCACACCACCACACTGGGTACCAGACTCCCACTACAGGAGGCCTTAGGAGACAAGGCACATGGAAGCCACAGGCCCTTCAAACTTTGAAGAGAGATTCCCCATGTTTATTGGCTGGAAGAAGTAACAACACTGTTAAAAGGTCTACGCTAGCCAAGGTGACCTAGAGAGTTAGTGTAATCCCTTCCAAAATTCATTTTTCACAGAAATAGAAAAAAAAGCAGCCTAAAATTCATGTGGGTGCCAGGGACCTGGGCTAGTCTTAAGTATCTTTGGAAAGAACAAAGCCAGATGCACAAATGAAGCCAGATGTGCACCCATTTCAAGCTGCACTACAAGGTTATAATAAGCAAAATGGGATGATTTTGGTATAAAAACAAGCACATGAGCAGGAGAACAGAATGTGAGCCCAGAAATAAATCCAAGCACATGCTGCCGATTAATCTTCACAGGGGCATCAAAAAAAATGCACAATGGAGAAATGAATCTCTTCAATCCATGCTGTGGAGACAGCAACACGGAAGAAGTAAAACTGGATGCACATCTTACACGATCTACAAGCTTCATCTCAAAATAGATTCGCGTTAGTTATGTGTGTGCATGTGTGTCTGTGTGTGGGTACAGGCGTGTGCCCGCAGGTGCCCTCAGGGGTCGGAAAAAAGCATCTAGATCCCCTGCAGCTGGAGTTGACAGTTGTCTGACCTGGGTATTGGGGACTGAACTCAGGTCACACAGCCCATCTCTCCAGCCCATTAAAACAGACTACAGACTGAAGCATAAGACCTGGCCCAGGGAAACTGAGGAGGAAGGCCCCCTGACAGTAGCTTTGGCCGCAGGTGTTTGTTTGAGACAGGGTCTCTCTATGTAGCCTTGGCTGGCCTACACCCTACTGTGTAGACCAGGCTGGCCCTAAATTCCTAAGATTTGCCTGCCTCCAGCTTCTGAGTTAAAGGTGTGCAGCATCACCTCTGGACTCATTTATTTTCCTTTATGAAAATTACTCTAAAAGCACATGGCGCAAAGACAAGTGTAACCTGACCAAAGTGCAAGTTTATGAGAAAAGAAAGCCAGTGAAAAGTCATTCTACAGAAGGGAAGAGCTGCAAGTCCTATTCAATAAAGGGCTAATGTCTAAAATACCATGTATACGCCCGGTAGCTGGTGTGGGGCGTCTCTGTGTGCACTATGAATATGCTTTATTACCATTTATTAATTTAAAAAAAGCTGGTTTTGGCCTATGGCAAGGCAGCTTAGAGGCAGGCAGGAAATTCAAGCAGAGATAAAGACAGAGAAAGGTGGAGTCACAGAGACGCTGCAGGCGGCCGCCCAGAGAGCAAGATATAGTGGGACACAGGTAAAGCCACGGAGCAGCATGGCAATACACAGATTAATAGAAATGGGTTGTTATAAGAGCTAGTTAGCCATGAGCTTCAGCCATAAGTCAAACACTCTGTAATTAATATTAGCCTCTGAGTAATTATTTTATAAGCAGCTGCGGGACGTTAGGTCTAGACCACATGGCTAGGCTGGGCTAGAAACTTCAGCTACAGGTGGCAAAAAAGCCAATTTGTCTGACTTAAAAATAGCCCAAGGACCTGAAAAGACACTTTTCTAAAGACAGTCTCCACATAGCCAACTGGTGCATTGAAAATCCTTGACTCCCATCATTGGGGAAGTATAAATGACCAGGAGCTGTCACTTCAAGCTGTCTCAAGAAAAAGCTAACTAAGTGCTGGCAAGGACACAAAAGAGTTTGAACCCTGGTTCCTGTCAGCAGAAATGTAAATGAAAATATTAACAAGGCTCAGAAAGGTAAAAATAGGCTAGGTTTGGTGGTACACATCTCTAATCCCAGCATTCAGAAGCCAGAGGCAGTCAGATCTCTGTGAGTTTGAGGCCAGACTGATCTACATAGTGAGTTCCAGGATAGCTAGGGCTGCACAGTAAGACCCTGTCTGGGGGAGAGGGGTATATGAACAATAGAATATAACTTATTTTAACAACAATAAAAAAGCTAGGCATTGTGGAACATGATTATAATCTCAGAATTCAGGAAGTTAAGGGAAAAGAGAAAGAGGGAAGGAGGGAGGAAGGGAGGATTCAGCCATTTGTAACAACAGAAAGGGTACTGGAGGATGATGTGATGTACTAAGTGACACAGGCAGATATAGGACACTATGATCTCCCTGGTCATACTCAGAATCAGAGAGCAGAGTGGTGCGTGCCAGAGGCCAAGAGGACAGTACGATGGGAAGATTCTGGCCAAAGGGCACAAAGCTTCAGTTATGCAAGGCAACTAAATTCCAGAGATCTAACTTCTGTAGCATTGTGATCTCAGGTCACTGTACAGTTTTGTGTACTTAAAGTGTGTTGAGGAGGTGGATACTAAGTGTTTGCAATACTAGCACACACACAGACACACACACCCCTCCTATTGATCCTCTGCTCTGGAAACCTCAGGTAACTCAGGAAAGCTAGAGCCTAAACGGGAGCTCAGGGATCAAGCCAGCTCAAGTCAGGCACAAGGCGGAGGCTGGAGCATCTCCAGGGCCTTCTGATTAGTAGGAACCTGGGAAGGAGACCCAGGAGAAATGGTCAGGAGCCAGAGAACCTGCTGCTGCCATCTCTGCCACAGTACAGAGAGGAGAAGAGCATTGAGAAAGCACAGGCACCCTGTGACCAAGGGTGGTCTCTGGAGCAGCCTTTGAGGCAAGCTAAGGAGCTGGACACTGAAATTGCTTCTGAGAGCTAGAAATTCTCTCCCTCAGGGGACAGATCTTTTACAGTGGCCTGGTCCTACACCCACTACAACCCTCAGCTCTCAGCTCCTGCCTTTGGCTAGCTCCTCACTGCACTTGGCCAGGAACCTGGGTTGCCCTTGGTCTGACATGAGACCCCATGTTGGAGTGCCATAGAGCCTGCCATGACTTGTTGAAGACGCCTCACTCTGGATGTTTGAGTGTCTGTCTCTTACTAAGCCAGGTGCACCCGAAGTTTCCACAAAGGCCCCCTTGTTTGGCTTGAGATCTATGGATTTAAGAGGTGACTGTTAAGCAGAAATCTGGTCACAGCCCAGGCTTTGTCTGCAAGCTGTACTTGGTATGTCTCAGTCACTTGCTTGTTTGCACAAGGTGCTCTTTGCCAAGCAGAATGCCCTGAAGTTCCTGAGACCGGAGGTGCTGGGAAGCCTTGTCAAACTGTTCTGCACAGCAGGAACCCCACAACACCTGCCCTACTAAAATACCACACCAGGATAAATGCCTGTTAAACTGCATAGCCAAGACCCTAGGCTTGGTTCATAGTCCCACTGTGGCATCTCAAGTGGCCTGGGCTAGCACTTCAAACAGACAGGTGCCCCAACCTAAGTCCCTTAGCATCCCTGATGACACTTGGGAAAAGGTCTGATAGGTGAAAGAGCCTGTTGTCCTGACTTTGTGGGCATGTGATCAGCCCACCTAGAGCCCTGAGGCTTTCTGCTGTATTCTATTTCTCACATCCCTAAGGATGAGCATTGTCCTCTAGTAGTGGGAACCTATGGAGTGAGAGGTGCCTGGAAACTACCTCACAAGTGTTCCCAGTGACTATAAGCAGCATGGAACCCCTGACTGGACCCTTTCTGAAAACAGAGTGGCTTTATCTGGAGGGCTGTGACCAGAACTGCCATTCTGTCCACACTGCCCCACTTCTTCTCACTCACCCAGCCTGTCCCTTTCCCTCCTCAGCAACCACACAGGCAAGCTCAGCATGCATGACAGTTTATTGGCTTTGACGTCACCGAATTTTTATTCACTGGTCAGGAAATGAAAGATGTGGGGATGAGAGGTCAGAGTCAAAGGCACTTTGATTGTTTGAATGGGTGAAAAGAGGTTGTTCTCAAAGTGACAAGTCCATTTCAAAGGCTTACAAAGTCTGTGCCTGGAAATCTGGCCTCATTCAGCTAACAGCTTCCCATGTTGCATCACTGGGCCCAGACCTTCTGCTGTCCTTCCATCCCCCAACATCGTTAGGACCTGGCTGCTGCCATGAGTGGGCTGAATACATGTGAAGTTCTGTGCACACAAAAGTGACACACACACGCAATGTGACAAGTGATGGGAGAGGCTGTGCTTGTAGCTTTAGATGACAACTCCACACTTGAGTGTGACTCCCCTGGTCCAAAGATTATGTGAATGCTTGGCTCTGTGAGCCTGACCTGACTCAGAACCCTCAGGGGCAGTGTTTGCTCCTGAAGAGTCTCTCTGTACCACAGAGTGAAGGAAGAGGAAGTGGTGGTCTGCACAGCTGGAGCCTAGGAACTGTTCAGATCTCTGTGGTCAGAGGAAGTTTCGATCTCCTCAGACTCTGAGCCAAGGACAGAGACAGTCCGTGAGAAGAAACAGGATGCTGGCTCCCAGGAGGGCTGCCCCAAGGCCCAAGCCACCGGCTCCTCAGGCCTCTACTTTACCGCTTCTTCTTTGTCTCCTTCTTTGGTCTCTTGTTGGTGGAAGGAACAGCAGCCTTGGGCTTCTTCGGCACCTCTGTACTTCTGGGCTCGGACTGCTCAGCCTCCTGTGTGGTGATTTTTAAAAAGAGAGAGTCCTGTTTAGAGGAATCCACCTTAACCAAAGGGATTCTGTCAACTGAAGCATGCCACAGAAATTCAAGGGAAGCATTATCCAAACTAGATTATGAAAGTCCATGGCACCAGGTGACACCCCCCCACCAGTTCAGTGGCCTGTGGGCCCCTCAGTCTCATGCATTATGTGTGAGATGCGAACAGTGACAGACACCTGGAGTAGGTGAAGTCACAGGGAGCACCAGCAGGGTTGGTGGCACCCAGTGGCTGTCAGGATGGCCCATGCTAGGACAGCATTAGTGAGGGGTGGCTGGGGGGGAGTCTACGATGGCTGCTATTCCTGGTGGTGGCTCTCCTACCCCGTTCACCACAGAATTTGGGCTGAGGGTAGAGGGAGCAGCTGGCAGGTAGGCTACCACTACATTGTGTTCTGCAGAGTCTGGCAGGGGTGCCCTGAGGAGAACAAAAGGAGCCTCAGGCCAGAACCCCAGATTTGCAGCAACTGGGACAGCTCCATTCTGTCCTGTTCATACCCTGTGATGCATCCCTTGTAAGATTTGGCTGAAACAAAGGTTTTACTGCTGAAAAAGAAAAAAAAAAAAAAAGTTCAAAGCCATAGATCTAGGTCTGGTTCTCACTGTGCAGATAAAGGTGGTGAGCCCGGGAAGGAGCAGGCCTGCCCCACGCCACTGTGCTAGGACCACGGAAGAACAGAAATGCTCCTGTCTGGTGTTCTTTGGTATCTCCTTTGGTGACAGATAGCATGAGGAGCCTTGGCCCAAAGGACACCAGAAGCAGGTTAGCCGCGGGAATGCCAGTCTCACCCCAGGCCTTGTCTGCAAGCTGTACTTGGTATGCAGTGTTTATTCTTAAAGATCCATGCCGAGAGGGGGTGGGCCGGCATGTGTGACATGGTGGCTTAGCACGGAAAGGTACAACAGTGACCTGGGTTTGATCTCCAGGTCCTACATAGCTAAAAGAGAACTGATTCCTACAGTTATGTTGTTCTCTGAACCCCAAAATATACCATGGCATGTATGCCCCACCCCTGGAATACATGCAGTAAGAATAATACAGGCCATGCTGGTGAGCTGGCTCCGTGAGGAAAAGCCCTCACCAGGCAGTTCAAGATCCAGATCCTAGATGAAGGTGGAAGGAGAGCTCTAGAGCTGCCCCTGAGTCCCACACACACCAGGGCACCTGTGCACCCACACACATCATGCATAAAAATACTAGAGAAAGAGTTAAAAATTCAAAATCCATGCCAACTGGATGACTTCCCAAGAAATCTGGACTCCCAGCTTCTCTTGGATACTTTATACATGCAGTGATAGACAGTAGCTCTGTGTCCCCTTGTGGTGGGTGGGGATGGCTCAAGAACACTGTCCTTGTGCCAGCACGCCAGGGGATACAAGGTCTCACTGTGTAGCTCTGGCTGGTCTGGATTCAATATGGGAAAAGTTGCTGTTTGTGTGTGTTTACCCCCTTGGTATATTTTTCTCAAACTTTATGAGATTTATTAATTTTATTATATGTTTTTCTTGTATATATGTCTGTGCACATGTGTGTGCTCTGTGTCGCCAGAGGTCAGAAAAAGTTGTCAGATCTCCTGGAATTGAAGCCACCATGTGAGTTCTGGGAACTGAACTCAGGTCCTTTGCAAGAGAAGCAAGTGCTCTTCACTGCTGAGATGTCTCTCTAGCCTACAGCCTCCTAGATCTTAAGCTAAAATAGAAAAATTAAAAAGCAGACTAAGGCCACACTTGCTCTGGAATACATATGTTCTTCTTGAATGAAACGGGTGCAGTGAAACCAACATGCTGATCTATGGGTAAAAGGGAAGTTTATTCCAAACGGCCAGGGTTGTCTCAGGGATTCCTTGGGACCAGACATCTCTGTGTGGAACTCCCTGAGCCCAGGATCTATCTTATTTTATTTTCTGGCATTACCCCAGTCCCCAGGGGCCCAGCCTCCTTTTCCTGTAAGCAGCTCAGGGAAATGGACCCTACACCAAAGGTTCAACCCAGACCTGGCCAACTCCCCCTTCTCAGTCAGAGAGCAGGTACAAAAAGGCCCTGCTGGGTGTTATCAGAAGGCTGCCCCTCCTGACCAGGTCTCAGGACTGGAACTCACACTCCCCTGGCTGCTGGGCCTCCTCCTGCCAGAACTCACAATGGAGTTCAAGGTCTTCCTACACTATTATTTATGTAACCTGGCCAAGATTTCTTTTATATATAAAAATTAGAAAATAAAATAAAACCTCAGAGGAGTAGCTGTCAACTGCACACCCCTGCAGAGTCCACTGGGCAGGCTCATGATTAAGGCAGATATAGCAGGATATGACATGGGCATTTTGGGGAGAGCTATGCCTTGTAACACCTGCACAGCCAGTGGAAGCCAGCTGCCTCTAGGTGCCCCGAGCAGATTCGTGGCATATGCCACAGAGATTACTAAGGCCTTATAGGGTCTCCAGGAGGGAGCCACTGCTCTAAGCTCAAGCCTGTGGCAGTATGAGCAGGTGCAGTGGCCTCATGGATGTCCTACAGCATCTTGACACTGTTTATTCTTTCAGATGCCTTTGGCTCTGAGATCCCTGCATACTCAGCAACACACCCATGTCCCATGCCCTTCTACAGCAACCCTCCCAGCTCACACGGCATCCTTTCTAGAAGCCCAGCCTTCCTCCAAGAAAAAGAGTGCCCACGGTCCCAAGATCCACATTCCACTGCTCTGCTATGGGTCTTAAGGCCTGTTCACCAACCTGTCTTGGCTCAGCTCCTCCTTCAATTCAGGTACCATTCCCCACTCTCCCTGCTGCTTCTGCTCTTCCTGTACCTGCCAATTATGGCTTCCAAGGTACAGCTCCCCATCCTTTCTAACACCCACTGCCTCTTGTCCTTCCCTGGGAAGGCAGCTAAGGCAACCTCACAGCACCATTTGGAGCTTCTGTCCCCACACCGGTCAGACCGGACTTCCTGGCCACCTCTACTAACAGGACCATCTCTGTCCTTGCTCAGCTCACCCACTCATCCTGTGGCTTGGGCACTCTTAAGTACAGAATCCTGACCGGATGTGATGGCACAACTCCTTTAAAGCCAGCACTTGGGAGGCAGACGCAGACAGAGTTTGAGGCCAGCCTGGTCTATAGAATGAGTTCCAGGGCAGCCAGGGCTACACAGAGAAACTGTCTTGAAAAACGAGAGAGACAGAGGCAAACAAAAAAGAACATACTCTTGGGGTTGGGGTTGGAGGACCAAGGCTCAGTGGTTGAGAGCACTCGCTGCTCTTAGAGGACCAGGGTTCAGGTCCCAGCACCCACGTAGCAGCTCACAATCACTTTTAACTCCAGTTCCAGGGGATCTGCCACCCTTTCCTGGCCTCTGCAGGGTGCACTTACATACATGCAGGAAAAACATTCAAACACATAAGGTTAAAAAAATAAAGCCACACTCCTATTGACTGGCCAGCCTTCCTTCTTTGCTCCACTCCTGCAAGGAGGTGCACAGACACTTTATAACACCACAGTGTCACTGTGACCACTACCAGTGACATGAATACTGTATGTGTATGCACGTGTATGAAGGTACATGTATACATGTGTGTGGGTGGAGGCCAGAGGCTGAAGGTGGATGTCTTTATTGCTCTCTACCATCAGAGTGACATGTTCTCACGTCCATCTTACCCAGTTATCGGCCTTCAGGACGGCTTCAGTGGCTGCCTGAACAAGTGAGTGAGCGCAATGAAGGAGCAAACTAAGAAAACACTGAAGATGAGGCTTTGCAATTTTTATGGGCTCAGGGGGCACAGCAATTTTAAAATCCAACATGTGCAGCTTCCAGTGAAGCAGGGCATAGGTACCAATCACACCACCACAGCAGCCAACACTGCCTGGTGGTTAGCATGTCAGGCCTGTGTTACTCATCTAGACAAAGTGGGCCTCAGGTTATAAACAAAGGAACCAATGTCAGAAGGAGCAGGGCTTGGCTAGTGAGCAGCAGAGCCAGGACCCGTGTCTCTTACTGCTTCACTGTTAACTGTGAAATCTATTTTCTACACTTCGCAGCCCCTCAAGCCCCATTCTAGAATGATGAAACTGCCCTGTTCTAGATTCTGCCTGTCCCTGTCCGTTCTTTGTGACCAGCAGTCCTGGAGGACACAGGAAAGTGGGTTAATGCTGCATTGATGTTGGCTTTGTGCAGTTGACGCGGTCCTCTGTGGTGTGTACACCCCATTATCACATCTGGACATATTAGCAGTTCCTCCTCGCCCTACCCACATCCACCTCAGCTTCTGGCACTGCACCCTTCCAGCTCCCAAGTCATTTCTAAGCTCTCACTTCATGCCCCCACACTAATCTGTCCCCAAGGCCTATTTATTCCACTTTTTTTAAGAGGTTGTAGATTTTGCTCATCCTAACCCTCACTGTCCATTCTGGCCTGTGGTGTCTTGGATACTCCCGGTTTTGTACCCTTCCCCTTGCATCCTCCACATTGCTTCTAGTCCGTTTTCTAAAATGGTGACAACAGTCACCAATTTTTAAATGTTAATGGTCTTTTTGTATGAGATAAATTCTAAAAGACCCAGTGTGGCTTTCGAGAGGCAGCCTACTCTGGCCTTGGCTTTGTCTCCAGGCAGGTCCCTCTCACCCTGGGCCACTGGCATTGCTTCTGGCATCCACTTGTTACAGAGGTGCTTAGCATGCACTGTCTATTGATGTGAACCAACTGTTAGGACCACTGTGCTGCAGAAGGGTCGGTATACCCCAGTCAATTGCTCACTGGGCCTCTGGCCCTTTAGAACCTCATTTACTGGTGAGGATGCCAAAGCTCTGACACTAGGAACTTGTAGGCAAGGTACAGGGAAGCAAAGGTGGCTGTCCCAGTGATGCAAGTCCTCAGCCCTAGTACTACAGGGCTAGTTTCCACTCTTAGCTGACAGGAAAAACTGAACAAGTGAGTGATTCAATTTTTCAGATGTATGTGGCTAGGAAAGGCTAGGGAAGAGCAAGCCTACACATCCGAAAGCCTAACCTTTAAATCTGGGACACTGCATCTCATCTAAAGTGACCGAGGAAAAAAAGACAGCTCCATTGCCAGGCGTCTCCTAGGCCTGTGGAGGCATCTTTTGTGGATTCAGCTTTATCAATAATGGCGTGGCTAGCGAACAGTCACCAGGCCATAAAATTGCTGCTACCTATCAGGCCCAGGGAATGGAATCTGTGTATGCCAAGGGGGAAGCACCAAGCTCGTGCTCCCTGCTGTGCAGCTCAATGTGGCTGTGCGCCTGTAAATCAGGACAGAATGTCACTCAACACTGTCATTCCTTCCTTGGAAACAGTCCAGGGAAAGAAAAGCACCGAGCTATGCTCAGGCACTGCCTGGGAGCTGTCTCAGGTGACCTGCCAGAACGCTCCTCTTTCTATGGCTCAGCTAGACTAACGCTGCACAGAACTCCGGACCAGGTCAGCCTCACACTGGAGCTCAGGCCCTTCCCACTGTGTCACTGCTGCCGGAGGCCCTAGGCATAGGGACGGAGCAAGGCAGTGGCCTCAAGAAGAGGACAAGATACCAGATGAAACGGGGAGTAGGGGAGGCTGCCCACAAGGGCTCAACTATGCCAGAGATGCAGCATCTAAGATGCTTGATTGGCAAGCAAAACTGTGATTAGAAAAAACAGTCTGAGGGGTGGCTGGGGAGACAGTGGAGTTGGTAAAGCACTTCATGTAGAATGTGTAAGGATCCGAGTTCAGATCCACAGGACCAGGTAAAAAGTGGGTGTGGCAGCACACAGCTGTTATCTCAACATTAGAGTCAAAGATGTCTGGGGCTTGAGAAGACACAGACATAGACACACACACACACACACCAGCCCCAGAAGCTCATTGTAGACACACTTTGGAGGACTGTGTGGCTGATGTGTGTCCAGCCATCTCTCCCATGAGCTGGTACATATTTGCAGCCTGGTACTTGTGGGGACATGATAATGCCCTCACTCTGCCCACCACACAGCAATCTTTGGAACAGGTCATTAAGTAAAGCCTTCCTGCCTCCCAAGCCAATTACTAGCTCCTCCCAAGCTGCAACCAGTAGCTGGTCCTTGGATGCTAGGATTGGGTATGTGCCTGTTCAAGCTAACTCTATAGTTATAGATGGGCATGGAAACTCAAGGCCCTCTACAGAACTTTGTACAGGGCACTGGCACTTTAGGCCATTATCCCAGAGTGCAGGGAAGAGGTTTTCAAACACCACAGGCTTCAGGTTAGACCATCAGGCAGCATGTTAAATGCCACCACACTATCTATTCTGGTGAGTTGCCCAGGAGAGCACATGCTCAAGGAACGCCTCAAGAGAGAGATTGTAAAGTGAACACAGCAGAGAAATGGCTCTGAGCTATAAATCCTGGATGACAGAAATGCCAAGAGCAACTATCTCCCTACAACCACAGGGCAAAGCAGGTCAGTGCACCTGGGGAAGCTATCTTCTGCTGAGCCTTTGCTAACACAACAGACCCGACAGAGACCTGAACAAGCAAAGCTGCCTAATTTCTCCATGCTGGCAGCTAGCTGGCCACCGAGATGAGAACTCTCTAAACTCATGGGAGCTCCCAATGTACTCTTACTACCTGCTACATGAGTCACTCAACAATGCAAATACCCACTCACATACAGCCAACTGGATCTACGTTCTGTGCTGAAGCTGATCCAAAAGAGGCCAGGTATATGGTGAGCCCCTATCTCAAAAGGAAAATAAAGACGGGCCAGAGGGAAAAGACACCCACACTTTTTCCTTCTGTGTAGCCCTGGCTGTCTTGGAATTCACTGTAGACCAGGCTGGCCTTGAACTCACAGAGATCTGCCTGCCTCTGCCTTCCAAATGCTGGGATTAATAAAGCTGTGCCAACACTGTCCAGCTTTCTTTTTTTTACTTTCCTTTTTTTTTTTTTAAAGACAGGTCTCATTACGCAGCCTTGGCAGGTCTGGAACTTGCCATACAGATCAAATTAGCCTTGAACTCACAGTATCCACCTGCCTCTCGCTCAAGAGTGTGGGGATTAATGTCATGCACAGCCATTAATTTATTTAAGTTGTTACCTCTCACCTAGGAAATCCTACACAAACCTCCCCAGCAGCATACTCAGTGAAACACAAATCAACCCTGCTGGAACCCCTCTGAAGAGAGTCTTGGCATAGCTGGCAAGTTGAGCCTGCTTGCCTCTAGTTTCTGAGTAGTACATTTTACTTTACGTAAGATGCCCAGGACTCCAGCTTTTGTAGAAATAGACAGACTTCCCCTCTTCTCACTTTGCAGCTCCTACCCACAGACCACTGCTATCTTCAGTGGGCCAGCCATAGAGTCCTTCTAGAGGTCTTTGAACTAGACCAAGAAGGAAGGCAGCCTCCTTGGGATGCTGCAGCTGAAGGAGATAAGCCCTGGGCACTGTTATCTCACCACAGGATGGGGGAGCAGGGGAAGCAGGTCCTGATGAGAGCCATGAAAGACGAAACAGCCAGGGAGAGGCAGAGGACACCTTAGGAGTCCAGGGTTCCTAGCCAAGCAGCAACTACATCTCAGTCTCTCAACTGAGAAAGAAATGTCAAGCAGGTATGTGGCTCCAGTCAAGTTCAGGCCTTTCTGGAATCTTAATTTCCTTGTAGAGCTCAACAACTCCCTCTTAGGTTTCAAGTAAGCATGTTAAGTCAAACTGAGTGCAAGGCCATCAGGGGCTACAGAAACAGACTCAGTTTCAAAACTGTGACTCACACACACACACACACACACACACACACACACACACACACACACACACAGAAGAGCGGCCAAAGGGTGACCTGAGGTCTCTAGTCCAACTTCTCCCAGGCCCTTCTTTTCCCAGCTGGGGCACAAAGCTATGATTTCAAACTTAACCTGTCCTCCTAAAATCAGTTTATGTTTCAGGGAAATCCAAGGTCCAGACAAGCACTACATATTAGCATCACTTGGGCACATTACAAACACTATCTGAGCCTCCACAAACAGCATGATCAGCATCAGCAGCTCCAGTCAGTCCAAGCTGTGAGAACTCCCCAGACGGCCCAGCCAGCTACAGATCTACAGGGTGAACACTCCCTGCCCTGGCTCATAGACAAGCATCAGCAATCAATTCTTTCCTCTAGAGCCTAGAAGCCCAGAGTCCTTTTTACTTATTTTCCTTTTGAGATAGGGACTCACCATAAACCTGTAGCTGGCTACATAGACCAGGCTGGCCTTGAACTCACAGAGTTCTGCCTGCCCCTGCTTCCCGAGTGCTGAAATCAAAGCCGTGTGCCACCAGGACTAGCTTATTTATTATGGGTGTGTACAAGTGTGGGTATATTCTGGAGGTGAGGGGACAACTTTATGAAGTCAGTTCTCTTCTGCCACTGTGTAAGTGCTGGGACTGAAGAAGCTGTCAGTCAGGTTTGGGGCCTTTACCCACTGAGCCATGCCACCAGACCCCAAGATCCTCTTCCCCATTTCCTCCATACAACCAGACTGGGCTTGAGAGACAAGTGTGTCTGCTGTCTTGTCTGGACTGGTGGAGGCAGCCTAAGGATCTGCTGCTGGCTCATGTTTTAGAATCCAGCCTACAAGGGAATACTTAGGTTGTGTGGCCTTGGCCTTAGTTAGGAGTCAATAAATGTTTTCTCAGGTCTTAGCTTAATGAGGTGTCAATGAGAAAACCTTCCATCTGGCTTAAAATTCTAGAACTTGGCTTGTATTAGCCAATGGGTTCTCGTTCTCCTCTGAAAAGGAAGGGGGTGGGGTGAGAAGCATTTATATGTGTTCTTTTTTTTTTCTTCTTTCCTGATTAGCCCCCAAAGAGCTTTCAAATAATCTGCTAAGTACTGAAACACTGAAGTCATAAACCAGTTGCAAAAAATCAGCTTACTGGAATAAGAGGAAAGACATTCTTTTGCTTTTCAAAGGCTTTCCCATCATCTGAAGCCAAAAACATTATCTTCTGACCCAAAAAGCACTAATAAACCTTGTTTCTATATGCCAACCAAGAGGACAGCTTTGCCCTAAGCAAATAGCAAAGAGCAACATTGTTCTCTGGGCCCATAACCCCATATCTGCCCTCTGCCACCCAGCACTTCCCTGCTACCCTTGGGCCATAAGGAGTCTCTACAACTGTCCCACCTTCCCAGGCTCCCTCCTCTCTAAGACCCCGCCCCCTTGTCCCCTGGTTAAAGTCCCTTCTTCCTCTCTGCGTCCAGCCTCCTGTTAAACACTCACCATGACTCTGCTGTCTAGTTCTCACACACATTTCCTTTCCTCGTGTGTAGTTAAAAGTTGGGAGAGGGAGAGGAGGCTGTTTCACCGCAACATACAGAAGAGAGTTGCTAGCAGAATCCCTAGCTTCAGGGCACGTGCTGGCCTAAGGGTTCACAGTGCTTTGTCATCATCATCATCGCTACTGAACCACTGAAAAGATTTGGTTTTTTTTTAGATGTATTTTTTAAATATTTTCATTGATTATTTGGGAACTTTACACAATGCACCTGGAATACCCTTACTTCCCAGTCCTCCTATTCTTATACAGCCCTCCAAAAAAAAGATTTCAAAAAGTCCAGTTTGCATTGTCCATGTAATTACTGGAGCATGGTCACATTTCTGGGTCAGTCCTCCAAAGAAAAGTGAGTCGTCCGGGTGTC
This sequence comes from Phyllotis vaccarum, assembly GCA_033318265.1. Classification (NCBI taxonomy): domain Eukaryota; kingdom Metazoa; phylum Chordata; class Mammalia; order Rodentia; family Cricetidae; genus Phyllotis; species Phyllotis vaccarum. Next base: position 184,282,644 of record JARWLC010000001.1, on the reverse strand, counting down.
CGTCTCCCCCCCCCCACCCCTCCCCCCGCTCCCCTAGTATCTATCTACTGTGGAGAGCTACTCTTCAGCATCCCCACCACAACTTCTGAGCACTCTTCAGTGGCTTCCTGTCTAGGTTGTTACTTTTTGAGGAGGGTGGGGGTTGTCACAGAAGCCTTCCAAGTCTCTCCCTCTCAGCTGTGAGTCTTCAGCCATCAACATCACTGCAGAAGCTTCCTTGTCCTTTACAGTCAGCAGGAGAATGGATCTGGGGACGCTATGGACCTGGCCTCTGGTGTCAGCATGTGCCATGGATGACCTCAACATGGTCTTTGGTGGCAGTATGGGCCATGGACACCAACACCCCAGTGGTAGCCTAGCCCACAGACATCAACATGACTTCAGATGTCAGCTCAGATCATGGACATCTGCTTTGAAGCAGGTTTAGGTGCTCTGCGAGACCAGCAAGCACTCAACTGAGCCATCGCTCCAGTCCCCTGGAAAGCTTTTATTTTTTTTTAAGGGTATAAAGGTGCAAATATAGTGGCATGCCCTTCTAATCCCCACACTTGGAGGACAGGTGAATAGATCTCTGTGAGTTTGAGGGCAGTCTGGTCTATACAGTGAGTTTCAGGCCACCTGAACTGGGGGTCAGTGGGATGGCTCGGCAGGTAAAAGAACTTGCCTGCCACCAGAACTTACAGGGTAGAGAGAACTGACCCCTTCAAGTTGTCCTCTGACCTCCACACATATACACACTCACAAAGATTGCTAAGACAGCCCGGCATGGCAGCACTCGGGAAACTAAGGCAGAAAGGCTATTATTCTCAGTTTCAGGCCAGCCTGGGTTACAGTGTGAAATATTGTTTCAGTAAAACAAAGCTAATATAATAAACTTCAGTTAGGAAGGTAGTCCCGTGTTCCCTTCCTCTGAACTACAAGAAAACAAAAAAGATTTGCTGCAATGTATTTGTACATTGTTAGGGAAGTTAGAAAACATGCACTTATTTATTTATTTATTTTGCCTGTTTGTTTTTTAGGAGGCACGTATTAACATTTTTTAAAGTTACATCTATTTATTTACTAGGGGGGGGTGAACATGTGTGAAGGTCAAAGAGCAACTTTCAGCTGATTTGGGGGAGACTTTGTTAACTCCTTGGCTCAAAGGACCTTAACCTGCCATGGCCCTTCCCTGAAAGCCTTGGGACTGACCTAGGCTCACTTCAAAGGATTAAGAACAATGAACGGAACATGGCTTCCCTTCCTAGCTCTCCAAAAAAACACCGGCCATCACCTCCCTCCCTGGAGACTCAGCAGCTTCAGCAGCAGCTAGAAACAATAAAAGTTTGTTACTGTAATACCCAACAGTCTGAGGACTAGGGCCAGGATTGTGTTTTAAAGTGTGATGTGACTATGGGTGGAAAGTCCAGTGGTGGCATCCACAAAAATACCAGAATATGTGACAAACCAAACTGCCAGGGGCCATGAGCTGTCCCTGCTGCCGTCCTCAATGCTCCGCCCTTTGTCTTGTGTATGTGTGCATGAGTTTGTGCTCGTGTTGTATGTGGCACACACATCCATGTGTACATACAGAGACTACAGGAAGACACCAAACATGGGGTTTGCTACTTTTCAGCTTTGTTAGTAGCCAACAAGCCCTAGTACTCTGCCTGTCCCACTCACCCCAGTGCTGGGGTCACATGCACTTAGTCACATGGATGATAAGGACCCAAACTTAGGTCCTTATGTTCCATAGCAAGCACTTTGTCCACTGAGCCATTTCCATGTCCCCCATTTCAGACAGTGTCTATGCAGCCCAGATTGGTCCTGAATTTACTGTGCAGCTGACTTAGGGTTTTCTATTGCTGTGAAGAGAATACTATGACCGACACATCTCTTATAAGGAAAACATTTAATTAAGGGAGCTCGTTTAGTTTCAGAAGTTCAGTCCATCTTCGTTATGACGGAGCTTGGAAGAAAGCATGACGATGTGGCACTGGAGCTGAGAGGAGTACATTTTGAAGGCAGCACAAAGTTTAATGAGACACGGGGTAGTATCCTGAGCATAGGAAACCTCAAAGTCGGCCCCCACAGTGACACACTTCCTCCAACAAGGCCACATCTCCTAATAGTGGCACTTCCTATGAGATTATGGTGGCCATTTACATTCAAACCACCACAGTAGCCTAAGCTGGCCCCAAGCTCACAGGTGCTGGGACTAGAGGTGTGTTACACAAGGTCTCTTGGCCCTTTTCTTATCTCACTGCAGCATCCTGGGAGATGTCATCCTCTCACATGGCTTCAATGTCACCAACTGTCATCCCAAAGCCTCCTGCAGAAATACAGACCTACCTGACTTGGGACAGGCAGACCACCCTGATGTCTCATATATAATATAAAGTTTATTTTTACTTTCTGTGCACTGGTGTTTGCCTGCATGTATATCTGTGCAAGAGTGTTAGATCCCCTGGAACTGGAGTTAGACAGTTGTGAGCTGCCATGTGGGTGCTGGGAATTGATTCTCGGTCCTCTGGAAGAGCAGCCAATGCTCTTAGCCAATGCTCTTAACCAATGAGCCACCTCTCAAGTACCTTAAAGGTGCCTTTTAAAACTTAAAACCTGGCGTGCTCCTTCTCCTGGTCCCATTGACAGATGTTCTTTGACTTCGTTCCCCACTGCACCAGTACCCATCACCCGCTCCACTACATCAGCAGGAACTTCAAAACACAGCAAGCCCCAAGATGTACAGGCTCTAGAACATACTGTGTATGCATTGTTAAAACAACAACAACAACAAAACAGCTGGTGTGGTGGCATACACCTTTAGTGCCAGCAAACAGGAGAAAGACAGGTGGGTCTCTGTGAGTGTGAGGCCAGCCTGGTCTACATACACAGTAAGTTCCAGACAGCCAGGACTACACAGTGAGACTTCAGAGAGGGAAAAAAATCCAGAAGAGAAATAAAAAGAAGGTACAAAACCATGGACTACAATTATGTGCATATTCATACCCCAAGGCAGTTATTTTGTTCTTAAAAAAAATGAATCAAAATGATAAAGATGAATTATAGTAATAAAAATGGCTTCCTTTGGGAGGAAGAGGGACTGGTGGGGGCATAGTTAAGATTAAAGGTATCTTCTATGAAGGTGCCTTATTATACAGTTTGGAAATGTTATACACAATGTTTCGTAAGATTTCAAAAACAAAATTAAACTAAAAAGAAAGAATTCCTAGAAATTAAAAACAAGTTGTAGCAAATGTACCTAATGCCTTCCAGAGTGGAGTGATACACAGAGAGGGAGCTGAGAGCACTTGGCCCGGCTGCTTCTCCCTGCACCAGCATAACCTGACACCTAAAGGAACCTCACATTTCTGCCTGCTCCCAGGTCAGTAGTGAGAATTAGACACTGTAGGTGTGGAGAACATAGTAATGACCGTCTTTCCAGAAGCCGCTAGCACCGCTGGTCCCTGCTGGCACTGGGACCTCTAACAGCTCTCCCACAGCTTGTAAGAGTGCACTGTACCTGACCAGCCAAGCAATTCGGCTTACGCTGGACACTTGCTCTTCTGGAAGTCTGGAATTTAGGGTTTATAGTAGGTAGTCAATGTTTATGTGACCAGTTATATGACCTCAATTTAAAAAGCCAGGGCTATAGCATATGGATAGAATGCTTGTTTATCAGTATGTAATGCCCTAGATCCAATGCCCAATACTGTCACAGAAAAAGAAAATTATTTATAGGCTAGGGGTGCTACTCATCTGGTAGAGAGCTTGCCTAGCATGCATGAGGCTCTGGGTAAACCAGGTGTGGCAGGGCCTATCTGAAATCCCATTAGTAGGGATACAGAAGCCGAAACATCAGGAATGTAAGGCCAACCTCTGCTACATGAGGCTGTTTCAAACAAAAACAAGCAAACACACATACACAAACATGCATGCACGCAAAGGCACAGTCTCTATGGAGTTCCTGGCTGGACAATGCTTCATGACCTACTGACTCCTTGCTGCTAGAATTGGACACATGTGCGTGGCTCCAGTGACAGCATTTCTGGACCGGGGTCAGTTCCCCTCCATATTTATCCCATGCCTTTCCTCTACCCTTTCACTGTGGTAACAACAGCTACAAGGCCTCCTAGTTAATCCCTGAACCCAAGTCAGCCTTGGTGACCTCCAACATAGCAGAACAGAGCAAATTAGTCATTTTGTTAATCTTTGTAGGAAATAAGACTGACATTATAAACCAAAGATATACATTTAGGACGGGCAAGATGGCTCAGTGGATAAAGGCACCGGCAGCCAAGCTTGACAATCAAGTTCAATCCCAGGGACCTTTATGGTGGAAGGAAAAACCCAACTCCGGAAGGCTGTTCTCTGACCTCCATACACACATTGGTGCGTGAGTGCCCACAACACACACACACACAATAAATAAATGTAAAAAAAAATGTTTTAAGATACAATTGTAACCTCACAAGTAAAAATACCCGAGTCTTCAGTTTGAATTGTACACACCAGTCTGAATTCTAATTCTTCTTCCACTGACAAAGGGTCTAACCATGTATCCCAAACTGCCTACAATTTACTAGTCTAGACTGCCCTCAAATTTACAGCAACGCTATGGGTTTAGCTTCCCAAGTGCTGTAATTATAGGTGTGAGCTATTATACCTGGCACAGCTTCTTTCCTAAAAAACTTCGTGTGGCTGGGAGGTTGAGTGGGCTCACAGACAGATTAGATTTCAAAGTGAGACCCTGTCTCAAGTAACAAAACAAACAAACAAAAACAGGTCAGTGGGATGGTTCATAGCATAAAGGTTATCTGCTACCAAGACAAAGTGAGTTCCATACCTGCAGCCCACAAGGCAGAAGGGAACCAACTCCCAAAAGTTGACCTTTGACCTCCACACAAACTTACACCCACACCCACTCGCAATGAGCAAGTAAGCAAATAAATGTAATTTAGAAATTAAAACAGGAGGCTGGAGAGATGGCTCAGTAGCTAAAAGTACTTGTTGCTACTGCAGAGGACCTGGGTTCAATTCCCAGGACAGTCCAACAGGTATGCACATGCTTGTATACACATATGGAGGCAAAATAGTCATACAAATAAAGTAAAATAAAATAAAATAAAACTAGTTTTAGTTTTAGTTAGGAATGCTGTTGCTGTGAAGAGAGACTATGTCCATGGCAACTCTTATAGGAAAACATTTAATTGGTGGGGGGGACACTTGCTTACAGTTTCAGAGGTTCAGTCCATTATCATAATGGCAGGGAGCATGCAGCATGCAGGCAGACGTGGTGCTGGAGGAGCAGCTGAGAGCCCCATATCTTGCTGGCAAGAGGAAGTCAACTGAGAGTCACACTGACCAGAACTTGAGCAGGAGACCTTAAAGCCAATCCCCACAGTGACTCACTTCCTTCAAAAGGCCACACCTCCTAATAGTGCCACTCCCCTTGGAGGCCATTTTCTTTTAAACCACCACATCAGTGAGATGGTTCAGTGTTATTCCAAGAGGACCTGGGTTCAGTTCCCAGCATCCACCTAACTGCACCTAGCAATGCAGAGGGGAATAATGAATTTCAGCAGTAACCAGCGGTAGATGCTGTGGCCATTTAGGACAATTGTTCAGGCTCAGGTAAGACCATCTGGACTTACAATGAACTGGAGCCAAATCCCATGACACCAGCCATAACTATAAAAACAGCCAGTCCAAAGCACCAGCTATTAACAGTGCACCACATAATGGAATGAATGGCCTTAGGTGCCTGTACAGAACTTGCTATGGGAATAGTGGCCACACAGAGAAGCAATCTGCCAAATCATGGAATGTGTAGGTCACAGATGATAAATACTTGTTTTCTCCAAAAATCAATGTCAGAAGAAAATGGGGGTGTTGTGCAAGAGTGGGCGGAAGAAAGGTGTTCCAGAATAAAGTCATTCACAGAGTAAGAGTCAAACCCAATATGATCATGTAACCATCTGGGCCCTGCCTACACCTCTGGTGGCACCTCTCCCCCAGTCCCCTCTGTTCCCCACAGTCACCTCCAAGGTTCCCTAGACTGGGCCAGTGCTTCAGTGCTCAGGCTTCTTCCTGAGATGCTAACCTCCCACCTTTCCTCCATCAGCTGGTGGAGGCCTGCTCATTCTGTCTCAGCAGAAGGGACAGGACAGCCCTAGCCCAGGATATGGCTGCATCCCTCCTAGGTGGTCATTCATACTGTACCTTGTGCTTCTCATGAAAGAAAAAGAAAAAAATTTTCAAGACAGGGTTTCTTTTGTAGCCTTGGCAGTCCTGGAACTCACTCTGTAACCAGGCTGGCTCCGAACTCACAGATATCTGCCTACTTCTGCTTCCTGAGGTGTGAGCCACCACCACTAGATTCATGAAAGCAAATTTACTGCTTTTCTTTCCCAGCTTTAGGAGTTAGCATCTTACTATACAGCCAGGTCGGTCTTAGATTCACAATCCTCTTAACTTGGTCTCCTAAGTGTTGGGACTACAGGCATGCATCAGTAATAACTGCTTCATATCAGCATCCCTTCCAGAGACAAGAAGCTCCTTGTGGGCAGAAGCCACATTTTTTAGCAGTCTGACATGCAGCAGGAGCTAATAAAAGTCTTAACAGAAGCCAGGATGATGACTCACACTTGTAGTCCAGAAGGCTGAAGCAGAGAGGATGCCTCAAGCCTGAAGCAGCTGGACTCTGGCTCAAAATAAAATACAAAGCTTAATAGAAACACAGCATTCAGGACTCATGGAGATACTGAGTTTGGGGTCAGCCCTAGTTGTTTTTTATATATGTAGATATAAAATAGTATATTATGAAGGGCTAACCATTTGGTTCCATCAATCAGGTAGGAATCCAGGGACCATGATAACTTGATAAGGGCAAGCACAGTCCCTGCTGATCTTGGTTGTGGTAATGTCTGCTGGTATAAGAACCTAGGCTGTCATTCAGAATGCTGAGATCTCAGGGAAGGACTCACCGCCTCGTGGGATTTAGGAATGGGTACGATGATGGCCAAGACACAGATGAGCTGGAAGATGGCTCCCAGGAAAAGCCCATACCGAAGTAGGTTCTCCAGGAATGTGGGCTCAGGCACCTCAGGAGGCGAGAAGTCCAGATCGGAGGCCATGGCCCAAGTCACCACCTCCAGGGACCTCTTGAGAGTCACCCTCTTCCAGAACCAAACTCTAAATGAAAAGAATGGATGTCAGTGTCTTAGGTGATAATACGAGACACCATGACCATGGTGACTCTCACAAAACATTCAACTGTAGTGGCTGGCTTATAGTTCAGAGGTATATTCCATTATCATCATGGTGGGAAGCAAGGCAGTGTGCAGGCAGACACAGTGCCAGAGAAGGAGCTAAGAGTTCTTACAGTTGACTCACAGACAATAAGAAGTGGTCTGAGATATTGGGCAGTATGTTGAGCATGTATGAAACCCCCAAATCCCACCTCCACAGTGGCACACTTCTTCCAACAAAGCCACACCTCCTGATAATGCCACTCCCCCCAAAGGGTCAAACCACCATAGCCAGGTCTCCTCCCTCCCTCTCTTCCCCCTTCCCTCCTGGCCTCAATTCACATTCATCTGACTCTGCCTCTTGAGTTCTGGGATTAAAGGTGTGTGCCACCACCACCGGCTGAATGTCAAGTGTGATCTTTAAATGCCCTCCCCACCACACATACATGAACGCACAAACACACACAAAACATGAAACAAGCTCAGCAAAGCATAAACAATTCCTGAATCTAATTAAAGGTTATATGCACAGGGAACCAACCTCTCTACTTTTAAAATTTTTGATGTTTTCCAAATTTAAAACTATTAAAGTCAATAAGCAAATGTAAAAATCCCCAAACAATGCACTTACTAAAGACCCACACATTTCTGAGTTTTGCTTTTGAGATAGTGTCACATTCATCTTAAGCTAGCCTGGAGTTTGCTATTAATCCAGGATGAGCATGAACTTCTGATTCTCCTGCCTCCACTTTCCATGTGCTGGAGTTACAGGCTTGCATCCTTATACCTGGTTTACATAGTGATGGGGAAGGCACCCAGGGCCTCATGAATGCTGAGCAACCACTCTCCCAACTGAGGAACACATATCTGATTTGGTTTTTTATTCACCTTGTCACAAAACACTTAGGGATACCAAAGACTGAAGAAAGAAATACAGATAAATGCCTGTATTCGGAGCTCTGCTCCAAATGGAGGCAGTGAACCACGGAGACAAGCCATATGGAGAGAGAAAGGGCACCTTTGATCCTGTTGGGGTGGGAGGGAAGGCCTCTGTGAATGTGGCAGGTATTCAGTAAACAGAGATGAGAACAATGGGTCAGAGTAGAGCGGCCATCCTTGTAATTTGAGGGACTCACTGTGGATAGAGGGAAAAGCATGTGGAGACCCCTGGGTAGGAAGAGACCCACAGAGCCAGGAAGGAGTGGTCAGGAGGAAGACTGGACGCTGGAGAGATGGGAGGAAGCACGGACAAACCTTGGAAGGCCCAGGCCTTTCTGACTTCACCAAGGAAAAAGTAAAGCACAGTGACAAGTTCTAAATTCCTCTCTGCTGCTGTTATTTTACTTCTTTATTTACTTGTTTGTTTGGTTTTGTTTTCTGAGATAGAGTCCCTTTATGTAGCCCTGGCTGTCCTGGAACTCATTATCTAGACCAGGCTGGTCTTGAACTCACAGAAATCTGCTTGCCTCTGCCTCCCAAATGCTGGGATTAAAGGCGTGCACCATTACTCAGCCTGGTTACTCTTATTTTGAGAGAGGATCTTCCTATGGAATAGGTCTGCTGAAACTTTAGGAAACCTTCCTGCCTCAGTCTCCCACATGTTGGCATACAGAGGTGTGCACCACCATGCCCAGCTCTAACCTACAAGTTTGAATGGACAGCCAAAGAAGACATATGAAAACATAGCCCACACAAGAAAAGCTGGTGGATAGGCAACAGGTGACCGTCAGACCTCAGCTCACCTCTCCTCTCACCAGCCCTATCCCATTCTCTCTCTCTCTCTCTCTCTCTCTCTCTCTCTCTCTCTCTCTCTCTCTCTCTCTCTCTCTCTCTCTCTCCCTCCCTCCCTCTCCCTCTCCCTCTCCCTCTCCCTCTCCCTCTCCCTCTCCCTCTCCCTCTCCCTCTCCCTCCCTCCCTCCCTCCCTTCCTCTTTCTTTCTGAGTCAGGGTTTCTCTATATAACTGTTCTGCCTGTCCTGGAACTTGCCCTGTAGACCAGGCTAGCCTGGAAATCAGAGATCACCTGCCTCTGTGAGTGCTGGGACTAAAGATGAGCACCTTTGTGTTTTCAAAGACAGATCTGTGCCATGCCATACAATTTCCAGCTAACTACGAGCTATTCAATATGCTGCTCGTGGGCCATGTGTGGCCCTCACTGAAGTGACTGTTAAATTAAATCAGACCTACCTTCAAGACTTACTGTGAAAGAATGTAAAGAATCTCATTAATAATGTTTTACATTGATTATAGGCTGAAATGGCATATTGTTAAATTACTAAAATTAATGTAACTTGAAAAAGAAAGTTAAGGAACTTATTTTATTTTGTCCAAAGCTACTAGAAAGCTAAGGTAGTCAAAACAGAGCAATCACTACTGACATGGGAACAGTGATATAGCCCAATGGACTAGAGAGCTCTGCATAAACACTCAGAGAGGAGAGAACAGCTTTTTAAACAAACGGTGCTAGGAAACAGAGCGTCCACACACTAAAACAAACAAAGGAAGCTGGATGGTCCTTGCACCCTACACACAGATTAGTTCAAATTGACCCAGACCTAAATATGCGTCCAAACTATAAAACTCTTAGGAGAAATCTTAAGGGAAGTCTCTACAATCCTGAATTTGGCAATGGTTTCCTGGATGTGACATCAAAGCCACAAGAAACAGAACAAAGAAGTCAGTTAGATTCCACATAAAAATCAAAACCTTCTTTAGAGGACATTTCTCAGTGAAAGACAGCCCAGAGAATGGAGGAAAGCGTGGTGACTCACACACACGTAAAAGTCTAGCATTGGAATAGACAAAGAACTTCCACAAGGCAGCAATAAAGCATAAGCCACAAAGCAGGTCTGGGAGAGAGGAATCACTGGCTAAGGTACTCGCCACCAAGCCAGCCGCCTGCATCTGAAGGAGACTCCCAAAGGCTGTCTTCTTTTGTTCATCACACACATGGTGAGCAACTATGCCTCTGCCACCTAAAACTAAGTGGAGAAGTAAAATTAATAAGGGAGAGCTAGTCAGTTCAAGTCTGTAACCCCAGTACAGCTGGAAGATGAGTTCTAGGCCAATCTGTGTCACAAAAACAGCCAGAAAAGCTAGCATGAGCTGTATAATGAGATGTAGTCTTACAAACAGCAGAGAGGTTGGTGAGCAGGCTCAGCAGATAGACACCTGATGCCAAGCCTGAAGGCTGAGCTTGATCTAGGATCAACATGGTGGAAACCCAGAATCACACAACAGCTCTCTCTTTCTCTCTCTCCCATGCTCACGTGTGTGCATATGGGTATGTGATTTTAAAATGCAAAAAAAAGTATATAGAATGGCAGGTGGGCACCAAGCATCAGTAAAAAGTGGAGAAACTCAAAGCCGTGTGCACTGCTGTCTTAGTTACCACTCTGTCACTGTGAAGAGACCATGACTAAGGTGATTCTTATCAAAGAAAGCACTGAATTAGGGGCCTGCTTACACTTTCAGAGGGTTAGTCCATGATCATCATGACAGAGCAGACAGGCATGACACTGGAGCAGTAGCTAAGAGGATCCTGATCCTGATCCACAGGCAGCAAGAGACTATCTAGTGTGGGCTCACTGTGACACACCTCTTCCTCCACGGCCACACCTCCAAATCCTTCTCGAACAGTTCCTCAGTTGGGGACCATGCTTTCAAACATGGGAGTACATGGGGGTCATTCTGCTGATGGAGCACAGGCTGACACAGGCTGGCACAGCAGCTGTGGAAAACAGATTTTGCATAGGCTGCTGAGTTTTGTCTAAGAGGGTAAACAAGTTCCAAGATTAATGGTAACAGTGACATAACATGGCCAATGACACTGAATTTACTCTTAGAGATGGTAAATGTTGAGCTACATTTAAAGTTGCACATCTGTAATTCTGAGACCTTGGAGGTGGATGCAGGAGAATCACAAGTTGAAAGTCAGCGTGGGTTACATAAAACCACCTCAAAAGAGGTTAACTTTATTGTATATTTTAACACAAAACAAAATTTTATCTTTTTCTTTTTCTGTTTATTATTTTTTTCATCTAACTTTTTTAGACAGGCTGGCTTTGTAAATATTGAGGTTAGAGGTCTATACCATCATGCCTGACTTACCTGCTTCTGCTTTAGATGGAACTAGCTGACCATACATCATATGGTTCTATAGATTGGTCCTGCCCACCACAGCCTATCCAGAGACTAGCCCTGCCACCACAGGCTGTCCATATGACCTTCCATCTTGGCCCTGCTGCTCCTCTACTTTAAATCATTTTTCCAACATGAAAAACAACTGAAGGATTAGAAAATGGCCCACTATGTAAACAGAGTGAGTCTTACACAAACGATTACTATTTCCCATTTAACCTGGTCACTCTGGAAGGTCATGGGCTTGGCTAGCAAAACAGCCAGCTCTTGCATCAGTTCAGCATACTGTAGGAGCCTTTCAAGGCCTAAGCTACCCCTCACTCACTATCCCTGCCCCCACTCTCAGAGCTGTCAGATCCTCCTCCCAAGACTTCTGGAAAGAGCCCATGCTGTCTGGTTCCAACTATGGTGACTCAGGTGGGGCACGGTGCTCAGGGATACCATCTTTGGTCATGTACAAGGTTCGAGGCTCAGACTGCAGGCAGTCTGCTTGGAGCAGCTCCTAAGCTGGCCCTGAAGTGAATTCCAAGGCAGCCAAACACGGCTTCTGGAGGAACTGACAAGTTCTCCAGAGCACTGGCCCTACTGCCAAGGCTCAAGAAAACGGCACTCCTCCAGTGGCATCTCATAAACTCAGTGCCTTTGACCATGCTTCAGGCTCAAGGCTGTGAGAAGCCTACTGAGTGAACTGAAACTCAGACTTACCATTATTGTGAGGATTATGGGTACTTTGATAGACAAGGCTAGCCCTTAGGAAGCTATAGGTGCACAGAGCACGACTATGGACATCTAGCACACTATGGCTGATCTCTTCACTTCTTAGAGAATTGATGTCATTTTGAGCCATCAACAAATGTGCCCAAAGCCATAATATACTTACTTTTTTTTTTCTTTAATGGCCACTAAGCTAACATCTAACAAGAGTTATAAAACTGATGATATCCTTTGTCTGAATAACTTACTTCCTAGAATTTAGATTAAGGAAACAATTAAAAAGAAAAGGCCTCCAGATACAAAAGCAGTCTTGGCAGCACCATTCCTAACATTTGAAGGCAGGAAGCAACATCTGTGTCCAGCAGGAAGGGAGCTGGTGATGGAGCATGTATGCAGTGGGGCTTAACTGAAAGGCCAGAATGCTGGGCACATAGACACTGTGATCAAGTCAGGCTTTGACAAGGCAACAGGGAGAAAAAGGAACAACTGTCAACAGAGTGACTGCAGCCTTGGACAAACCAATTTCACTGGCTAAAGACCAAAGGCAGACCCTTGCAAAGCATCACTGTGGACAGATGCCATTCTGGTGTGTCATGGAGCTTCCACTCTGCTGAGTACTCACAGACACGCACAGTGGAATGTCTGGCTGAAAACTCGAAAACCCAGAGGAGGAAGAAAGGCATGTGATTTTATGTGGAGAGGTCAGGGAAGAGCTGGGGAAATGCCATTTCTGCCAAGGCAAAAAAGCAAAAGGCTGGGGATGCAAGCCCCTAGACTCAATCCCCAGGATACATGTAACCCACAAAAAAGGAAAGCAAAGAGTGTCATTAACCACCTACTAGAATATTCCAGAATGGAGGAATAAAGTGGAGTGTGCTTCAAGGTGAGCAGGACTGTGAACCAGCTGGACAGGGCCATGAAGACCATTAAAAGGGCTTTGGCTCTCACTCTGAGTGGAAGTAAAGCCATAATAAGGTGCTTGACAAGGATATCACACTGCCTCTGGCTGCTGTACAGAGACCAGATCAGGGAACAAGAGCAGAAACAGTTACAGTAAGTGTTGGACAGGTGGCAGCAGCAGCCACAGAGGTGACAATTCTCAAGTAACCACACACTCTGAAGAGAGAAGCAATAGGGCTGATGGGCAAATTATGAATTAAGTTCAAATACTTGGAGGGGAAACTGCTTAGCTTAACACTGTAAAGAGAAAATGTTAAGCTCTGGAGGTCAAAACCCACTTTTTTTTTTTAAGGCACATCACAAATAATAAACTTTAATATACACAAACGGTTTTTAAATGTTCAGAATGGATTACAGGGCGTCGGTGAATCTGAATGGATCTTAAACACTGAAGAGGTAGTGAGAATAAAGCCGACATGAGACTCTGAAGATGAGCGACATCTCTAAAAGTAAAGGCTGAAGGAGCCCCATCTGAACCTCGAACTAGCTGCCAAAAGCTGCTTCTAGGGCTGTACATGGTAGCACAAGCCTTTAATCCCAGAACTTGGGAGGCAGAAGCAGGCTTATCTCTGTGTTTAAGGACAGCATGGTCCACAGAGTACTAAGAGATTCAGGGCTACACAGAAAAACCCTGTATAAAGCCAAAAAAACAAACCCAAAAAAAGCTGTTTTCCATATGGTCCAGTTGTGAAGCCACTGCACACACACCAAAACTGATTATACGTGAGTGTATGGAGGAATGTTTTAGTTTTTTATTACTGTGGGAAAAACACTATGACTACAACAGTTATCAGGAAAACATTTAATTGAGGTGGCTCACTTATAGATTCAGAAGTTCAGTCCATCATCATCATCATAGGACATGGTGGTGTGCAGGTGGACATGGTACTGGAGAGGTAGGTGAGAGGAAGTTAACTGAGACAGAGTGGTATCCTGAGCACAGGAAACTTCAAAGCCCACCCCAACAGTGACATACTTCCCCCAAGACCATACCAACTCCAGCAAGGCCACACCTCCTAATAATGCCACTCCCTATGAGATTACGGGGGTCAATTACTACTACCACAATTCAAACTACCACAAGAAAACTGGGTTTGCTGGAAGTTCCAGATAAGAGAAGGAAGCTACAATCATCCACGGGATAATAAACAAGGATTAGAGACATCAGTATAGTGTACTTAGCTTAATACAGACATACAGAAATATTTATAACCATGTATATACATATATATCATACTCTGGCCACTGAGAGTATGCCAAGAATGCCCCAGTAGTAATGAGTACAGCAGTGTCCAGATCTGGTTTCTAGGCCATTTTTCCATAAAGGAAACCAGGACTCCTTAAGGAAGTGGATAATTTTTAAACAGAAATAAACAGGATGAGTCTGGGGCAGAAAGCATGCAAGTGCTTTAAAAAAACAAAAAATGTAAAACTAAACACTGCAAGGAATTGTCAAGAGTAGGGATTCAACAACCAAAGTTGGGACACAAGACAAGAAACCCAAGGTATAAAATAAATGCTGATACAAAGGAACAGCTGGCTAAGTCAAGGGCAGAGGACAGACACATCTCATGAGCTGCAGCTCTTTATGAAGTCATTCTGCCTGTGTGCAGCATATATTTCCTAATCCCAGTAATGACTTCTTTCTACAAGTAGAGGGGATTAACTTTAGTTATTGACCACCCCCTGAAGCCAAGAGACCCTGGACACCAACAGGGACATTCAGACCCACAACAGGCTCCTCTGAGGGCCTTCCTTCTTCAAGCCTGTGACTCGGTCTGTTCACAAGAAAAAGAGACACATCTCAACCAGGAGGTTCTTCTGCAGAATAACTGGCCATCAGGGTCATCTAAAACAGGGGCATCCTGAGAAACTGTTGTGGCCATTAAGAGGAGCCTCCAGAGAGAGGCTGGGGGGATGTACTGTGCTATTCAGGGCAGGGTACAGAGGAAGGGCTTTAGAAAGAAACTGGAAATCTGAACAAGGTAGGGTTTCTAGTTAATGGTGATGTACTGATATTGGTTCACCAATTATGACAAATGTTCTATCTGGAAACTCAATAGTGTCTCAAAATAACTGTTAACCTAAAATTTGGGGGGAGGGGCTATTTTTTAAAGATGTATTTATTTTTGCATATGAGTATACCTATTCCTGCATGACAGAAGAGGCCATCAACTCCCATTATAAAAGGTTGTAAGCGCTGGAGAGATGGCTGAGTGGTTAGGACCATTGGCTACTCTCCCAGAGGTCCTGAATTCAATTCCCAGCAACCACATGGTGGCTTACAACCATCTGTAATAAGATCTGGTGCCCTTTCTGGCATGCAGGCATACATGCAGACGGAATACATAAATAAACCTTTGGGAAGAAAAGAAAAAAAAGGTTGTGAGCAGCCACTGTTCTTAACCACTGTTCTTAACCACTGAGCCATCTCTCCCATCCCTCTCCAATTGTTTTAAAATATTTTTTGAGTCAGTCTCATGACCTAGGCTGGCCTTGGACTCACTAGGCATCAAGGGTAATCCTGAAGCTCTGGCCCTCTCACTCGATGCCTCCAGCACGTGATTACAGGTATAAACCATCAGTCATCATTTATGCAGTGCTGAAAACTGAACCCAGACAAATCATCATGTACATTAGGCAAACACTTTCCATCTGTACTACATCCCCAGCCCCTAAAATACTTTTAAGCCACCAACATTTCAAAATAAATAACTACAATCATGTAGAGTCTGAAAGCATAGATTCCACAATTTCCAGAGGTTCAGCATCTCCCAACTGTTCCCCAATGCTATACAGACTCTGGGTAGGGGTTCCTGCCTCCTAATGATGGGGTTTCCAATGCTGTTCTGAGAAGTCAACTAAAAAGAGGCAGGGGAATAGAAAAGTGTCAGTAGATACTTCCTTATGGCAGTTGTGACAAACTCCCAAGAACTGCTCAAAATTGGGAAAGAATTTTGTCTGATGAAAAGCTAAGCTGCCTCCTAAAGAGAGTCACAATTAGTGCTCCATTTATTGTCATTTAAAATATGAAATACCAGAGTTATTCCTTCTTATTCAATGGATGTCCAATACCATGCTACCATGCACGGAATAGAATCCTAAATACAGTGTTTTCCTCTCTACACACACCTGTGATAAAGGCTACAATGAGGACCAGCAAGAGTAACAATGTTATGCAACAAAAGTGAAATCTGGACTTTGTCTCCAGGTATCTTTTAAAAAGTGAGCTATATCTGTTATCATTAGTGGGTGGGGAGGACCGTGTGGTGGTCAGAAGGCAACTTTACCGAGTCAGTTCTCTCCTCCTACCACTTGAGCCCCAAGGATCAAACTCAGGTTGTGATGGATGGAGGACACAATGCCTGTAGGGTAAAATAAAGTATGATGGGCGAGGTGATGTTGTGATGCAGCATTAGACTACCTGACTTTCTGACAAGACATGAAAGGGAAACCATGCACGGCACAGTTATGATGGGAATGGCTGGGTGTCCGGAGCAGAGGATAATGGTGGTTGGGGATCTGTGACAGCTGAGGGCTTTTTCTTTGATGGTTTTTGAGATAGGGTTTCTCTGTGTAGCCCTGACTGTCCTGGGCCTCCAGAGTTCTGGGATTAAACGTGTGCACCACCACTGCAAGTATTTTTTTTTTTTTTAAATAATCGCTGTAGCCACCATAGCTGGAAAAGGAGATACTCTATTTATGACAGAGTCATTCTATGCAGCCCTAGCTAGCCTGGAGTTCACCGTGTAGACTTCCATGAACTCAGAGCTCCACCTAACTCTACTTCTCTGTGTGTCATTGCATCTGGTAAAAGAGACAGGATGAAGCCCTGGTGCCAGTCACAAGAGAAACTCATCCTGAAAGAGATTTCACAGTTTTTACAAAGTATGAAACCATCTCACGGGGACAATGGAGGTGGGCCAGTGACAGAAGGGACCACATTCTAACCAGGACTTCTTAGTGATGCAGGCCTCTACCCTTCTACTTAAGCCTAAAGCTCATGTCAGTATTTCAGGATGGGACTTGGAAGTCAGAGGATCCCTTTATTTGTTCCTTTTCCCAGTGTGGACACACTAGATCTCCCCTTACTGTTTTCTCTGTTAGTTGTCTGATAAACTGAAATGTTGGGGACCAGAGGCCAAATCTACCTTGTTGTCACTGACAGAGCCCCCCAATTTTGACCCTAGAAACTCCAGTTAACAAAAACCTTTCAAAAAGACATTGCAGTTGCCAGGTATGATGGCACATGCTTTTGTCCCAACACTAGGAAGACAGAGAGATCTCTGTGTGTTTGAAACCAGCCTGGTCTACCTAGTGAGTTCTGGGCCAGCCAGAACCTCACAGTGAAACCCCTTCTATAAAAATAAACAAAAAAATTTAGTGGCATATTAATCTGAAGCTGCCTGTTAATTCATCACTAATATTTGCAAGGGCTATAGTCCTTAAGTGATCACATGGATGATTTGTTCCATCCAAGGATCATAATCCATAATCTTATTCTTTGAGGCATGTTGAATCTGAAACACATCAGCAAAAATTGATAATGTCCACATTGCTAGCTCGGCTTCATCACCATCTTCCATCACAGAAAAGAAATGTCTTCCAATTCCTCACTTGTTGGCACTAGGCAATGGCCTTCAGTATGTTCTACTACTGGGTATGTAGGTATGTGGCAGGAGCTGCAGCGGCAGCCTCTACGGAGAGCTTTTCAGAACAAATCATTCTTAACCCTGTGTAGCCAACCCTTACTCCTAGGATGTAGCTTTGTGATCTTGTTTCCCGGCATGCTTGGCCGAAGCCTTCACATGGGCATAAAGGTCTGGCAAACAGGATTCTTGTCCATGTCTTCTACTCACAAGTATAATGGTCTCTCTACCCTAAATAGACATTTCTTAGGCATGGTGGCTGTAACCTTGGCAACATGAGGTATAAAAACTACCACTTACTTATTTAGATTTCAGAAAAGTTCTCATGTAGCCCACCAGCTTGCTCTGGAGCCAAGAACGGGGGTATAGGAGCACTCAGCCACACAGGCCTTAAGGTGCTATGGATAAAAGCCATGCTGGGGAAGCGCTCTCCCAACTAAGCTACACACCGCCCTGATTTATAATTTTTTAAAGACTTATTCTTAATTCTGAGTGACTGCCCATAGCTGCCCGTGTCTACCTATATTTGGTGTGCACATGCCCCCAAAGCACAGAAGCATTGGATATCATGGAGCTGGTTAGGAGCTGCTTAATGTGAATGTTGAAAATCGAAATCCAGACCTCTGGGAGAGAAGCAAGGGCTCCTCACCACTGAGTGGTCTCTCCAACCCTAATTTGTTTTTGCAGTCTGGCAACTGGGCCCAGCCGACTTCAAAATCACTATCCTACCTCAGGTATCAAATGCTGGGAAGACAGGGGTGCAACACCATAGACAGCACAAATTTTTCTTCTATAATTTCACAGATACAAGATTTGTTAATGTAGGGCAGTGGTAGTGTACACCTTTAATCCCAGCACTCAGGAGACAGGCAGGCAGATATGAGTTTACAGAGCAAGTTCCAGGACAGCCATTTATACAGAGAAAACCTGTCTCGCAAAACAACCACAAAAGATTTGTTCTTACTAAATATTTTTAGCAACTTTGGCCTAGGGACTTATTTTATTTTATTTCAAGCACCTTTTTACCTAACAGTAGCACTTTTTGGTTTCGGCTAGCATTACTACTGATTACATAAGGTTACTTGAACACAGTCAGCTGTTCTAAGTGACTAATGAGTGGGTAGCATACAGCAGGGATCCGCTGAGCAAGATAATGTACGTGCAAAGCAGGAAGGGGTAAAAATTTCATAATGCTCCTCTTTCTTGTGGGAGGCGGTAAGAGCAGTACTAGGGATTGAACATGGGATTCAAGACGCTGGATAAACTCTACCACTGAGTTCTTCAACACACTACTCAAAACACACAACTTAAAAACCACGAACTGTTTCTGGAATCTTCCACTTCCTACTGTCAGGTTACAGGTAAATGAAACGGCAAATAAGTGGAAGGCCAGTGCATCATCTTTCTCTTACAGAGTTTTCTCTCAAGCACATACTGTGCATCTAAGCACTTTCATATCTAACGTCCCTTCATCCTCTGTGCCCCTCTGCGGAGGAACCTGAGAAGGGAGAATGCGAGATACCCGAGGTTACTCAGCAATACAGGGCACACCCGAGATGCCAAGCCCGGTCTCCACCCGGCGGAGGGCAGGGCCCTGGCCTTGAAGAACCCGAGCTCTGGCCCAGGCGACGGCCTCCGTCTCCTCGGCACGCAGATTCCCCACTACGAGCCCCGGGACGCCGCTGTGGCTAGCAGCTCCGCCCCGATCCCGCCCGCCAGTATGCCGGGCAGGGTCAACGGCACCTGAATACTTACCTTCAGTACCGCCGCTCGGCTGCACCGGAAGTGTTTCTTTGTGACCCGGAAGCGGTCTGCCCAATGCCTTCGCGAGTTCCGCCCTGCGGCCTTCCTAGGGCTGCGGCTTCCTCCTCTTCCTGCTTTTCCTAAATGCTCGCTGAAAGGTGAAGCCTTTATGGATTTTTGTTTGATTTGAGACAAGGGCTCACAGTGTAGCCCTGCAGACTGTCCCCACACTGTTTAGAAATTAGTTCTAAGTCTGAACTAGAAACCTACTGTATAAAGGGGAGGGCAGATTCATGTGCCATAATTAAGACAAAATGAAATCATCATAATAGATTAAAAAGCGGCCACTGAACATCTCTGCTCCCATGGAATTTACAGTCAGTGAATCAGTGAAACCAAGTAGTGGATATGGAATACATAATGTGATAAGTTTTGAAAGGCAACGGGAGAATTGGAATAAGACAGGTCAGCAGGGGTGGGGTGGGGGAGGGGGCGTGGGGGGGGCAGAGAAGTGATTCAGTTTAGGCAGAGAGTGGTAGCCACTCTCCACAATGGGCAGTGATATTATCGGAGCCTGAACGCCATGCCTTTTGTAGATTCCTTCTATACCGAATGGGGTTGACAAGTGTGACCCACAGGATATTGGGGAAACACAGAGTGAGTTCCAAGATTAAATCAGAAAAACCCTGGGACTTCTTCCTCTTTGCTCTCTCCTAATCACTCACAGGAAATCCCACATAGTGAGGTTCACATGGGCAGTTACCAAGCCTCCCATCAACTAACTCAGCATGACAGCTAAATGGATAAACTGTCTCCAGAGTTCATCCTCCAGTCCCAAGTCAGCTGACTGGGGCCCTAAGCCCTAAATCTTTTAATTGTGTGTAGGTTGTGTAGGTGTTGGTGAGGGCGGGTGGGTGTATATGCCTATGCAGACTGAGACCAGTGGCTTATATCGGTGTGCGGTTCTATTACATTCTACATTCTTCCCTTGAGAAAGGGAAACCCCAGTGATCCTGTTTCCATTCTGCCTTGGCACTGGGGCTAAAGGTGTGTGTATGAGCACACCAGGCTTTGTTCTTGGGTGCTTAAGATTCAGACTCAGATTTTCATGCTTGCTCGGCAAGCACTCTTACCCATTGAACCATCCCCAGCCCCCAAATCAATTGTGTAGATGGATTTTTTCTTTTCCAATGCTGAGAATGAAACCTCAAACATGCTACTCCAAACTCCTGCTGCTGCGACTTCCTCCCAGTGACAGGCTATAATCTTAAACTAGGAGCCAAAACAAACTTCCTGAATTGCTCTTGTGAAAGTATTTTTATCACAGCAATAAGCAAGTGACTAGGAGCTGGATAGATGGCTCAGTGGCTAAGAGCACTTACTACTCTTGCAGAGGACCTGGGTTCAGTTCCCAGCACCTACATGGTGGCACAAGCCTCTTGATTCCAATTCTAAGGAACCAGAAGCTTTCTTCTGACATATATATATATATTTCTGAACTACATAGAGAGCCCCACCTGGCTACATGATGAGATGGTGTTTTTAAAATATATATATAATGTATTAGATATAATATATAAGATATATATAAAGAAAAACAAAAAAGAAAGAAAAGTACTAATATAGAAATGGAGCTGAGATCTGAAAGGAACAAATATTTAACACAGGACTTTCCCTAAAGGAGTCAGTATGAAGCCTGGATAGGGACAATGGTTTTGTTTCAGAGTGTTTTGTATTTCAGACAGGGTGATATCACTATGTCACTCTAGCTGGACTGTAACTGTCTAAATAAATCAGGTTGGTTTTGAACTCACAGAGACATGTCTGCCTCTGACTGCCTAATGCTGAGATTAAAGGTGTGAGCCATCATACCCAGCAAGGAAGGTGTTTTATGAGTTGAGTTATATATCTTCCACCCAAAGATATATTGGAATCAACCTTCACTACTACAGAATGTGATTTTATTGGGAGACAGGATCTTTTTGAGGGGAGGGGAGAGTGAACTTTATTGATGGTATTCAGTAGAGTAGGACTCCATAAGCCCTATCCCATCCTTCCAAAGGTCTGAGATGGAAACTCAGTGTCAGGGGCCAAGTTGGGACAGGGGCTCCTCAGCAACTGAGGGCCTTTCCCTCAAATGTTCTTGCTGGGGTGGGTGGTCCAGGGCTTCTTACTCTGTGGAGGCCATGAGGTCAGTCACCTCATTTCTGTATTCATTGTCATTACCAGGAAATGAGCTTTACCAAGTTGTGGAGTCAGGATCTTTATAAAAGAAAATCAGCTGGACAAGGTGGCTCACACCTGTAATCTCAGCATTTGTGAATCTGAGGCAGGAAGATTACCATGTGTTTGAGGCTATCTTGAACCTTATATAGTGAGCCCCAGCCTGGGCTACATAATGAGACAATGTCTTTATTTTTTTTAAAAAAAAATCTGTGTATGGAGACATACACCTTTAATCCCAGCACTGGGAAGGCAGAGGCAGGAGCATCTTTATGAGTTCCCAGTCAGCCTGGTCTACATAGCAAGTTCCAGGACAGCCAGAGCTAAATAAAGAGACCTTGCCTCAAACCAGTAAACAAAAAAGAGTCAGGGAGATGGTCAGGGTGCTGTGTGTTCAGTCCCTGGAACCCACATGAAGTGAAAGGACAGAACCTATTCCAAAAAGTTGCCCTCTGACCTCCACACATGTGCAGTAGCATGTGTGCCCTCCTGCCCACATTGTGCACACGTACAATAATAAATATATATTTTAATACTTTATGGCATTGTTGTTTTGTCATTATGGCTGTGTGAGAGGGTTGGGATCCCTGGAAGTGGCATTGCAGACAGCTGTGAGCTGCCATGTGGATGCTGGGAATTGAACCCTGGCCCTCTGGAAGAAAAGCCAGTGCTCTTAAATGCTGAGCCATCTTTCCATCTCAATAATAAATATTTTTAAGACATAAATGAGTGCTGGTGGCAAATGCCTTTAATCCCAGCACTTGGGAGGCAGAGGCAGATGGATCTCTGAGTTCAAGGCTAGCTTGATCTACAGAGAGAGTTCCAATAATTAGTGCAATAATTAGAATCCCACCCTGCTAAAGGGTATTATTTCCATTTGGGGGTGAAGGAAGCTTAGCCTGGGAAAGTCAAGTAACCCCCTCCAGGCCTCAGAAAGACTGCATTAACCATTGCACAACCCGGCCAGCCTGTGCAAGGTGAACAGATACTCCAGATGTGAGTGCCATAGGAGTTAGAGGAACAGCAGAGACTGAACCAAGGCAGCTTTCTGTGGTCCCTGTATAGTCAGTGCCGTGGTAAGCTTCAGCTGAGTTACCTGAAAAGTGGGAACCTCAGATAAGGCTAGTCTATGGCCATGTCTGAGGCATTTCTTAAGTGTTAATTGATGTCAGAGGGCTCAGCACATGTGGGTAGTGTCACCTCTAAGCAGATAGCTGGGCGAGCCAGAGGGTAAGCCAATAGCAGTGTTCTTTCATGATTCTCCTAGATTCTATTCCTGCTTCTTGTCCTGACTTTCCTAAATAGTGACATAAACCCTCTCCTCTCCAACTTACTTTCATCCAGAACATTTTAGTACAACAACAGTGCAAATGGAACAATGGGCTATCACAGGCCATGGGAGAAGGAAGGCAGTGACATTCTGTACTTTGGTAAGAAATTTGTCCCAGAGCCTGATGTATTGATGAACGGGGAAGGGGGCAGGTGTTGGAGAAGAAAGTGCATTTAAGATCTGTACCTTTATCATCATGGATTAATCCCTTGAGTAATATGTTACTAAGTATTATATATTATGATGATTGAGAGGTGGTGAAAAGTAGGAAATAGCAGGGCTGGGGAGATGCCTCAATCAGCAAAGTGCTTGCTGTACAACAGAAGACCTCAGTTTAATCACCAAAACTCACATAAAATGTGGGTGGTATAATCCCAGTACTGGAATGCAGAGGCAGGCAAATCTCTGAGGCTCTCTGGTCAGACAGCCTAGCCTACTTTACAAGCTACATGCCAGTGAGAGACCTTGTCTTAAAAAAACAAAGTAGAGCTGGTCCCTATGGTGGGGTAGAGTGCTCACCAGGCACGTGATTCAGGCCTTTAATGCCAGAACTCAAGAGGCAGAGGCAGGCAGAGCTTTATGGACTAGCCTGATCAACATAGTAATTTCCATGCCAGCAAGGGTCACATAGTGAGACACTGTCTCACAAACAAAACACACTTGGTGGAAAGTTCCTGAGGAATGACAGCCAGTTTTCCATCTGGCCTCCATCTGTACACACACAAATACACATTCCCCAGTACATATGGGAGCACACACATCTGCATATATGCACACAAGGCAGGAGGTAGAACCTTGGTGGATGAGTCTGGCAGTAGGCACTTGAGTTGGTCCTGGAGGAAATCTTGTCTGAGGCCTCTTTCTGCTCCCTGCTGCCTGGCTGCCACAACTGAACAGCTCTGCTCCTCCATGCTTGCCCACCAGATGAACTGAAACTGAAACCATGAGCAAAACCAAATCCTCCCTTGCTGTAAGTCAGGTATTCTGTCATGGTGAGGCAAGAAGGAACTGGGGGCCAGTGAGATAGTTCATCCGGTAGAGATACATGCTGTGCAAGCCTGGCCACGTGAGTTCAAACTGTGGAAAGAATCCACAGAAGAAGCAACTCAAAACAAAAAACAAAACAAAGAAACCAAAAGTTGTCCTCTGACTTACACACACACACACATACACACACCACATTAAGTAGCTGATGCATGGGATACAGGGAAAGAAGGATAGAGGTGGGTAGGAAGACATGTTTTCCATATCCCGGTCTCTTTATTGTTGGGTCCACGCCTGGGATGGAGGCTGGATAGAAAGACAGCGGAGACCAAGAGGACAGCAGTCTTGCCAACTGCATCAAGAGTTCCTGTACAAGTATCAAAATGCCATGGAAGCTGCCTACATAAGGACAGAATTCCTTTTACACAGCGATATTTCAAATAATGTTAAAATAGCAATGACCCAGATAAAAGCTTAAGTGTATGTGACCAAATGTGGCCTTTCACCTTTTTCATTGAAAGCCTACAATGTTCTACAATCTCATTAGCAAGACTATAAACTCTATTAACAATAATCCCAGCACTTGGGAGGCTGAAACAGCCAGAGATCTGTGAGTTCAAGATCAGACTGGTGTACAGAGGGAGTTCCAGGACAACCAGGGCTCCACAGAGAAACTCTGCCTTGAAATAAATAAAATAGAATAAAAACAAAAATGGCTTAACTCCTTTGTACAAATTCTGTGGCCTGTGGTTTTATTCTACTAGGTTGTAACACTTTCCGAGGAAGCCTAGGAACCATCCAATGATCTCATATCAATAATGAGAGAAAGGCTGGGTGGTGCTGCTGCATGCCTTTAATCCCACCACTTGGATCTCGGGGAGTTTGAGGCCAGTCTGGTCTACAGAGAGAGTTCCAGGATAGAACTATTACACAGAGAAATCCTCTTTCTCTCTCTCAAAAAACAAACAAACAAACAAAACCCCCACATACACAAAACAAAACAAAAAAAACCCCAACAAAACATAATTTGGAAACCTTCAAACAGGGTAGTTTCAGAAGCTGCTAAAATAGTGTGTAGGCAGTGCTGAGACATTGGAGCTCATACCTATACTTGGGCATACACTTTCCCCAGTCCCCCTGTATGATCGCCTTGTTTAAGTCTGTATTAAAACCTCTTCCTGCTAAACTCCAACTCTGCCTCACACAGGCTTATCCTAAAATTCAGTTCTTTTCTGAAGGGGAGTAAAGAATCCCAGTTTCACCTGAGTAGAGGCCTTAGGCTGTTGCAGGTGGCCCTGTGGAGTTGCCTCTCTGGCCCAGACCTTACTGCTGAGGACAGAATGTTCTTTTCTTTTTGCAAGACACATTCATACTCATCTTTCAGAGCTCAGGCCAGGCACGGTGTGGTGGCTTCCTAAAGATGGCTACACAACGTCTCAATGGACTGCTTTTATTTTATTTTATTTTTTAATTTATTTGTTTTTGGTTTTAGTGTGTGATGGTGTCAGATCTAGAGTTACAGAGAGTTCTGAGTTGCCATGTGGGTGCTGGGAACTGAACCTGAGTTCTCTGGAAGAATAGTGTGTGTTCTTAACCACTGAGCCCTTTCTCCAGCTCCTGAACAATGGACTTCTGTGCAAGAGATACTATGTCAAGGTCAGGCATAGCATTTAGCTGTCCTGAAAATCAACCACCATGTAAAAAGTGTGCCTACCCTAAGACCATCCAGATGCTAGCATCTGGCATCAGACCCAGGAGTGAAAAAACCATCTATGTGGTGAAGAGATGGGTACATGAAAAAGCAACAGAGGCAGAGTATGAAGTGCAGAATACAGGTGGGCAAAGGGTTTGCTGTGCATTTTCTTTGACTTTTACAAGAAACTATAATTGGAGATTTTCTTCTTCTTGCCTCCTCTCTCCCCCAAAACAGGGTTTCTCCGTGTACCTTGGCTGTCCTGGAATTCTCTCTGTAGACCAGGCTGGCCTTGAACTCACAGAGATCTTCCGGTTTCTGCCTCCCAAGTGCTGTGATTAAAGGTGTATGCCACTACCCCCAGCTTAAAATTGGAGATTCTCACCATAAAATTTTACTTTTTAAAAATTTTCATATATGTGTTCAATGTTCTATGTATGTGCTACAGGTCTCCTGGAGCTGGAGTCACGGGCAGCTGTGAGCTACTTCTAAGACAGGTCCTGAGTCCTCTAGAAGAATAGCAAGTTGTCTTAACCATTGAGCCGTCTCTCCAGCTTTTCATTATAAAGTTTTAGAAAACAAAAGAAATCATATAGAAAGCAGATTCTCCAGCCCCCAATATCTCAGCAGATACCCTATGGAGCAGCAGTGGGGCCCAGATCAGCCTACCCAAAGTCCTAATTCTCAAACCAATGGACTAAAAGAATTTTAAAGTCTCTGTTCTGAGGTCTGTGTTGCAGAAACTTGCCATCGAGCTAAATGTCCCTTAACTTCTGCCACACACCCACAGCAGCAGTGGCATGTGCATCAAGACCAGGGAGGGACATGTTCACCTCAGAGCCAGTGGGCCCCTGAGTGGAGACTCCCCATGTAATGACTCGCTGGGCTCCTGGGAGCTTTTAGCCAATAACCAACTTGGGTTGTTTAAGTCTGATCTCTAGACAGAGATCAAGTTGTGATTTCAGGGCTGGGTTCCACACTGCTGGACTCCTAAATGCCAGAGGCCTTAAGCTACAGAGGACAGTTCTCATCGAAATCCTGGGTCATGAGGAAGGACACCAGACAGAATTCTTTTGTCATGGTTGTTTAGGCCTAGGAAATTCCTCTAGACTTTTCCTTTCACAGGTTGCAGAATTAGATGTGTGGAGTATGCTAATCCCACCGATCCAGAATAAGACCACTACCACAATTTAAAGCCAAATTTGAAGTAAGTTTTAATTACATACTAGCCAGGAGAATGGGCTTTGGCCAGGTCCATACACAGGTTCTGGGAAATTACCCAGAATCAAGTATGGCAAGGGCTTAAGAAGGAAAACCCGTTCATTGCATTTCCCATCAGGTCCAATCAGGGGGAAGCATTTACCCTGACTATTTTCTGCCCATGTACTTCCCGCCTACATGTGACCAAGCACATCCAGTGCAAATGGTTTTAAACAAACTTGTTTAGGGGAGTGAACAACCTGTGTCTTGTTATCTCCCATGAACAACGGCCTCCAGCATTTCAGGAACTATCTGTTCTTGGGCAAGGGGACTTTTAGATCAGAGACATTTTTGTTCCATGGATCTCTTAGGCATAGTAATTAAAACTAAAAATG
This sequence comes from Phyllotis vaccarum, assembly GCA_033318265.1. NCBI lineage: Eukaryota > Metazoa > Chordata > Mammalia > Rodentia > Cricetidae > Phyllotis > Phyllotis vaccarum. The sequence continues at coordinate 184,255,385 of JARWLC010000001.1, read as the reverse complement.
TACCATGGCTCTCACAGGTCTTGCCCTGAGGTTACTGCTCTCTGTGTTACATTTTGCATCAGGCCTTTCTTTAAGTTTCTCATTTCCTTTAGGACAAGACTTGGCTCCCACATTACATTTCCTGGTGTTCATTTTCTCCTTAAACGGTACATTTTCATTTCTTTGTCCCACCTCCCCCTTCTCATTGTAGATCTGCCTAAGTGACTGGTAATAACCACGTGACACAGTTCAGGGCTGTCCTTGAGATTGCTTCTGCTAGCAGCATCAATCCCAAATTCTTCAACTTAGCCTGCAGCAGATGCTGTAGTATAAGGACAAACACCAGTCACATCCTTTGCTAAATGTCCTAAGAATAGTTTCTATGACAGCTGCTAATATTGTTCCTCTCTGTAACCTCTTGAGCTGGGTCTGCATAGTCCATCCATCCACACTGCCCTCAGCACTGCTGTATTTCATGCTTCTGTTAGGATGGCCCATTAAGTCCTCCTTAAAATGTCCAATCCCAGCCAGCATGGTGGCACACATCTTTAATACCTCTGGAGGCAGAAGCAGGCATATTTCTGTGAGTCAGAGGCCAGCCTGATCTACAAAACAAATTCCAGGATAGCCAGGGCTGTTACACAGAGAAACCCTGTTTTGAACAACCCCATCACACACAAAGAAAAGTCCAAAGTTTCAGAGTGTTCCATATTCCTCCAAACAAAAACATGGTCTGGTCTACCACAGAAATACCTACTTCTGGTACCAACCTCTGTTTCAGTCAGGGTTTCTATTGCCATGAGAGACACAATGACCACAGCAACTCTCATAAAGAAAAACATTTAATTGGGGCTGGTTTAGAGGTTCAGAGGTTTAGTCCCTTTGTCATGGTGGGAAGCATGGTAGTGTATAGGCAGACATGGTACTGGAGAGGTAGCTGGAAGATACCAATTGAGAGTAGACAGCGGGAAAAAGAATGACACTGGGTACAGACAGACATTTTTCTTCCACTTCCCAAATAATTGACTCAGAGGCTTAATTTTATAGTAGCTGCTGGGCCAGTAGTTCGGGCATATTATTAACTAGCTTTTACACTTAACCCATTTTTCTTACCTATGTTTAGCAATGTGGCTTGGTACCTTTCTTCAGTACAGCATTCTCATTTTGCTTCCCAGAATTCTCCTAGTCTGGTCACCCCGCCTATACTCCTTGCCTGCCTCCTGGCCAATGAGCGTTTATTAAACCAATAGGAGCAACAAATCTTTATGGTGTGCCAGAGCATTATCTGTAGTGGAGAGCAGGTACCATCACCTTGACCTAGAGGGGTGGCCTCTTGGCCAGTGTGGATTTGGGATTCACCTATGACCTTGAGGCACTAGACTTAGGGGTGTGGCTGCCGGGCAGCTTAAGATGAGGGTACATGTACACAGAAGCCTCTTCCTGTTCTCTGTCGTGCTTTTGTATGGAGGACCTGACTCACTGAGTTCTAATTCCTGGGCCAGTCCAGCTTCCCAGGAACTGATTAACTGTTCAATCTCTTGTATAATTAAGTTTCCTCTCTGGACTCCCTAAATAAATAATATCCTTCTTTATCAGTTGCTGGTGATTTGTGTTAATATTTGGTGCCCAAGTGGGCCTGGTTTGAGCTTCTAAAACCTCAAAGCCCACCTCAAGTGACACACTTTCTGCAACAAGGCCACTCCTACTCCAACAAAGCCATTTCCTATGAGTCTATGGGGGGCGCTTTCATTCAGACCACAATTTATTATTATGTAGTAGCTAAGAGCCTTACATCCTGATCCACAGGCAGCAGGCAGAGAAAGTGCGATAGTCTGAATATAGTCTTCTTGGAGGAAGTATATCACTGTGGAGGCTTTGAGGTCTCATATATGCTCAAGTCATGCCCAATGAGACAGTCTACTTCCTGTGGCCTGCATATTAACATATAACAGCTCCTTCCCCAGCACCATGTCTGCCTGAATGCCACTATGCTCCCTGAAATGATGAAAATGGACTGAAAGTCTAAAACTGTAAGCCATCACCTCAGTTAAATGTCCTTTATAAGAGTTGCTTTGGTCATGGTGTCTCTTCACAACAATAGAAACCCTAACTAAGACAGAGAGGGAGACTATACCTAGTAAGAGCTTTTGAAACCTCAAGGCACACCCCAGTGACATACCTCCTCCATCAAGGTCACTCCCACTCCAAGGCATTGCCTAATCCTTTCAGAATACTTCCACTAATTTGAGATCAAGCATTCAAACATTAGCCCATGAGGACCATTCCATTCAAACCACCACACTCCTTCTAAGAAAGTCAAAACATCCTGTGCATTTTGAAATTCAAAAAGGTTTTTATTGTATCATGTTTCTGGCCTGTGGTCCAGACCCACAGACCTGCAGTCCCACAGAAAGACACCGGCATTTGTATTAATTTTATGCTGATAAGCCTATGGCTCTGGCATATTGCTAGCTAGCTCTCGCTCTTAAACTAGCCCATAGTTATCCTGTCCAGCCATGTGGCTCAGTACCTTTTCTCAGAGAAGCATTTCACCTTCTTTCCTCTGCTTCTGCTAGTCTATCTTCTGGCGTCTCTCTGGCATCTCTGCTGCGTCTCTGCTGCATCTTTGTTCTGGTCTTCCCGTTCTCAGAGTTTCTTAGTCTGATAGGCCCACCCGAACTTCCTGTCTGCCTTCGGCCAATCAGCATTTTTATTAAACCAGTAGGCAGGATAATTACTTACAATGTAACAACATAATCCCACTACATTTCCCCCTTTTTTTCTTTTTAAAACAAGAACCCCAAACCTAATTTCCTTTGTATAATTTTTTTCACTATTATCTATGACAACTAGTAACCAACACTGTAAACAAAGACAAACATTCATAATCCATTTTTTGGGGAATGTGGGCATAATTCTCTAGGCTACTTCCTGCTGAATGGGGGTGGGGTTTTGGCAATCTCATGGCAACCCAAAGAAAAAATGAGGATTATAGACAAATCCTTAGTGAAGTAGTCTCTAAGGCTGGATCACCTCAGCCAGTCTCCTTGAAGTTGTTTTGGATGCAGGGGAAACTTTAATAGAGGTCCTCAGAAATGCTGAATATCTGGGCCATCCATTTCCATTGGAAACTTTTCAGGGGGTCTTCCTCAATCAAACTTTATTTTCTTTAACCAGGAGTAAATCCACAGCTTCTCTTTTTCTGTAGAAATAAAGAGAAAACATCTTCTCCAAAGAAGCATATCTTTTGATTTTAATTTTAAAGTCAACTCATTTATAAAATATATAGGTTGGATTAATCCAGAAGCAGTTATAATCAATTGGCTTTTAGCAGCTTTTACTACTTCACTTTCAGTCAAAAAACCTTAAAGACAAGACAATAGCATACAGTGTCCAGACACTCTTTGTAATTTCCATCTTTATGTGGCTTATTATTATTATACTCTATTTCTTTTTTAAGGGCTCTCTTTATCCTTTCTCCTTTTTCTTTTCTCTCTCAAGCCTACGTATATTTTAAAATACGCTCTAAAACATTTAGAGTTTTTTTTTTAATCTGTTTTTACTGTATATCTCTTATTTCTTATCTTATTCTGTTTCTGGCCACATCTTTGCTTGGGTAGGGTGGCTGACTCCACCCAGCTGCATCTATTTCTTTCTGTTTCTGTCCACACCTTTAATCTGTCAAGGTGTGGCTAAAGATTATAGGCTTGGCTAAAATGGCTGACTGGCTTCACCCAACTCCTAGTCTAGCTTCATAGGATTTATCTTTTCAGCAGTGGTACTGGTAGAACCCACAATTACCACTCTGGGGAATATTAGGGTTCATATAATCACCAAGTAAAGCACTGCCATCTGCTGCTCTTGAATTCCATTTAAGTGTTTGGTAGCAGGGCCTCTTAAAAGACTCAGAAATATTTTGCTGCTACACAGAGTCAGGAAGCTTCTCTTCAAAAAAAAAAATGTACCTCTGCTTGCCTCCAGCAAACATAGCTTGCCCAAGAAAATGCTGCTACTAAGAAGCCATCTTTGACTCTGTTCCCTTTTTTTGTCCGTACAAACAGAAACCTTAAATCTATCATATGCAGCTTGTTGCTTACTTTGAGGTCCCTGTGAGACTCCAGGATCCAGCCATTTTGGAGCTTAAGCTGTATTCCAAAAACCTACCATTTCTAATTCAAACCTACACGCCACTCCAGGGTGTCTCTGAACCAAGGTTCATGTGAGAGATGTAACTCCAAAGCTATTTGTGGCTCCAATTCTGTGCTCTAGAACCCTTTTTAATCTTTCTACAGCTTGATGTGGCTGTATAGCACCCACATTGGGCCGCCATTTGTTGTATTAGTTTCTAGGCTGGACTTTCCCACCTGGCCCCATAGCCCAGACCTGCAGTCCCACAGAAGCACACAGATCCTTGTATTAATTTTATGCTGATCAGCCTATATCTCTGGCATATTGCTAGATCTCTTGCTCTTAAACTAACCCATGCTTCTTATCCTGTTCAGCCATGAGGCTCCGTACCTTTTCTCAGAGCAGCATTTCAACTTCTTTCCTCTGCTTGTGCTGGTGTCTCCTCTGGCATCTCTCTGGCATCTCTGCTGCATCTTTGCCCTGGTCTTCCTGTTCCTAGAGTTTTCTTAGTTTGGTAGGCCCACCCAAACTTCCTGTCTGCCTTCAGCTAATCAACGTTTTTATTTGACCAGTAGGCAGGACAATTATGTAACAACATAATCCCACTACAGATTTTGGCAAAAATTCACGGACGATTACTAGACACTGGGCAAGACATTGCTAGAGTGGGCAAACGTGACAACCATATCAATAATTAGCATAATAGGGTTTCTTATGTTAGCATATAAAGTAGTGAGTTTCATCATGGATCATGATATCCTCATGTAAGTCATTATATTCTGTTTCCATTAATCTCTCTGCTCATCTCTTTCCAGACTCCTTCCCCCAAATAGTACTTTATATGTGACTTTAATATCACACATATTTTTCTCTTTCCCCCATCTCTCATTCATCCATCCCTCCCTCCCTTCCTTTTTCATTTTTTTTTTTTTGATTTATTTATGTATTATGGATATAGTGTTCTGTCTGCATGTATGCCTGCACACCAGAAGAGGGCACTAGATCTCATTACAGGTGGTTGTGAGCCACCATGTGATTGCTGGGAATTGAACTCAGGTCCTCTGGAAGAGCAAGCAGCCTGGGCTCTTAATGTCTGAGCTATCTCTCTAGCCCCTCATTTTGTTTTTCTGAAGACAGGGACTGTGTTACCCAGACTAGCCTCAAACTTTCAATCTTCCAGCCTCAGTTTAACCAAAACAGTAGAATATTTGGAGTTTTGTACAAGAAATGTTTGCAGAATCCAGGAGAAACATCAGACACATTTGGAAACCATGGGACACTTTCCAGGAGAGGTGATTGTCAATCTCTCAGCGGAGCACATAGTAGAAAGACAGATCCAGGCCAGGGCTCCCCAACCCTGCCCCCTTGTCCCCCCATCCAGAACTTTGAAGCACTTCTATCGTGGAAACTGCACAAGTTTTGTGGGCACCACACCAGGATCTGCCTGATATTAATTACTTCCGCATTTATTAAGTGCCCCATTAACCTTGGCTTTGACAGTACTGCTGGCCCCCTGGGTTAAATCCACACTAAATATTCAATTACACACAGCACAAGCAAGCTCGAATTTGGCAAGGATTAGCTCACTTGTCCTGCAAAAGCACTTTTCCAGCTGAATAACAATGGTGCCTTTTAACTGTGTAGTGTTCTCCCAGAGGGAGATGGAAACAGGGCACCATCATCTCTATGAAGTAGTTGATGAACTCAGTGAAGGGAGATGGCCCTCTCACCACTTATCCTGGAATCCACTCTTCCTCCAAGGCCCAGCTCACATTATCTTGGACTTGATACTTTCTCCATTCCCATATGGGACTCTCCAGGCAGTGCCAGCCACTGAGAGAAGCAGAGTCCTGAGTTCTGGCTCAGAGGAACGGTTGAACCCTTGCTGCTGACCACCTCATGATGGATCTGTGACCTGCATTTGCTCACGTGAGCCTCCCACCTGATGAAACTGAGGCAGAGAGGCTGAATGGTGAATCTAGCTGTAGATTTTTGTATTCTGAATATGAGGTGGCCCCTCAAAAAATTTACAGGGATGGGGTGGGGTGGAGAGATGGCTCAGTGATTAGGGCACTTGTTGCTTTTACAGATGACCCAGGTTGAGTCTTCTGTAACCCATATAATGGCTCACAACTGTCTGTAATTCCAATTGCAAGAAATCTGACATCCTTTTCTAAACTCTGTGAGCACTAGGGATGCATGTGCTGCAGATACATGCAAGATTTGAGTGTGAGACCAGCCTGGACTACATACTGAGAATCTGTCTAAACAAGACAAAACATAGACCAGAAAGCAAGAGGCAGTTTAGAATGCTGGAGAAGGATCCTTAAGGCAAATTAAAGGAAAGGATGCAGGCCTGAGAGGTAAAGGAGTAACTTCTCAGTGCACACAGGTGTCCAGAAAGGATGTGCAAAAAATAGGCAACAAGTCTTTCCAAGAAGGAAATCCAGCACCTACAGCCGAAGGAAGCTTCCTGCGGTTGGCTGGTTGGTCTAGAAGAGTCTGACCACCAAACCCAGTCTGATGCTCCTGCTTCATCTTCCCCTTTGCTGGGGATTGCAGACTCCATCACACCCAGCTCAAGACTTAACCCATTTGTTTGTTTTGCTGTGTTCTATTATTTTGAAAAGGCAGGGTCTCATGTAGCCCATATCAGCTGAGGCTAGCCTTGAACTCCTAACCTTTCTGTCTCTACTTCCCAAGTGCTGAGATTACAGGCATATGACACATTGAATGAATGTCATTTTATGCCTTTGGGTTTTAAATTGCATTCATGTATGTTCCAGGAAGATATATATTACTCAGTCTAAGAAAAATGTAAATATTTTTAAATCTGTATGTGTGTGTGTGTGTGTGTGTGTGTGTGTGTGTGTGTGTGTGTGTGTGTGTGTGTGTAAGGTGTCCATGGAGACAGATGTCAGATCCCTTGGAGCTAGAGTCACAGGCAGTTGTGAGCCACTTGAGTGGTGAGAATCGAGCTTGGGTCCCCTCTGGAAGCATTAAGAGTTGCTAGTCTCTCCAGTCCAAGAAAATTTGCATATAACATTTAGGGAGGGAAGAAATTCAGTCATTATCCCTGTTCCCATTAGCCTCCCGAACAATGATATTGTTATTTTCAAAGGAGAGGTTGTATACATCAGCCTCTGGAAAGATCTAGATAGATTAGAGCATGTGTTGCTTACAGCGAGATGACAGAGGACCAAAGGGCAGGAAAGGAGAGGAGAGGAGAGGAGAGGAGAGGAGAGGAGAGGAGAGGAGAGGAGAGGAGGGAGAGACAGGAGAGACAAAGAGGCTGCGCCTACATACAATGACCTCCAGATAAAAAATCCGCAATTACTTTAGTGCCCCCTGAGACCCCAAGCTACGTGTACTGCCTGCTTCTTTGTTGCCAGCTGCCAGGTTGCCATGGTAATATAATAACCTCTGATAAGCTTATTTTTAATTCTGAAAACATTTTAAATAAAAGCAAATACCAGTAATCTGCTGACAGGCTGCAGTGAGAGAAATAGCCATGGGGGAGAAAGTGTCAGGATGGCCTTTCTGGGGCTGATATCTGTCTTCAAGCTAGTGTAATGAGCAGAGAGTCAGAAACCTGGGCAGGCATCTGAAGTGCCATAGGGGAGTTCAGTCATCATTTCCTGCTCTGGTAGGTCGGATGTGTGTGGTGCTTTGACACAGTTCCCAGTAAGTGCACAGAGTGCCAGTTAGGGTCCCATTTGAAAAACCACAGTGCTAATGGCTCTCCCCAGGGCTCTGTGAGTGGCATGGTCGAGCCTCTACTTGCCCTAGACACATCTACCCTTCTCCATGGGTCTCCTCTATTACCAACCGGCACGACATTCTAATATCCTTACAAGAGTTACCAAGCAGACACCTTGGGAGCCGATAGCTTTCAGGGAAGCCTTGTATAGACAAATGGATGGGGAAGCTGTCTGGTGCCTAGCTGCTCTTCCTAGATCTCTTTCATTCAGCTGGCTTGCCATAAGGATGACTAACATGGACCAGAAAGAAGGTAGTTGTTCATAATGAGCATAACTAAGGAAGGGCCAGAGTTGGTGGAGAGGACTTGGAAGTGACAGAAGTTGTCTTCAGGAACCATGACTGACCTCAGAGGGATTCTGATTTCCCATAGAAGTGGATGTGAGGGCCAACGGGTCCAAAGCCAACCTCATCCGACACACACTGCTTTCTGACTTGAGCCTCAGCACTAGCACCTGAAGCAGGGGATCATTACAAACTCCAGTGATATCCGAGCTTAAAACAAAACAAATCATCAACAATAAAAATAAGGCTGAGGATGTGACTCGGTTTGTAGAGCACAAAACCCTGGGTTTTCAGCACGCTAGCTAGTCAGCATAACGGAGCACACCTGTAACTCTATTTGGGATGCTGTGGGCCAGAGGCAGAGATATCAGAAGTTCGAGGCCATCTTTGGCTATAAAACAAGTTTAAGGTCAGCCTGGGCTACATAAGACTGTGTCTAAACAAACAAACAAATTAAAAAAAAACCCTCAGAAATTAAAATGCTAAATAAAAATTTTAATTTTTGAGAAGACACAAATACATAAATGGCTATTATGGTGGTGAGCATAGCTTTGTTTTCTTTTTTTAAGGGTCTGAAATACAGTGGTTTGTTGGAAACAGACATGTAGGGGAGAACAGCAGTGTGTACTGAGGTCTGAGCAGAGGCTGACCAGGAGCAAAGAGCTGCCTTCCTAAAGGGGAATGACTGGATGAGGAGAGACCTGGTGATGGAGGCAACAAGGCCCACTGGAGCAACTGGAGACAGAAGCCAGAACAGCTGTACCTGAGGGCCAGCACAACTCCTCTCTCCAGATGCTGCAGCCTGTTGGAAGCAGGATTCTGGAAAGTTCTTCTCTTCTGCCCCAGGACAAAGTCTGTCCTGTTTCTCACCTACTCTGTCTGGCTTTCCTCCAGTACCAGTTCTTAAGGCTCTGGTCAAATGCAATTCCACAGGTCCCTGTCCCAGGATTCAAAACCAGAGGACAGGAATATCCGTCATCTTCTGCCAGCCCCCTCTCCACCTGCTCCATCATTGTGCCCAAAGACACGGGGGGGGGGGGGGGGGGGACCACGGGATGACACTGGACGGTCATTCTAGTTGATTTGTACAATTTGTTTCCTGGGCTTTGGGCAACCCACTCCATCTGCAGATGGCTGTGAGTGGCTTTCATGCACCATGCCTTCCTAACCACCTCCCAGGAGCTCCCCAAGGGCTGCCTTTCATTCTCTTCCCAGGGGTTAGCAGAATACAGCCCTGAATGTTTTCGAAGCACGAACCAGCCTAATAAGCACGGGACATCTCCATGGTATCCTTCATCTAGTTTATTGGAGTGTCATGCAGATGCAGTGGAACATCGAACCAAATCCCAGGAACATTTTCTGAACCCCAGGAGTCACACACTATTTTATTAGGTAGTTTATTGGCACAGCAAACCGGGAGTCTGCCACCCTCTGTTCACAAATCAGTTCAGAGATATGATCTAACTTGCCCAAGGTTGAAGAAGTTCATAGACAATATGAACTCAGAAACTAGCTCTCCTGCTACCCCTGTTGAGGGACAGAGCCTTCACCTCTGAGGAGCAGCCAGTTAACTAACAGCCCTTACCTATGAAATGCACAGGACTGCGAAGCCTTGGTGGGAAACGTGTCAATCCGTTGTGTTGCATTTCTTTGCATTTTGTTGTTATTCCTCATTTGTTATTTTTATCTGACTGGTCTTACTTTAGACCTGGTTCCCATTTCTCATTTATGACTAAAGCCCTTGGGTGAGGGGAAGGGAAGCCAACAAGAGGGTTCCCTTTCATACTCTGCAAATGTTTCTGTAACTCCTTTTCCCTTCCCCCACTTCTAAAATAACATTTTCTTCCCAGGGCCTGACAAGCTTCTAAAATCCCCTGCCTTTCCAATCTCCTCCTCGCCTTGGCTGTAATTTACATTCCTTATCATGGGCTTGTCACAGTGCCAGCAAAAGTACAGACAGCCTAGCTTCCTTTGGAGGTCTCCTCAAGCTGCCCTCAATAGCTTTCTTTAGTAGGGATTATTGTTAGATTTTTTTAAAGGGTGATAATGGGATTGTGGCTATATTAAAGAAAAGAACCCTTATCTTCTTTCTTTCTTTCTTTTTTTTTTTTGAGATACTGAAATATTTAGAGAAATGATACAAAGTCTGGGATTTGCTTCAAAACCATCTGATGGGGGAGGTGAGGAACACCACATTTGCTCGCCAAGGCTGCTAGTCTCTGCTGACTTTCCCTCCGGCGCTGGGGATGGAACCCAGGACCTCATGCATGCTCCATAGGGTTCTGCCATTAAGCTATCACCCACCCGTTTTGCAGGGACCTCCTTTTTTCCTCTCCTTTACCTTCCCACTAACACCCCAGGCTTTGGAATTGTTAGGTTGTCGACCTGGGGATGGGATTTGCCTCTGGGAGACTTGGCAGAGGAAATGATCTAAGAGCTAGAGCCAAACACATATAGGTTGAAGACCCACTTCCATCTCCATAGGTTGAGGGCCTGGGCACCAGTTGCTTGCTCATCTGGGACCCAGTTAACCTCGTCTGCAAGGAAGAAACAAGGCTGACAGAAAACAGCTCCCTTTCCTACTGGGCTCTCTTCTTTTGACTTTATTATTAGTAGCTGCAGCGATCAGAACAACTTTGCAAGGTTGGTTTTCTTCCCCTTCCTTAGGTGGGCCCCAGGGATCAAACGCAGGTGACCAGGCTTTCATGGCAAGGGCCTTTACCTGCTGAGCCACCTTGCTGGCCTGGATTCTCGAAGGTCTCTGGTCTGGATATAAATTCTCGAAGGTCTCTCCCAACTTCTGTGCCCTTCAAGGAAGATAGAAAAGTCCAAGCTCTGGGCCGCATTTGACCACCTGCTACTCAGGGCTTCTTGGGGGTCTTAAGACACTCCAGTGAGGACACATGCAAATTGGAGCTTGTCACGTCCCTCTTATCTGGATCCTGCAAGCATCCTGACCCACTCTCCTGTCATCCCCGGAATCCCTGTCAGTGTTCTTTCCTTTCCTTACCTGGCTGCCTTGAGCCATGCTCATCTTCCAGAGCCCTCCTTAGGTACCTCCCACCACCGCAGTGGCTCAGGCCCTGGGTTCACTGGCCTGGGCTTTCTGACTAGATTCTCTTCCTTCAGGCTACTAACAGTGTTCTCCTTCCCACACTATTCCTCCAGGCCTTGACAGCCTCCGATGGCCTCTCTCCATGGAGAACATGAACAAAAGGACTAAAGTCTGTAGTGTGGCATCTGATAGACTACACAGTTTGGTCTAAATCATCTGCATTTCCTTCTAGTGAAGTCACAGGCCCAGGTTCATATCAAAATAAGTTAGGGCCTTAATTAATGCCCCAGAATCCTAAGTTCTACTCCAAACAGTTGAATTAGGGCACAATCAATGTTTGAAACACACAGAGGACCTGAGGACATGGGACTCAGTCGGTAATTAGCTGGGTAAGTTTGAGGATCAGAGCTCAGATACATAGCAGCATGCCTGAAATTCCAGTGCTGGAGAGACAAAGACAGAAGGACCCTTGGGGCTTGCCAACCAGTCAGTCTAGCAGAATAAGTGAGCTCCAGGTTCAGTGAGAGAAAATAAAATAGAGAGCTTTGAGAAATGGCTCAGCAGTTAAGAATGCCTGTTCCTCTTACAGAGGACTTCTGCTCTCTTCCCACCGAGCTATGTGTAACTAACTCCAGGCGATCCAGTGCCCTTTTCTAGCCTCCACAGGTACATGCACACACAGGGTGTACATACATACACCCAGGCACATGTGCACACATACACACGCACACGCGCGCACACACACACATGTTGTGGGATTATGCTCTTGTACCTTGTAAATATTTGTGCCTCCTACTGGTTTAATAAAACACTGATTGGCCAGAAGGCAGACAGGAAGTATGGGCGGGGCTACCAGACTAAGAAAACTGTGAAGAAGTGAAGAAGAGCAGAGCAGAGATGCCAGGGAGATGCAGAGGAAGTGGGATCACATGGCTAATCATGGGTTAGTTCAAGAGTAAGAATTAGCAAGTAATATGCCTGAGCCATAGGCCAAACAGTATGTACTTAATATAAGACTTTGTGTGATTATTTGGGACTACTGGTTCGGATATGTGTGTGTGTGTGTGTGTGTGTGTGTGTGTGTGTGTGTGTATAATTTTTTTGAGGCAGGATCTCTTTACATAAATCTTGTTGACCATGAACTCACTATATAAACCAGGCTGACCTGAAACTCACAAAGATCTGCCTGCTTCTGCCTCCCAAGTGCTGAGACTAAAGGTATGTACCACCATGCCCCTCTATAGTTTTTTTTTAAGCCTGTATTTTAAAAAATAAAAGTGGAGTCGTGATTAAGGAAAGTACCTGAGGCTGACCTATGGCTTTTTGCACACATACATGTGCATCTGCAACACAGGAACATCTATGCACACCAACCATTCACAGAAGATCTTAGGACCCTCCCTTCAGCCACAGTACCTGTCACGCTCTTGGACTTTGCTCAAGCTGTACTGACCCTCTCAGTTTTCTTTGTGACCTCCTCTCCATGTCCTTCACAAAGCCTTTTGTGCTGGCTGACAAAGTGACCTGCACCCACTCTGCTCCACTGGCACCTAAACACACTCCTGTCACAGACCGTGCACATCACAGACCGTGCGCACCACACTGGAAGTAATTTTCTGCTTGCCTTCCCATGTAGCGTTGAATCTCCTCCAGAGCAAGCCCCAGAACACCAGGCCCCCCCCCAACATAGCATAGATCTGTGCTCCACAAATATCAGTTCATTTTATCTTTCTTGGTTTCTGATCACCAAGCATGGTGCTTAACACCAGTGGGTCTTGTCGGATGGGAGATTTTCATAGAATGGATAAAAAGCATGATGGGAAGAAGAAACACACAAATGAACTAGGGACTTCTTGATTAGCATTCTGGAATGCTTGTGTATATGAGAGACTGTCTCCAATCCAAGGAAGCTGTAAACTGGGTCAGAACCTGGGTCTGTGGGCTCTAAGTTCCACGAAATCACTACGTCAAAGATGTCCTGATGTTACCCAGCAATGTCACTCTTTTAAAGCTTTTATGACATTTCTTAAAGTCAGAGAAAACTTGTGGATGTGGTTTCTTTCCGCTCACCTTGTGGGTCCGGGATCAAACATGGCTTTGGGGACAAGCGCCTGCTGGATCCTCCTGCCACTCCCCACTGTGGTGAGTGGATGTGAAATGCATATCAATTTCAGCACTCCACCTGGCAGGTTCTACAGAGACCCCTACTGGTACCCCTCTATGGGAAATCTGCTATTTATTGTGGGGGGTGAAAGAAAAATCAGCCTTAGGGTCAGGGCGGTAACAAAGCTCTAGCATGAAAGGCAAACACCAGTTCTGGCTCCACTTACTGTTCGTGTGAGACTGGACAGAGTATCCCACACCTCCGATGTTCAGCTTCTGTCCTGGAAGCTCCAGGCGCTCCTAATCCAGGTTGCTGAGTGGTAAAGTCATGTCATATATGCTGTATGACTAGCCGGTCTGTGCCACCACCCAGTGCAGCAATTCAGGACAACTGTAAACTGCTGGCCCTGGTGGATAGGATTAGAGCATCAAGCTGGGTCCTAGCCAGGAATTCGGGTTTCTGGAAAGTGCTAGGGAGCTAGAAGTGAGCCAGGCTGGGAGTGAGTGAAAACTGGGCCAGAGAGTAAGGCTCTGAAGGGAAACTCAGACACCCTGTTTCTGGTAGTTGGTCCTAGGCTACTGGGTCCCTTAACTGAAGTAGAATCACAAAAGATAAATGAGGCCATATCGTAACCCTGATGATTTTTGGAAAACCAGGAACCAGAGACTCAGACAGGGCTTTGCGTGTTGCCTGTGATGGGAAAATAATTAACTTCCTCTTTGTGTCTGTTGGACCCATTGTCGCTAAGACATGCTAACCCGGGGACTTCAGTGAGCAGAGGGGATCCCAAGAGAAGCCCCCTCCTACTGATGCATGCTCTTGCTCCTAAGGTGTGCTAAGAGCTGAGGCTGATTTGGGTCCTGAGGCAGGGCCTGGTGTCAGGGTGAGACTTCAGCTCCCCTAAGTGGAAACACAGCTGAGAACCTAGGTACAAACTGGGAAGAGAAAGATTAGGAGGTTTGGGTGGCAGAGTGAAGGGTGGCAAGGCAAATCTGACTTGAACCTGCTTTGTTAGCCCTGGTATTTTGCTGGGAACAAAGCCTTTCATAGGAAACAAGGGGCCGGTGGCGTTGGAAACAAAGCCTGACACCACCAAAGACTGGGGAACAGCGCCACCTTCTGGCTGCCTGCGGCGATGGCTGCCTGTGGCGATGACCCGCCTCCCCAGGCAGAACTGCGGTGCTTTTAGAAACCACCCCATGTGCCTGGTGTCCTAGCACCTAGAATAAAGATTTTAGTGGTCCATGGTGATCCTGAAATTCTGCTCTTACTAAACCCTCCTCCACACCGATACACTTGCTATTCAGACCATACTCTGATTAGAAAACTCTGGAGACTCAATGATGTATCAGCCTTGGTCCCCAGCATCTGGAGAGGAGTAGAGAAAGCATTTTTTTTTAACACGTATGTATCAAATTATCCAATTCCACGGACCAGGCAGAAAGAACATTCTTGGAGAGACAGTCCAAAGCCTTAAAAAAGTGAGGCAATCTGAAGTAGGGACAGCATCCCCATGGCATGATGCTTGCATTAATTTTATTCACCATCTAGCCTATCCAGTGGACATCATAGTTCACAGCCACAGGCTGAGATATATATCCCAAGCAAGGAGAATTCTGGACTACTAGTTAAGTGGGCAGCACTTCCAAGCAACCCAGAGGTGTTATACACACACACACACACACACACACACACACACACACACACACACACACACCTCCAGAAGCATGTCTGTTCAGGAAGAACCACACAGACCAGGAAAGAGGACCAACCGGCCTAGCTTACAGAAAAGGCCGGGGCCTGGGGAAGTGACTTTATCCGGGGTCATCAGAAAGGCCACAGCAGCCAACACTGAACTGGTCTCTGACTAGGCACATGCGCACCCACATGACACTTGCTGCTGCTGATTCCGTAAACAGACCCCAAAGGGTAAGAGGCCCGGGACAGGCTGTTGATGCCTTTTTAAAGGCATGAGAGCAGTATTTACAAAGCTGGTCTGAGGCCCACAGATAGGCCCCCTTTGTTGACCCGCTCTCCCTCTCCATCTCCCATACCCAGCTTTCAGCAGCCTCTTCTTTGACCGGCTGGCTCTCACACGCTGGAAATTTGCAACACAAATGTCTGTCTCCCTCTCAGCCCAGCCTCACTGTCCCAGCCTTTGGGGTCCTTTTAGAACCGGCCTTTCTCTGGGGTGATTTCTTTTTTTTTCAGCTCAAGCCCTGGGATCCTTGACACAGCCGCGATCACTAATTAAGGGCGGGTTAAAAGCGCATCTTGGGAAAGAGGCCAGCCGAAGCAGAGTGGTGGGAATTGGAGGTGGAGGCTGGATTTCCATTCTCTGGACTCCGGGGCTTTCTCTCTCCTTAGTAGGCTAAGGAGCAAGTAAAGCTTGTCAACAAAACGGCTCCCAGCTCCCCAAACTTTGTCGCCTGGCTTTCTGAGCTCAGGATTGGCTATAAACTGTATTTGTCTGTCTCTGCTTCCTCACTGGGGAGTTAGGCACCGTGATCCCCACTGTGCAAGTGTTAATAGCTAAGGTGCAGAGTTTTACACGCCTTACCCGGATTCACACACGGGGCAGAGCATGGTTTCAGGCCACCCAAGCCAGTGTCCCTGTTTTATGCTCCTTCCTTGTCCTGTCTGATGCCACGCTTCTAGTTTAAAGTGACCTCCCTCTCCCCAGTTCTTGAGCACATTCGTGTGTTTTTTGTAGTTGAAGCTCCTGCTTCCCACAACCCTCTGAAAGCACCGGTGAAGACATGTGCTGGATTGCCTACTTCTCAAGGCCCCCATGCAGAGCAGAGGCTAGAGGCCCACACATTTCCTATAATGTTAGAAATGAGACTCTGGCCCACAGGACTGCTGATCCAGAGAGCTGTGTAGGCTCAAGGGGCCTAGTTAGATGTTTGATGAGATGTGTCTGTTTGTTGTTTCCTGCTTTGGCTTGTTTTTTTTTTTTTTTTTTTTTTTTTTTTTTGAGCTAGGGTTTCTCTGTAGAGTCCTGGCTGTCCTGGAACTTGCTCTGTAGATCAGGTTAGCTTTGAACTCATGGAGGTCCACCTGCCTCTGTGCTAGAATTAAAGGCATTCACTCATACCTCTGGGCATGATAGAATTTGATGGGAATTTGTAAGAGAAAGAAACAGATGCTCACCTAAGAACTGGCCAGACAATGCTCCTCACCCTGGTGGGAGTGTTAGCACCATTTAAGAAGTCTTACCACTGGATCTCTCTCTCTCTCCCCCGCCTCCCCTCCCCCCATCTTTGTTTTCTCTTTGGGAGTGCTCCTCATTTCTATCCCTTCCTCTCTTTTATCTCTCCTTCCCCCTTCACTGTTATCATAGCCATATCCCTCTGTCATAATAATAAAGTCCTTTTACATAGAAACAGCTTCTAAGTGTCTCCTGCAGCCTCCCACCTCTGAGGCCTCTGCATTCATAGACACCTGCGGCCAGATAACAGAATTCATTATCCTTCAATGCCAGATCGCCCCAAATCCTAATGGAACATAAATGGGACAACTCAGTCCTGGTGGAGAGTTAGGCAGTCCCCCTTCCTCGCTCCTCTCCTCCTCTTCCTCTTCTTCCTCTCCCTTTGTGTGTGTATGACTTGTGTGCACATAGATTTGTGGTATAAGGCAGTAGGCACGTGTCACAGTGAACCTGCTGGGATCAAAGGACATCTTTTGGGAACTGGTTCCAGGGATCGAACTCAGGTTCTTGTACAGCAAGCATTTCCACTTTCTGAGCCATTTCACCCTAGGAAGTTTGGAAAATATTCAAAATATTCTCTTATTACACAACCCTGCAGTTCTGCTCCTAGAGATACCCAAGAGCAAAGGAATGTGTCTACTCTCACTAAATCTTGCAAAGACTCATAGCAATGCATTTTTAAAATGCAATTTAATTTTTTTTTAAATGTGTGTGTATAAATGTTTTGCCTGCACCCTTTGCGTCTGAGTACCCCTGCATGCAGTACCTGTGGAGGCCAGAAGAGGGCATTGGATGCCCTACCACTGGAGTTACAGAGGGTTGTGAGTCACCACGTGGTTGCTGGGGACCAAACGGGAGTCCCCTGAAGAGCAACCAGTGCTCTTCGTCACTAAGCCATCTCTTTCCAGCTCTGTAGAAAGATTTTTGTTCGGTTTTTTGTTTTTGGGGGACAGGGTTTTTCTGTGTAGCCCTGCCTGTCCTAGAACTCGCTCTGTAGACCAGGCTGGCCTTGAACTCACAGAGATTCACCTGCCTCTATCTCCCAAGGGCTGGGATTAAACACATGTACCACCCCGGCAGGACCTGTACAGTGATTCTTAACATATAGCCTCCAACTAATTGACTTAAATGTCCCTCATGGTGAGTGGATAAGGAAGCTGACACACAGCCATACAACAGAAGAAAAACGCCCTAACTATTGATGCATGGATCCCCATATGTTCATTTCAGTGACACGCTGGGGAATACCTATCATATATTTCAACATATAGAAATTCTCAGCAAAGAAAAATGAGTACAGAAAGCAGATGGCTTCTTCCCTAGGGCCGTAGGAGGGCAAGGCAAATAGGTGGAAGAGATGTGATTTGAAGTGAGGGACATTCTAGACAGGGCTGTGGCAATGGTGGCACAGCTGTGCCTACTTATGGTATCCCTAAAGGACTAAAAAAATCTGCAATATAAATTTGCAATAACTGAGTTGGAGTGCAGTAGGGCAAGGGCAAAACATCTGCTAAACTTCTGTGAAGCTCTGAGTTGGATTTCCAGCATGGCAAGAAAAAAAGAAGCCAAGAGATCATTGTGATATGCTAGCTTCAGTGTTAGCAGCCGAGGGCTGAGGAACCCCTAGAAGCCCTCAGTTTGGTGTGGGGCTCTACATTTGGAAGTCTGAGCACTGACCCCTGACTGGTTCAGGCTGGCTCACTGTGCCTCTGTTGCATCCTTCCAATGCTAAGTGGCAGAGCTCACTCTGTGCCACATTGTGCCTTATGCAGTCACAGTGCTCTTTACTCAGGCATGGAGCCCAGCACCCTGTTCCACAGATAGGGAAGAGGATCAGGCATAGGTGGCGCCTAGCGCAACCGCCTTACAACTTCCTTTGGGATCAAATTCTGATTCTCATAGCTTCCCCAGTCAGCTCTATGAGTCTTATGTCTGTACCCAGCCCAGGGTCTGGCCACTCAGGAGGTCCAGCTCTTTGCTCTGAAGATCCCAACAGCCCCAACTGTCCTAACCATGAGGACCTATCAGCCCATTTATTCATTTTGTTTTTGTGTTTTGGTACTTATTTTAAACTTATCCTCTCATTTTTAATTCTTAAAGCTATGGCCTGACCCGAGCACTCTCTGCAGATGTGGCCATTAGGATGACAAGCCCCTAACCTGTGTGGGGAACATCTCATATTTGCTGTATGCCAGAACATGGCTCAAAGAAGACTAGAAAGCAAGGTTTCAAAATATCCCTGCTGGGAGATTCTCAGAAAGTGCTTGCTTCCAACTAAATCACAGAGGTGCTCAGGAGCAGGGTGAGAGGTCTCCACTCCCCAGTCTACCTTCAGAGCAGCACAATTGTGTATGTGTGTATGTTTGTTTGGTACGTGTGTTTTTGTATATGTGTGTGTATGCATGTATGTACTTTGGTATGTATGCATGCATTTGTGTGTTTGTGCATGGTGGTGGTAGGGCTAATGCATGTGTGGAAGCCAGAGGTTATTATGAACATCTTCCTCAAGCTCTGTCTTATTTTCTGAGAAAAGGAACTCACTGACATGGCTGGATTGGCTGTCCAGAAGCTCCAAGGATCCTCCAGTCTCCATTCCCTAGGGCTGGTACTGCCGCTTGTTGTCATGTCTTGTATGTGAGTGCTGGGGATCCAAACACAGGTCCTCATGCTCACATCACAAGCCCTTTATAAACTGACTTTAGAGCAGGAGCCTGGCTATATTGCCCAAGCAGGACTAAAACCCCTGAACTCAATCAATTCTCCTGCCTCAGCTTTCTAGAAGCTGGTACTGCAGGTACACACACCCCCATACTCAGTTGGGCCCATTTCATCTATCTTATAGACTATGGTTAGCTAGATTTCCAAAGAAAAGAAACTTTTACAAAGTTTGTAAGCTGCCATTCAGAAGTACAGACATTGAGTCCTGGGAGGTAGAAGGAGCTTGGAAAGGTAGGTGACTGAGGTTCTGACTGACAGACATGGAAGAGGAGGCAGGTCTCCAACCTCTGTGTGGAGTCCACAGAGCTGCACAGGAAGTGAGAGCTTCTGCCTCAGACTCTTGTAATGCTATTCTTGAGGAATACTTAACTACAGGCTAGAAAAGTCTGGAGACATCACATTCTCCCAAGGTCTCCATCTCTTTTCTCTCCCTTCATACTTCTTTGAGGCAGCTGCCATCTTGGGCTGTCTTGACACATGACAGAGGTTGCTCCAGGGGTTGGCTGTCAAAATTTGCGTGTGGACAGCAGCAGCTGGTGTAAATAAAACACAGGGGAAATTCTGATAATTGAATGACAAGGGACACGAACAATTTTCCTCACTAAGGAAAGAAAAAACAATTACTGGTAATATTGTCTACTCCAAAGTGAAATAAAATTATGTGTGGACAAAGCAGAATTATATAAATTTGAAAAGGCATAGTTTGGGGGAGAATGAACAAAGTCATGACATTATTGTAAATATTACAGTTACTAGAATCTCAGTATTATTCACTATTTTTCTCAGAATAATCATTCAACATTATATTCTGTTCACCCCTTCAAAGACAGAGGAAAAGTTTGGTATGAGCCTTAATTTGTGGGTGCATAAAAACCACTTTCCCCCATTAGAGTCTGTGTGGCGCTAAAATGGTGCATTAGTTGACTTGTGCGTAATCGACTCTCTGACGTGGACCTACACTTAGGAAAATGAAGGTATAAATGTGAAGGCACAGCAGTGGCTGGAGTAGATGCCTCAGGTTAGTGGGACCCGAGCAGTGCCTCAGACGGAGAGGGACACCTGTCACATTGGAGGTGAGAACGGGGTAGTTCTGGGGGGAGGGCTGAATGGGGACATGGAGTATTGACCTCTCACCCACCAACAGAAACCAAGTCAAATGGTCCACGGCCAGCCTCTGCGTCCAGTGACTGGTAAGGACCTGTAGGACTCTCTCTGAGTGCAGTGACCCCTTAGGAGAGACTCTGGAATGTGCTTTTGATGGCTGGTGTCCCGTAGGGACTGTGGTGAATGCCTGGCTCTTGAACACATGGAGACGTGACAGGCAGAAGTTTGCAGGTGTTGGTGAGGGGAGAGGGAGGTTTTGGGGGCTCCTTCCAGGATGTGGAGAGGGTTTCTGGGTTGAGATGAGAGCTGACTGAATTCTCCTGTTAATGACAGGACTCAGCCTTACATCCGAAAGCTGTCCAGTTGCCGTAGAGATCAATGTGGCTCATCGATCACTCAGAGCCGCCTCAGTATAATTGCCTGGAAATTGATAACATTTTTCTTTTTCCTTCAATTGCAACCATGCTCCTTGCTCTAATTTTCAGTCACAATTATTGGGTTTTGGAGGCCTCATGCCTGACCCCTGCTCCTTGCTTGAGTAGACCTGAAATACTTATTATATCATCATTAGTATTGTTTTCCATCATAAACTGCCTCAAATCCTTCTTTGGCATGCGCCTCCATTGAAAACTTAGATTGTGTGTGTGTGGGGGGGGTTGGAAGGAGTGAGGGTCCAGTGTTAGAGCTCTGTCTAGAATGTGCAAAGCCTGGATTCTGTCTCCGGCACCACAAAGAAATACTCAGCCTTGAATTCCCTTGCACTTTGTGTGATTTCAGTCAAATGGCTTCAGGATGGAGTATCTCAACGCTTTGCAGTTCTCTGTTGCAGAGAACATTTAGCGAAGGCAGAAGATTCTCTCGAGGTTTTTTTGCAGACCCTTGTTCCTGTGGACACTTGAGACCTGACCAATTATTTGCCACAGCTGTGTGTCTGTGGAATTCTTGTGGTGCTGTGGCAGGTGTCAATTGATGAGAATCGATGCCGCTTTCTCCTAACACCCAAGACCTCACCTACGTCCAGTCCCAGAATTAACCGTGCCCAAGATCTAGAATACCTCAAGTGTCACCAGAAGCAGCTAGGTTTGGTCCACTTTGTCACATGGGACATAGTTGACAGATACTTCACAGTTTCTGTTCCTTTTTTGTTGTTGTTTTGAAACTGGTTTGTTTTTTAAGACAGGGTTTCTCTGTGTAAACCTAGCTGTCCCGGAGCTCACTCTGCAGATCAGGCTGGCCCTGAACTCACAGAAATCGTCTGGCTTCTGCCTCCTGAGTGCTTTGGTTAAAGGCATGCACCACCACTGCCCAAATGATTCTTGTTGTTCTGGTCTTTGTCCGCTAGGTTGGGCAACCCCATGCAGTAGGTTTGCTTAGTTGGGCATGTTGTGGAATCTGGATCTATTTCTGGGGCAAAAGCATGTGCTGATATTCCTGCTTGACCAGGCTGTGCAGTGACCAGACCTTATTATGAATGATGGGGTGTTGCTGGACTTACAAGAATTATGCCCCCAAAGCCTGCCCCGTGAGGAGGTTACTTTCAGCTTCTTGCACCACTGGGTGTGCAGAGGGAGGTGCCAATGAAGCAAGTGTTTTAGTTTGTTCCTCTATGAACTTCTGGGAGGCCCCATGACAAGGAGCAAAAGCTTTCCTTTTTCCTTTTTGTTTTCTTTCAGAACCCTTTCCCACATGCAGGTGACAAATCCCAAGGCCTCATGAATAGGGAGAACTGTGAATAGGGTATTGTATCTGAGAAATTGCCTCCTGAGCAGGAGGAAGTCTGCTGGCCTGGGAAGTGAGGACCTATTCTGAAGCACCTGGAGCTATTGTGATGGAGGATCATGTGAACAATCTCTTCCTCCTCCTTGGGCTCTGGTGTTGGCTATGACATGAGTGCCTGCTCTCAAGTGGATGTGAGGAAAACAGGCAGGACAGGCCATGGGAGGGAGGTGGGGTCAGTGGGGTATTGGTGGAGGCTGGGAGCTCCTTTTGAACTCTAGGAGCAGGGCAGGATGGGAGGAAGGGGAGAGTTTAGTTCAAGAGTAGGGCCTGGACTTCATGTCAGAGGATTTCTGGTCAGGCTACATACACAAAGAAACCATGTCTCAAAAACCAAACAAGGAGGGGGGGAGGGAGGGAGGGAGGGAGGGAGAGAGAGACAGAGAGAGAGAGAGAGAGAGAGAGAGAGAGAGAGAGAGAGAGAGAGAGAGAGAGAGAGACTGACTGACTGACTAGGGGTCTGGAGATCAGATATGAAGAAAGTGAAAAGCCAGTGTGTGGGGAGAGGCAGGAAATGCAGTGGTTTGTAGTCCAGGGACCCTTCTTATGTCCAGAGTTTCCTGTTTGGAAAGTTCCACTTCTGGAGAGGCCCAGGCTAGCTGGAAAAGGAATGCCCTGATGTGATACATGAGGAAACAGGGAGTGTAGATGCTTGGCCCGAGAAACAAGGTCTAAGTCGTATGAAAATGTACCTGAGAGGGCTGGTGTGGGGTGAGGGGCTTGGAGCCACAGTGAACAGTTCCCACGGATGCTTTCTGGGACCCAAGGCACCCCTGACCAGGAAAGGCCAGGATCTGCAGAAGGGGCTTGTTGTTTTAAAGGAGAGGCGAGCCTATACAAGCATGGTGGACTGGGTTAGTGCTAGCCCTGCCTGTAGAAATCAGCCCTCAGTGGAACATGGGAGACGGGCATCATGGGAATGGAGAGATGCTGCCTTTCAGGGACCAGTCAAATCCTCCAGAGCAGACACTCTGTTGCGAAGATCCAGCGCTTCGCTGATCAGCGGCTCCATACTTAGGCAGGCCAGCGCTGACAGGTACATCCTTTTGAGCAAAGGCAGCTCTTCCCCTAATTACAGAGCATGGTGTTAACGGGGCACCAATTAAGGGTAATTATGAGGTCTGTGAAAAGATTCAGCACATGCACACTTGGTGCTCCCCTTTTCTCTTTCAGAGATCTGTGTGATGTAACAATTCTGCCAGATGCAGTGGCACATGTCTGCAATTCCAGCTCTCAGGTAGCCAAGGCGGGAGGATTATGAGTTAGAAGTCAGCCTGAGCTACACAGTCTACATTAATAGACACTTCCTCATACCCTATCTCCAAAATAGAAGCTTCTGGAACAAGAAGTTTCTATCTTTGCTCCAACTCCGCACAAAATGGAGCAGCACAAACCTATCCTCTGAATAAAATAGGTGTTAGGTGACCACAGCAAGAATTTCTAGAGAGTTTCTTTCCACCTGATCTGATACTTATGGTTATTACCTTCATTTTGTGTCTGGAGAAACTGAGGCTTAGATAGGTTAAGTCACTTGTAATGGGGGGCTTAGGGCAGAACCAGGATTTGAGGTCAGATTTATCTGAGAGCATGGCACCCTTTGTCCCCTGCTGTTAGTCAACCAAAGAAGGGTGTTCTCTTCTTCCGTGTCCCTTCTGAGTATGTGTGTGTGTGTGTGTGTGTGTGTGTGTGTGTGTGTGTGTGTGTGTGTGTGTGTGGTGTTCCCCTCATGCTTTCCAGGAGAGGCAGTTTCATTATGTTAATTGACTTTCTGCTCAATCAAATGAGATGGCCGGTGTGGCTTCATCTCAGGTGGGAAAGAGAGAGCTGGAAAGTGACAATACTGAACTTGAATCCAGGTATACCTGACTTCAGAAGGGCCACATCCAAAGGATGAGGACCCAGGGGACACTGTGGCTATGTCTGATTGTTCCCTCCTGATTTTTTCTTCAGGTCCTACCCAGGGGTGAAGGATGCCACTCTGGGTATTTTTTGTGATCCTCACCCTCACATGTGGCTCCCACAGTTCACTGCCTCCCTCACTGCCCTTCAGGTAAGCAAGCAGCCAGGATTCCTGAGCTTCTGCAACCTCCCTATAATAGAAGATGCTAACTGAAACAACCAGCTTTGTCTTAACAGTGCCCATCACTCATCTCAACCAGGCACCAGGCATGGAGCCCCAGAGGTCATGCATCCAGGCTCTGAGTCTCTCTGGGACTGAAGGGAACAGAGGGAGGCCTGTACCTGGACCAAGATGTAGTGTAGCTCGCACTGTGTCTTAGCTGGCCCCATCCTGACCTCTGACCCTTTTGCCCAGGATGCAGCGATATGCAGATGCTATCTTCACCAACAGCTACAGGAAAGTTCTGGGCCAATTGTCTGCCCGCAAACTGCTCCAGGACATCATGAGCAGGCAGCAGGGGTAAGCAGATCTTCTAGGAGCTCCTTCCAAGTCACTGCAGCTGGGAAGGCCTAATGCAGGGGATGGGGGCCAAGCTTTGTTTCTCCGACATAGATAGTGTACGTATTGGTGGTTCTCAATCTTCCTAAGGCTGGGACCCTTTGATAAGGTTCTGGACTTTCTCTATACAAGTCAAACCCCTACACTTTCTGTATGCCTCTCCCTGTCCTTGGCTTCAGCAGTGACAATACTTGTGGTCATTGTTCCTATTTAATCAGGACTCAGCCCAGAAACAAGGACTAGGCATGGAGACGTGTGTACATGAGGACTCCGTTGTGCACACAAGAGGTCTGTGCCAGGGCAGCCCCTATAAGTCTCTTCTCACATCTTGAGTCTGTAGGCAGAGTTTTACTTACAAGGCACCAGTCCAAGATTAATATTTATTAAAATATAAATCAACACTCACGATACAGGTAACAGCTTATAGTGGCACCTGAACAGGGACTGGAGTATCCAAGCGATGGACGATGGATTCCAAACCGGTCTCTCCAACAGCCAGGAACCAGGAACAACAGCCCTCCCAGGGGCCCAGCAGCCCCTTATCAATGGGGTTGGCCACATCCCCTCCAGGAGCCCGGGACCCTGGATAAGCGTCTTCAGACCTTATCAGCTGACACCTGAATCCCACCACATGAGTCCACCTGGACAGATCCATCTGTCATCTCTAAAGGATGACCTAAGAGTGGCCAAGCAAAGATCCAAACAGCCTGACTTTGTAGCTTTTGTTTTGAAAAACTTTCAGATGTACAAAAATATCATGGGGATGAAGTTAGCGTGTACTGCTTTTGCAAAGGACCTGGGTTCAATTCCCAGCAGCCATAGGAAGTCTTCAACTCCAGCCAGGGGATCCGATGTTCTCTGCTGGCCTCCACAGGCACCAGGTGCACATATAGGCCAAACAAACAAAAACAAACAAAACACCAAAAGAAGCAAAGGAAAACCCATAAAAATATATGCAAAATTTAAAGCCTCAGTAGTACTCTGAGAGTCAACAGCTCCTAACATTTTATCATTTTCTGCCTAGATGAGCAGCACACGTATACACACCTAGACACATGTCCATTTACTACGATGACGGTCTCATTTTGCTGAGCTATTTTTTTTAATTTCTTATTTCTTTTGACACAGGGTCACATATAGCTTAGGCTGGCCTTGAACTCAATGCGCATCTAGGATGACTTGCTTCTGAGCATCCTGAATGCTGGGATCGCAGGCCTTTGCATTACAATCAGTGACACTTTGTCTCCTAACACCTAACAAAGAGCACCCCCCCTCAGTGTTATCATCACTAATAACATAAATTCAAATGTCACCAGCTGTCCCGACAGTCTTTATGTCTTCTCTGACCCTGGACTCAGTATAGGCTCCATTTAGTCGTCGTTAGGTCCCTTGTCCATTGGTAAATTTGTTTTATGTGTGTGATGGTTTTACTCTCATGCACTTCTGTGTACCACGTGCTTGCCATGTGCCTTCTGAGTGCACCGGTCCCTGAATCTGGAGTTTTAGATGGCTGTGAGGCATCGTGAGGAAGCTGGGAATCAAACCTGAGTCCTCTATGAGGAACACTCACTCTTAACTGCTGAGCCATCTCTCTAGCCCTTGACCACTTGTTTAATGTGCTAGCTACAAGATTAACAGTCTGTGGGGAGGGGTTTGCAGTGGTAAAAATATGCATGCTGTATTTTTCACTATCATGCCTACTGCTCTCCAGATGTTACTGAAGGGAAGTGAATTTCCTAAGAATCCACATCGGATACTAGAACTGCAAAGGGCTATGACATCCTATCCAATGGCAAACTCACTGTTTCTCCTTTCTGAACCCACAGGGAGAGGAACCAGGAACAAGGTACCAGAGTACGGCTTAGCCGTCAGGTGGACAGCATGTGGACAGACCACAGGCAGATGGCGCTGGAGAGCCTCTTGGTAGCCCTGCTGCAAAAACACAGGTGTTGGGGTAGGGGGGCTGTCGCCACATGTAAGAGGGATGGGGGGGGGAAACAGAGGGAGATTTCTCTAGGACTTTAGAGGCTTTCTTCCCCCTGGGTTTCCAAGAAAAGCAGACTCATCCTTTCTTCACAACTGTGGAACCAGCACCCCCCACCCCACCCCACTCCCACCCCCGCTCAGGAACAGGGAGGGCTATATGTGAGGAAGACTGCACAATGGCCACCGCAGTGTGCCCAGTGTCCAGTGCAAAACAAGAGGTTAGGCTCAGTGCTTCTGGTATGGGGCTCAGACCTGAGTTTTAATAGGTATTGCATTGTGGGTGATCTGAAGGGTGCACCTTGGATCCCCTGAGAAGTCCATGAACCTATAATGCCTAAGACAGGCCAGTTTTCCCATTCTCAGTGGCTGACCAGAGCAGGCAGAGCACTGTCATGAGAGGCACAGCTGGTCATAATAGTCACCCCATCTCACTGACCCTCACATTTTCACTGGGAGCCAGGAAGATGGAAAGAAAGTTTCTCCTTTTACAGAAGAGGAAATGTGAAGCTAAAAAGAGGCAGGGTCGAAGAAGCTAGGCAGTCCAGGCTTGCTTTGTATGCCCTGGTGGCATGATGGTTCAGAAAGAAATGCTGTATTCCACAGCCTGTAAACTGAGCACATATGCTTCTGGGTACAATCAGCCTATCAAACACTCATTTCCATTAGAGCTGTTCACGCATTCTCTCTTTCCTCCTAACCTAATTAGACAGTCAGAGCCAAGAGCTCACCAGTTTTACCATCAGGCAGAT
The DNA here is from genome assembly GCA_033318265.1 of Phyllotis vaccarum. Lineage (NCBI taxonomy): Eukaryota > Metazoa > Chordata > Mammalia > Rodentia > Cricetidae > Phyllotis > Phyllotis vaccarum. The sequence goes on along the minus strand of JARWLC010000001.1, from coordinate 184,228,073 downwards.
AGATGATCAGGGTTTGGGAGGGTGGGGAACCAGACTGGAGGCAGGATGCAGGTCTGGACCCCAGGCCTGGTTCCGATCTATCTACAATTGCCTCCTCTACAAAAGGAACAGATGAATTCTGATGCCTTCTGAAGGCTCAAAGGCTAGAACTGTGGGAATATTGCCTCTAAGAATTCCAGTCAGTGCCTCTCACTAGGTAGTCTCCCTCTGGAGCCCAAAGAAATAAATCTACAGGCCATTACTCCCTCCAAATATTACAGGGGACAGAAGAGAAGTGGAGCTTGGTGGTTCGTGCCTGTTACCCCAGTATTTGGGAGGTTAAGATGGGAAGGTTAGCAGTTCAAGGCCAGGACTGGAGAGATGGCTCAGTGGTTAAGAGTTCTGCCTTCACTTCCCAGCACCCACAGGGCAGCTCAGAACCATCTGTAGCTGGGATCCTATGGGATCTGATGCTTTCTTCCCATTTGTAGACATACATTCAGATGAAACATCTAGATACATAAATGTATAATATATACCTAAGCAAATAAATCTTTAAAACAAAAAGTTCAAGACCAGCCTTGGCTACTTAGTAAGTACTAGGCTAGCCTAAGTTAGCTGCTGTTGTTCCTGACAGAAAGCTGCCCTTCTGAGTTAGGCATTTTTTCACTCTTGTGGCAGTCATCCAGCAGATACTGTGTGTGAAGGCCGGGGCTGGGGATCAGCTTTGTTCAGAGCAGGGGCAGACTCTTCTCATGGTTTGTAGGGTGTGGCATATGTTGGTCTGGGAAGAAGCTGGTCCTTTCAAGGGTCAGAAGTGGTCTCATCAGAAGGGAAGTGACCAGCCCAGGGTCTCAGTGGCAGCTGGTTATCAGAGTAGGGGCTAAGAGTAGTATTTATATTTCTCAGGCCATGAGCATCTTCCCTGCCCTCCTCACTAGAGTCTAGATTGAGTGTCTCTTTCTTCCTACAGCAGGGATTCTCAAGGATGAAGCCTTCAGCGGAGGCTTGAGCCACCTGTTCCCCAAACACAACTGGATCCAGTTACTTCTTCAGTTCAGACCTTTCCTTTCTCTGTAAATACAATAAACACCCCCATCCTGATCTGCATTTCAATTTCCTTTATTATCGATCTGATTTTTTTTCTCTAATGTGGTTTATATGGCTACCTTTCCCGGGTAGCATCACAAAGTATAAGGGTACAAAACAGCTAGAGCTATAGAGCTAGCTCAGTTGGTAAAGTCATTGCTGCTCAAGCAAGGGTGAGGACTTCCTAGCACCCACATAAAAGCCAGGCACAGGAGTACATGCCTGTAGTCTTGGGGGTGGGGGGGAAGGGGTATAAAGAAAGACTGCTCTCTGAGGCTCACTGACCAATCAGTTTAGTCTAGTCCGTGAGTCTCAAGACCCTGTAAGTCACCCCAGAAAACAGGTAACTGTCCTTGGCTATACAATAAATTCCAGGTCAGTCTGGGATACATACAACACTGTCTCAAAAAAAAAAAAAAAAAAAAAAAAAAAAAGGTAAGCCTTAAAAATTGACAACTGTAGCCAGGTGGTGGTGTTGAATGCCTTTAATCATATACTTTAATCAATACTAAGGAGGCAGAGGCAGGAGGATCTCTGTGAGTTCATTCTCTCGTCTACACAGTGAGTTCCAGGACAGCCAGGGTTACACAGAGAGACCCTGTCTTGAAAAACAAAAACAGAAACAAACAGACAAATAGAACAGTTGTGAAGCCTGGATGATGGGATGTCTGGATGATTGATTACAAGTGTAGAAATAACCACAGCATTTAAAGTTGGATGGGATCCTACCTCGTGGTTTTCCCAGCCAGCCTAGTTCACTGGCAGCAGGAAAGGGAAGCACTTGACCTCAGTCTGGGACGCCTGCAGCCAGGCCTCCCATCTCTGGCTACGAAGGGCCACCTGCTCTACCCCCCACCCCCATCCCAAGCCTGGGCAAGCAATACAAAGCGTGGGAAATGCACTGTAGGAGGCCATTCGGTGGCTGCTGGTAGAGACAAAGAGAACAATGGGTAACAAAAGCTTCTCCAGAGGAGAAGGCTAGCCCAGAAGGGCAGGCAGAGAGGTAGAAGGAGGGGAGCCTGCCAAGGTCTGGGACAAAGGAGGAGCTGAGCTGAATGGGAGACCCACACCCCTCCTTCCGCCCTCCGGGCCCACCTGCTCATCTCTTTCCTTTCTCTGTCCCAACAAACGCAAAAACTGGGGGCTCCCTCAACTTTCAATTAGTTTTTCAAATGAAATAATGACCATTGAGAACGGAGGCTATTTGTGGGTTTTGAGGTGAATGCAATTACAGAGGGCAAAACCATTGGAGCAATCTTGGGCATTATTTCCATTAATAGAGACACTAATGACTGCTTAAAAGACATTCGCTTCTCCCCACAGGGAACTGAGGGCTATTTCCATTGTACCAAAGATGTTTTCTAATCAATGGAGAACTTGCCCCTTTCGTGTATTAACTGGGAGTTCACAGGGAGGACCCCCCCTCCTCTGCTCTCTACAACAGCCCTTTGGAGGGGGCAGAGCCCACTTACTGGCAGGTTGCCCACTAACTGGTACTAGCTCACACCCAGGAGGCAGCAAAGCTAGGGACTGATGGCTGTGGGAAGGGGAATGCTCTTCGTGGCTCTAAGACTTCAGGCCCCTCAGAACTGTGAGGGGGGACATCAAGTGACTTAAAACTATCAGGCACACGTAGACTTTGAGCAAACTACTCACTGGGCTTCTGTTAACAGGTCCAGGATGACATGATCATGACACAAGTGCTTTTGATTTATGATGGGGACACACCTGATTGAAGCCTGGGAAACTACCAGTAAGTAAAAAATACAGTCAAGGGCTGTGCCTAGTGGTTCGTTTTACAATCCAATAATAGGGAGACTGAGGCAGGAGGGTCTTTTGCTCCAGGTCAGCTTGGGCTACAAAGTGGGACTCTGTGTGTGTTTTGAGGCAGGGTTTCTGTGTTGCCCTGACTGTCCTGGAACTCATTCTGTAGACCAGAGTACCCTCAAACTCAGAGGTTCACCTGCTTCTACTTCCTGAGTACTGGGTCTAAAGGTGTGTACCAAAAAACCAAGCAAACAAACAAAAAATAAAACAAAGCCAGAGGCAGCATATCTCTTGTGAGTTCAAGGCCAGCCTAATCAACAGTGAGTTCCAGGCCAGGGCCTACAGAGAAACCCTGTCTCAAGTAACCAAAAATAAATATGTGTACTATCAACACTGTGCTCAGACCTTGTCTCAACAAACATTTCATAATCCTAATTTAACTAGGGAGATGATTCAGTTGTAAAGTGCTGGCTGTGAAAACAGGAGACTTCAGTTAGATCCCCAGTACCTTGGTACTGAGTCTCTTAAAATCCCACTGCTGGGGAGGAAGAGCTAGGCAGATCTCTGAGGCTCAGTGGCCAGCCAAGATAACTGGGCCAACAAGCTTAAGAGTTAAAGTGATTGTGAGCTGCCCCTGTGTGGATTCTGGAAACAGATTTGGAAGTCCTCTGCAAGAGCAGTATGTGCTCTTAATCACAGAGCCATCTCTCTGGTCCATCAAAATCCAGGTTTTTAAAATATAAAATCTCTCAGAAAATAATTTGTGTGTCTGACTTCAGGTGTGTCTGTGAATGTGTGTGTGTGCATGGGGGTCAGGGGTCAATTTCAGGCATCATTTACCTTGTTTTGAGACCGCCTCTTGCTTGTTTGGAGCTCAGACTATGATAGCTCTGGGGATTTGCCTGTCTCTGCTTCTCCAGAGTTGAGATTAAAAGCATATTCATCGTTTAGCCATGGATACTGGGGTCAAACTCAGGTCCTCATGCTTCAACTACAGACACTTCATGCACTGAGCCACTGAACCATCTTCCTAGCCCAAATGTCTCAATTTTCAAATGTTGGCATCTAGTTCAACTATGAACTAGCATGGATAAAACAAAACCTGTATAGGTCTCTGGTTTGCAGCCTTTGGGAAAGGTGAGGCCTACAACTTCAGAATTCCAGATATAATTATCCTAGAGTTCAAGGTTCTCCTTCCCCTTTCCTGACCAAACTCTAATTTCCTTATCATAGCAAAATCCAGGAAGCCTAAAAAGCAACCTCCATACTCTAAATTTAATAAAGATTCTAAGATATAACTGTTTTGTCTGGATCTCATATTCAGCCTGAGTGAATTACAAATAGGTGCCATCATGCAACATGTTCATTTCAGCAGCATTACAGACAATGGGCTAAATTTTAGTCATACATTTGTTTTAAAATATTATATTTGTGTGTGTGTGTGTGAGAGAGAGAGATCAGTCCTCTTCTGCCTGTTGAGGCAGGTCTTTGGTCTGTCTCCTACCTCCCTGCAGAGTACTGGGATATTTACCCAGTGGTCAGTGCTACAGTTTGAATAGAGTCCCTCCCAAATCACACTGAAAGAAATCCCCATGGTACTGCATTAACATGTGGGACAATTCACACAAGTGTATGGATTATTACCTTTATCCTAAGGCTGGGGGACCAGCTAGCTGCTTCTGTCACTGGGAACACCGAGGCATCATCTAGAGTGAAGTTTCCCTCACTGCTTACCAAATACTCTAGTGCCCTTGAGTTGGAGTTCCCAGGACTACATGTAAGATCTATTGATAAACTTATAAAATTATTTTAATTATTTATAAGTTTTTTTTAATCTATCTACCTATTTTACTGTTTCTAAACTCCCTACTCACTACATGGTACTTTATCAAAGAAGGAATGAACCGAGGCTCCCAGCTTTCCTTTTGGAGACAATTCCCACCTGTCTCTACCCACCAAGCCCAAACATTCAAGGCAAAGGCCTAGAGTAGGCTCTTGGGGCTGAACACAAGGATCTGCAAATATAAGTGTGGCTCCAAGATGTGCTCATGCTGGAGACAAAGAACACAGGCTTTCCTAGGCCACTCTTAGGGGTGACAAGGGCCAAAGACCAGCGGAGGAACTAATGACCCAGCCCCCATTCTGCCCTCACTGATACACCTGGGAAGAGACGCTCAGTCAGACCTTTGTTTCTATGTCATTTTCTTTATTCCAAAGTAGATGGATTACAGATTCCAACCTTTCAAATGCAACATCTGGGTAGACTGGGTATTCCCAGCATCCTGCTGGGCATCATGACAAAGGGACAGAAATCTGAGGCCAAACACAGCTGCTCTGTAAACAGGTCAAAGTGCAGCCAGGGCTCAACTTTTTCTTCTTAAATAACACATTTTTCCCCCCATTTTCTGTTGTTTTCCCTTCTTTCCAAACTATACACCGTCTTCACTCCTTATTTAACAACCATCTCAGCTCTCACGGTCTTCAGCCTTCTCCTGGAACTAATGTGCAGTTCTGGAAGAAAATGCAGACAGACACTGACTGAGGGTTCCTAAGTGAGACTGCAGGGAGATCAAGTTATTCTTCCCCTGGAAGATGTTACTGACAAGGGGACAGCCCTGTATCTACATCCCCATCTCACTTCAAAAAGTAACTGAAGCCCATGACGGCTTGAAAGGAAGGAACGTGTCAAGGTCTAGATGAGCTAATTCCAGGCACACCCCTCACAGTCCAGGCCAAAGGGCGGGAGACAGTTTAATCCTGCCCACTGCCCACAGACTCAGCACCTGACCTAACATGGAGTGAGTGTGGAAAACGGAACTTGGCTCACAGAACCATTGCTTTTGCTTCCTTTACACGCCATTCATTTCTGTTTTTCATTTCTGTTCTTTTTGGTGTGTAGGCTGGCTGGTTGCTTGGTTGGTTTTCGTTTGTTTGTTTTTTGGGGGTAAGGCCTTATTATGTAGCTCAGGCTGGTCCCAAACTTGTGATCTCCTGCCTCAGTCTCCTGAGTGCTGGGACGGGCATGTCTCAGAGGAGATGAGAATCTCTCTGCCACTTTCTTCCCACCTTTCTGACTCTAAGAGCTGTGGAAGCATGAGAAAAGAATGCAACCAGGAGGTGACAGCAGCAAGCAGAAGCAGAACACTATGTCCTTGGTGGGCAGTGAGGTCATGGTGTGGGCTAGAGATTCTGTCAGTCTCACAGAACGGCAGGCTGCAAACCAACTGCTAAAGTAGTTCCCAAGAGGGCACACAGGTAGTGTTTGGTCCTAAGGACCAGAGTGTGTGCCTCTAATTCTTTATTCCTCAGAATCTCCTAACATTCGGTGTGTGTGGTTGGCACTGTCCATGCTGGAAGGACAGCAAAGGTATGAAGGGAGGTAGCAGAATTAGCAACACTAGACCTTGGCCAAAAACTGAGAGCATCCATTATACCCACGGTGGCCTCAGCTGGCAGCACTGAGCCACAGGGGCTAAGCCTGTACACACTTGGTCCCAGCTCCCAACATGTCCCCGAGGCTCCAACAGTCAGACCTGGGCAGCAGGAGGGTCAGAGTAAAGAAATGGAAGAACTCAAGTGACAAAGGACTAGCTCCAAAGGCAGACATCTCAGAGAGAGCAACTAAAATTGAGGGCAAAGCTGAATGAGCCAGGCCACATGCCTATGTTTGTTTATCCACTATTTATTTAGACACAGGGTCTACTATAGCCCAGGAGATATTAAACTCCTGATCCTCCCGCCCTTGCCTTCCAAACATTGGGATTACAATGTCCAGCATGACACCATGCTTAAAACTGGGAAAACAACAAAACAAAACAAAACAAAAAACAACATCACCTAAAAAATGCTATTTTCTCTGTGTTATGGACAAGGTCAAGTCACCCAGCTTATACTCACATTGCACTGAGAAAGCTCTAAACAGACTGTTTTTGTTGGGTTTTTCCCTGTTTTCAGAGGACTGAAACTTAAAGCGTACTGGGATTTGCTTTAACAAGGCAAGGGATAAAAGGAGACACAATGCAAAAATTAAAATACCCCCATCCTACTTGTGGTTTAAGGCAGAGGTCAGCCAGCTACATCACATAGGCCCGATCCAGCCCATCTCCAGGTTAGGGAGATGGTACTACTAGGTGGTAGCCACACTTTCTTGTCTGCATGATCCATGGGTTACCGTGCTGGATTGAGGAAGGCGAGCAGTTGTGACATACTGGACAAAAGTCTAAACAGCACGGCCTCCTTCATGGAAAACTCTCATGGCCTCATCTACCGGAGCAAACCCATCAAGTGTCACCCCATCCTTGCTCCAGTCCTCACTGACTTTGCCTCCCCAACCAGAACCTTCAGGAGGATAGCTGTGTGCCACACCCTGAGCTTCAGACATGATGTTGGCTTTGATTCATGGTCATCGGTCATTTACAACTGAATCTCACCAAATCACATCTCTGGCCAAGTAGAGATCAGTGTTTATGGAAAGGCCTAGAAGTAGTGACAAGGTGTGCCAGGAGTTGCCATGGGACCGTTTACTGAGTCCATGTAATCTGGGTGGATGAGGCCCCAGTCAAGAAGCACAGGTTAGACATGTCTTATCTTCAGCTCTTGATCTCACACAGGGTTACTGCATATCTGCCAGTATCCCATGAGGAGTAGCCTTGGTCCAGTCACAGCCTCATCCAGCAAGTTGTAAAAGGGCCTCAGAATTCACTTTGATATAGGGAATGCTGGGGAGGAATGAGCGGGCTCCACAGGGACAGTAACTAGCATGCATCAAGTGGGCAGACAGGACAGGGACCTGCTTCTGGGGGAGTCGCCCTTCATCTTTACCGTAGTGTCCTATATTTTGCCAATCTACTGCTCTGCTCTGCAGCGATCCTGCCAAAGGAAAGAGGGTTTGAGAATCAAGAAAGGACAGTCAGAGAGAGACAAGGTGAGGACATACATGGTAAACCTGACCAGAACTCCCGTCAAGGCCGGTCCTCTTCCCAGGCAGCACAGGCTGTTGGACTTGGGAAGAGGGCTGAGGGGTGTGGGAGCCACTGGGTCTCTAATGAAAGTGGTGGCTCCTTCTAGCAAGTGCATACAAGTCAGGTTAAGAACTCTTGCTGCAATGAACTCTATGGGGGATGGTTTCCAGAGACGAAAGAGTTAGCAGAGCCCAGCTTTCTGCTCCTTGGGAGCCCAGACTGGTTGCTGCAAGGGAACAGTATTCTGCTTGGGAAAAAAAAAAAAACAACCAAGCCCTGGCCTTTTCCAGATGCAATGCACAGTGGGAGGAGAGTGAAGCAGCTACTGGGGGCAGCTCTGACGAGATACCCAGACTGGCATAGGAAGTCGGGAATGTTTGCACAGGGGCTCATGGTGAGGACTCAAATGCTCACAATGAGACCCCCACTCTGCTCAGCCATCAGTGGTCTCCTTGATAACTCCCCTCTTGGATCAAACAGATCTAACTAGCAGTGTGTTAAAGGGCATGCTACTGAGTTCCATTCTGCCAGCATTAAGTTCCAGAGAGGAAAAAGCAGGGTGCATCTGAAAATGGTTTCTTTCAAAGGTGAAAGCAATTCTGACCTTTTCTTATTGGCCTTTGCGTGGCTGAAATGAGTCAGGTTCTAATAAAGTCAAATCAATGAGAAACACCTATGTGACATTTAAATTTGCCTCCAATCTTGTTCTGAAAGTCAAGCTGCCACCACGTCAAAGTCTGAGCATTTGTCTGCCTTTCAGGCTGTTTGATTCCTGGGCAGCAGTGTGGGCTTCTCAGCAGATGCTTCTGCAGGGAGCTGCTGCAAGCCTATACAACTGCCTATGGGTGGGGGGAGGGGCTCTGGCACCACCAGAGCCGCAAAGGTGCCAGCTGGGGCACAGTAGGAGGGCAGCACAAGGACTTTCACATACCCGGTAAACTCACAACGCATCGAACACACTTTTGTCGACATAATGCAGTTATTCACCCTTTTCTAATGTATAGGATACTGTGATTTGAACACCTACCACTGATCACTAAAGTTACTTTCCTCTTTAAAAAACTTGCTTATGGCTTTTCTAACAGGCTGGATGAAGGTGTCATACTTGCCCCTAAGGATGTCAATCATTCTGCCACATAGCTTTGTGGTCTCAGAGCTAGGCTGGCAGTGCCCACACAAACATCTCTTATCCCACTCTGGAGCTTGGTCCATTCCCAGCCTCACCTCTTGACTGCCTGCTGGGCAAGCATTCGATTGCCAGCCAGAAATGTCACAGTGCCCAGAACAGCCAGGTACTTCAGGGTCTGGAACATGTTGAGCTGGGTCCAGTATACATACATGAGCCCCAGCATTGCTACAAGAAAGTGTTATGACATCCAATTAAAATGAAGCAGTGACAATGGGCAAGGAAGAAAGGACCAGGGTCTGTTGTGTCATAAGGGTTAGCATTTCTAGACAGTTTTTATGTTTAACCCTTTCTTCTCAACAGCAGAAAGCACAGGACTCAATATACTTGCTTTTCAGCCTTGTTTCCAAGAAATCTAGAGATCAAAATCTGATTCTGGTTACTTTACCTCTCTGTAATGTACAGGCCTATTCCCATCTACTCTCTGTTTTCTTATGTAGGGCTATGTCTTTATAATATTTGAGATCATTTAATGTTTCAGTTTTTAATAAAAATGTTCAGGACAGAAACCAATGAGTCATTTCCTTTTCATTGGAACCATACCAAGAATGATTTACCAATATGGCTAGGATGTGAGCAAAGAGACCGGGAAGGCTCAGTGAAAAGGGCTCAGTAAGACCTAGACACCAAGAGTCCTGAGTTTTGTACAGGCTTCTCCCTTACCAGCCTGGAGTTTCTCCAAGACCAAATTCTCTTAGCATCATATGGGTCACAGTTCCTGCCTCAGTCACCTCCATCAGGGTTGAATAATGAGACTCAAACGAGGAAATGCATACAAAAGCACACTGGCACAAAAAGTCACGGCTCTAAGTATGTCTCTATTCAGGCCCTGCTCCTAGCCTGACCCAGGAGAGCTGTCATTCAAGTCCAGTAAGTGGGGGAGAAAGGTCAGCCTGCCAGTTCTGCCCAGGATGACAGATGAACTACCACAGTAGTGTTTAGGAATTTTTGAGGTCACGGACCACTGTAAGAATCTGATCAAAGTTACAGACACCCTTTCCTCAGAATAATACAGATGTACATTTGGCTGGAATGTCAAGGGATCCTATGGACCCCTGGAGTAGCCATTATGGACGGTGACTCCTTGGAGAGGCAAAGGAATTAAAATATTGAACTTTCCAGAGAGATGTAAAGGCTTGGAAATGCTTAAAGATCTGAGAATTGACTGCCCTGTTTTGTTTAGGACCTACAGCCTCCAAAGAACAAGGGAGGACAGTGAGGCTGACAGAAGAAGGGACTGTTATGTATTACTGTCCAGAGAGAGCCGCCAGCAAACGTGAACATCACTGTGGTAGAAAGGTAACATTTGGAAACTGTATTAAGTGTTCTTCATCCAGGAAGACAGCAAGTGAGTAATCTCTGGAAGTGAACAGGGCTATTAAATGAGGGTAAGTGGTTTGCCACAGACACCCCCCCCCCCCCCCCCGCCAGTACAATGGGGCCCAACAGAGGGACAGCTGTTTGTTCTAAGCTAATGGGCTAAACAGGTTTATCATCGTATTGACTGTTCTAAAAGGCCAGGAGGAAGAGGAAAATGTTATACTATTAAGCCATTATAGTTAATAGGTTGTGGACCTACTTAATAGGGCAGGCAAAATGTCAGAGGAGGTTAAATAGAATTAGCAGCTGGGGCACTTACCAGCGTGTCCCAGGTGAAAGATAATCGTGCTAGGAGCAAAAGTGAAGTTGGAGATGTTGGCACCAATCCGGATCCACTGAATGATAGAGAAATAAACAAAGATTAGAACGCGACATAGTTCTATACTGTGCCAGCACTGATTCACTGGCAAACACCACACACTAGGAAAGAAAGGGGTTTCCCTGGCTGACAAGCACCCTATTCTGAGTCCTCGGGAAGAATTATCCCTTCTTCCTCCAGAAAGGCAGCAGAATAGCTGCTCTCAACTGTGCTTGGGCAATTCAAACCCGAATATCATTTTCAACAAAGGCAAACATTTCTGTTTTTAAAAAGGCAAGACCATGGAGTCAAAGGTCAGAAGTCACACACTGATGAGGATCGACACTTCTGAGCTCTCTAAGGGCTGGTACTGTAAACCACAGGCAGAGCAACGTGCTCTCAAAATGGACTCTGTGACTTCTGAAACTCTATCACCCCAACACAAGACAACCACACCCCAGGTCTGTGGCACACTCTCTAGATTTAATCACTCCTCTTTGCTCAAAAACCTACCAGTTAATTTAAACATAGGCACCTGTCAAAAACAATACCTAAAATTTTGTTTTTTGTTTGGCCAAATTCTCTGAACTGTGAGATCATGTGCCTATGCTTATGATTTTCAGAGGAAGAAAGGAAAAAATTTAATTGATTAAAATATATAAATTGAATCTGGCTTGGTGGTACATGTATTTAATCCTAATGGTCTGGAGGCAGAGGCAGGTAGGCTCTGTGAATTCAAGGCCAGCCTGGTCTCCCTAGTTTCTATAGCCAGGTCAAGGCAATCTTTATATATATGTATATATGTATGTATGTATGCAGGTAGGTATAAGTATAGGTATAGTGACATGAGCCTTTAATCCCAGTCGGGATTCAGAGGCAGGGGGAATCTTTGAGTTCCAGATCAGCCTGGTTACAGAGTAAGTTCTAGGACAGCCAGCGCTACACAGAGAAACCCTGTCTCAAAAAAAAAAAAAAAAAAAAAAAAAAAAAAAAAAAAAAACCCAAACCAAACCAAACATACATGTATACATATACACAACACACACACATACACACACAAATAAACATACTATTAAAATTAGGGATCTCCTACTTTTACAATCTCTAAGTCTCTTCCTCAGAGGTGACTAACATTAACAGTTTTAAAAGCTTCTCAACAAAGAGGATTACACTAAACTCACCTACCTCCTTGCCCGCCTCTTTCCATAACACCTGTTGGCATCCGTGTACAGATCTATCACTCTAACAGTTACACTGCTTCTAAGTGGGTTCTCAGTTCATTCTGGTTCATGCTCCTAGGAGATCTGGAATGCATAACTTGCTCTCCATTCTTAAAGCTATCGACACTGACCTCCCTCGATGTTTTCTTTGTTCCACACTTGATCTCATCTGAACATTCCTCCAGAGGATCTCAGGCTGTACTCTTTTGTTACGGTCAGTGGCTGGTAGGAATTTTCTCATACCCCTTCTTAATGGATGGGTTTATTCCCCCCCCCCCCCCCCCCCCCCGTGCCCCATGGGGAATTCTTTTTGACCATTAGTTCAAGTCATAGCACTGGACCCCTCCAGAGCTGTACTTAGGCCAGAAAACAAAGGCTCTTTGGAATGGCTACATCTGTCTTCCTGGAGCCAGACACACTGCCCATGCTAATTATGGTGACTCACCAGTGCAAAGAGCAGGAGAAGGGGCGAGAGAATGAGGGCTGTGAAGGTATTGGACACCACCGTGGGGGGCCTCTTCTCAGGCTCTCGGAACAGGTGCTGACAAGAGAAGACACACCAGCAAGTTTCAGACTGTGCCCTTCCTCCAAGAGGCTAAGTCTTTAGTTGGCTTTATGCCTTTTCTCAAAGGTAGCTTCTGATCCCAGCCATCTCTCTTCCTAGGACACCATTTTGGCCCCAGACAATATATAGTAAGCCATTCTAGCTCAAAGGATCACTGCCATTTAAAGGCTCGAGAACGCAGACCCGCCAAGGCCCACTTGGCTTGTGCAAAAAGGAAGCTCAGGCCTAGGGATGGCTTGGATGTTACACTCAGGAGGACTCCCGACTTCAAAATGCTTCTGAGACCCTAGGTCATGTTACTTGGTCAAATAACAGTAACTTCACTCCCTTAAAATTTAACAGGGTCTCGTTACAGATGGTCCACCCTTAACTTACTCATTCCCCAGCCATGGCTCTACAGATAGTCTGACAGACCTCCCTCACCAGCTCTGCTTAACTTCTAGCGTTAGCCTCTGAGACTTGTTTCATCTTTTCCGGAACAGTCAGACAGTGCATTCTGAGCAGTTGTCCTCAGCAGCAGGAGCTAGCACAGTAGCAATGATCTGCTTAGGCCCAAATACATGTCTGGCCTAATGGAATGTTATTCTCTGCCTCAGTTTCTAGGTGAAGAGATGGGGGTAGGGAGAGCCATCATCACACTACTAGGCCTGTAAAAGATCCTGTCTTATCTTTTCAAATATCTGTCCTTCAGTCTATAAACTATGGTCTCTTCTCCACTTGCCAATGAGCAGCTGTGAGATGCCGACACAGCTTCATAAGAAGGCAGCTCTGCCTGAGGCTCTAGCCCTACATTTTCTCCTGTCAGTGCTGTCTACAGTGGCTGCTGCCACCTGGTCCACCTGTAGCTCACCCAGCCCCTCACTGTCACAGATAAGGTGATGCACGACTGTATTTTGCATTCTTACACAATACAGAACATGACAAGGACTTAGGAAGAACCCTTCTATCCTGCCCGTGAGCACTTGTCCTTTATTTTGTTGGTGGGACTCCTGATCCTCTTGCTTCTGCCTCGTCAACACTGGGATTACAGGCGTGGGCAGTGCAAGGAGTACGGAGCCTGTGTTCCCACACTTCACACTCACAAATGGGCTCCATACTGCTACTCCGACTGAATCTCACAACCTCAGAGCAGTCCACTGAGAGACCCACTTCATGGGTATTTATTCCATGAAGGGTTTCAGAGACACTTAAATGCCTTTCTTTTCTTATCCATTTGGTCAAGGGCTGGGTAGAGCTTGCTAATTTGTGTTGTAAGGAACAGGAATGGGTGGGGCAGACAAGGTGGACTCATGCCTCAGGCTACCCTGGGGTGGCCTGTGATCTGATCTCATCTCTGCAAAACTTTCAAATGGGAAGGCGAAACTGCTAATCTGCCCTGCTTACTGGCCGAAGGGCGAAAGCCACAGCCTAGAAGTTCAATGCTCTCTCCCTGGTCCACCTCAACTCTGGGCTTAATAACACCTCTGGAATATACCTGAATTTCCTGCTTTGGGGTAAAAAGGTTCTGGGACAGAACAGTGGAAGGAGCTTCTTCTTCAGGGAACTTGATAACCACATCAGCCTGAAAAACAAGAAGAGCTTTTAAGGCAGTGTGAGAAGAGGGCCGGGCCATGGCTGAAAAGGCTCTCTGCAGTCCAGTCACTTCTATCCATTAGCTGACAAATGGAGGCAGTGAAAAATCTCAAGAACAAACCTAGCATTTGTGGAAAGTGCCTTTAGAGCAAGGATTCCAATTTCCCACTAGTATAGTGGGAAGCCCCCAGCGGCTTAATATGAAAACCCCAGCGGGTATACAGGTAAGCTAGCTACAGCAGTAATCAGAAACAGCCAGGTGTCCCTGAAAGTGTAATTTAATCATACAAAAAATAAAAATGCATTCTTGTACAAAAGTATATTCAAGTCCCAGAGAAGAAAAGGAATCTCAAAAATAGGAAAAAGGAGGCTGCCCTTTCATCCAGCATGACCAGACCTATCTGACCACTGTATCTGCCCTTTGCCATTTCCCATCCCATCACTTCCTGCTCCCCCACCAGATTCAAGGCTCAAAAACTCAGCTGCCTTCATCTTCCTGAGAGCACAGAGAGCTTCTCTGAAGGCTGTTCCTCAACATGTCCCCCCAGATGCTATTTCAGGAAGCCCTGTAATGCCTCAATTCCTTGCTCCAAAAGCTGTCTTTTGATGTTTCTGTTATCAGAACTATCAAAACAGAGGCCTGTAAGGGAAGAGCCATGTAGCCTATAAAATAATCATATAAGTGCTGAGCATTATTCATTAGCATTTTGCACAAGTACATTTCATTACTCACTGCCCTCTTCCCCAGGCTATAACAGATCTTCAGTGGCCAAGACCACATTTCATCTCTGTATCCCTCACAGTACCTTGATGTAATGAGAAAATCTTTTTCCAATAGATTATAGAACTTCACAGAAGGTGTATACTTCATTTGTTGATCAATACCTATAAGCATTCACTGTGCACTAAGCACGGTGTATGACCTTCTGTACAGCAGAACTAGGGCCTGGCAGCAAGGCTGCCAGTGTGAGGTACAGAACAGCATCCCTTACTTTACACCTATCAGGCACATACCACATTCCAGAGGATCGGGTTCTTCAAAGTGGCATCTCCAATGATTAAATAGAGTGTGTAGGTGCCAGAGGCAGAGTCAAACTCGATCTTTCTTTCAGAGGTGTCCAGTTCAAACTTATACACATTCTTGTTATCCGGCTCGGCAACAAACACCACTTCCTGTCCAGTCTTCTGGTTCTGGAGTCGAACAAATGTCTGGGGGGATTAGAAAAGCACCTTCTGTTTGACTGTCTCAGAACTCTCAGTGGCCCCACACTCAATCGGCCAGGAACCGAGGGGGGCTCTTTGTCCTAGTGAGAGCTCTGAGCCCTAGTTCCCGCCCCAGTGAGAAGCTGAACTTAGGAGTCCAGCCAGTGCTCAGAGACTGGGAGGCTGACGCCCAGTTTGTGATCATTTGCCCTCTGATGCTGCTACAGTTTCTTTTGGCCACTTTGCTGCCCAATTAACTTCTTCACCAGAAGGTGAAGAGAAGGGAGATGAGGTGGAACTGGAGAAGAGGCTCACTTTCAATTCCTAGTGTTTCCAGCTCAAGATATAGCAGTAGACACTCAGCTATGGGTAATAAGGCAGAGTTCTAATGGAACAGAGCAGCCTAGCCCCAAAGACCCACTGGCTCCATTACTTAGTAGTCGAGTAGGTTACTTAACCTCTTTGCACCTGACTTCTCTATCTTTAAGGCACGAATATTAACTTCTTGGGATGCATTTATGTGAAGATTCTTGTCTGGGGACTAAGAGCCACCAAACAACCAAGTATCTGTAGCTACCCAGTCTTAGTACTGTGGGTCTGGGTCTTATCAGCGATGGCATAAGAAACTAAGGTCTTATGCCAATATGTGTTAGAACTGCAACAAGATTTAATATGCAAGGGCTTCCTTTCAAGAGCTTCAAGACAAGTGGTTGGCTACAATTTACAGGTTTTAAGGCGAGCATTAAATGAGTTGCCATAGCAACACAGCTAAAGCTGGGCCCATGCACAAAGCACAAATCTCATTGTAATTCCACACATCAAATTACTGAAGAAAGGGGAGGCCACAATGCAGAGCATCCTTATTACAGCAATCAGTCTTGTCCAGGGATAGGGAGAGGATGCGTGCCTTCCACCCCTACTGACATACTCATCTTCAAAATGTCACAGCTATAGGAGAGACACTGAATCACAATTTACAGAAAGAACCTGGGAAAATCCAGACAAAGCCTTGTATTTCCTTACACTTTCTTGCCCTACATCCAGCCCTCCCAATTTAGTCTTCTGATTTCTTCTCTCCATTTTCTTCTTGGTACTGTGCGGTTGGCAACTGTCCTTCTAGGCAAGAACTAGGAAATGCTAACAGACTGAAGGTTTTTTTTTTTTTCTTTCTCTCTCTCTCTCTCTCTGGTTTCTCAAGACACAGTTTCTCTATCTAGTTCCCTCTGTCCAGGAACTTGACATCAGCCTGCCTCTGCTCCCCAAGTCTTGGGATTAAAAGCTGCACCACCATTACTCGGCATCACCACTGCCCAGCACGAGAGGCTAAAGTTCTTACAAGTTAGTATGGGCACAGGCCCTAGCCTCGCTGTCTGGAATTTGGGGGTAAAGAGGGGGATGAGACAACAGGCAGGACTGTGCCCTAAGGGCCCACAGGTATAGCACCACAGCCACAAGAAACAAGCTCTGAGGGTAAACCCACTTTTTCAGTCAGTACAGTGCACCAAACAATGCCTATTTTGACAATGTTTTTCAGCACTCAAAATATTTACCTAAAATTCCCTTATACAATACCTAACCATGTATGTGACAGACTCAAGAGTGCTCTTGCAGACTGAGAGGGACAAGAGAGAGATCTGGGACAGGACAAGGGGATTCCTGGGAAATGGTTTAAAATCTTTTAAGCTCTTTAAAAAAATCTTCTTTACTGTTGTTTGTGAGAGAGAATAATATATGCATGGGAATGCATGATACCATGTTTTTGGAGGTCGAGGTCAACTCTGTGTAGTTATATCTTCCAGATTTATGTGGGTTCCAGGAGGGACCTCAAGTTGAGAGGCTTGTGTACCAAGAGCCTTTACCCACTGTGCCATCTCACTGTCCCTCTATAAGCTCTGTCTGTCCTGAGTTTAAATTCTAAGCACTATGAAATTTTTTACATGAAATGCACACTTTTTTATTGCTTTTGGTTTTTCAAGACAGGGTTTTTCTGTATAGCTCCGACTGACCTTGAGATCCACCTGCTTTTGCCACCCAAGTGCTGGGATTGAAGGTGTGCGCTATTGCCGCAGAGCTAAAAGTACAATGCTTTTAATAAGGCTTCAGTTGATGCTACCCTACACTGCAGAGGAAGAACCACCTCCATTGCCAGATGTTACAGCAGAGCTGAACAGAGTATGGGAAGAAGAGCAAATATTTAAAATTGGTTAAGTGGGGGTTGGAAAGATGGGTAAAGCATCAATGCATAAGTAAGACTGGAATTCAGATCTCCAGAATCCTCGTAAAGGTGGCATGATGGTCCACCTAATAATCCCAGCAGGAAGTCCCTAGAGTGAGCCAGCTGCAAAGCTCCAAAAACAAGCTCCAGGTTTGCCGAGACCCTGCCACAACATATAAAGTGGAGGGCAATAGAAGGGTAACACTTGATAACAACCTTGAGCCTCCACATGCACCTGCATGCACATGTGATCATACACGTACACACACCCACACACAGAGGCATACACAAAAGATAGGGGGAGCACCAAGTTTGGGAATTATAAGTAAAATTCTAAGTCCAGGAACAATATTAGAGATGACTCAATGGTTACACCCACATGAGGGCTACATTTGCCTGTAATCACTGTTTAAGGGACTCTGATGCTCTCTCTTTCTTCTGGCTTCCACAATCACCAGGCATGTGGTGTTCATACATACACACAGGCAAAATACTCATATATACACAATTAAAAAAATTTAAATTAAAATACATAATGCCTTCTGTTTTTATAATGTAACACAGGACTCAAATTTGAAATGGTATTTCTCAGATCCCCACAACAGAAAATCTACGTTGGCAAGAACAAAAAGTTTTAGGTTTCTTTTGATTGGGTTTTCCATTTTTTCCCCCCAATACTGTTTCAAGGCAGACAGTGGTGGCAAATGTGCTTGATCCAACATTTGGGAAGCAAAGGCAGATGGGTCTCCAAGTTCCAGGACAGCCAGGGCTACACGGAGAAATCGTGCCTTGGAAACAAATGAATCAGTGCCCCTCCATTTCTGTTTCAAAGCGTTACTATTTAAAAATTAAAACCCTCTCAAGTGTTAATTTGCCTTAAATATATCTTCAAAATAATACTTTTAAAATTTTATTTATTTCATCTTATGTATTTAAGTGTTTTGCATGTGAGAATTAGAGCAAATCGTCCGTGTGCCTGTAGGCGTGGAGACCTGAAGGGGTGCTGGGGGTCCTGGAACTGGAGTTTCAGACAGTTGTAAGGCCCCATGTGTGTGAGTGCAGGCAGCCAAACCCTGGCTCTCCATAGTAATACCCCTCACTCTTTTGGGACTGTAGGAAGTTCTCTATCACTAAACTCAATCCCGGCTCACTTGTGCCTTTTATTTTAAAACGGTCTCACAAATCTGCCAGGTTTATCTTGAATTTACTTGACGGTGTAGGAAAGCCTTGAACTTATTTTTCTGCCTTAGATACCCCAAGCTGATAGCTATGATTCCAGATCTGAGCCTGCCTGCCTCCCTCTGTTCATTCCTTCTATCCTTCCTGAATATGATATTTGCTTGCTCTGGTGTATATCTGCTTTCTGCACAGAACAGCAGGGGCCTCTTTCTGACCTGGTGAGGGGTGAGCTCAGCACCAGTGTTCACATCTACCAGCTGGAAGAAGAGAGCGAAGTTCTGATGGCTGTCCGCGATGAATGTACCCTTGGCTTTGGCTGGGTAGGTCACCCTGAAAGAGATATCATATAGTCAGACTTCCCATAGGGTCTCCCCATCTAAGTACAGGCATTACTGTCCAACTGTCCTTGTGCCATTTTACCTCTTCTGTGGAGTGGGATGTACAGAAATATTTGTGGCCCAGAGGCAAAGTGAATCAATAAAACTGCACTGAAGATGCATTTTCTTTTTTCTTTCTTTCTTTCTTTCTTTTTTGAGAACTTACAAGATAGATCAGAAAGTTAGACCAGACCACTAAGCTACAATCTAGGCCTCAGGCCAGAACTGAGAAAAGCAGAGAAAACTTTAATCAGGGTCTGGGGAGAACTCTGTGAGAAGTGTACCTCTCTCCAGGTCTTCACCTTAACGATCCACACTCTTAACCAGCTCGGCTCAGGCGCAGGAAGTGTGTGCACCGCTGTGGGGCTGGCAGGGTGGGGGACAGCCATGGATCAAAGTGGCAGTGAGGCTCATACATGAGTAGGAGGGTGGGAACAAAGGAAATGTTGGGCTTTCTCTTTTTTATTCTTTGTTTTCTGGACAAAACAAAGAATAAAAATTTATTCTGGACTGTTTCAATTTATTTTTCTGTCAGGAAATTGGGTTTTAAAGAGTCATTTTCTCAAAAGGCAGATCTGACAAGGAAAGCTGGCCCCCCTCCTCCCCATAACTATCTCGAGACTGAAAAGAAAGGCAGCCAAGGGATCAACAAGCAAAATGGTTACAGAGCTTTTATACTCTACAGAGAATTAACTCTGTAAACCACTCTTGGACATTATTTTAGTGCATTCTCAAACAGTGCCTGTAACTCCACTGTCACTACAGCAACAACCAAGTCAGGGACAGAAAAGTCCAGCTCTACATGACTTACCAGGAAGGAGTGGGTCTGGCTTAAAGCACTCATTGCCTTCAAGATAAGCTCTACAGGCACTCCATCACAGCGAAGACAAGCTCCTCCCCACCCTCCCCACCCTCCCCACCCCCATAGGGGTCTTCACCAGGCACCTTGCCCAACTCTGATCAAATGAATGTTACATGTTAATGGCTACTGCTCTCTTCAACATGTACTAGAAATTGGTCATCATACAGAGAGAAGATTAGCAGGACCCTTGTGCAAAGTTGATACACAAATTTATGAAGTGTTTCATATTTTTAAGTTAAAAAATGTTAATGGTAACCTAGGAGGTTGCATAAAAATAAAAATAAAAAAAATTTAAAAAAGACTCTGAAGTTCTGCCTCTGCTTAGTAGGAGCAAGTGCCATGGCTCATTAGCAGCGCTTTCTGTGGGTAGGGAAAGGAAACAGAATTCTTAGGGCGAGGTTTTAGGCTTTCCAAGGTCTAAACTTTTCCAAGTTTTTCCTACTAGTCACAATGAGGCCACACCAAAGCTAATTCAGGACTCTGATAATAAGATGGCAGTAAAATACAAACTAATCCACTATTTCCTTTCTTTCTGAGAATGTCTCCTTACTAGAAACAAATGTCATCTCAACTAAATAATGTGAATGACACAGTGGACTTAAGATTTAAAGCCTGAGGTAATAAGAGTTGGCTCATTAACTAAACACTAGTACAAAAATCCCCACGCCTGCTTATATTCTCACCAGGATCCCTAGAGCATACCACTCAATTGCAGTCTCTTGAATTTTAGGAAAGGCTGGGGTCACTGCCACCAAGGAAATGCCACCTGGAGGAGCACAGTGCCTAGTTTTGTTCTTTCCAGCTCTGAAGCCTGAGGATCCTCAGTGTCTAGGTGTTATCCCACTTACCGGGTAGTCTTGGGTGCAATGCTCTGATCCTTGTCCACAGTGGAAAGATCAACATTTGTGATGCCAACTTCAGTGGAGATCTTGACTCTAAGCTACAGCAAATCATAGAAGACACTCATCAAGTCAACTGGTGGTTATGAGGGGCTACCATGCAAATCCAAAGTCTGTGCACATGTTCGCAAATGTGCACGCTGTAGAGTAAGAACCACCAGAGTCACATCCACATAGCAACATTTTCCTCTTCCTTCTTTTCTCTTTGAGACAGTCTTGTGTGAACTGGGCTAGCTTTGCACTTGTGACCCTTTTGCTTCCACTGCCTAAATGTCTGAAGTAGATAGAAGGGTGTGCCACCACATCTGATTTTATGTGGATTGAATGTAGGGTTTTGCACAAAAATGCCAAGTGCTCTACCAATTGAACTATACCTCTGCCTTAAAACGTTCTTATCTTAAAAGTGTATAAAGGCAGGAAAAGAACAGACATCTTCAAGATCATAGCAAAAGTGACCTAGCAGGCCAGATGGCATTTCTCACCACTCCCATCCTGAGCCTTAAAAATAAGATCTTGGTTATTGTTCCTTACTCACTTCTATGGCTTTGGTATATATTTTTAAATGAGTAAGAAGAAAATAAAGATTTTAAAAAATCTTTTAAAATGTGTCCTTTAAAATAAATATGAAGCTGGGTGGTGGTGGAAGATGGATCTCTGTGAGTTCAAGGCCAATCTGGTCTACAGAATGAGTTCCAGGACAACCAGGGCTATACAGAGAAACTTGTCCCGGAAAAACAAAAATAAATACATACATACATAAGGGAGAATTCCTTATATGGTAACGTTTAAATAATTCATACCACTAAGTACCAACAACAGCAAAGATTTACTTAGTATTTACTCAGTGAAAGGCACTGACTTTGTAAAGGCAGTAGTCAGTCTGCATAGTAGGGAGCAGTGTTGCTTCAGATGAGAAAATCCAAGGCTGAAGAGGTCATGCACATGCATGCTCAGGCACAAGATCCTCAACACTGGCCTCTGGCCTTCTACCAATACTTCATCTATGTCAAGGAGTAACCAACCTCTCCACAAAGACTTAAGATGCCATGGCAGCTCTCCATACTGCTTACCAAGTAATCCCTATCTACTGTACATGTGTCCCCACACTATGGCTTTTGTCACCCCTGGAGTCTCAGAGAAGCACATGATTTACTTTGACCAATGAAATATGAGCAGAAGTGGACTGTGGAAGCCTTTAGAATCATGGACACAGACAATGTCCAGACAAAGGCTTGCTCCTTCAGGTAGGTTTCCTGAGTAAGGATGAAATGAAACAGGGTGCCCAACTAACTCACTAGACACTTATCATACGCAAAAAAGAAACCCTGGTTGCTTTAAGTCAAGAGACCTGGAATCTGTTCTAAGTGCAAGCCTAACATTCTAAACATTTCCAAAAAAAGCAGCTAGCTACTGTCAGGAAATAAGAAAATTTAAGATTAGGCAAAAATAAATGTAAATATCCAAAAGAGACAGAAAACATATTAAAAAGTCTATTTGTTGAAGATTTTCCAGTTAAAAATTTAATTTTGAATGTGTAAATTATGTAAACCCAAAGCACATGTATGTGCAAATGGTTCTGTGAGTCTTCCAAACATGATAGTCTTTGAGTGTAACTCAGAGAAATCCTAGGTAAATCCAACGGTTTCATGTGTCAGGATCAACAGAGAGCAGCTTGTACAAACAATGGAAGGAGAGCCTTGACATTTCCCAAGATGCCACAAGAAGGTATGACAGCTGCTAATCAAGCTGCTTGGCAAAAACTGTTCTGTGACAGCAGCCTCAATTATCTGATTGGACAGTTTTCCATTTTGCTTACAAGACTTGTGAAGGATTTATCAGAAGCAGTGGGATGTTACTTCTACTTGTGGATATACAGCCATTTACTGGCAGAATTATTTGACATCACGTCTTGCAGTAAACTATGCTGGGTAGTTATGGCAGCAGATGAAGACGCAGGCCATCAAACAGAGTAGTCAAGCCATGGAAAGAACTAAAAACCTCTACATACCTCACCATCCATAGGGTTCAGAATCAGAGCAAGCTCTCTTATATGAGGTTCCTAGAGAGGTTCTTGGCAATTTCTTCAAGATTTTCTCCGTGTAGCCCCAGCTGTTCTGGAACTCACTGTTTTGTAGACTAGGCTGGCCTCAAACTCAAGAGATCCACCTGGCCCTGCCTCTCAAGTGCTGGGATTAAAGGTGAGTGCCACCATCTCCCGGAAAATTATATACTTCTTTATATCAAATGATCCTTTACTGCTCATAAAGAAGAACATAGTTGGTTTTATTCCCCGCAACCATTACTTTTTTAAAAAGAATTATTTTGCCTGGTGGGTGGTGATAGTATATGTTGGTGCCCAATGCAGGGCAAAAATTTCAACTTAAAAAGCCTGAAAAAGTCTTAAAAAGGATTCTAAACACACAAAAACAGAGTCAAACTCAGCTTCTTGGTAGTTGCTTTTCTTGGGTAGGCTGTTTGCTATCAGCAAACAGAAGTGGGGCTCCTTTCAGCAGTGTTTAGGAGCAGCAGGTGGCAGTGCTCTGCTTGGTAGCAGTGTAGACCCTAAAAACTCCCTAGAGTTGGTTCCTGCCAGTACCAAGGACTGGGTGCAGCCAGGAACCAAAGCCAAGGCTTTAATCCTAGGTATGCCACTTAGCAGATGAAAGGCTCTTATGGTCAGAAAAAGAGATATAAAGACAAATTCAGAAAGAAAAAAAAATAAAAACCTCTAAACATTTTACAGCGTGTCCAAAAATATACATAGCCTTGTAAGAGAAAAGAAAAAGGATAAAGTCCTTAAAAATATAGCAATTAAAAAAAAAAAAAAAGCCAAGTAAAGATGAAAAATACACAGAGTCTGGATACTGTATGCTATTGTCCTGTCTTTGAATTGTTTGACTGCAGAGGAAGGAGCAAGAGCTGCTAAAAGACATTTGATTATAATTATAAATGCTGCTGGATTAATCTAAACTATGTATTTTAAAATGACAAAATTTAAGTCAAAAGATTCATTACTCTGGAGTAGAGGTTTTGTTTTAATTTCCACAGAAAATGAGAGGCTATGGATTCGTTCTGGGCTTAAGAAAGTAAGATTTGAAAAGGTAAGGACCCCCCCCCCACCTTGAAAAATATCTGAAGGGAATGGATAATCCAGATGATCCAATGCTTTAGAGTACCTCTGTTGCAGTTTTCTCTGAGTTCTGCTTTCAGAACACCATCAAGGCTGCTGGCTGAGATTATCTAGCCTCACAGACTATTCCACTCAGGACTTGACTATAACCCTAAATTTTGAGTCTCCATAAGATTACCAGCGCCCCCAATCGCAGAAGCAGCCTGGGGAACTATGCCCAAATGGATTATGGATGTTTGTTTGTTACAGATAATGGTCAGGAAAAAGGCGATCAAGAAGGGATTAGATTGGAAATTGCTTCAAAAGAATGAAAGAGCTTGCTGTGGAGTGCTCCTGTACACTGTAAAGATTTGCCACTCATATTGGTTTAATAAAGCACTGACTGGCTAGTAGAGGCAGGAAGCATAGGCAGGGCAACCAGACTAGGAGAAGTCTGGAAAGAGGAAAGATGCAGTTACCAGCTAGAAGCAAGATGAGAATGCCTTACTGAGAAAAGGTACCAAGTATTGTGGCTAAACATGGATAAGAATTGTGGATTAAGTTAAGAGCTATTTAGTAATAAACTTGAGCTACAAGCTGAGTATTAATAAGTAATATTAAGCTTCTGAGTCAATTATTTGGGAAGTGGCTGCCAGGTGTTTGAGTTTCTGGTGAGACAGAAACTTCGACTACGGTATGCTTTTAAATCCAGCACTTGGGAGGCAGAGGCAGATGTATCTCTGTGAGTCTGAGGCTAGCCTGATCAACAGAGTGAGTTCCAGGACTGTCAGGGCTATTGAACAGAGAAACCCAGTCTGAAAACAAAAAGCCAACCAATCAAACAAACATTATGTATATGTGTCTGAATGAGGGTTGTGCACATGGAGGCCAGAGACATCAGATCTCCTGGATCTGGAGTTACAGGCAGCTGTGAACTGTCTGATGTGGGTGCTAGGAATTGAACTCATGTCTTCTGGAAGAGCAGCAGGCATTTTTAACTACTGAGGTACGTCTCTAGCCTCATCTTTTACTTTTTCTTAGCACCCACGAAACTAATGATAGTTTTCTCCAAGAAGGATTTAATTGAGAGGATGGAGAATGGACGGACTCATATTCATACTTGTTCTGTACTTTGAAGAAAAAGCATATTCACAGGTATGTTTAACTACTGGACAATGTGGGACATATAGTCTTTTTGTTTGTTTTTCTTTTTCCAACACAGGGTTTCTCTGAATAGCCCTGGTTGTTCTGAACTTGCTTGTAGACCAGGCTGGCCTTGAACCAGATTCACTTGCCTCTGCCTAGGAGTGCTGGGGTTAAAGGCATGAGCCATTGCCCAGCTCTATATTATTTTTACATTTAAAATATATATATATATATATATATATATATATATATATATATATATATATATATACATAAAAACCCTGAACATTATGATCCTATTTTTTCCCTTCTCCTAACTCCTCCCAGATCCTCTCCACCTCTCTATCCACCCAACTTCTCATTGTTTCTCTCCTCAAAACAAGCAAAACCAGAAACAAAACAGATGATGAACATGGAGGGGGACTTGTAGGAGCTGCCAAGGATGGGAGAGAGTTAGAGGGTGGCTAAGGCAGTCAGAACACATCACGTACATATCTCAAATTGTCAAAGGGTAAATTTAAAAGTAAAAAAGCATCACCCAATAAATATATTAAAATAATCAATCATTTTACTCTCAACAGATGAGGACACATACACGATGTTTAGGGACTGTACAGGACTCTTCAGAACATAGTAATGAGGAAGCCATCAACCATCAACACCTGCTCATCAAGACCCCCTGAATGTCTGTCTAGAGGGGACACCATGAGAACGCACACAAGGGCAAACTGTAGTGAACTTGAGTAATTTTGGTTTGTTTTCCTGTTTGGCAGAAGGCTGACAAATAACAGGCTCCTTTTGCTGCACACGAACACTGCAGGGTTGTTAGTGAATTGGTAACAGTTTAAAACAAATCCCTTTGCTCCTAAAACATCACTAAAAATGGAACTCTGGAAATACTCAAAAGAAAAGCACTTCAAACCATTCTTTTACAGTAAACTGTACAAATAAAGACCATAGCTTTCTCAGGCTTGCTCTAAGAGTTTGGTGTAGGGTCCCTGTTGCTTAGCTCTTCCTTCAAATCAGTGCTATGGGGTCAGTCTCAAATAGGCAGCCCAGCCCACTTCACAGGAGCAAACTATTCCTTCTGCTGTTTGTACTGTACACCATATACATCTCCCAAAATGTTTCAACACCAGGAAGTGTGGTATTTCTGTTGAGAGTAATTATGCCCCTGTTTGACTTATTACTGTCAAAAAATGTTGATGCATTAGGGACAATTAATGCTAATGAAAGCTTCCAAAACCCATGCTTCCCCTGACAGCCAGTCCAATGTCAATGGGTACTATTACCAGCTTCCACACAAAACCACCACTAATGCACTCTGACCAGTGTTGGCATTTCTAAGGGGGAACAAACAGTTAAGTACTTGCTGACCTGCTCTGAAGCTCTAAGTGTGACTATTACCGAAATTACACAGTAAAGCTGCACAAATAGCAAAAGAATTCAAAGTACATGCACACACACTCACACACACACACACACACACTCACTCACAAATGGACAACATCAAGTTCCAATGTGATAAAGTGGGAGAGAAGTTTTTTCCTGCTTATGCCATCTCCTGGGAAGGGAGAGGACAGTAAATGGCTTTAATAAGGGCTGATGGGCTGATGACTGTTGCACGAACAGCTATTAGACAATTCTGCTATTTTGTGCTCAGTTTTTCCAACAACTATAAAAACACTTGGACAAATACCAAACTTGACATTACAAGAATTCAAGCTGTTAAAATAACTACAGCGTAGTAGTGGCATACAAACAAAAATAGATGAATAGGATTGAAATTTGGGTCCAAAAATTAACCCTTAAATTTATGGCCAATTGAATTCTGACAATGTTAAGAAAATTCAGTGGGCAAAGAATAGTCTGCCAGAAACGGTATTAGAACAACTGGGTATCCATATCCCAAGAAAAGAGGTTAGGCATACACAAAACCACCTCAAAACAGATCAGAGACCTCAGTTTAAGAGCTTTTGGAATTATAAAATTCTTATTAAAAAGCATTTCTATGATCTTAATTTAAGAAATTGTTTCTTTCTTTCTTTCTTTTTTTTTTTTAAAGGTTTTATTATATATGCAGTTTTCTGCCTACATATATTCCTGTATGATAGAAGAGGGCATCAGACTTCATTGCAGATGGTTGTGAACCACCATGTAGTTGCTGGGAATTGAACTCAGGACCTCTGGAAGAATAGCCAGTGC
Source organism: Phyllotis vaccarum (assembly GCA_033318265.1). NCBI lineage: Eukaryota > Metazoa > Chordata > Mammalia > Rodentia > Cricetidae > Phyllotis > Phyllotis vaccarum. The sequence continues at coordinate 184,200,861 of JARWLC010000001.1, read as the reverse complement.
TCTTGATCTCTGAGCCACTGCTCCAGCCCCTGGGAAATTGTTTCTTAAAAGATAGTATCAAGAAAATACAAAGACTTAAGAGAAAATGTTTGCACATCTTGTATCTGAAAAGGGAATCAGAGGCAAAGATACATAATGAACTCTTCTAAATCAAACATTGTAAAGAGAAACAAATGGAAATAAGAGGTATAGGGGAAGAGTGGGGGCTGGAGAGATTGCTGGAGAAACCATCCCTAGCTCCAGTTTCTGGTGATCCAATGCCTTCTTCCAGACTCTGTAGGCACCAGACACACGTGGTGCACTAGATACATGCAGGTAAAACACTCATATACATAAAAATAAATTTAAAAGTGGGGGAGGGATAAAAACACAATCCTTATAGAGTCTCATATAGCCCAGGCTAGCTTCAAAGTCATGATCTGCTCCTATGAACAGCATACGTCAGCACATGGCTGGCTTAAAGTTTTTTTTATTTATTTTTATTTTTTTGTCTTAAATAAATTCTTTCAGGAAAATAAACATACAACCAGCAGCAGTGGCACACATCTTTTATTCCAGCATTCTGGAGGCAGAGGCAGGCAGATTTCTGTGAGTTCAAGTGAGTTCCAGACAAGTTCAGGACAGCCAGAGCAACACAGAGAAACCCTGTCTCAAAAAACAAAGAAGCAAACAAACAAAAAACCCAAACCAACCCCAAAACAAACAAAGTGTTGCTTGCATGAATGAAGGAAACTCAGAGCCAGATTTCTGGGAAAGGCGGAGATATCAGAGAGAGGAAACACCACAGTTAGATCTCACCCAGCTGTCTTCCAGCTTCCTCAGCCTCGCTCCTCATGGTTTCTATGCCTGCTCTGTCTTTCTATGCCTGCCTTAAATGCCCTCTTTCCCCAGTTGTTTCACATCCAGGTTAAGATTAGAGGCGTGGCATCACCTCTGTAAACTAAACTGGCCTCAAACTCAGATCTGTTCTGGCTGAGATTAAAGGTGTGAGTTACCACTCTCTGATCCTCCTAGGCTGACTGTGGGTAGATCCCTCTGATATTTCAGACTGGTTTTTATTAAATTTGAAACATATCACCACCACAACAACAACAAAAAAACAAAAACAAAAACGAAAAAACACCCTCACTAACAACCCAACCTCCTCCCCAAGAACAGCTCCCCCACCCCCCAAAAGACAGAACAAAAATGATGGCAAGGATGCAGAGAAACTACAACCTTCAACCAAAGCTGATAGGAATGTGACATAGTGTGCCTGCTCTGATCCTCCAAAAGTCAGGCACAAAGCTACCATATAATCTAGCAGTTCTATTCCTAGGCAAACTGAAAACAAATGTTTAAACAGGAGCTTACACATGAATGTTTACAGCAGCATTGGTTATAAGAGCTAAAAGGGAAAGTACTCATGCTTAGAACATGTGAAGTGTAGGTCCTGGGCTCCATGATCCCTAACATACATGCACACACAGTGTAAGTACAAGTTCACTATTCAGACACAGAAATGAATAAAGTACTTAAACATGCTAAAGCATAGATAATTCTAAAAATACTGCACTAAGTGAGAAAAGATTCAGAGGCAGAAGTTAACATATTGTATGACTGCAACCACACGAGCATCTTGGAGGGCCAAACACAGAGAAAGTCATACGGGAATGCCAGAGCTGGGGCAGCAGAGAGACAGGAGAAGCATGTGGATCCCAGGCAGCTGCTAATGATGGAAGTGTTCTAGAATGGACAGGTGTGACGGTTGCTGTAACCCTAAATATACCAAAAGGATACCTAAACCACATACTTTCAGTGAGTAAATTTCATGGAAGTTATATCTCAATAAAGTTACACACAGAGAGAAAGAGAGAGACAGAGAAAGAGAGAGAGAGAGCGAGCGAGCAAGCGAGCGCTCACCAAGGCTCACCTTCGGGGATGACAGAAACTATACACTGACTAAGATTTGGCATCTGCCCACCTGAAGTTCTAGCCCAAAGGAAAGGCAACACTTGTAGGGAACAATGGTGATAGGACGTGTGGGTGCAGTTACCAAGAGGATCACATAAGCACTAACACAAGAACAAAATTAAGTGTAGTGGAGCTGCTAGGAGAAAATGCTGACAACTGCTGAAAGAAAGCATCAGCCTGGAGATACTAGAAGAGCTTTGCTTTAAAAAATACTCAATTACATTTATTTGTGTGTATGAGTATGGATGTACATGCCACGGCACATGTGTGGAGGTCACAGGACAAACTGTGAGAACTGGTTCTCTCCTGTCACTTGGCCATTTGGCCAGCTTTAAGACTTTCGAAGAGAGCAGGACTAGGGAGATGGCTCACTAGGAAGGGCCTCAGCACAGCAAGCATGAGGAAGTGAGTTTGATTTACAATCCCCATATAAACAGCCTGGAATGTAAGTACCTATCTCTAACACCAGCACTGGGCTGCATGTGTGTGCACATTCATAGGCAGGTGGATCCTGAGAAACTCAGTAGAGAGCCAGCCAAGCCAAAATGGCAAGCTCCAGCTTCAGTGAGAGACCCTGTCTTAAATGACAGAGAGATGGAGAGCGATAGAGAAAGACACGTAATGTTGACCACTGATCTCTACACACCCGCCCAAGTGTACACATATGCACGCACTAAACACAAACTATATATATATAAATCCCACCCCATATGTCAGGAAAAAGGCTTTAAAATTTGTGTGCATCAAAAGGCTATAAAATAATTTTGAGAAGAAACCTGAAGCTCACAAATAAGACTTGATGTCTAGAACATATACTACTCCTGAAAGCCAGCAAGGAAAGAAGGCTAATAGACAACCAGAACCAAATGCAGGACTGATCCATAGCGCAGAACCTACTTGCCCAATGACCACAAGGACAATGCTCAACTTCACAACGAATCAAAGAAAAATGTCACAAGGCAACACTACAATCCACCATCATAAAAATGGCTAATATCAGTGTTGGTGAGACTAGAGCAACTGGAAATATAAAACAAAGGCCTCTGGGAAGACATCAGTGAGGTGGGCAGGTGCTGGAGAATGAAGGACGGGAGAGAGCCTGAAGTGTGAGCCTAGCAATGGAGCGAGAAAGCCATTTCCAAGACACAGGAACGGGGAAAGAAGAGGCTGCAAGGAAAGTGAGTCTCTTCTGTAATGTATTATGCTGCAAATAAGGTCTCTTACAGATACACAATAAATTAATTTCTACCCAAAGAAATTAATGAAATGTTCTAGTGAGTGGATCAGATCAGCTGTCTCATGCCCAAAAGGTCAGACATAAGGCAGTGACTGGAGTTTCAGAAAACACCTTCCTGTCTGCAAAACTTCAAAACAAGTATCTACCCAGTAAGGAGGTTCTGCTTTTGAAAAGGTCAACCCTTCTGGCTGCCTATTCTTTCCATTTAAAGAGAATGTCAAAGGTGTCTAGCTGTGGATACCTTCAAAGGCAAAATTAGGATGACAGGAGGTCAAAATAAGTGACTGTGAGATCCTAACATATGGTCAAACATCTGTAGCGCACTACAAGCTCTCTATATAACCACATTGTACAAATAAATGAAGGCGAAAGGCAGTTTATCTTTCTTACAGTACAATTCCAATAAATAAATACAGATGGAATAAAAGAAAGAAAATCTAAACAGTGTATAACCCTCACTTAAAATCTCAGAATAGAGGCAGGGGCTGGAGGATCAGAGAGAGGGTCAAGGTCACCTTAGCCCCGGCACACAAGAAGTCAATACACTAAATGAACTAGGCTTCATGCCCTGGTCATTTTAGATATACTAATGTGGTAATGGGGACAACAAGAAAGACACCTACCTCTACAGTGTTTGCAATGTAGCGGCTGTCACCTTCAACTCTGACAGAGAAGTCATAGTAACCACTGGAAAGTTTAACATTCTGGAAGTTTAGCTCAAAAACATCCCTGCTGGGAATGACAGCCAAGTTAGCAAGAACTCAAGAGAAGTCCTGAATATATCACTTTGTCTACAAAGCATCTCCTTGCCATTCTCTACTTCACCCTGTGACCATGCAGAAAGATCCCAATGACTTCACTGCTGCACTACACTGTCTCCCCGACAGAAAAGTTCACTCCATCACTTGATGTCTAGTGGGGAAATAGTTTACTACTGTGAAAAAAATCTGTTCTTTCTTATAGTCCAACCTCCATATGACAGTAGCTCACTAGTACTAAATGAGGTTCTATATTGAAACCAAAACTTAATTTTTGAGAAATACACACATAAAGAATAGTCATTAAAATTATTAGAGACAAACATTTAATCTGATGGGGCAATTTTTTGACAACTGAGTTCCAGACTCTCATTCAGTTTTAAAATGTACCTATGGGTCTGAGGAGATTAGGGTAAGAGCACTTATTGCTCTTGCAGGACCAGGGTTCAGTTCCCACACCCACATGGCAGCTCGCAACCATCTGTAACTCCACTTCCAGGTGATCTGATGCTCTCTTTTGACCTCTGTGGGTACCAGGTACACATGTAGTACACACACACACACACACACACACACACACACATGTACTCTGTATATATATACAGAGTAAAACTAATAAATCTAAAAAGAATTTAAATAATAAAATGTACTTATATTCATAGCTAAAAGACTGACAAAAAGAACTATAAAATGTGACAGTAGTTATCTCTAGATAGCAGAATTATGGATGACATGTTTTTTGATTTTTTTTCTAAAATATATTCATATATCAAACAAAATACTATTAAATTTACAAGTAGAAAGACAACGACAAGACAGAGCTCACTAGAGAGATAAGAACAGGGCTAGTGAGGACAAAATGGCCTGGTCTTAGAATCTCTTTCTAATGCTCCCCTCTAGTCTTCATCACATTAGGAATGTGTTTGTTTTTTTTACCCTCCCTCCTTCTTCCTGCTTTTTGAGACAGGGTCTCTCTGTGTAACAGCCCCGGCGGTCCTAAAACTCTCTTTGCAGCATAGATCACTTGTCCCAGACTTACCCTACAAGTTTGAAGGGCATCTTCTGCAGGACAGTAGCAGCTCTGGAAGCCACCGACTTAGCATGCTCCAGCTTAACTGTAGCTTGAGTTAGAGGCTGAGACAAAACATTGCTGACTTGTAACTAGAAAGTCAAACAAAACAAATCACAAGTGAATACAACAGACTGTGAACCTGGTCTCTGGGCACTTTGTCCACAGGAAACAAGCTCTTCAGAACAAGTACCTTTTTCCGATGATGTGCACTGCCTTCCTACCAGAGACCAACTATGAGAACAGGACAGATTATGGAATGCTACAGCTGAGGATGAGCCTACAGATCACCCTGCCCAACCACCTTAGAGAAGGAAACTAGACTGCATATGAGCATGTGTGCGAGTGTGGCTGGCTCTAATTATTTATTTTCATGGTATGTATAGGGCCTTGTGTGCATCAGGCAAGACCTCTACCACCAAACTATGTCCTCAAACTCACAGACTCTACGTTGCCCAGGTTGGTTGGTCTTGAACCCTCACTCCATGGCCCAGGCAACCTGTGAGCTTGGGATTCTTCTGCTGGAGCTTCTCAAGATTACAGGCCTGTAATTTACAGGTCTAATTCCTTTTCACTTGAGACAGTGTCTTTCTATGTAACTCAGGCAGCTCTGGAACATGGAATACTGACTGCTTCCTGAGCTTGGCAAATGCTGAGATGACAGGTGGATAACACCATACTCAATGTATTGTTTCTTGTTTTTGGACCCTTGTCCTACTGACTCTACAATAATATCTTAAGACAAACAAATAAAAAACCCACCAAAAATTATTAGTAAGAAAATTATGTTGGGGAAAGGATTAGGGAGTAATCTGTTTGCTGTGCTTGTGCCTGCCTATGTGCATGGATAGATGGGTGTGTGTGCAGGTACACATCATATTTGGAGGCCTCTGGTCCTCTTCTATGCTCTCCACATCACTCCTTTGAGACAGGATCTCTCATTGAGCTTAGATTTTCCAGTTTTCAGCTAGCAAGTCTCCCTAGCCATCCTCCACTGCTGGTGATTGGATCATACCTGGCCTTTTGCATGGGCTCTAGGTCCTCATGCTTGCATAGCAAGTATTTCTACCCAATGAACCATTTTTACAGACCCAGTACCTATCATTTTTGAACATCTTAACTATGCTAAATACTAGGCCTCTTACCGACTGTCTAAAGTAGACAGTATAATCTCTAATTTATAGGTGAAGAAACTAAGAATGTGAGAAATTAAGGTTATAGATGACCAAAAGCCACAAGGTCAATTAAAGGATAAGGCCAGGATTCCACATTCCAGTGCTCAGTGTACATGAATGTACCCAGCCTCAGAGACAATCCTTATAGAATTACCTCATAGAATTATGTTAATGAGGTTATTTCTCAGCCTGCTTAGTTGAAAAGACAACAACTTATACTGAGGGAGACAGATAATTTTGAAATATGAGGCACCTTCTCAGGCCATCATAATCAAACTCCAACACTGACACAAACAGAATGCTGACTGTGGAGATGAGTCTATCAGTGGTTTACAAACAATAGCAAATACTTCATCTGAGATCCAAGTTCTAGGTATACTTTGTTTATTTGTTCTGTACAAAGACTTAACACAAATGCTCAGTGCTGTGTGAGAGGCAAGTGGAGGGGACTACTCAATTAGCAAAGAGAGGAAGAAGCATTCACTAACAATGAGCTGGAAGTATCAGAGTTACTTGGGAATTAGAAGTTGTCTTAAGACAGTTTGTCTGGGGGCTGGAGAGATGGCTCAGTGGTAAAGAATACTTGCTCTCCTAGATGATCAAATTCTAGCATCCACACTGTGGTTCACAGCCACCTGTAACTCCAGGTCCAGGGGATCGAATACCCCTCTGGCCTCCTCAGGCACCAAGCATTGAAGTAGTTCACAGACAGATATGCAGGCAAAACACTCCCCATATACAAAATAATTAAACAAAATAATGTAGCTGGACAATTTTGACACCTTTTATTACTACTTTTTTTTTTTTTTTTTTAAAGTGTGAAGCCAATGACCAAACCCAGTACCCAGCATGTGGCAGACAACTACTTACCTTGGAGTTAATAGATTTATCAAAAATTTACTATATTTAACTTACTTATGCTTTTGTGGTACTGGGGACTTAGTCCTATCTTAGGCAGATGCTCTACCCCGATCTGTATTTCTAGCTTCAGAAATTGAGTTTAGGAGCAAGACTCTACCCCTGGAGTGATAGACCAGACTGCAATTTTCTTGAGCTTGACTTACTGAAAGCCCATGCATTTTCAAGGAAAAAAAAAAAAAAAAAAAAAGCTTTTTAACAATTCTCTTAGACGACTTATTTTTATTTTATGAATGTTTGCCTGCATGTATGTATGTGTAACACATGACTGCCCGGCGCTCACAAAAGCTAGAAGAGGACATCAGTTCTCCGGGGAATGGAGTTAAAGGTGGTTGTGAAGTGCCAGGTGCATGCTGGGAAAAAAACAAAGCAAAAAACCTCAAGTTCTGTAAGAGCTGCATGTGCTCTTAGTCACTGAGCCATCTCGTTTTCTTTTCCCTCAAGACAGTTTCTCTGTGTAGCCCTGGCAGTCTTCAAACTCACTGTGCCTCCAGAATGCTGGCATTAAAGGTGTGTGCCACCCCTTCTGCCAGGCCTCACTTCCTTTTAGTAGCTTCAAAAGCATTTGTGCCAAGCTCCCCAGTGGTCATGTCCCCATGTATATACTGGTATATTTTCATGAAAGCTATGGCTGGCTCTATACCACACCTCAAAAGTCCTGTACTAGAAATAGCATGAGAATGGCAAGCTTGGACAGGGAGATCATACCCGAAGGATAGCCTGTTCGTGAGTGTCAGAAGCAGAGCCCTCAGGTACAACCACCACTGGTATGTGGTAGCGATTTTGGGACAACGCAGCAGCAGCAGAGGCCACACTGAAGGCTTCTGAGAGTGACTCAAAGTTCTTCTTGCTGAAGATTGTGTTCATTAGCTGGATGACCTGGTCCTGAGAGCAAAGGGAAACAGCTCAGCTCCCCTGCACAGGAATTAGAGGGCCTCCCAACCCCCCCACCATCCCTTGTGCGTCAGTTTATCCACATTAATCCAAATGGCAGATTGGGGGAAGCAAAATGCTGGAAATCTGAGCTTGATGGTCATCTTCCATTGTAAACAGAAATTCACTCATTTACGTGTTACAGGTTAGTATACAATGCCAACTCCCACAGCTAACTACTGAGATATGCACGTGGAGGCTAAGATTCATGGAACAGCAACCATCTGTCAAATAGCAGGATATGATAGCTGCTTTAGATGACAAAGCCTGACAGGCTGACAGCTACAAATGCTTTCTAAAGAAGTAAACTGAGGCTACAGCATGATAAGAAACAAAACAGAACAGAAGTTACAGCACGAAAGGGAAGGACTTAGGGAAGGAAGGAAAAATTTGTTTATCGCAAAGCCCTGCCAAAATCCTATTCTTTCCTAGCCAGACCCTTCCTAACCTCTCTGTGAGCAAAAAAATAGGCCAATTTTGTATTCACAAGGGCAGACCTTATGGTCAAAGTGTGTACTAGAAAGAAACCAAAATTTAAGTCTCCATTAAGAACTCGTGGGCCGCATAAAGGAGAAAAATGAAGAGCAATTTAAAAACAAGTGGCCCTAAAAAGCGTGATTACAATTCTGGAGGTTGTTTGCTTGAGAGGAGACATTTTCTACTTCACTCAGCTTTGTTCTTTAAAATCCACCATCTAACAAGAAGGCTCCCTTCTTCCTGACAGTATTATTCACAGCCGACATGAAATAATTTTCTGTAATTGTACCAATTACATTTTTCCATCAGTAGGCTATTGACATGTTAAAATGGGTGACTATTCACCAGAATTGTTATGTCAAAAGCAGTGACAGCAAAATTACTCTAGCCAAATACCTGGTTAGTAACAGCTTGGGAATAAAACAAGAAAAAGTTTAAGTTGTGTATGTAGAGAGTCAGCAGTCCACCTGTGTCAAGGTATACAGAAAACTGCCAGTAATTTATAGAGAAGAGCCTGCATTCCTCAGTGTTGCTTCTGACAGAGCCAACAGGAAGCCTGACAGTTCGCCCAGGAAGAAGGAACAGGCACAACAGGAATGCAAGGATATGGACAAATTACTAAAAAACGAATTCTAGCTACCCAAGATAAATGTTACACTGGTCATATAAAGGTATCTGCATAACAGATTAAAAAACTGAGTCTTAGCTTTAGATTCAAACCTTTCTAAGTATCAGAACTTGTATTTTAAGTAATTTAGCCAGAGGCTGGTGGTAACCTATACACAGGCACAGAGAGGTTCTACTTAAAATTATTATCACACATATCTAATCAAAACCATTCAGGCTAAGAAGCTTTTCTTAAAAACACCCCCTATACACACAAACAAAACCCATTCTTAGCAGTATCTAGAGGACACACACTTTTCAGGAAAACAACTACACTCAACAGCTGAGATTTCTGAATTAGTTGTTGCTGAAACTGAAGGGGAGAGAGGAGGCAATGCTGAAGTCCAGGTTACTTCCTGGTGAGAGGCTGAGGGGGGCCAGCAAAGGGAAGCGCGCACGGGACAGGTAGAAAGGGCTGTTAAGAGGAGAAAGGAGTACAAACCAGGGTGACACACTTGACCTTACCCATACTTGGTGGCATGCAAGTGCCTCACTGAAACAGGTGTAACAATTTATTACATGCCCTTCACACTGACTATCAGCTGTATCAATATCATGAGGTATGAGCTCAATACCCCTCTCTGGTTGGAAACAGTTATCCTTGAAAGGTAAACTCAACAAGGCCTCTAGTTAAATGCTTGAGAGTCATTGGAAAGGCACCTCCTTCATGGATGGCTCAGTCCCAACGTGGTCCATGAGCTTGTAGGTGGCAGCAACAAACAGCGCCGTGGTTTCCAGTCCCTCCTCAAACTGAAGATACACACCCCCTAGTTCATCCAGGCGAGCAACAAGGTCCTGTCAGAAAGAAATGGAGGCACATTGGACATGTGGGGCTGCAGAAATGAGATATGAAAGGCCAGAGCTGGCCTCCCTGAGAAATCTCACTAGACCGGAACACCACCATACCACCTAGTACTTCCTACAGAAGGGAAGACAGGCAGAATCTCTGGCAGCTCTGCTAGCATGCCTCCCATAGTTCCTTGCACTTTTGCCAAAGCCTAAAAGTCAGGGCACTAAGTAGCCAACGGTTTGGGCAGAATAGTGGTTCCTGGTTGCAGTTTTGCCAGGAAGCATCACAACACAGGTGGAGCCGTGGACACCCACTTGGATAGTACCCTACAAGGCTTAACACCTCTCTTCAAGATGAGAAACCACTGCTCTCCTGAGGAACATGAGGCAGTTACTGTGCCTACAGAACACACAGAGATGACCTTGCCAGAGCTGCCCATCATCACTGGCTAAACAGTTCTTGAGGGCAGTCCAAGGAGCAGAGTATCATGGGTACAGGGCTGAGGAACAGTTAAAAACTGCAATGAGTCAGGGATGGCAACACACACTTAAAATCCTAGCTCAGGAAGATGCCAACTTTGAGACTAACTAGCGGTTACATAGTGAGACTATGTCAACCAAAAACCCTACCCACAGTATCCGTTCAACAGGCAGCTAAGAAATATATGCAGGTTCTTTTAACCTTACTGCTTCTGCATCCATCATACAGGAAAATGAGGCTCAGAGCATCAACACCTCATCTACAGTTACAAAGTCGTAAATGGAAGAGGGAGGCATTTGCATTTTAGATTTGTTATTTAATATTTGTGGCCAATATCAGTCTAACAAATATCCTCTAGGACATTCTGCTTAAATACAAAGAACACAAGCATGCTGGACTTAACAGTCATGGATGTAAAAGATACAGATCTGGCTACAAGAAACTTGCGAGACTGTCTTAAAGGGTGTCAGAGCCTCGTTTGGAGAAAGTTTCATACCTCAATCTCTTCCACGATGTTCCTCAGGTCCGCTTGCTGTGATAGGTGGGATGCTGTCTGCAGAGCCTGGACTGTTCTGGAAGGTGAAGAGTAGATTTAGTTAACTGTACAGAAACATGCCCGAAGGCTTCTCTGTTTTGCACAAGATTCTATGCTAGGCTGGCTGAAACTGGCTACTTGTTGGCTATCTTTCTTACTCAGGTATCATGTGACTGACATTGGTAAATTATTGGGCAAAAATTGGAGCAACTTTTCTAAAACTAGTAAAGCACATAAAGAAAAGATTCAGTAAACACGTACTGACAGGTGCCACTTGTGTCACCAACACCCACTGCAAGATCACAAGTGACACTCCCTCGAGCACTCAGGAGACAACAGGGACAGATTTCCTCTTAACTAAATCTTATTTTCTTTTAGCCATTTATTTAGTATTCTCTATATATAATCTTATGAATACACATATTATACTTAATTCTTATGAATAATGACTCTACACTCTCAAAATGAATCATCACTTACTTAATTTTTAATTTGTTATTATTTAATTTTTGGAGATGGGTCTTATGTAGACCAGGCTGGCCTCAAACTTGATGATAGAACCTTTAACTCCTGGTCCTCTTTCTCTACTTCAAGTGCTTGGATCACAGGCATATACCACCATACTGGCTCTATGTAGTGCTGGGAACTGAACCCAGGACTCCCATGCATGCTATGAAAGTATTCTATCACAACTCTCAAGCAGTGCTCTATCTACCAACTAAGCTATATACCAAGCCCCTTAATCTCAAAATTTAAAATAAAGTGAATTCAGTGGCACTTACTACAGTCACAGTGTCTAACTCCTGTCTTTGTTTATATGTAGAACATTTCCAGGAGTTCCAAATAAAGTCTCAGAGAATTAAGTAGCGCCTCTCCATAGAGTGCCCCCTCCCCCAGCAACATGTTTCTATAGACTTACTTAGCTATTCTGAACAGGTGACTTGTTGGAAAGGTGCTAAGCATCAATTTCAGGATCTTGTGTGTCCCAAGCAAGCATTCTACCACTGGGGTATGATCCCTAAGACATAACCTTTTAACTTTTATGTTTATATTATAACATGTATCAGCATTTCATTCTTTGCTTTACTTATATATTTTCATTATTTTAAGAGTATATTCTCTAAGATAAATATTTTCTGGGTGTGTTGGCACACACCTTTAATCCTACACCCAGGAGGCAGAAGCAGGCAGAACTCTGTGAGTTTGAGGCCAGCCTGGTTTACAAAAATGAGTTTCAGGACAGTCAGGAGCATATAGAAAGACTTGGTCACGCACACAAAATTTTTCCACTTCCACATGTGTACCACAGGGCATGTGCCTGCCTGCCTACACACGCATGCATACACACGCATACACACGCATACACACGCATACACACACACACACACACACACACACACACATACATGTACACACACACATACCTAAATAACAAGGAAAAAATCTTAAGGAAAAATGTGACAGTTTTGCAAATGTAAACTTTTTATTAGATTTTTTTTTCTGTTAGTGCAGACAGTCTGGATGGAGAGCACAAATATTTCTGTGTAAAATAAGAGAAGCTGAGGCCCCCTGGTGGTCAAATGGTCTGCTGCTTTGGCACAAAACTGAGTAATTCTAAGAGATGCCTGAGCCTCTTATAAACAGTAAAGCACTGTTTATAAAGTCAGTGTCAGGGAATGGAGAGCAGGAATCTGTCTACATATGTTCAAGTCATAACAATTTAGATTCCCTCCATAGAAAGCTAATTCCATTAAGATGACAAGCTGGAAAACAGAAGAGTCACAATTTAAGGAGAAGCCCTACAAGCATGTAATGACTTCTACAGGACACTTGTCATTGTAATGCACTTGAGAAATTGAAACCTGAATTTCCAAACAAAATAAAAATCCCCATCTGCCCAAGATAAATGCCAGCTCAAAAGCAGCTGCTAAGATAGTCAAAAAGGAACTGTTCAGCTAAGACATCATTTTTCTCTTCTTTGGAGCAACTGCATACTATACTGTCCTCACCTCAAACGTTTGAATAAAGTCAGTCACTTAGCTTTAGAAAAGGTTTGTCACTGGCTCCATTCTCTCTACCACAGAAAAAGCCAATTCTGCCCTGCTCATATGTAGCAGATGATTCAGGGAACTTAAGTTATCAAAGACCTTGGTTCCCGTGGTTCATTCAGACTGGCACTACTTGCTTTTCAAGACAAACTTATGAAAAGACACTCCCTAGAACTAACTCCATTCACACACAAAGGCCCATCGCAGACAATCCTAATTTACACCAGCCCTTACCGATTTGGCCAAATTAGCTTCTTTAAAATTAAAAAGCAAGAAACATTGCTGGTGCTCAAAGTAGCTTAACTCAAGGTTTTCTTTTCTTTCTTTCGAGACAGGGTCTCGCCATGTAACTCTAGCTGGCCCATACTCACAGAGATCTGCCTGCCTCTACCTCCCTCATCTGAACCCTTCCCTTGACAAAGCTTCAAGTTTAGAAACAATCTGGTTGTTGATCCTCAACTCACAACACTCTGGGAATGACCGGCTTTTTTGTAGGGTGTGTATGTATGTGCATGCTGTGGCATGTATGTGCACATTACAGGACAGCTTGTAAGAGTTGGTTCTCTCCATGCACCATGTGGTTACCCTGAACCAAACTCAGGTTCTTGGCTTAAAGACAAGCAAATTTACCTGCTAAGCCATTGCTAGGGCCCGGTTGGTTTGATTCTATGGTAGTATGCCTTATATGTGGTAACAGTGCTTTGCCTCTGCTCTTCATTTCCAGCCCCTAATCCCACTGTTCTCAAAGAAGGAACTGGTACCATTAACCTGCTGTTAAAGCATTAACAGGTGTCTTAGTGAGGTTTCCATTGCTGTGATGTAAAGACCGTGACCAAAAGTAACTTGGGGAGGAAAGGCTCACACTTCCACATCACAGTTCATCATCAAAGGAAGCCAAGGCAGGAACTGAAGCAGGGCAGGGCAGGAACCTGGAGGTCCGTGGTTTTCTCAGTCTGCTTTCTTACAGATTCCAGGACCACCAGCCAGAGATGGGTTGGACCCTACCACAGCAATCACTAGCTAAGAAAACACATTACAAACTTTCCTACAATCCAATCTTATGGAGCTATTTTCTAAGTTAGGTTCCCTCCTCTCAGATGACAAAAGCTTGTGTCAAGCTCACATAAAACTGGCCAGGGTTCCAGGTACTCCACATCAGAGGTTACAATTAAATACAACGCACACAAGAACAACATGAATTGTTTTAAATAAGTTTTAGTTTTAAAGAATAATTTAAAAAATACATTTTCACTTTTAACAAATGTTTTGAAGTCAGTTACCAGATCCCTTTATAATAATCACAAAAGAGGCTCAGGGTCTTGATCCAAAAAAGCTGGGCATATTGGTGTAATCTCACCACTAGGAAAAAGAAGACAGGTGTATCCTGGTGCTTGCTGATCAGCCATCTTAGCCTATGGACCAGCTGCACATCATTAGAACCCTGATCTCAGCTGAGTGGTGGTGGCACAAGCCTTTAATCCCATCTCTCAAGAGGCAGAGGCAGACAAATCTCTGAGTTTGAGGCCAGCTTGGTCTACAAAGTGAGTTCCAGGACAGCCAGGGCTACACAGTGAGATCCTGCCTCAACTAAAAAAACAAATAAGGGTGGAAAATGACTGAGGAAGACCCCTGGCCTGGCCTCTGGTTGCAAACACACACCCCTAGTAGCAGGGCACATAACACAAATGATGCTCAGGAAGTGTTCAAACTGACAACTTACGCCAGCACAGTCTCCTCCTTGCTAAGACGAGCAGTAAGGGCACTGAGGGCTTCATGGGATGCCAAGGGAAGGCCAAAGCCACTGAGTGCTGCCACTGCATGGTAGATCTGGGCAACCGAAGAGTCTTCGCTGATTGCTGCCAGAAGCAGATCTTTGGTCTCATTTGAAACGGATATCTAGGAAACAAAGGCAGACCGAGTTAAAACAGGTTCTGGCACTTTGTGAAAGGCATCCCGATGGTAGCATGATCACAGCTGCTAAAGCCATGACCACCCAGCTCCCTCAGAATCAAATGCTCATAAAGTCACCACCACCTCTGTTCTGATTGGTTTTCTGTCAGCTTAACAAAAAGCTAGAGTTAATTCAGACAGAGAGAACCTCAATTGAGAAAATGCCTCAGTAAAACTGGCCTGTAAGAGCATCTGTAGATCATTTTCTTGATTAAAAATTGATGTGGGAGAGCCCAGACTATTGTAGGTGGTGTCACCTCTGGGCAGATGGTTCTGGGGTTATAAGAGAACATGCTGAACAAGCCAGTAAGCTACAGTCCTCCACTGCCTCTTCTTCAGTTCCTGCCTTAGCTTCCTTTGATGATGAACTGTGACGTGGAAGTCTAAAAAAAATCAACTTTCTCCTGGTCTAAGTTGCTTCTGGTCATGGGGTGTTTTATCACACCAAGAGAAACCCTAACTAAGACAGCCTCCCAAAAGATACCAAAAGTTGCTTGCTACTTAAAAGTAATCCCTGTTCAACAGAAAGATCTAGGGGGCACTGAATGCTTTAAATGTTAAAGGAGAAAGGAAAGAAAATCTCAAGGCCTCCCAGAAGAGCTAAGAACTGTACAAAAAAACTAGTCTAAAAGCCATTACAGTGAACCCTGAAAGAAGAATATTTTTTCTTCTAGGAATAAAAACTATGCACATGAATTCCAACCTACCCCAACAATTCCTCATTTTTAAAAATTACATTAATAATCTGACATTATGTTCTGACTAAAAATGCACCTTACTGCTTATAAAGAAAGAAATAAACAAACAAATAAAAGGCAGTATAGGAACCCGGGCTCACCTCACAGCCGGAGAGGACCTGGCTGGATTGGGCGGCATAGAAGAGAGCATCCACACTGCTGGGGTCCAGCTTAGACTTGATGAAGGCGCATGCTTTCTAAACACAGGGAGAAAGTCACAGGTAAGAGGTGAGTCAATGCAGTAACTAGGAAAGGGGAGGGCGCTTAGGGGATAATAAAATTCTAAACCACCTACAGAGGCTTATTCAAGTATTAATTATTCTAGATATAATTGTTTTTCAATAGTTATTTTCCACAGGACACTTTTATCCCAGACTGCTGACTTCACACAAAGAACAGTAAGCCTGAGATAAGTAGAAATTACCAAACGCCCTGGTCTGGCCAGTATTCTGGGTGTCACAGTATTCTTCCTTTTGATGAGCCTAAGGCCCTTCTCAATCACCACCATTAACTCTTTATGCAGAAGACGTAACTGGGACTCGAGTAGATAAGTGGCCCGTGGAAGAGGGCAGTTAGAGGGTTTTCCAGTGTCATGTCTCCAAAGCCAAGTCAGACAACCACTCTAAAGTGACTTTAAAACCTTATCCTCTTCCACCTGACTTCCTGGCTCAGGTACAAGCATCACCATGGATCCAACCACCCAGACCAGACCCTGGGGAACACTGCTATTGACTATTCCCTTCCCTCCATGGCTGCCCAGGCTACTTCCTTTCCTATTTTCAAATGATACTGACCCCTGGCTTGTCTCTGCCTAAGGCAGGTCCTCGTCATCTGTTACCTGACTGTTACAATCTTTTTTTTTTTTTTTTTTTTTTTTTTAAAACTGCCTCCAGGCTGACAATCTATTCTATACACAGCAAGACTTTGAAATACAAAGCACCTACACTGCATTACTATTAAAGGCTTCCATGGTTGCCACCACTCCCAGAAAAGACCCAAAGTTGCCAACCACAACACACAATGTCTGAATAACATACCTCCTATCCCTGCTGTGACAGCTTCATCAGCAGGTCCCAGAATTTTATTTTCTTCTCCTGCACTCCCCAGATGAACTGTTTTTCTGCCCTTGGCTATTTCTGCCCAGTATCGTTTCCTTGTTTCCTGTCTGCCAAATGAAATTCCCCCTTCATCTCTGCTCAGATGCACCTGTCTCGTACGGCCGTTGTTGATGCTCACTCATCCCATGATAGGCCACAGCCCCCACTTTGCCCTGTGCTTATCAAAGCACTTGCCAGATACTCAGTGCTGGTTGCTTGAGAACTCTGTGCCCAGCACAGTAAGTGAGCACAAAACAAAATTCTAGCCACTTCTGTTCTGCTGAACTTCAAGAGAGAAAAGTTACACTGCTAAACATGTGTTTTAAATGAGATCGTATAAAATACAAGTATTTTCTGGGCATGATGGCACACACCATTAATCCTAGCACTCAGGCAGAGGCGGGTGGATCTCTGTGAGTGAGATCAACCTGGTCTACTGAGCAAGTTCCAGAACAGCCAGGCCCTCACAGAGAAACCTTGTCTCAAACAAAGAACCAGACAGAAAAGAAATCAAATACAACCTCCCCTAATCTCCCCTATTCTCCACCCCCCCACCCCCACCCGGTATCAACTGGGATCTGGAGAAGGAAACTGGTTACTTCATGAAGGGAATATTTTTGACACACAACATAGATGCTAAAAAGTGCTCCACTGCCCTCTGGTGCTTTAACAACGAAAAGACAGCACCAGGTCCCCACAGTAGCAAGATACCGTGTCTGTTCTGAGTGCCTCTAGGGCATTTAAACGACCCTGGCACATGGACACTTTTACTGTCTTAAGTTCACAGAGAAGCAAAGCAGCTCAACTGAGGTTGTTGCTAACTGGGAGAAGTGGCCTTCAAATCCAGATAGCCTGGCTGTAGCCCCCACCAGAAAAGACTGCTAAAATGTTCTGTCCTAGAGTAGATTTAACATCAGTCCTACTCTGATGCTTACAGGGACAAACCAAGGGCAAGGGCAAGAATGTTCAGTGGCTTCATGATGTCAACAGCACAGCTTTAACAGCAACAGGAGTGGGGAAACTTCATAAAACATGCTCAGGATTCAGTGAGTGCCCCTCTCTCCATCCCAGGCCTGGGCTTTGGTGAACTCTTCTGGGGAATATATGGCTCCAACTGTAGCTGCTCTCCACATTGCAGACACCACCAAGTGGAGGCTGAGAACTACTGCACACACATCCTCACCTCAGCTCTTTGTGCCCTCTGGTAAAACCCCAAGGCCCCAACATCCCCCTGAGCAAAGACGTCTTCCTTTCTTCAGCCCCCAAGAACAATCGGACAAATGCCCTACTTGGCTCTTTCCTGCTCATCCTCTCCCTCACATCTCTTCACACTGAGCAAGCACATCCTCTGCTGCTGAGCCCGCTGTTCTGTACACACTGCCTATCATAACCCCGCTCCAGCTGCCCTAGACACCATCTTCAGGCAACATTTCAAGCACCAGTAAGCCCCAGGCTTTGCAGAGGCTGCTCTCTCCATTACCTCACCAGCAAAATCTCTCTCTCAACTGACAACCCATAATGCATTCATAAAGCTTAAGTCTTAATTTAAACAAACTCATTCATCTCTCAACCAGCTGCTGGCTTCTCTTCCCACAGTCCCACTTCAATTTACACCTTCAGCACCAATCAACGTCTCCTCAAACTCACAACATCAGCCAAGAACATTTTTAGAGAAAGGTGCTCAACCTAAATTTCACGTGAAATTCCAAATCATGCCAAAGCTCAGACTCTTCCACAAGCCTCAAACACAGATTTGATGATTCAAGTGCTCTTGGCAGAAGCCTTTCACCCTGCATTCCACCCGACCAAAATCTGACATTAGTCTAACAGTCCAAATTCATTTGTTACACTTTACAATACAAAACCTCTACTAGTTGCTGCTCTCCAGGTCCCTCAAGTTGTGGAGGGTTCTCCTCGGGGTCCCACATACTCTGAGGAAACAGCAGCACTGAAGTGTCATTAAAGCATACCACAAACATTGTCTGTGCTAGGCATTGTCTGAACTTGACTGAATAAATTATGAACAGAACAAAACCACCTCACTATTAAGAATACTACAGCTACTCTGTGAAAAGGGAGCCTTAGTGGAATAACATGATCACTTTATACTAACAGCCAATAGCAAAACAGGAGGATAGGATGGGCTGCCAGGCAGAGAGAATAAATAAAAGGAGAAAGGTAGGCTTAAGAGAAGAGGAAGGAGCAAGAAAAGGAGAAGCGGAGGACGCCAGGGGCCAGGGGCCAGGGGCCAGGGGCCAGACACTTAGCCAGTCAGGGAGCAAGAAGGAAAGAAAGGAATGTGGAATAAAGAAAGGTAAAAGCCCAGAGGCAAAAGGTAGATGGGATAATTTAAGAAAAGCTGGCTAAAAACAGGCCAAGTTAAGGCAGGGCATGCATAAGTAAGAATAAGTCTTCGTGTATTTATTTGGGAGTGGGGTGGCAGGCTACCAAAGAGCAAAAAATAAAACCAACAACAGTTCCTAAACACAGAAAATATTTCAAGTGCAATGTATTCTGCTCACCAAAAGTAGAACACCTGGAACTCCTTTATGAGTTGTAAGCCACACATCTAGCACTTTACAAGCCTGTGTTGTGGGGCTGGGGAGATGGCTCAGTGGTTAAGAAGTACACAAACCAAATACATGTTGTACCTAGCAGTTTTACAGGGTTCTGGTAGACTCCAGAGGCTCTGACTCTCTTTCCTCCTTTCCCCTAGAACACCCAGCTGGGGGCTGGAAAGATTCCTAGTGGTTAAGAGCACTGGCTGATTTTCTAGAGGTCCCCAGTTCAATTCCCAGCAACTCCATGGTGGCTCCCAACCAACCATCTGTAGTGGGATCTGATGACCTCTTCCGGCATGTAGGCTTAGATGCAGCACTCATATAAAAAAAAAAAAAGAAGGAGGAGAAAGGAGAAGAAGGAAGAAGGAAGAAGAAGAAATAATAATACCCATCTGGTGGGACACTCATTAAGTAACAAACCACCTCAGACTGAAAGAAGTATTTGTTACATTAAATTCACTAATACACCAGCAAGAATTTGTCTTAAAGTATCCAAGAGGAACATGTGAGGAGATTAAGGTTCTCCTAACACTATGAACAGAAGAAAAGCAGCTTTACCTTGACATCTGGCACCTGTGCCCCAAGACTGTTGAGTCCCACGATGGAGTAGAAGGCAGACTCCAAATCTGTGAAAGGCCGTTCCAATGAGGCTCTCAGTCTCTCCACATCATGCTTGTTGAGGTAGTGGGTAGGTGTCAGAGCCTGGGTGCTGGCTATGATTGTCAGGGCCAATAGGAAGACAGCGCTTGAACCTTTAAGGAAAATGGCTATTAAGAATATGCCACATTACTCCTAGTCACATTCCCAACAATGATGCACCAAGATCTGGGATCCCAACCATGTGGGCATGATGACCCCTATCTTTACCTACAAGGACAGTTTTTCTTGTAGTTCCAGGAAATCTCAAGATCACGACCAAACTATTCCTGAATCCTTATATCCTGTCTCCTGCTCAACTCCTCCCTTGCCCACTCCCTTTCCAACTACTCCTCAAGGAGTCATGTTCCTTCCTACCCAACACTCTTTTTAGGTTTTCCTCAACTTTAACTTTGCATAACGTGTTCTTTCAGGTTTCAGCTTAAGTATCATTAAGAAACTTTCCTTGAGCACAATCAATAACCTAGTCTCTGGGCTATACAGGAACCACTTTAAGTTATTCAGCAACTGCCTCAGCTTCCTTAAGCATAAAGCAGATGACAAGTGTCATCCCTGGGCTTGCTATAAGGGAGAAAGCTTTCAGAATAATGACTGGTCTGTAATGAGCACTGTTGCAGTTATCAGCTGCTGCTTCCACAATTGTGCTTGCTGCTGTAGCAAATTAGCAAAGTCCATACTGTGCCTAAGCTGCATTTCCCACCTTTTAAGAGTATGAGAGATTGAAGGCAGTGGTGGCCAATGCTCAGAAGGAAGAAGCAGGTGGATCTTTGAGTTCTGGGACAGCCAGGATTACAAGGAGAAACCCTGTCTCTCTGGGGGAAAAACAAAACAAAAACAAAATAATATGAGGGCTGATTTCTCCGTTAAACAGTAAGCTCCTAGACTCTAGGAGCTGGAAGCTAGAGTATGTCTCATGTTTATCTCAGTATTTCCAAGACTTACGGACTGCTAGGTATGGTATACACTGAATAAATGGGAAAAAAAAAAAAAAACCCCAAAACAAAAACCTAGTCCCATCTGTGATCCCCCAGGCAACATGAAGAAATTGTAGGAATGGCACCTGTCAACATTTCATTTAAAATAAAAACAAAGGAACCTTTTGAATGTGTCATGAAAATCGGAATCATCTGTCATCCAAGTCAAAAGCATTAAAAGGCAATTACAAGGCTAACATCAATGGCCCTAAATCCTTTGCCTCTAGCTGAATCTTTTAAAAGCATTACTTTATGAAGAAAATAGAGAGCTACAGTAGCTTACATGTAGCCAGTCTTGGTTGGACTCAAACCCAGTCAACACTACAGAGATCATATTCCATTTAAAAAAATTAAATTAAACTGGGGCCAGGAGTGTGCACATATGGAGGTCAGAGGAAAGCCAGTTCTCTCCTACCAGGTAGTTTTACCTGAAGATCCAACTCTTATCAATTTTATCAATCTCTTATCAATCAGGCTTAAACAAGAACCTTAACCTCTGGAGTCATCTCAACGACCCACTTTTTTTTTTTTTTTTTTTTTTTTGACGTTGAAAAAATGTAAAAACTCACAGAGAATCGGTAAGTTCAAGTCTTTGTGTGTTTGTTAACCTAAATGTGAAGGCTCTTTAAAAAATTAGAAGCCAGTATGTGTGGAGGTAAATGGCTTAGTGTACAATTCGTTCCCTGGGTTTGATGCATACTAACTCCAAGCCCCCAACCCTAAACTAAAAACAAAGAACTCTACAACGTGCAGTATTCATCTACATATGTGAATGCTCCTGTGTGCCATGAACTTTCTTTTTTCAGGGCTGGGAACTGAACCTACTTCCCCAAGTTCCCTAG
Source organism: Phyllotis vaccarum (assembly GCA_033318265.1). Taxonomy (NCBI): domain Eukaryota; kingdom Metazoa; phylum Chordata; class Mammalia; order Rodentia; family Cricetidae; genus Phyllotis; species Phyllotis vaccarum. Next base: position 184,179,004 of record JARWLC010000001.1, on the reverse strand, counting down.
ACTCTAATTTTATTTTATTTGATTAATTTATTTGTTTTTAAAGGTTTGGTTACCTGCCCTTGCCCTAAGACACCTGAGAATGAAACTTGAGACAGTTTCAATACAAATTCTGATTTTAATCACTTTACCTACAATGCAAATAGTGAAATGGCAAACTTTGTTCACTGTGTTCCCGGGTTACTTCCTTTCTCTGGGATTCCAACTACTCATGGGCCAGGAAGAATAGAAGATTATACACCCAAACATTGCTTTTTAAAAAGATGACACTAAGATTCCACACTACCGTGTCCACTCAAAAATCTACCAAGCACCGAATTTTGCTTTTCACTGTTAAAGCAAGCACAGAATACCATTTAACACTGTTCTTACGATGAAGCAGATACCAAATAAGAAACGGGGATGCAGAGGGGGTAAGTCCCTGGCATCTGGTCTCACAGTGAATATGTGGCCTGTTACAAGCCTGCATCTCTTAAGTATCACTTCACAGTCTCTCAGACAGACCCTGTCAGGGAAAAAGAACCTAGAGCCCAAATAAAAGCCAGTGACACGGTCCAAAGCTTTCACGATGCCAAGGCTGGCTCCCAGGCAGGCTGCAGGCCGCCGGTACCACTCGAATGAATGAAGGAGGCCAGGCCCGGGGTCCGCGCTACCGCGGTTCGCGCTGGGCCTCGCGGGGACCCGTAGCCATGCGTTGCACACCCCCCCCCCCCCCGCACCAACCCTTCGGGTCGCCCGCACTTAACCAGAGCTCGCAGCCCTCCGTCACACCCACGACCCCGAAAACGCCCGAGCCCATGCCCCTGCCCCGTAGGGGAGGGGAACCGCGCCTGGCCGGCGCCCGTGTGGTCCGCACTAGCCTCCCGCGGGCGACGCCCCGCTCCCCAAGGCGTGTCGGCCGCGGGGCCCCACTGTTGAGCCATGCGCAACGCCTCACCCGGCGGCGCCATTCCTCCGAGCAGGTCCCACCGGAGACCGAGCAGGCCGACTTCCGCTCTGGGAAGTGGCTCCAAGAGCGCGCCGGAGGGGACGCCAGGGACCCGCAGCAAACGGCGCCTGCCAGGATGGGCTCCCGGCAAAGGTCAGTGTCCGCGGTCCCGCTGGGCAGGTCGGTTCTCAGCAGCCGCGGTGGAGGGGGTCCAGTCGTGGCGTCCGAACCGCTTTCACGGTCCCCACTTCGGTACACGCCGTCTCCCCCGCGCCGCGGTCCACTTGGAACCGACCGCCTCTCAACCGTCCGGCTCCGGCCGCCACCCGGTCGCGATTGGACGCGGACTTGGGATGGGCCTGAGACGGGGCCACCTCTGATTGGCCAGTGTCAGTGACTGGTCGGACGCGCTGTCAATCACAGGTCTCTCCCGCAGCCCGGCCAATTTTAAAGCCCTGAGAAGGGAGGAGAGGGCTATAGGGACCCGATTTTAACCCCTTTTGGAAATTATGGTTGAAGGATTGCTTAGATTGTTAATATCTGACTTATGAATCCAGTTTCTACCCAGTTTTCAAAACAGTGAGCTATACAGTAACCCAGAAGAGAGTTTTAATTTTTTTTTCTTTGAGAATTTCATTCAATGTATTTTGATCATAGTCATTCCCTTCCCCCAGCTCCTTATCTACTCAACTTCATGCTCTATTTATCTCCCTTTCTTAAAAATAAAAAAACAAACTAAGCATGGAGTCTTGCTCCGGAGAGTGGCTGATAGATGTACCCAGCGTCACTGCATTGAAAAAAAGTCAAACAACTGATTTTCCTTCTCCCACTAGCTATCAATAATGAATAGCTTTTTTGGCTAGGGGAAGGTCTTTTGTGCCCTCTCCCCCCATTCTCTGTACAGGAGTTTTGTATAGTTCCAACTTCTGCGGGTCTTGTTCATTATCTCACAATCTGTGGGTTCATAGTGCATCTCCCCTGTTGTGTTTAGAAGATGTTCTTTCCTTGAAGCCATTCACCACCTCGGCTCTTAAAATCTTTCTGCTCCTCTTGCACATAGATTCCTGAGCCTTAGGTGAGGAGCATGATATAACATTCATTTAGGGCTGAGATTTCCAAAGTCTCTTATTCTCTGCATGTTGAACAGTTGTAGGTTTCTGTGTTGATTGACATCTATTTCAAGAAGCTTCTCTGGTGAGGATTGAGGGATGCCCTGATCTGCAAATTTAACAGACTCAAAATGGAAGACAAAACTAATATGTAGCTCCCATTACGGAGCATTTACAAAACAATAGGAAAGAGCACTCGTCTACATACATGATTTCATTTACTCTTTGTCGTTATTCTGTTAAGTGTGTAGTGTTACTATTAGCACTTTAACAGGAAGAAAATATTTCAGCCCAGGCATCCTGACTACAGCCTGCTTTTAATTGTTGTGAGCATGTAGAGTGGCATAGTATGGGATGCTTCTCATCTTTAGTATTGCCCCTAATATTGTTCAGCCGTGGAGGAGAGCCCGTTCTGTGTCTAGTGAGTACCACTCCTCCATATAGCAGTCATCAGCCCTGAACAGTTATTTCATTCTGAACGTAAGTATGGAAAATTTAAGCTTCTGCTCCTCAGTTGCACTAGCGCTGTTTCAAATGCTTCACTAGCTCAGCCAAGGTAGTTGTATTACACTGGGCAATTTGACAGATATTTTCATCATTTCATTTCATTACCAGAAAGTGATACTGGTAGTTCTTGTAAGACCTACACTTACTTACCAGGCCAACGTCACCTGATATAGCTGGTCCAAGAATTAAACCAGGCTTGGCTTGGAGGGGCCACAGCAAGAGTGAGGCTATGACAATCTTACTGAGACCAATCTAACTTTTTGTACCTTTATAAGAAACAGAACATATGGTGATTGCCAGGATCAATACTATAGTAGTTTCTGGGATACAATGGCATTTGCAAGCTATGCAGGGCACACAAGATTAATGTCTAAGACCAATTGTCCTGTCAAGCCTCCATGCTTCCTTGACTACTAAGGGAACATACAGAGGAGTACAAAGCTCCCTGAATGCTTCACTGCCTGAAGGAGTCCCTGGCTCCAATGCCCCAGGAGCCACATACTAATCTGAAAAATCTCTGACACATGCCTTTCAAGACAGAGAGGCAAGGCCAGATCCATGGTTCCCTGTAAATGCCAAATTAGAATACACTTAAAGAACTACCAATTTAATAATATGACAAGCCAGCGATGTGCTAAAGAGAGAGCCAGCTGTTCAGTTTTTCAAGAACTTTGCAAATTGGCTAAATATAGCTATTTAGGACATTAAATTATACAGTCATAAGTGAAAAAAAAATATGCTGAAAATAACTTTTCATTTCCTGATTTTATTACATTTACCATTGTTTGAACATTTGTGATTGCCTGTACACATGTAACACCTCACCAATAGAATGTGATATTATATATACCACTGCACAGATTGGTCCCAAGGGAAATATTTGTAGCTTTATTTTTTGGTCATGATTTTGGAGTATTTACACCATAAAGTTGGCATCTGTGGCAAAGCAGAACTTGATTTATTGATTTGTTGATTTCCAAACCTGTTCTATGATATTTTGTTTGTTTTCTGGGGAAAAAAACAAAAAACAAAAAACAAAAAACAAAAAACAAACAAACAAACAAACAAAAAAAAAAAAACAAAAAAACTTTCCTGGAGATCAGAGAGCGGAGGAGTAGATACTAGTTAACGTTAAGGCCAGGGAGTGGGGATGCACTCCTCTAATCCAGGAGTAGGGAAGTGGAGACAGGAATATAAAGCAGGTGGAGGGAGACAGGGTCTCAACCTTTATTAGGTCTGAGGATTCAAGTAAGAGGTGACTATGGTATGTTCATTGTTCACTGTGGAAAACTTAAACATTTTTAATGTCATATGCAGCAGATCTCAGAAAAGTTATAGTACCTTAATCTATTAAAAACACCAGGATTACACAGGCTTAATTCCTAAATACCTGCTTCAGACTCAAGCCTGAAGTCATGTGCAGGAAGCTACATGAAGCATAAGGTAGAATTAGTACTCTATATGACCACTAATAACAAAACAGAAAGTTTAAAATTTGAGATAATATTTATACCTTAAATAGTTTTAAAGGGTCAAAGGAAATCTGAGGGATATGAGATTAGTGACAATATAATAGTCCCTAGATTTTGGTTTCTTTCTGTCGTATACCAGATGGCTCTTCGATAGGAGACAGGGACTTTGGTTTTTCTTTAAACAAACATGCTTGGGTTTAGAGAAGAAGAGAACCACGCCCCAACTCCAAAGCCAGCTTTAGTTGTTAATTAAATTGGGACTACATAAAGACCATTTGCCTTACATGTCTGTAGAAAATAGGAAAAACAAGTATTTTGAAAGATTTATGAAATTTTCCATGTTGGGAAATGTGCTATACTGTTAGGCCAATTTACTCTTTTTCTTGGGACATTTTTTTTTCTTAGATGAGTCTTTTTCCCTCTTCAGATGGTTCATTTCTCCAGAGGTCTTTATATTCTTCAGTCAGATGTTTTTATTCTCCTGGGAAGACAAAAACAAAACCCTGCCCCAACCTTAGTTTTGGGTGGTTTTCCTTTTTGCCAGGTTGAATTGCCACATCCATTTGCCAAACTTCATTTCTTTGAGTATCCTTAGGGCTACTTCCTGCAGGTAGTGGAGTTAGGTTGTAGAAGGAACAAATGGGACATTTTCTTATAATTTTCTTGGCTTATTGCCAAAGAATGAAAATCTTTCTTTAAACCTTTGTTACTAACATGGTTTTTCTTATGAAGTTCTGAGGCTTCTAGCACATTCTAGCACAGGCTTTGTTGTGAATATCTGATCAATTTCAGCATAATCTTGTGCTAGTGGGCCTGGTAGGCTTGGATGAGATCTAATATGTATTATATATATGGGATGATTTCTGACTATTTCCTATGAATGAGTAAATAACAGAGTTAATTCTGAATCATTAGGAATGAGTTCAGCAGTTTCAATATGTAAAAGGAATTTTTCTGTTCCTCAATAACTTTATTAAGAGATTCTACTGGGTGATGGTAGCATACCTCAAGGTGGTACATACCTTTAATCCCAGTATTTGGAAGACAGAGGCAGGCAGATCGCTGAGTTTGAGGCCAGCCTGGTCTACAAAGTGAGTTCTTGGTAGCCAGAACTGTTATAAAGAGAAACCCTGTCCTGAAAAAAGTTCTTAAAAATCTAATAATACCATGAGAATAGCATATAATTCTGAATTTTGAATGGAATCATAAGGGTTTTAACCACTTTACTTAAATTTTATGACTTATAACATGCCTTTGCTGATTTATTTGCATCAGTATAAAATGTAGTGGGCCCAGATATTGGTGTTTCCCACACAATGTGAGGAAGGACTGAATTGGTTCTTTTTATAAATTGAAGTCTCTTGCTTTTGGAATATTTGTTGTTAATCTCTCCCCCAAAATTATTACAATCTCTCTGCCAATGTTCATTTTTTGCCCATAGTGAGAAACTTTCAGCATTAGTAAAGGGTACTACAATTTCTGTTGGTCTATTCCTGTTAATTAATGAAGTCTCAATTTTCCTTTCAGAATCAATTTAGAAACCTTTTATATATAGGTCTTTAATTTTTTACCCTATTAGTGTGGCAAAAATATCCATCTAAAATACGACCTTCTCATTGTATCAGAATTCCTGTAGGAGAGTGAGTAGAAGATACAAGCAAGCTCTGGATCCAAATGATCCACACGTGTGTCCTGTAATTTTTTTTCTACCAGAGCCAATTCTCTTTCAGCTTCAGCTGATAATTTTCTTGGACTATTGAAGTCCTTGTCACCTTATAAGTGTTCAAATAAATTACTTAATTCTTGACTTGTTAATACAGTTGTGAACCATAGTCTGTTAATATTTTTCAGCATTTTTTGAAAATCATTAAGAGTTTGCAATTGACTTTTCTCGATTTGTACTTTTGGAGATTGAATTTTTTGCAAACCTATCTTATATTTTAAGTAATTAGTAGAATTTCCTCTTTGTATTATTTTCAGGAGCAATTTGTAATCCCCAGCAAGGCAATATTTTCTTTACTTCTTCAAACATTTTTTTTCCCTAGGATATCTACATTTGAATCAGCTAGTAAGATACCATCCATTTAATGGTAAATTATAGGTTGAGGAAACTGTTTACAAATTGTTTCCAATGGCTTTTGTACAAAATATTGAAAGAAGGTAGAGCTGTTTAATGTCCCTTGTGGGAGAAATTTGGTACCTTTTAATGGGCTGGTAATTATTATAAGTAGGCACTGTGAAGGCAAAATTTTCTCTACCCTGTTCTTATAAAGATATAGTTAAAAAAAAAAAAGCAACCTTTAAAATAAATGACTATAATAGACCATCCTTTAGGTAATGGAAAAGGCAAAGGAATTCCAGGTTGTAAGGACCCCTTTGGCCGAATTACTTTATTTATGGCTCTCAAATCTGTTAACGTTCTTCAGTTTCCAAATTTCTTTTTAATGTCAAATATAGGAAAATTCCAAGATCTAATCGATTCTTCATTAAGTTGAGCATTTAGATGCTCCTGTACCAGTTGTTCTGATGCCTGTAATTTTTCTCATGTTAAAGGCTATTGTTCCATCCAGACAATTTTGCCAGTTAAACATTTTAAAGGTAGGGCTGTTGAAACCTTGTAAGATTATTAGCTGTTGTGTCCCGTTTATATACATCTTGAACAATCTGTGACTGCTCTTGAGAATACCTTCTAATATTTCCTGTAGAAGCATTGTCTATGGTTTGTTTCTGAGATTGGAGGAATGTTGATCTGCGTTTTCCTTTGCTGTAATAAATCACTTCCCCACAAAGTCATTGGTAGGTTAGCCACATATGGCTTTAATTTTCCTGTCTAACCTTCTGCATATTCCAGAAGGCTGAGGCCTTCTGTCTGGATTATTTCTAGAGAAAACATTGTTTCTAGAAACACCTCATTTACAATCCCTTTTTAGATGATCTTGTTTACCACAATTAAAACATTTGACATTTGGGTTTGTCTTAAAGTTTTTGGAAATCACCCTTCCTATCCACGTACCATCATGAGTATGAGATTCAATATCAACTGTATTTCAGATCCGTTCATCTATATGGGTGCTGATCTCACCTTTAGAGGCCTGATTACCCGTTTGCATTGTGAATTATCATTTTCAAAAGCCAAAGATTCAATTAATGTATGTCTAACTTCTGGATTTGATATCATTCTATTTACTGTTGAAGTCAATCTTCGTAAAAAAAAAAAAAAAAAAAAATAGTGAAGGCTTCTTTCCGGCCTGTATAATGTTAGCAAATGACTGAGTTCTCTTTGCAGTCTCTCCAGCCCTCTGTCAGTCCTCCAGTGCTGCTGCATGGCGTAGAGCCAGACTGTCGGCAAATCAGCAGACTCGCCTTCTCTAAGATCTTTCTTCCCACGGTAACTGGGGGTCAGTTTTCAATATTGCTCTGAGCAAATCCTTCCAGTCTTGTGGAATGATTGCTGTGGGATGCTTTTCTGTGAATATGTGTTGCTCTCATTGGTTGATTAAATAAAGCTGCTTTGACCCATGACAAGGCATGATAGAGCCAGATGGGAAATCAAAGCCCAAGGAGCAACATGGCAACAGACCAGTAAGGCCGCGTGGCATTACATGGGGGATACCTGTCATCTTGTGGTTGCTCCTGTACGGTGACTGGATAAATTAAAATTGGTTTTCTGATATTGGAATTTAATGGTGGGGTAGGTTCTGCATTAAATTCCTCTGTCTGTATGAATATTTTTATTAGTAACTTTTCCCAAGGCCTTCTAAGTATTTCAAGTACTTCTAAGGTTTGTTAAGGTTTGTGTATTATCAGTCACATTTTATTATTTTCATTAGTATTTGTAAAGCTTGTATATTTTCAGCAGTAACCTTTTTTAAGGCTGTATCTTATGAACAGTGTTTTTCTAATGTTTATATCTTATTAGTCAATTTCTTTTATTTGACACAGTTATTAAACCATTTTAAAGAATAACATATGATTTAACTATGACTTACATTAGGCTGAACCTAGCTAAGTTTATACCTTCATTTATCTTTTCTATTTGCATCTCATCCATGGTAGCAGTGAACAGGGTTCTGATTCCCTGCATTGTAGTACGTACAATTTTTAACACAGGGAAGATTTTAATATTTCCCTCCTCTCCATTCTTTCTCGCTCCTTCTTAAAAAATAATTTGATTTATTGATTTATTGATTGATTGATAGATTTATTGATCAATCAATCAATCTCCTAGTTCCCCGTTCAAAAATTTCCAAGTTGTCTTACCAGGTCAGACGCCAAAGCTCAAAAGATCGGCTTGTGCAAAGGTAATGAGATGTAGTGACGATGTTCTACCAGCAGGTGGAGCAGGCAGGCACCAAGGCAGCTCAGGCTCTGCAGTGAGGAAGCTGCATCAGCTTTTGCCCTGGTAATTGTGCAGGGTTGCATGGACACATGAAAGAACCGTGAGGAGCAGGGATTTGTGCCTGGGAGTGCAGCAATGAAAAACTCTGATGCAGGAAAGCAGGCTGGGAGGGACTGTGGAGTGTAGTGGTTGGTGTGGCGGAGTATGCCACCTTTGTTTGGTTTAATTATATCCATGTGGGCACCAGATAAAGCAATTTCTTTTACCATTTATTATAAAATAAAACGCGGGGACAAACATTAAAAATAAAAAACCCGAGATAATCGCAAATCGCAAGCTTCCAGCCCTGCCTCACCTTCTGGGGGCCTTCTTTCCCTTGTCTAGTCCACCAGGGAACTCCATGGTACATCCCAGGTAGCTGAATGTGAACCCAGCCTCTCCAACCAATGCCTGACTCCACTGAACATTAGTAACACAAACTAGATTTCTGAGATAGGTTTTACTGTAGTTATAATGTCAAAAAGTATTTTAGGTCCCCCGAAATGGCTCTGTGGGTAAAGGTACTTGCCACCGAAGCTGATAACCTGAATCTGATCCCTGCAACCATCATAGTGGAAAGAGAGAACTAACTCCCCCAGTTTGTCTCCAGTCTCCTGCCCTCAAACACCATAGCACTCATATAAAGCACCCACAAATACACATATACAAAATAAAGAAAGAAATGTGATTTTAAAAAACATTAGTTTTGTATATTTCTTATCATTTAACTAGAAGTCATACAATACTTTTTCAAATGACTTTTTTACTTTTTTTTTTTTTTTTTTTAAGAAACGGAAGTCTTTGTATATAGCCCAGACTGGCCTCAGACTCTGTCTTAAATTCTCAAGTTTGGGATTACAGATGTCAGCCACCTTATTTGGCCCCTTGAGCAGGATGAGCATTGTTATGTATAGCTGGACTTGGACATTTTATTGCTGTATAGTACTTCACTGTATGATCATACCACAGTTCATTTGTCCTAATAATGAGCCGTCGCTGTCTCAAGGGTTTTGTTTATTTACCATAATGACCGCTTCTGTGAAGATTCTTGTATATCTTCCTGGACATGAGTAAATCTTAGGAGAATACATTCTTAAGTGTAGAATAGTCGGTCATAGAGTATGTACTTTTGACTTTACTGCAGAATGATTGTTGCCAAAGTAGTTGTTCCAAATAATACTTCTGAGTGCAATTTGTGGGATTTTTTTTCTTTGCTCCATGTCTCTGTCAGCATTTTTGTTTTGAGACAGGGTTTCTCTGTGTAGCCCTGCCTGTCCTGGAACTCACTCTGTGACCAAGCTGGCCTGGAACTCACAGAGATCTGCCTGCCTCTGCTTCCAGAGTACTAAAATTAAAGCTGTGTTCTATCACACCTGGCTCCTTTGTCAACATTTAATATTCATGCCCATATTAAAATTTTAAGCAATATGGGCAACTTAAAAATGGAACTTTCCTCTCAAAATAGGGAGCCTATATTTTAGTAGAGGAAATGATTAAACATTGAACATTGTAAATAACCGAATTAGAAGTGTTGGATGTCGCTCATTGGTAGAGTGCCTATCTAGAATATACTAGGCTCAGCTCAATCTCTTGTAGCAAAATATACATAAATTAACAAAGTAATCAATTAATTAGGGTGTGGCATATCCCTGGGATAGAGCTTAGAAAGTATGAGGTCCAGGTTCTTTCTACAGCTTGAATAAATCAATAATTGGATGCTGTACTGAAAGGCATTATGTACCACAGAATAAAAGGGCACAGGAGATTGAAGGCTTGTTGTAGAGGGATTGTCCTACTGCAGTCTGTCTCATTTGTCCATCTGTCCATCACTCGCACAAGACATTGACATTATTCTGGGTGCTGGGTATCTGATAGACATAAAGCTTATAGACAGATACCGTGTTGGAAAAGTAGCTGGCTAGAGTTGGGAGAGACTACTCAATCCAGATTGATGGTCAATAAATGCTTTTCTGAGAAGGGGACACATGGGCATTCAACAGAGTGCTATGACAGAAGCACTTCTGAAAACTAATTATTTGACTCCCTTCTTTCATTCCTAGGCTCGGTGGTACAGAAGGAGTAGTGATCCCTTGTGCTTCTGACAGTGACTCAGGAAGTGTAGATCTACAGCTGAGCAACTTAGAAGACATTAAAAAAGACGTATCTAATGTTGAATTTGCAGGTGAAAAGGGGAAAGGATGTGTATATTTTTAAAGTGAGTGGGGAGAAGAATTTTCGCCCTGTTTTCTGTACAAGGAGTTGAACCCGAGACCTCACGCATGCCAGGCAAATGCTCTGCCACCAGGTCACACCCTAGACCTCTCTTTGGAAGCGCAGCCAACAGCACTTGTTCTCTTGCAGAGCACCAGGTTCAAGTCCCAGCACCCACATGGTAGCTTACAGCATCTGTGACTCCAGTTCCAGGAGATCTGGTGCCCTCTTCTGACCTCTGTGGCCCTGCATACACATAAAATACTGATTGCATAATTGCTGGATGACTAGCCCTTAGCTAGATGTTGGTGATTAATTTGGCTCATGATGTTAAAAACCTTGAGATAAGATTGGCTTTCTTAGCATTGGTCTAGACATACAGGATGCTAAACTTGTCCTGGGAGATGCTGCTGCAGATAGAGAGATTCTGAGCAAGAAAAAACCAGCGTGGCTGACAGCGGGGTAGGAGGGGTGTTGAGGGGGCATGGGAGTGTATTCTTGTTGATGATGGGACATAGATTGGCAATATAGTTATCCTCACGTATTCAGCAAATAGGAATTGAGTACAGTGTGAGATGCTGAGTCTAAACAGTAACTAACTAACTGCCATGGTCCCTGCCTTCTATAACCTTCCAAAATGACAGTAACTAACATCATTGCAAGGTATAGTAAGCACTGTGGAAGAATTAAATTAGAGTCTGGGACAGCAAGGAAGAGAGAGGAGAACCAGACTTTAAATGGTGGTTGTCAGCCCACAGTTTTGGGAAGCCTTGTAAGGACAACCCCTGGGACCTACCAGGCTGGGGAATCACATTCGCTCATTCATATATGCTCAGCAGACATCAATGCCCTGCTGTGCCCTAACATGATTAAACTTCTGGAGATACAGCAGCAAACAGAAAACCGCCATGTACTTACAGACATAGAGCTGGAATTAAGTATAATCCATGTGATAGGGTGTAGGGGACAGAGCAAAGTTGATTGTTGGCCAGGAGGCATTTTGGAGCTGAGACCTGAGAAAGAGTAGGAATCAGCAAGGCAGAGAGAGCTAACAGCGTATGGGAAGGCAGGGAACGTGGCCTGTGCAAACAGCAGAGGTGAGTGAGTGTGGCTTTAATTAAACTGTTCCATAGCATTCAGAGAATACAGAAGTTGGGTTGAGACCCAGAGGATCCGGTTCACTTCTTTGTTTAGCTTTCTGTCTTTCCTGACTCCTGACAGGAGAGTGATGCTTGGTGGGCTCAAGCACTGGCACAGGTGCTCAGTGTGTACCAACTCTTTGAATTGAGTTTTTAAAGTATTTACGATTGAGTCCAGACCCCTAGGATTTTCTGTTAGGATTAGGAACCATTAAACTGGTTCTCTGAAAAGAAGGCTGGGTTCAGATAGCTTAGGACAAACTTCTGTACCTCTTCATCTGTGTATCTGGGAGTTGCTTCTCTAGATATTTTTGGTTTTTTTTTTTTTCTTTTTTCATTTTTGGTACAGTTGTGGAAAAGTCTAGGATTTCAACTCCTGGGGCCACATACCAGAAGCAGCCCTCCCCCCTTTCAAGTTGAAAGTTGACTATAAAGGTTTAATGTTAGTTTTCACCCATTTGGTGCTCTGAATTAAGGTGGAAAAGCGTTTTTAGAAATCATCTTCCTGACAAAATCTATGGGATCTTTGTGACTTAAGAACAGACTGGTCTCTTGCAAAATTTCAGCCATGTATCCTAATTCCTACTACCAGAGAGGATTCTAGGAGCACCAGTCAGCAGTTGGCAGAGACTTTCTGACTTGAGATTTTAAAGGTTATCATCTTCACCATTTTGTTACCGTCCAGCACTAAGAAGGCTTTAAGAACACTGACTTTGCAGCTGAGAAAAAAAAATAAGAGTTGGAGGGAGGAGGGATCTTGGTCAAACATGCAAGAGAAGCTGTGTGCCCCACTAAGTGTCATCACTTTACACCACAGACGTGTCACCTCTATTTTTCTTTTGGTACTAGATTTGGACATCTCTGACATCCCTCGACTCACTCAGGAGTCCTATCCAGATAACCTCAGTTTCCTGACTCCCCAGGAGCCCCTCAATGAAGCCAGTGTTGAGAAGCTGGTCCAGTCCATCCAGGAGGTGTTACGTGGTGAGCTAAAGGTATGTATGACAGTCTTGATGAGCAATCCAACTTATTCCTTCTAATGAAAAATCTCAGCATAACTCATTATTATATGCATACTATATTGATTATAAAATGTATCCTTGTAATTTATATCCATAAAATAAGTTTATGAATAAAATAAATATTAAAGCCTTAATACAAGTCAAAGGTTAATCTTTCTAACCATACTCTCATCACATAACCACTATTAGCATTTTATATTCCTATATTCATTTTCTGAATATAATTATAGGAAAAACAATCCACACATGTTCTAGATGAGTAATTATAGATCTGTACGGTCCTGTTTACTGGGTATACAGTGCTCCATTGTTGAGGTAGATGAGTTATACATCCTGTGAGAGTATAAGAAAACTTATCTGATGTGAGGGAAGGAAGGCACCTCTGAGGAAGTTACCTTTGAGCTCAGATCTGAGGGATAAAGGGGAAAAGGAAAAGTTAGAATTGGGGGATGGAGAACTGAGGAAGCAGTGAAAGACCACAGTAGGCTTGACAGTCTCAGCTTCACATGCTTAAACCATGTGACAAAGGGGACAGTGGCATAGAGCTAAAGAGATGGGCAGACAGTACTGGACTTGAAAACTGGAGTGGAACAACATAGGGTCTCTGTGTAGTCCTAGCTGTCCTGGAACTCACAGATCTGCTGCCTTTGCCTCCAAACAAGTTTTATCTTTATCTTTTTTTATTGGGAGGGTGTTGTTCAAGATGGGGTTTCTTTGTGTAATGGCCCTGGCTGTCCTGAAACTAGCTCTGTAGACCAGGCTGGTCTCAAATGCGCAGAGATGTGCCTGCCTCAACTGGGATTAAAGATGTACACTGCCACGCCCACTTGTAAATGCTATTTTAAAGATTTTAATAGATTTTGCTAAATTGTCTACTCAGCATATAAAGCAGTGGTTTTCAACCTGTGGGGGCTGACGGTTAGATACCCTGCATATAAGATATTTACATTACAATTCATTACAGTTACAAAGTAACAATGGAATAATTTTATGGTCCGAGGGGTCACTGCAACATGAACTACATTGAAGGGTCACAGCATTAGGAAGATTCAGAACCACTAATATAAAGTGTATTTGTGGGTTGGACAGATGATTCTGTTACAGGTTAAGCTTACAACCAAAAAATAAAGTCTATTTGTATGGTCACAGACAAGTATAAGATGCTAATTGTTCTCAACTCTCCAAAATCAGTATTTTTTTTTATTTTTCTTTTAATTTTTACCACCCAAATTGACAATACACTTGTTTTATCTCTGTGTCTTTGTGTGTGGGTGTGTGTAGCTAGGGCCGCATGTTGTGCACCTGTGTGTAGAGGCCAGAGGTTATTCCTCAGGGCTACCATGTTTATTGAGATAGGGTCTCTTAATTGCGATCTGAGGCTCTCTAGTTAGGCTAGTCTGGCTGACCGCACAGACCTAGCTTTTTATGTGGGTGCTGAGGATTAAACTCAGGTTGTCATTCTTGTATGGCAGACACGTTACTTTCTCCCTTACACTTAGTGCCTCCCATCCTAATGTGGAGCAGTTTGCTAAATTATATGTTCTATGTATGTGCTAATTCAGTAACAACAGCAAAACACCGGAAGTCAGATTGCTGCTCTTCTCTATTGATGGGAAACTTTTTATTTTTAAAATTTGGAACTATTTTTGTGTTTAATATCACAAGGTTTTATAAAAATTTTCTTTGCTCAATAAAGGATTTGGGTTGCTGCAGTGAATTAAAACAAAGGAATAGATAAAGAAAAAAGTAATTATATGAGATTGTCTCAGAAGCTGTGATAGCTGTGGCTATACTTAGAAGGGCTGGCAGTCCGCTTTAAGACAAAAAAGGATAATCCAGCTCTTAAAATACATGCAGGTGTAGCAGGAAATGTAGAGAAGGCAGGAGGTGTTCAGCCCAAACAAGAAAAGGCATCTTGGAAGTAAACTGATTAGAGTTCTCACTCTCTCAGGTTAAGGCAAGACATGATTTGATGAGGTCAACTGGATCACACTGAGAAGGGCCTTGACCTCCATCGGTGCTGTTGAACAACTGTAGATTAGGAGTTACCTGATCAAATTTACTTTTGAGAAAAATGCACCTAGCCAAAATGGAAAACAACAAGAAATGCAGGATGGTGAGGGTACACCTGTAACACCAGCAGGTGGGGCAGGTGGGGCCATACAGTCACTCATTGCTCTCTAAGGAATGTGTATGAGTTTATACCGTCTATAACTAGGGGAAAGACTGGAAGAAATGTTCCTTAGTCTATATTTTCCTCTTTATGCTTTATTTCAAAGTTTCTATAATAAGTAGACATTGCGTTTCTGATTAGAAAAACAAAATGTCAGTATGAAAAGATTTTATTCACATCAGAACTTGCATTTTTAAAAGAAGTCTTAAGGACTTGAAATGGTGACTCTTTAATGGCATCAGAAGAACTAGAAGTGGCAGAATCAGGGTCATCTTTGGGAATCTTAATCTGCCAGCATGATAGGGGCAGGTGGAGAGTGTGGTGAAGCCTGGAGGTGGGGGGAACCCTGAGCACTTAGTGCTACAGTGAGCACCATGTGGTCCCCAACCGAGGCAGTAGATCCCTCTTACTTTGTGGACTCCTAACAGTTTGAGAGTGATCCTGGATTGAATAAGATGCCATACATTCAAAAACATCCCAAGAAACTGCAAAAGCATCGTACATTTATCAAATAAGATGATGTGTAATTGTATTTTCATCATTTTCCCCACAAATTCAGGGTGAACTTGAAAAGTTGAAGTTCCTAAGATCTTTGTCTTCATTGAGCCAAACTTTACCCTATGACGAAACCACAGAATCATTTATTCACCGACACACAGCAGAAATAGTGCATGTCCTAAGTGTAAGTACTGTGGGTTTGGCAGAGATTACTGTGGTGCTGCACTCTTGACCTGGCTCCTGAGTTTCCCCCATGTTATCAGTTCATGTTATAGCAATGTCTGCTTAGCAAGGAAAACCACTCTGAGACACCTCTTAAATGTAATCACCTTGGAAATAATTTGAAAGAGAAATAGAGAGAGAGAGAGAGAGAGAGAGAGAGAGAGAGAGGAATTGCCTTTGAGTTTTTCAGCAATTGAAGTATTTAAGCAGTAGTTTGGGAACAGCCTGTCCAATGTTTCAGGTCACGTGTCAGGCCTTCCTCTTTATAGTTGTGTGACTTCAGGAAGTATTTAACTTATGACTGCCTCAGTTTCTTCATTGATAAAATAAGTGTAACTATTTACTTCACAGAATTATTGTGAACATTTAATTAAAAATAAATGTAAGTAGCTATGTGTTGTGGTGCATGCCTTTAATCCCAGCACTCAGTAGGCAGAGGCAGGTGGTCTGTGTGAGTTCAAGGCCAGCCTGGTCTATACAGCAAGTTCCAGGACAGCTAGGGCTACACAGAGAAACCCTGTCTGGAAAAACAAAACAACAAAACAAACAAAAAACCCCAAAGTAATTATAATAGTCTTTGATATGCCAGGCACATTTGAGAAACATGATGATGTCATTTTCACTATTGTATTTTTTTTCTGCTTGTCTCATTACTCCAGTTACATTCTGTCAAAGCCCATCCAGTCATAACATGTCTTATTAAATACCTGCTAGTTTTAGCCATTGGCATTGAGGCTGCAAAAGCAAAGGAGACCTAACCATGCTCCTCGGCCTAGCAAGCTATAGTCAATTGTGGGACTCTGAGAAAAGTTTAGATGAGTATATGGGGGATAGAGGGATGGATGGTCCATGCCAAAGGATCCAGGAAAACTGTGCAAAGTAGTGATGCACTTACTCACACATTTACTTCCTAGTGCTTTAGTCTCCTGTCTGTGAAAGGTTCCCTATGTTTTCTCCAAACCTCTGAACTTCTGAAATTGATCTTGCTTATATATTCCCAAAATATGAACAGTTATCCTCAAATCTAAGATCTGTAGGGCTTGTTAAGCTGACTATTAGCTTCTAAGGATGAAGGCCAGCAGCTAAGAGTGTTGCCAGAAGACACAGGTACATTAAGAGTTTACAATAACCCTAGAAATGACCATGCTTTTAAAAGCAAGTAGATTGAGAACTTTTCCAAATAGTGCATCAAGAGAACAGACTGAGAGAATGCAGATTTGTGATTCTACAATTTTCTAGTTGGCTATGAGCAGCCATAGGACCGAGACAACATGAATTACTTTCCAAGTTCGACTTGCACCAGGATTGACAGCGGTTGATTACATACATTTCAATCAGCCAGTCTGGAAAATCCACTGATGCAAATGTCAGGCAGCACAGCCCATTATCTGCAAGAGGATCCAGTCTGTAGGAACAAGCCCATGTCTGGTATCTATTAAAATGTAGGCTGAAAAGGGGCTCTGTCTACAAAAGTTAAGGGTAGCTAGTATGCATAAGAAAATTACATGGATGGTTGAATTTACTTAGTCATGGCAACCATGTGTACAAGGGCTGAAAAAGCATTCTTCCAACACCAAGAAGACGGGTTCACAGCAGAAGAAGCAGTTCTGTGACAACTCATGAGGAGGAAGAGATTGGAGTTGTTGCAGAGAAAGAACTTGAAGGCAATAGTTAACTTTTTTTGACCCACCTTAATGCATGGGTATGATGCATGGGTATGATGCATGGGTATGATGCATGGATATGCATTGAGGATTTTAAATGCTGTGACCAAAAGCAGCTTGAGAGGGAATGGGTTTATTTTACTTACGGTTCCACATAACTGTCTATCACTGAGGGAAGTAAGGCATAAACTGATGCCAAGGCCATGGAAGATTATTGCTTATGGCTTGTTCCTTGTGGTTTGCTCAGCCTGCATTGATAGGATGACCAGCCAAGGAATGACACCATCCACAGGGAGTTGGGCCCTCCCACATAAATCATTAATCTAAATAAATAAATAAATAAATAAATAAATAAATAGCCCACAGACTAGCCCATGGACCAATCTAGTGGGGAATTTTTCTCAGTTGATGTCCTCTCTTTCAAAATAACTACCTGGCCACAGGTTGACATAAAACCAGCAAGCCAAATCCAACAGTCGAAGGCATGAATTCACCTTCTTGACTCACACCAATGTGTAGCTCTTGCATTAAACAAAAAGCCAATGACACCAAAACAGAGTGTGCAAAGGAAAGCAAATCTCTATGACAGTTTTCCAAAGAAGGTTTTTATATAAACCATTAAAGGCTGTTTCATCCCTGTGATTAGAGAAAAATAAGCTGAAAACACAGTAAGACTCAATTAAACACCAGTAAACTGGCCAGAATAAAAAAAGACAATACCAGGGGCCGGTGAGAGTTCAGAATAACTAAAGTTTTAGTACACTGCTGGTGGGACGGTAAGATGGTGAACCAGTTGGAGAACAGATGGCAGTTTCCTTAAAAAAGATAAATACACCTACCACATATCCAGGACTGCTGTGAAGATGTGTATACAAATGTTATGGCCACTCTATTGAAGGCAGAGTTTAACATCTAGACCACTGATCAGCTCTGTCCCACCAACAGCTCCTCAAGTAACCACACTGAGACTTAATATCAATTATAAATGTTTGGATGATAGCTTATGCTTTTTTTAAACTAGCTCTTAAAACTTAACCCGTTTCTGTTAGTGTATGTGTTGTCCCGCCGAGGCTCATTTACCTCATCTACAAGTACTTTACATCCTGCACAATGCATCTCATGGGCTCTCCTTCCGTTCTGCCCTGAAAATCCTGCCTAGCCATTGGCTAATCAGCTTTTTATTAACAATGAAAGTAACATGTCTTCACAGTGTACAGAAGGAGGATGATTCCACAGCACTTTATGGAGAATATAACCCTGAAGTTGACCCAGATGAGTAGATCAACAGAAAGTTGTCTAATTAGTGATGCATTTCTGTTGCATACTTACTTACAGCCTGTCAAAGGAGAGAAGAAGTTGTGGTGGGCATATGCTCTAGGAGGCTTTCTCTTGACTTACTTATGTAGTCAGAAGTTTATCCGTCCTGCCTGGCCAGTCCCATAGCAATTTAGTCCCAAATAATCACACAAAGGCTTATATTAATTATAAACTGTTTGGCCTATGGCTCAGGCTTATTAACTCTCACTCTTAAACTAACCTATGATTCTTATCCATGTTTATCCACGTGGCTTGGTACCTTTGCTCAGTGCAGCATCTCATCTTCCTTCCTCTGTGTCCGGCTGGCACAGCCATTCTCTTCTTCTACTTCACCTCTACTTCCTGTCTAGCTTCTGGCCAATCAGCATTTTATTAAACTAATATTTACAGTGACAGATATTTACAGTTTACAAGAGCATAATCCCACAGCATGCTGGTGCTCCTCTGAACACATACCCATTATTCCCAATCTCTCATCCCAAAATTGCCTCTCTTTTATTTTCTCTACAGGACCCATGCTCCTAAATGCTAAATTCTCTCTGCAGATCAGCCAGAGATTGACATGGCTGTTCATGCCCGTAAGCCCAGGTCGAGGGAGGACTATCATGAATTCAAGGCTAGCCTTGACCACATAGTGAGTTGAGACCAGCCTGGATCAAAATGTCAAAGTTGATAACTTTCCAGAAAGAATGTCCAAGAAACTCCAATTCCAGGTTTCTGAGGGGTTCTAATTGGCCTTGGTATCTCTCTTGAATAACTGAACTGCAACCAGTGAGACAAAGTCACACAGCGGAGATGTGACTGAAATACTAGTTCCTGTGGGCCAGGGCAGTTCCTGTGAAATGGTGGACAAATCAATGAGCTTTCACCACGTTCACAATCAAGTTACACCCACAGTAGCTCCTCATGTGAACTCCAGAGAGCCACTCCAGATCCCCTACAGCAAAAGGAACAAAGCTTGGGGAGAATGAATACCAGGGATGACTGCATGAAGGGCCAGGGCCCCTTTGAACCCAATGCTTGCCTTGGTTTTGTAAGGACTGGGGAAGACAGACAAGAAAGGAAGGAAGGAGAAAGGAGAGAGGGAGGAAGGAAAGAAAAGAACAAAGAGAATGAATGTATGCACCATACTGCCTGCTTGCTTGCTCTTTACTAGTCCTCTTCACTTTTATACATCCCAGGACTCAGGGATTGAGAAATGATGCAGCCCACAGGTTAATTGACAGTCCAGACAACCCCTCACACACAGGCCCAAAGGTCAGGCTGATTGAAGCAGTCCCACCATTGAGATCCCTTCTCAGATGTTCTAGGCTATGTCAAATTGACAGGTAAAACCAACCAGCATGACCCTGACTCTGGGAGATCCTGGTTTAGTGGAAGATTTAGAATACCTAAACTAAAAATGATCATTGGTAATAATGACAGTGAACAATGGTGCAATTGTCAGGGCTATCAGAAATTATGAACTAACTCACTTAATACAGCAACCCATGGTGCATGTAGTTAGTATATGCCACGGAGCTGGATTCAGAGAAAAATCCGCAGTGAAGCTTAGCAGTTTGTTTTTTTGGTTTGTTTCGTTGTTTTGTTTTTAATCTGAGGGTATTTCTAGAAACTGAATAAATTTGCATACCAACTGTTTGGGTCATGCTCTTCATTTTTCTTCTATAGCTCTAATTCCAAGTTCTAACTTGTAGTTCTAAGTCCTAAGTCCTAATTCTTCTCAGCTCTAATTCTTCTCAGTTCTCTGTAGATATCACTATATACATATTTCTAACAGGAGACTCTTCAATAATAAGGAAAATTACAAAGCTACCTCTCAAGGTCAGCACGTTCCTTGAGTAGATGATAAAGAGCAAAGCCATTGATCATAGCAATGCATAAGCAGGGACAGGGTGTTTGGCACTTTCCCAGGCAGCGGCATCTGCAGTTAGCGGGACATAAAACTATTTCTCTTGGACTTGGCTAATTGATCAGTTGTTATGTGGGACCTAAATTCTAAACAGTTAGTTGGTTGAAGCTTGAGTTTTATACCATTAACTCAGAATTAATTAGAATGTTCATACAAACTATTAATTGCTAAAGGGTCAGAACAGGAGAATGTTGCAGGTCCCATTATCTGCTGGACCTGGCAGAGGAAGCTCAGGGCAATTTAGGTTGTTCTTGTCTCTAAAGGACTTTTGATTTCACAAACCAGACACTTGATAGTTCTATTCTTGAGTATGATTTGTGAAGATCCAACACTTCATTTGGTCTGTCTTGTCAGCTTAGTGTCTTAACAGTCCAAATAGAACAATAGATCTAGTTATGAAGTATATTCTAGTATATTTCTGTTTATCAACATTTTACAGCTTAATGAGAAGTCACTTGGAATAATAGATCTAGTTATGAGACATATTCTAGTATATTTCTATTTATCAAAATTATACAGCTTAATGAGAAGTCATCTTCCTTACCATGCACAAATATATATTCCCGTAAGATTGAGATGTAATCATGGGATAACATGTACATATTACATGAAAATGCATGGTAATGGGGAGATACCATAGCTGGTTTTACACATGTGAAATTACATACAAGAGCAACAGTTTTCAGAGTCTGTGGTCCATAAGCCTTGCTTGATGGGGTTTCCCATCAGAGAATCATTCCAGTTGTGGGTTAACTTGCTGAACACTAGCTGTCATCTGCTTTATTTACATCATGGCCTATGACAAGTAGTACTGTTACACCATTTAACCTATGAGGAAACTGAGGCACAGGGAGGCTCACTAGCATGTATCAGTGTATATAACAAATAAGAGGCCAAGGGATAGTCTGGAGCCTTTTCCACAGTCCTGCTGCTGTGCTGTGGAGTTAAAGGCAGGGCTCCCTGGCCAGCTTCCTGTTATTTGGATAGGCCATTCACGTCTCCAGGGACTGGCTTTGTGAGTTGGTATGTTTTCAGGTGGCTGAAATTCTTTCCTCTCATTGCAGGGGCTGGTACAAGAGGAACCTGTGCACTCTCTACTCAGCCTGGTGCGCCAGGAGCTCTTTGTCACCATCACTGACCTCAGGTGATACCCTATGCACCTTACACATGCATCCTGGTTACTCATTCAAGGTCATACACTGCTAGAGATGATTAAAATGCTCCATATTTAGGGCTGGTGAGATGGCTCAGTGAGTAAAGGCACTTGCCACAAAGAATGATAATCTGATATTAGACCTTGGACCCACATAGTAGAGGGAGAAAGCCAGCTCCCACAAGTTGTTCTTTGACTTTCACACAGGCACCGTAGCAAGTGTCCCACGAGACTGCTCCAACTCTAAATAAATGCACACACTTAAAATACCACATATATTAACTTTGAAAATTACTTATATGGTTGTCTTAGGGCTTTTATTGCTGGGAAGAAGCACCATGACCACTGAAACTCTTAAAAAGAAAAGCATTTAATTGGGGTGGCTCTCCTACAGTTCAGAGGTTTAGTTCATTATCATCATGACTAGAAGCAAGACAACATGTCAGGAAACGTGCCGGGATGGAGCTAAGAATTTTTATATCATGACCTGTAGGCAACAGGAACTGGAACACTGGGTATCTTGAGCATAGGAGACCTCGAAGCCCATCCCCAGAGTGACACACTTACTCCAACAAGGTCACACCTATTCAAGACAAGACCACACCTTCTAAAAGTGCCACTCCCTATGAGCTTATGGGGGCCAATTACATTCAAATTACCAAAACAGGGAAAAGTCAAATCCATATTCTTTTGTGAGAACTTTAATACCATGTGTGATGGCTAAGCTTGGTTGTTGTAGTTTGAAAGAAAATGGCCCCCAAAAGGAGTGGCACTATTAGGAGGTGTGGCCTTGTTGAAGGAAGTGTGTCACTGTGGGGAGGGCTTTGAGGTCTCTTTCTCAAGCTTCCCTCAGTGTGACAGTCAGTCAGCTTCCTGTTGCCTGCAAGATGAAGAACTCTCAGCTCCTTCTCCAGCACCATGCTTGCCTGCACACTGTCAGGATGCTAATGCACTGAACCTCTGAAACTGTGAGTCACCCTCACTCAAATGTTTTCTTTAAATAAGTTGATATAGTCTCCTCACTGCAGCAAAATCTTAACTAAGATAGTTATCAATGTGGCACACCACCAGATTGACCTACAGCTCTGTGAAGTGTTTTCCTAATTGCTAATAGATGTAGGAGGGCCCAGCCCATTGTAAGAAGTACCATTGGGTTAGGTGAGAAAAGTTAGCAGACTGTGAGCTAGGTGCAAGCTAGTAAGCAGCATTCTGCCGTGCTCTCTGCCTCAGTTTCTTCCCAGGCTCCTGCTTGAATCCCTTGCCTTGCCTTCCCTTGATGATGGGCTGTAACATGAGAAATGAATACCCCCCCCCCTTTTTGCCTAAGTTGTTTTGGTCAGAGGTTTATAATTGCAACTGAAAGCAAAGTAGAACATCGTGAATGCTGTCATCCATATCTCTAGATCTCAACAGAATCTTGCTGGAGTTTAGTTATATCCAAAGTATATTCAGTGGGAAGTGATTCTTATACATGCTGGTCAACATTTCTGAAATGACCTGCAAACCCTAACTCTTTCAACTTAGGATCAGCAGAGCACACTGGGAAAATTGTGAGTTACTGCATTAGAGTGCTACAGGCTTCTGTGACTAAGCTGGAGAGGAGCCTGGAAGGATACTGCACCAGGGACCTAGATGGGGTTGTACAGATACACTTTTCCTCCAGCCTTTCATGAGATCTGTCAGAATGTATGGGCTCCTCCATGCCACTGTCTATTCCATCAGACTGTTAGGCCAGACAGTATGCCCTTCCTCTTAGTTATTTTAAGAACCAAGGTATTAGTTTATAATCAGATTCTTCCCAAACTGTCTTTCCCAAGTTACCAAGATGTGCACCTGTTGTATGGCTCTGAAGACCGAGAAGACTTGCTTGGTCTTATCACCAAAAGTGTAATATCTCTGCCTGCCATAAGCAACCCTCCCCAGCTGCCGAGCACAGTGCCAAACCAGACCAGCCAACCAGAGGTAATTCCCTCTTTGTCTAAGATGCCCTCTCTCCCCAGGTCAGCTGCTCTTTACCTTTTGAGAGCAGTTGATGGTTTGAAATCAAGTAGAAAACAGTGATGTCAAGACTGGTGAACGTAATCAAATAATAGCTCTCTCCTCTTTTGACTGTGTATGTGCTCCTTCTTTTTCCTATCGCTCCTCACTTCATTGCTTTGGCTTTAAAATAAAGTAGATGCTGGGCATGGGGGAAAGATGCAGACACATCTCTGTAAGCTCAAAGACAGCCTTGCTGGTTTGCATAGCAAGTGCTAGGCCAGCCAGAGGTAGAACGTGAGCCTCTGTCTCAAACAAAACAACCGCAAAATAATAGTAATAATACTAATAATAAGTGGTGGTATTCACTCATGTACTTTGCAGACTTTCTGTTTCCTTTTGTTTCTGAGAGAATCTGTCCATATAGAGAGGCTGGTCTTGAACTCACAATCCTCCTGAGTGTTGTGATTATAGGTTTGGTGTGCCATCACAATCACACCCAATTTTTACTTTTTTAAATTTAAAATATAATTTTTATTTTTAAAATTTTTGTGCATTTAATATGTGTTGAACACCCCCCTACACACACACTCCTTTTCCACACTCCTATCTCGCTCCATTTTAGTAACATTTCCTGAAGGGCCCGCTGTGAAACATTGTGACAGAAGGTAGAGTTGAGTAGCTGCAGCCTCAGCCTTGGCAGCAGACGGCTTTTTAATGTAGAGACAGACCACTGATAAGTATGTCTTCTGGGGAAGAGTACAATGCCATGAAAAGAATCCAAGTGCGGGGTGGGGTGTGCTGGGCTTCGAGGCACTGGGTCCTTTGGGTCCTGTGTAAGTAGTCATCCTTTGTTGAAATGAAAGTAGAGGAGAGGAGCTCTAGGTTGAGGAAAGCATCAGTTCTTTTTGGCTGCTGAGCAGGCTGGGAAGGGAGTTCTGGAGGGAACTGGTTCAGAACATTAGTCACAAGTCAGCTTTGAAGGTATTTTGATGACCTCTGCACAGTTCCCCAGTTATAGTCCCTTACACTGATCCCAGGAATTTTAAGATGCTCATTTGAAATGTTTTATTTCTGTTTACTTCATACCGTAAACCGCCTACAGGTGCTTTTAGTAAGGCCTCAAAGTGATGAACAGCCTTAGATGAGTGGGTGCTTGGGGAACTTTGTGGGGAGGGAGCCTTGATGATTCTGCATATTTTTAGTGTCTCTACAGACAGACATTCCAGGCCTTCTCTGTGATGCTGCAGAGTCTGGTGATAAAAGACCCACATTTGGAAAATTTTGACAGCATTTTTAAGGTAAAGGAAATGTCAGATGTGATAGTTTGAAAGAAAATGGCCTCCAAAGGGAGTGGCACTATTAGGAGGCTGGAGTGATTATGGCCTTGGAGGAACTGTGTCACTGTGGAGGAAGGCTTTGAGGTCTCAAATATGCTCAAGCCAACCCAGTGTCTCAGTTCACTTCCTGTTGCCTAAAAGATGTAGAATCTCAGCTCCTTCTCCAGCACCATGTTTGCTTGATCACTGCCGTGTCCCAGCATGATGAAACTGTAAGGCACCCCACCCTGTTGTTGGTTGTTTCTTTACTCTTTTGGCTCTTTGGGGACCTGCCACCCAGTTCCCAAGTAAATCATGTGGAGTCTTATTTTTTCTGATGAATGCCCAGCCTTAACTTGGCTTGTTTCATACCAGCTTTTCTTAGCTAAAATTCTCTCTTCTACATTTTGCCTCTAGGATTTTACCTTTCTCTATTTCTGTGTATCTTTCCTTTCCTTTGTATTCCATGTCTGGCTGCTGGGTGACTGGCCCCTTCTTTTCTCTGCCCTTCATCTTTCTTCCCAAATTTCTCCTACTTTTTATTCTCTTTGCCTGCCACCTCATCTATCCTTTCTCCTGCCTTGCTATTGGCCGTTCACCTCTTTATTAGAATAATCAGGTGTTTTAGACAGGCATATAACACAGCTTTGCTGAGTTAAATTAGTACAATATAAAATAATGCAACACATCTTTGCACCATTAAATGAATGTTCCAAAGCATATACAAATGTAATAAATCTTAAAATATTATCCTACAACACCACCTGTGGGAGCCCACAGTGACTCTATTGCTTGGCTTGATCCCATCTTGACTCAAGGTCCAGCTTGGTTTTGCTCCTCAAGATCAAATAACAGAATGTTTGGCCAAGGGCATGGTTACTAAATGTTTTCAGAATTAAGGAGGTATTTATGACTTTTCCTTGAGCCATGGTGTCCTTGAGATGGGGGTGTCTTTTTTCTTCCTTGCTTCTGTATAAAAAGGTGATGAGAAGTCTACTGTGGTATTCACTGAGAGCCCTCCCTATTTCTGTCTTCTGTCTTCTGTCTCTTGACTTATTTGCCAATCCTCACTCCCCTATTCAGGGCTGTGACAGGTTGTGTGGGACCCCACAACTACCCAATTAAATGTTTTCCTTTGTAAGAGTTGTTGTGGTCATGATGTCTCTTCACAGCAACAGAAACCCTCAGACTCCAGGGGACAAAGGAAATTTCTATGCACTGGTAAAAGTGGAAGAAAAATTTGGAAGAGTTAAGTTATATAAGGCAACACTATAGCTAAAAGTAGTGTCCTTTTTAAAAATTGTGTGTGTGTGTGTGTGTGTGTGTGTGTGTGTGTGTGTGTGTGTGTGTGTGTGCGCACGCGCGCATGCACAAATACTTGTGCCATGGCTCATATGTGGAGGCCAGAGGACAACTTGCAGGCTTCAGTCCTCTCTTTCCACCACACTGGTTCCAAAAGCTTGAACTGGTCAGATTTAGCAGCAAATACCTTTAGTCATTGAGCCATCTCGCCATTCCCAAAGCTATCAGTTTTGAAGCAGAGGCTTGGATTTGAGTTCTGACTGCCATTCATTGGTCACAAATCCTCTTTCTCAGAGTTTGATTTCTTTACTGTCTACAAAGATAACAATTACTCTTAATATTGAATAAATAGCCTTAAGTGGCTTAAATCATTACTTCAGTTTTCTTTACTGTTCTTTGTTGCATAGAAGGGTTTGGTGAATGACCCAGAACCACAGTCAGTCTCTTAAATTAGTAAATAGGAAGGTTCCTACCTTGTAGGGTTCATATAGGGAAAATGACTGCATGCCTCCACCTGGACCCAGTCCGTCCAGCTATCCATCAGTAGGGCTCTAGCTATCATGTTCATTCACTGTGATTCAAATATTTTGCTCTGGATTCTTTTTAAGATGCAACCAGCCTAGGAAGAAAGCATCCTTTAAGATGTTAGCCCTGTGCACCTGAGCACAGGTCACATTCATTGTTGCCATACTTGACATTGACATTATTTCTTATTTCTCTTCTCTTGTCCATCAGCATAGCTGTCAGTCTGGGTTATTCCCTTGCCTGGCTGTGCTTTGCACTTTGCTGTCCTACCAGCTAATTCAACCATTGCTATTGAGCCTCAGCTTTCGGTCTTCCTCTTTCCTCTTTATTCTTCCCTGTCTGCTCAGGTAGATGTAGTTCTTTTTACTGTATGCACATTGGTGTTTTGCTTGCACATCTGTCAAGGTGCCAGATCCCCTGGAACTGGAGCTGCCATTGGTTAGTGCTGAGTGTTGATTGAAACTTCATCCCCTAAAGATCGGCCAGTGCTCTTAACTTAGGAGCACTCTCTTTAGCCCCACCCCTGTCTTTAATTCTTTAAGAGCATATCATTATCTATTTCTTTCCAGTAGAGATCTGAAAGGGCTGAAAACATCCAAAAGAATAGACTAAGTATTGCAATAAAAAGAGATACATCTAGAAATCAAGTTCTGAAGGAACCAGGGTTTTCTGTCTTGCTTGTCAACCAATCACTTCCAACATAAACTGCTTTATCATTTGTATAGAAGACTTTCTTCAACCACCAACCCCCAAATTATAACATAGAGACTTAGGATTGTGAGTACTTTCCTTAGCTAGACCTGTTTCTAGCTATTTTTTTTTTTTTAACTTAAATTAACCCATTTCTATTGATCTGTGCTGCTCTGAGACTCATTTACCTCGTCCACTTACTGTCTGTTCTGCTTTCCTGTTTCCTCTACCCCTGGCTAGCTGGCTTCCCTTTTCTCTCCCCCTGCCTGTCCTTCCTCTGTCTAGTCATTTGCTGTTCAGCTTTTTATTAGACCAATCAGGTGTCTCAGTCAGGCAAGGTAAACTGGAAGCACATCTTTTCATAGTTAAACAAATGTTCTGCAACACAAACAAATGTAACACATCTTTACATAGCTAAACAAATATTCTATTCCACAATACATTAGAAGTGGTTTTTAGATATTGAAGTAATGTAGAGTTTCTTGCTTCACACATTCTTGTACCTCCTTGGCTTTTATAGCACATGGATCCCTGGTTACAGTCAGAGAAAGACCATGAACGAGAACGGGCTACAACCATCATGGGCCACGTCCTCAGATGCTTATCCTCTTATCTCAACTTGAAGGTGAGTAGCCATGGACAGCTGTGGAAGATGTATGCATGCCATCCTTTATTGTTTTCTTCTTCTGCAGTTTATTTTGGGCTATATTTCCACTGGTGCTGGTATAGTTTCCCAATATTCGGCATTATGTATATTTCTGCCCCAATCCTAAAATGTGCTCAGTTTGAGGCCACATTGTTCTTTAATCTTTATATTCCCGTTATTAAGCATAACAGCTAAAGCACAATGTACTAAATGTTTCTGAATAGATGAATGAGTAAATATAATCTCAAAATGTCTCAAGGGCCTACACTGACCTAAGCTCTGTGCAGTTTGTCTCTGAAGAAGTAAAGTAAACAAAGTGTGGTGGTGCATGCAGTTAGTCCCAGCACTTGGGAGGCAGAGGCAGGTGATCTCTGGGAGTTTGAGGCCTGCCTGGTCTTCATATCAAGTTCTAGGACAGCCAGGGCTACATCTAAAAGATCCTGTCAAGGAAGGAAAGGAAAGAAATAACCCAGCAGGTCAGTTCAGAGCAATCAGTGCAAATATCTCACAGGCTCTCTAAGAGCACTGCACTATTTTCCTCTATGTGAGGCAAGAGAGGGGAATCTAAAATGCCCCGACCCACGGGACTCGTAATTTGTGGGTCTCGAGGGGTTCCACCTGAGATATCAATGGGGGGTGAGAGAGAGGAAGACCAAGCGCACAAAGAATGACAGAGTCAGTCTGAATCGTGTCAAGGTCTCGTTTATTGAACAAAAGGCAGCATTATTTATAGGCATGCCCATGCAAATTAGGTGTAAATGTGCACGGACCAATAGGGATTGAGGCTCTAACCTCATAGGTTCAGTAAAATATGTAAGCAAGGCATCATCTAACAGGTCTTACCCGCGGGACTTTTACCTAGCATCCTATCATCGCGTGAGGCTTCAGAGCAGCTGATGGCAAGGCAGGGAAGGGAAGCAGGGAAAAGAAGAGAAAGGGGGGGGCGACCTTTTGGCCATTGTGCTTGGCAATACACTTTATGGTTCTTTATGGAACATTTGTTTTTGCATAAATAAGAAAGAATAGGCTGCGGTTAGAACATCTTGTAACATGTCAAAAGCTGCTGCTTAAGTTAATATTAGAGCACCCTGTAGGTACCTGTTATGAGGCAGAAAAGGGTCTTTGTCTCAATTATGCTCCCAACACTAAAAGACACAGGGACCAGATAGAGAGCTCAAAGAATTCAGAGACAAAGAAGGAAGAGGGAGAAAGTTTTATCGTGAGTAAAAGTATGTACTCAAGGGTGAATGGAGGTTCCAAGAGTCAGTCACAGTCTCAGCCCCAGTGTTTGAGACTGCATTTTTCATGGGTAAACATAAAGATTGAGAAAATTGTTCATGGGCTGGGTTAGAGAGGAATTCCTAAAATATTGTCTGCCCATTTTTTCTGTACTCACATGAAGTTTTCAGATATGTCTCAGAGATAAGAAAGACCCAAACTGCAACAACGCTAACAATATGGAAGTCATTATAATGAAGCAAAAGACCATCAGTCTTGGCTGACCATGTTGGTCCCAGCTGTTTGTGCATCGTCTTGGCTTGACTATTGGAGCAGCCACATGATATCCTGCTGAAGTACTACGCTGCAGGTCCTCAGACTTTAGCCACTGTGCTACCCCTACCATGATGTGGTTACAGGGAAGATTTTTATTGTAGTTAATGAGTGAGAGAACAGCCAGAGGTATCTGGAAGAGTCCAGAGCAGGGAGAGAAAGAAGTAGACTGGACATGGCCAGCAGACTGGGCGTGGCCAGGGCTATCTGCAAGAGAGAAAGTCAAAGTGGAGCACAGAGAAAATATAGCAAGAACAGCAGGGTTATAAGGAAAAGGGGGGAAGTCTTGCTCCTTGGGGCTTTTTCAACTTGCTTTCTTACCAAACCCAGGACCACCAACCTAAGGGTGGCCTCACCCACAATGGGCTGAATTGTCCCCATTAGTCACTATGAAAATGCCCAGCAGCTGGACTTTAAAAAAATAATTTTATTTTGTATGCATTGCTGTTATTCCTGTATGTGTGTCTGTGTGAGGTATTGGAATCTGGAGTTACAGAGTTGTGGGCTACTAAGAAAGAACCAGACACTGTAGTATGTGGTTTCTGACCCAGACTTTTTGGCCTAACCTCTAGGTTTAGACCCGCAGACCCGCAGAGACACACATTTGCTTCCATTAATTTTATACTGATCGGCCTAAGGCCCAGACATATAACTTGCTCACTCTTTACCCTTAATCTAACCCATGACTCTTATCCTGTTCAGCCATGCAGCTTGGTACCTTTTCTCAGAGCAGCATAGTTGTCCTCTGCCGATTCTGGCTTCTCTCTGGCATTCTTCTATGTTCTGCCCATTCCTAGAGTTCTCTTAGTCTGGTAGTCCCGCCCACACTTCCTGTCTGCCTTTGGCCAATCAGCGCTTTTTATTAAACTCATAGGCAGGAACAGTTATTTACAATGGAACAACCTAATCCCCCTACAGGGAAGCGCCTTCATTTTTGAACAAAAGTCCCTGAACCCCAGCTTGAAACAGGCCTGAGTTCTGCTGAGTACAAAGTACTAAACAGGAGATAGCCTAGGGCTGTCTGATAGCCAGGAATGTTCCAACCCAGAAGATAGTCTGTAGAGGAAGATTTGATGAACTGCCAGCTAAAATAACAGAGGAAATCTGGAAAGCTCCTCTTCCCCCCTCTGAAAAAACTGGAGCTAATCAGATTTGTATCAGTACTAAGTCCTCTAATTGATGTATAATCTTGTGGTTTTTGCCTTTAAAATTCAGCTTGCAGAGGGGCAGTACCCCTACTGGCCACTGCCACGCCTGTGCTCTGGACTAGGTCCTTGTTAAGGCTTGCATTTTAATAAACCTTGCTTTTGCATTTTGGAGAGTTCGCATCTCTGGTGGTCTCTTTGGGGGTCTGGCGACTAGGGCACAACACTATGTGGGTGCTGGAAATTGAACCTAGATTCTCTTGATTTTAACCACTACAGTCAGATCTTAAGGAGACGTTTTATCATTGATAGTCTCTCCTTTTAGATAATTCTAATTGAGTTGATATAAAACTAGCCAGTACAGGCTAGAACTTTGAAAAGTCCTGAAGGAGCCTGGAGGCTAGCAGGAGCTATGATTT
Organism: Phyllotis vaccarum; assembly: GCA_033318265.1. NCBI lineage: Eukaryota > Metazoa > Chordata > Mammalia > Rodentia > Cricetidae > Phyllotis > Phyllotis vaccarum. The sequence goes on along the minus strand of JARWLC010000001.1, from coordinate 184,147,728 downwards.
GCTGATAAGCTCCCCAGGTAGCCTATGTGTCTTCTGCCTGAGGTAGAGGGTGTCAGGTTCCAAGGAAACAAATGGCCACTGTGGTGCTGATTAGCATAGATTAGCATACGAGAGCGGCCCACTCAGTGCTGTGGAGCGTACTTCTCTCCGTGGCCTGTCCTAAACCTCCAGCCCCAGAGTCTCCTCCCCTCTCTTCCTCTCTCACCACCCGCCCCCCCTCAGCCCTAGCCCCATGGCCCAGATCCATCTGGACTCTTCCAGATGCCTCTGGCAGTTCTCTCCTTCAGTTCTAGGATAAAATTCTCTACTGTACCTCGGATCAGCCATATCCTCATTTCATTTAGAGGGGAACCCGCTTCACAAGTCCCTGAGGAATGTTAGCTTTTGAGTAACTGTCAGAAGTCCCCCTGTAGTCCAGGTTGAGCTTTTTTTTGGATATTTGGACTGCCTTTTTGGAGTCTGGGGAATTACAGTTTCCTATGGAATGACTGCTTCCTCTTCCCTATGCCTGTTTATTGTCACCGAGGACTCCATTTTTAAATCCCACTTGTCAATTCTCTGCTGTAGCTTCTACAAATAATCCCCTCAAACTATGACCATCTCCTTGTCCTTCCCCAAATCAGTGTCTTTTTTTCCAAGAAGGTCTTATAGTCACTGGGGCTTCTCTACTCCCTACCATTTATTTCTCCAAATTGTACATGGCATAAATTTTTCTAGTCAGATGAAAAACACCCACAGATAGAACCCAATGACAGAACAAAATGAACCAGGCTAGTTTAAAGACAGAGCATGGGTGACCCCAAGCAACCTTCTCTAAACAGCTCCTACCAAATATCTCCCCCCAGCATGAATGATGACTCCCATATGCAGCCTCTCCTTTAGCTGCCAGTAAGTCCTATAGCAAGGAGCTTCTGTCATCACTGACAGCAACAGCATGGTCCTCCTCTAATTCTTCAATCTAATTCACTGTGGATTAAAGGAGTGTTTCAACACTCCCCCCCCCACAATTCTGTGTGTGTGTGTGTGTGTGTGTGTGTGTGTGTGTGTGTGTGTGTGTGTGTGTGTGTGTTGGACCTTCTTTAGCATTTTCTTTCCTAGATAGGATTATGAGTGTGGAATGCTTAGCTTGGTACCACTGTGTCTATGAACATCTAAAAGGTGAGTGGTGGCTCTACTGTGTTTTCATTCTTTTTTTTTAACTTTAGAATCCTTACATAATTTATAATTTATTTTAAATTACACTTTAATTGCAAAAAAATTTACATACCTAAATTAAGCAAACTCAAAGACTATATAATACAAAATCTTTATGTGGAAGGTCTCTTCTCAGCTTCAGAGTAAGAAAGATCCTTCTCTGGGAGTCTGTGTAGATTAGTATCACCCACCTATCTCTGTGCCAACCAAAGAGGAGGTAAAAGACAGAGACAGGAGACAGAATCAGTGCGGCCATTGTGGAAGAAGACAGTGACCCCAAGTCGGTTTTTAAGGGGTTATAGGAACTTTAAAATTCTATAGAAAGAGGAATCTGAAGGAGGGTGCTCTTGCGGATGAGCAGGGGACCTTCCCAGACCATGGATGCTCGCTCACTGTCTCAGCTCTGATCCTGCAGAGGGTTCTGGAGAAGCCATCACTGCTCCAGAGGAACAGACCCTTCTGCTCCAGGATGCAACCTGAGGAGGAGGTGTAGCCACCTGTCCTGCCCAGCTCACTGTGGCTGTGTTAGTTTAGTTCCTTGTCATAAAGATGTTTATCACTCAGTTGTGATCCCTGAGGCCAAGGTATTTGCAGAAGAGGCTCAGGAGGAGAAGGTAAAGGAGCAAAAACAGAGCCAGGGAGACAGTGGAATTAGTCCATAACTCATGCCTTCTTCAAGCCTATAGCTTTTTTTACATTGAAGTATAATTTATATCCAATAAAGGCTACCCACCCTAAGTGTGCAGTTCATATGACACATGTACTCTCTGGGTGCCTAACATTTTTGATACTATTTTGCTTATGTATTATGTTTTCTGATTTGTGGGATTTCTGTGTGAGCGAATGTGTATTTTTCTGTATCTGTCTGTATGTTTTCTTGGGCTTTCCCCCTGTTTGTTTTGCCTATTTTAGTTTGGGTTTTTGTTTTTATTTTTAGATGCTTATTTGTTTTCTAATATGAGAGAGGAAAAGAACATAGATTTGGGTGGGTAGGGGAGGTTCCGGAAGGGACCGGGGGAGAGGAAAACATGATCAAAATATATTGCATGAAAAAAAATCTTTCAAATAAAAAAAAAAGAGAGAAAGAAATTAACGTAACCTAAAGAAAAGCTGTAGGAAGAAAGTGTGAAGGATGTGTGTGATCAGGTACCAATCTAGTTTCCTCCTCCTCCTCTCTGCCCCTCCTCCTCTCTGCCCCTCCTCCTCTCTGCCCCTCATCATCCTCTTTAACCCAGTGACTCCTTTGCTATAGAATTCAGGATCTTATGTGCATTGGCTCCTGCCTGTCTCTACAGCCCTTTACAGCCTCACTGGTTTCCTCTAGACGTCTGACCACCGATGTGGGATGTCTTTCTGTACACTGTGAATATATGTTGCTTCCCTAAGTTAATAAGGAAGTTGTTTGGCCTATTGTAAGACAGCTTACATTTGGCAAGAAATCCAAGCAGAGAGAGAGAAGACAAGAAAGGAGAGTAGGGCAGATGCTGCCAGCTTCCAGGGGAGCAAGATGTAATGAAACACAGGTAAGCCATGAACCATGTGGCACAGTATAGATTAACAGAAAGGGATGAGTTCAGATGCAAGAACTAGCCACCAAGAAGCCTGAGCCATAGGCCAAACAGTTTGTAATTAATATAGGCCTCTGAGTAATTAATTATAAATGGCTATGGGACTGTGGGCGGGAGAGATTTGTCTGGAGAACAGGTCGGGTGAGGAGAAAAACTTGTGGCTACAAACCACCTAAAGCTCCTCTGGCAATTTCAGCTACTTGGAACGCTCAGCTTCTATTCTCCATGTAGCTGATCAATCATTGAGTGCTCAGTGCTCGTTCAAATGTCTCCACATTAAGAAAAAAGAAAAGAAAGAAAGAAAAAAGGGCTCTATCAGCCAAACATAGTACATGTACCTTAATTTAGCACTTGAGAGGTAAAGGCAGGAGGATCATAGAAGGTCAGTAGCATCCTCAGCTACAGTGAGTTTAATGAAGTCCTTTCTTAAACCAACAAACAACAACAAAAAGCTGAGCAGTGGTGCTACACACCTTTAATCCCCACAGTCCAGGAGGCAGAGGCAGGTGGATCTACAAAGTGAGTTCCAGGACAGTCGGGGCTGTGATACAGAGAAACCCTGTCTCAAAAACAAAACAAAATAAACACACAAAAGTCTTGGTGCGGGATGTCTTTTTGTATAGTGTGAAAATGCTTTATTACCATTAGTTAATAAAGAAACTGTTTTGGCCTATGGCAAAGCAGCTTATAGGCAGGGGGGAAATTAAAGCAGAGATAAAGACAAGAAGGGCAGAGTCAAGGAGACGCTCCAAGCTGCCACTCAGAAAGCAAGATGTAATGGAACAGAGCCATGTGTCGATATATAGATTAATAAAAGCAGGTTAAGTTTTAAGAACTAGTTGGTAATGAGCCTGAGCCATAAGCCAAACAGTTTGTAATTAATATAAGCCTCTGAATAATTATTTTATAAGCAGCTACAGAACTGTGGGTGGGAGAGCTTTGTCTGGACTTCTGACTGAAAAATCTTTTACAAATGGAAAGCCTGGTTACCTGAATTCAAGCCTTGTAACTCACATAAAGGTGGAATGAAAGGACTGACTCCACAAAATTGTCCTCTGACCTCCACACATGTGCTGTGGCACATGAGCACATATGTGCATCTACCTACCTACCTACCTACCTTCCTTCCTGCCTTCCTTCCTTCCTTCCTTCCTTCCTCCCTCCCTCCCTCCCTCCCTCCCTCCCTCCCTCCCTTCCTTCCTTCCTTCCTTCCTCTCTCTCTCTTACACACACACACACATATACAACTAAAATAAAAACAAGTAATTAAAAAATAATTTTAACTTTTTGTTTTTATTTATTAATTGATACAGGTTCCTACCATGTAGCTTTGGCTGTCCGGTAGCTCACTCTGTAGACCAAGATGGCCTCAAACTCACAGAGATCTACATGCCTTTGCTTCCTTAGTGCTGAGATTAAAGAGATGTACTACCTTGCTGTGCCACCATTTATGTCTAGGTACCACATTTATGCCTAGTACCCACAGAGACCAGAAGAAAGCATCAGATCCCCTGAAACTGGCATTACATAATTATAGGCCATCATGTATGTGCTGAGAATTAAATCTTGTTTCTCTGAAAGAGCAGCCAGTGTTCTTACCCACTGAGCCATCTCTCCAATGATAATTTATTTATTTTCCAAAACAAACAAAACAAAGAAACACTGCCGGGGCTGGAGATATGGCTCAATGGGTAAAGTCCTTGCTGCTCATACATGAGGACCTACCTGAGTTTGGATCTACTGCACCCATGTAAAATCCAAATATATAGCACATGCCTGTAACCCAGATTCAGTAAGAGATCCTGACTCAAAATAAGATGAAGAGAACTAGAAGAGGACACCAAGTGCCACACTCTGGCCTCCACATGTGTTCACATGGGTGCATGTACCTGAACATACACAAATGCATTCCATTCCTAGAGGTAGGAGAGAGGAGCAAAATATAATCACTGGTTAAGCTTTATGGAGTGTGGCCAAGTTTCCCAAAAAGCAGACCATCACATATTGATAATTACAGCATTTCTGTGTAGAGGTTCTGAAGAGCTATAGAAAGAGCTTCTCTATGATGCTTCCATCATTCTGAATAGCAGCAGTCATATTACACATGTACACATTGTGCATATACCCATGGCTTCACCACGAGGTGTTCCGGGACGAGCTCCATGGTCATCTGAAGCAGACAGTGATATATTATTTATTATTATATATTATTTGCAGGATCACCGAGTAGCTGCTGATCTTTTTCTCATTTTCTTTACTATATTAAGTTATATCTCTTTTTCTTCTTTTTGTTACATACCTTCTACTTCTTGTAACAAGCAGGATATTAATATATTGAGAGACTAATAGACACACACATACACACAATATTGTTGGTGGTTTTTTGAGGCAGGATTTTGTAGTTGGCATTTTCTTTGGGCCACCAACTAGTTCCCAAATAAAGACACACAGAGATGTATTAATTATAAAAGGTCAGCTTTAGCTTGGGCTTGTCCCGCTAGCTCTTATTACTTAATTTAACCTGTTTTTACTCATCTATGTTTTGCTTCAGGACTTTTTACCTTTCCTTCATTCGGGATGCCCTACATCCTTGCTTCCTCTATGTCTGTCTGGCCCCTGGTGTCTCCGTGGTGTCTCTTTATCTTTCTTCCATCACTCCATCCAGAAGTCCTGCCTGTAACTACTGCCTAGATATTGGAAGTTTTGCTTTTTGTTGTGGATGATGATGCTTAGGATGGGGTTTCTCTGTGTAGCTTTGGAGCCTGTCCTAGAACTTGCTCTAGATCAGGTTGGTCTCACACCCACAGACATCCACCTGCCTCTGCCCTCTGAGTGTTGGGACTAAAGGCCTGTGCCACTTTATCTTTTTATTAAACCACTCACAATGATATATTTTTACATGGTGTAATCAAATATCTCACAACATTTCCTCAAGAACAATTATCAAGTAAGAATTATATTTACAATATCCAGTCTATTTGTATTTGGCAAATTCAGAGAAAATACTCCATTATTTATCCTATCTTAGTGAGTACAAAGTTTTGTACTTAATTTACTTTATATCATAACTTGAATTACCAGCCTAAAAATATTTTTTAGACCTTAAAACATTTTCTTAGAACAATTTAAGCTTTTATGTCTCTTCACCTTATACACTTTATACTACTTTTATGAGTTTCATATTTAATTTAGTAACAAGAAAATAGTAACTGTAACTATTTATCTTCAACTCCATCAGAGTCCTGAGAAGAGTATAATATTATCTGAGTAAACAGGAAGTACAGTGTAAGCGACTTCCAAAATATAGAAATGACAGAAACAGCTGGCTGCCAAGTTTTCTCTGCAATGTGGGGCATCTGTCTTCAACCTCCAGGCCTAGAATACATGTCAGACTTTTCTGTGATGCAGAAGTTCTGAAGGGCTGTCCCGCCTCATCTCAGCAAAGCTTGGCAATCTCTTTCCTTTGTGTCCTGCTTGTCCAGGTTGAACAGTATACTATCAGCAGTCAAGGCAAGGGCAGTTTCTTTCTCAAATGGCTAGCTTTGCCACAAGGAAAGCAAACTCCACGTGGAGGGTCTTCAATGCCCATCATCATTTTATAAAGTAGATTTGTGCTTCCAGGAGCAGATGTGTCTCACTATCATGAAAAGGCTTAAGCTATTAAACATCTTAAATGCCATATTCTGTAGTCTCTGAAGTGTTTGAAGATCATCTATCTAAATTATATGTTTAACCTTGAAAACTTGCCTAACATGACTACAAGTTTGCTTGTTATATATGACTAACTACTAACCTATATTTCTTAATTATCCAAAAGTTAGTAATAATAGTTCTCAAGGACTAGAACTTTATATTACATTTTAAAATGAGCTACATAGATATAATACCTTAAAAAAACATAGAAAAATATATACAGTATAACAAAAATCAGTTTATATTTGCATCAATACCCAAAAATACATAGTAATATAAAATATTTGAGATGGAGAGTTGTCTTTTTATTCTATATTCCTATGTTGCCACAAAATGATGACAAACATCCATAACCCAACAAATGACCACAAACCACACATCTCACCTTTTGGGAATATAGACATTGTGTTCTCTAGACTGCTTCCTGTTGTTTGGAAAAATGGCATCTTCAGGGGACCCAGAGAAAATTGAGATAATGGTCAAGTCCTAAGAAAACTAGCTATGACATTTGTTGTTCAGTCTTTGTGTAATGGGAAAGTGCAAGGCTTATCTGAAGTACTGGCTAGAATAGTCTATGAGGCTGGACCACCTCAGCTAGCAGCCTTAAAGATTTTCTACATGTAGAACTCCGAGGAAACTGCAACAGAAGCAGCCTGAGAGGCTAGATGCCCTGGCCCACCCATTTTCATTAGTGTCTGGTTCCCCAGCTCTCAAGGCATACTAACTTTCAAAGATAACATACATATCTGCATTAACACAAGTACGGACTCTGTGTTTTATGCAAGCCAGCCACATACATTTTTTGTTTTATGTTTAAGCAGGTAAAAGATATCTTTCAACTTTATGAATATGTTTGGACTGTATAACCAAACCTCTATCCATGCTATAAGAAAGAATGGCATGTAATAATCAATCATGAGGATCCTGTAACCAGTAAGATGCATCTTGTCTCATTCAGTCTCAGAGCTGTTCCCATGTCAAGGAATCAACATATATGTCACCTGTCCTGTAGTTTTTCTAGGTTTATTTCTTTATGTTTGTAGCCAAGATTTTTAGGGGTCTTCTCTAATCAGTTCTGGTCTTTAATAATTTTGAAGGAATACACAGTCTTTCATTTTCTGTGGAAACAAAAGCATAACCACTTCCCCAATGTAATAAATTTTCTGAATTCCATTTTAAAGTTAATACTTCCATAAAGTTATCGAGACAAGTTTAATTAAGCAGTTTCTTTTACAATTCCATGTCTCTCAACAGCAGCCATTCACTCATCCGCATTAATAAAAATTCAAAGTCAACAAACACCATACAGACTTCCTATGTTTCTCCTTCTTTATGTGATTTATTCTTTTTATATTACTTTACTCTTTCTTTAAAGACTTTACTTGATTATTTTCAAACTACTTATTTTTTTTTCCTTTGATTCTCTCTACCCATTTTCTTTCTTAAGCACCTACATACACCATAACCTGTTTAAAGCTCCCCATCCCTCCCCGCCGACCCCAACCTGGACCTGTGTTATTTTGCACCTGTAGCATTCCCTGATCATACTAGGTGGTAGCTATGCCCTCTGCCATGCAGCTCTGGTGGTTCATTCCACCCCTTCCTTGGGTCCATGAAAGCCAAGCCCACAGGCCTGCCCAAGACCTGCATTTAACTACCACAGCTCTAGGAAGTTGGTGCCCACACTGTGGCAGGCCTTTTTACTTAGTGTGTTATTTTTACTTAGCGTGATGGCTGCTCAAGTTCTTTGATATACAGCAGTACCTCTTAAAGGAGCCATATCCGTTCTTTCTTTCTTTCTTGCTTGCTTGCTTGCTTGCTTGCTTGCTTGCTTGCTTGCTTTCTCAGGCCCTATGAGGTAATTCATGCCCCACATTGGGCACCATTTGTAGTTGATATTTTCTTTGGGCTGCCAACCAGCTTGTAAATAAAGATACAGAGACTTGTTATTAATTGTGAACACTCAGACTTAGCTTAGGCTTGTCCTACAATTTAACCTGTTTCTGTTTATCTGCGTCTTCCCTTGAGGATTTTTACCTCTCTTTCATTTGTATGTCCTACTTTCCTGCCTCATCTTCGACCACTGATGTCTCCCTGGCATCTCTTTCATCACTCTCCCCTCTCACAAGTCCCGCCTATACCTCCTGCTTAGCTATTGGAAATTCTGTTTTTAATTTAACCAATCAATCACAAAGACATATCTTTACACAATGTAATCAAATATCTCACAATGGGATTTTTCTGTGTATAGACCTATCTTGGAACTCGCTGGCTCTGTAGACCAGGCTAGAGTCAAATTCACAGAGATCTGCCTCCAAAGTGCTGGGATTAAAGGCATGAACTACCACTGCCTGGCTTTAATCAATATATTTTAAGAATTAGTGCTGTTGAACTTACTTTGATAGGTTTTCCTTTGCTTAGTATGTCATAAATTTCTTGCTTTGTTGTTGGTTTCATGGTGGATTTTCTTCTTGTTTACTATTGGGTCCTTCGGAAGGATAGACATATGCTGTACTCCTAAGCCACAACTCCAGAGTGAGATAATTGTTTTCTAGTGGTTATATTCATAGAATGATTATGCCATAATTTCCTTTCCCTTTATTAGGCAAACATGTGATCTTTAAAAACAGTTCTGTATAAATTTTAAAACTGTCAGGGCTACATAAAGAAAACTTTGCTCAAAATATTAATTATAATCTAGTGCTGAACACCTTTATTGCCTCCTCATTTTTAGAATGTGTTCATAGGTTATGCTGCCATTTTTGGATGGATAAATTATACTAAATATGTGAGACAGTAACCCACAGATCTGAGGGCCTGTGACCCTTCCACCCCTCTTGAGTCGTGGACTCCTCAACAACTCTAGCTTAAGATGAAACTCACCCCATAATCTGATAGAGGTCTTCTTTCCTTCTCACTTAGCTTCCACTGCAGTTCCAAAGGCTTGGACACCTGGTTGCTGTGATGGCGCTGCTGTGTGGGGACATCCAGAAAGAGGTGGCTGAAGAGGCTGCAGAGGGGATGCATTACCTGCTTCACATCACTCTGAAGCTGAAGTGTAAGACGCCATGGTGTGAAAGTGCAATCTAATCTCTAGCACAGCCATAGGCACCAGCCCTCCACTTTCCCTCTATCCTATGCTCTAGAAATATTTTTTTAGCAGTTCATAGAGAGAAAGGTACAGACAAAGTCCATGGGGAGAGAGAAGCAGTACTGGCTGTGGCGGTTTGAATAAGAATGTCTCCATAGGCTCAGATATTTGAATGCTTAGTGTCTCAGTTAGGGTTCTATTGCTGGGAAGAGACCATGACCAAGGCAACTCTTATAAAGGAAAACATTTAATTGTAGTGGCAGCTTAGTTCATTATTGTCTTGGTGGGAATTAAGGAAGCATGCGAGCAGATATGGTGCTGGAACTTAGAGGTTTTTCATCTTGATCCAAAGACAACAGGAAGTAAACTATCTCACTGGTCATAGCTTGAGCATATATGAGACCTCGAAGCCTGCCTCCACAAACTTTCTCCAGCAAGGCCATACCTCCTGATAGTGCCTCTCTCTTGGCTGGGGAATTGTTTTCTTTCAAACTACCACATTCTACTTCCTGCCCCCCCCACCCATAAGATTGTAACAATAGCACAATGCCAAATGCATACATACCCTTCAGAAGTCCCATAGTCTATAACACTCTCAAACTTACTTAAAAGTCTAAAGTTCAAATTCTCTTCTAAGATACATGCAATATCTTAAATGCAATCCTCTGTAAAATCAAAATAAAAAAAGCAGACCACATATATCCAACATATAATGGCACAGAATATACATTCAAAACACAGGGAAGGGATCATGGTGAGGAAATGCTAGAGAAAAGTAAGACCAAAAACCGGCTGGGCAAACTCAAAACTCTGCAGCTCTATGTCTGATGTCAAAACACTTCAGATCTCCAATTCTGTTCAAGTCTGTAGAGTGCAACACACTTCTCTCTCCTGAGCTGTTTCCACGCCGTTAGCTGTTTTTCTCAGCAGGTATCCCACGGCTCTGTCATCTCCAACATCTTGGGACTTCTGAGGCAATCCAGGTTTCAGCTTTACAACTTCCAACAATGGCTTCTCTAGGCCTTAGGCCTACATTCAGGAACACCAGTGACACATGTCCTGCTCAACAGCTTTCTGTACTCATGCCTTGACTCTTAGAGCCAGAGCCACACAGTCAAAGCTGCCAAGTTCTGTTGCTTGCTGAGGCTGGAACACGGCCCCTGGTTCAGTTGTATCTTCACTAGCTTTTGATCACATTCTTCACTACCTAAGCTTGGCTGTCCTTGAACTTGCTGTGCAGAACAGGCTGGCCTCAAACTCAGAAATCTGCCAGCTTCTCCCCTTCCCAGTTCCGGGATTAAAGAACTGCACCACTACACAGGGCCCTAAGCTTTTCTTGAGTTCCTTTCACAAATTGGAAATTTAGCTGGGTGAGATCTTGCCCTGAGGTCACCACTCCCTTTGTTCCATGTCTTCATCTCTGTATCTCCTTGAACACAGGATTGAGCTCCCTTCCACTTCCTGGTGCTCCTTTTCTCCTTTTTACCCGGTTTAGCTCACACCTTTTCATTATGAATCTTCATTAGGGTTAGCACTAATAACCACAGGACAGAGTCTACACTAGGCTGCTTTGAGATTTCCTCTCTCAATAGAATTAATTCAAAACTCTTCACTTTAGCCTCAGGCAGACTCTTCAGACAAGGGCAAAAGGGAGTCAAATTCTTCAACAAAATATCACAAGAATGAACTTTAGGTAACATGCTAAAATTCCTCTCCTCTGGAATCTCGTGCGCCACCTGCCCCAGTTGAAATCATTCTCAGCACCATTGTCTTCCATGCTGCTACTAGTGTGGCCCATTTGGCAGTGCTTAAAGCATCCTGCTGCTTTCCTAACCCAAAGGACCTAAATTCAGATTCCTCCAAACAAAAACATCATCAGGCATATCAGCAATACCTGGTACTTACTTCTGTCTTTCTTAGGATTTATAACTGTGAAGAGACACCATGATTATGGCAATTCTTATAAAGCAAAACATTTAATTGGTGTGACTCTCTTACAGTTCAGAGGTTTAGTTCATTATCAGTATGGCAAGATACAAAGCAGAATACATGGAGACATGATGCTGGTGCTGAAAGTCCTTTCCTCTAGATCTAAAGACAATAGGAAGTGAACTGTTTTACTGGGCACGACTTGAGCATGTACGAGACTTCAAAGAGTATCTCTACAATGACCACAACTACTCCAACAAGGCCAAACCTCCAAATAATGCAATTCCCTTTTGGGGCTATTTTCTTTCAAATCCCCACTTAGTCTCCAGGCTGTGGTACTACTATTTGAGAAGGATTGGGGGTATGGCCTTGTTGGAGGAAGTGTGTCACTGGTGTTGGACTTTGAGGTTTCAAGCTCATACCATATCCAGTCTCTCTCAGCATATGGATCAGGATACAGTTCTTAGCTACTTCTCCAGCACCATGCCTGCCTGCCTCCATGCTTCATGCAATGATGATTGACTAAGCTCCTGAAACTATTAATAAGTCTCCAATTAAATTCTTTATTTTAATGTGACTTTATTCCATCTTGACTCAAGTCAGAGAGTTTGAGTTTGTATCTGTCTTCCCCACCCCTTACAAAATGGCTGCATAGGTTGATTTGGCCAAAATTTTGCCTATTGGATGTTTTGAGTATTTAGGAAGTGATTACATTTGTCTGTACTTTGTAACCCTGGTGTCCTTAAGAAGGGGAGGTGTGGTGATATGTTGTATACTTAATAAAACCAGTCTGAAATATCAGAGAAGAGATCTACCCATAGTCCATCTAGGAGGATCAGATAGTGGTAACTCACACTTTTAATCCTAGCACAGGGAAAAACGGAGTGGCGACCTACACCTTTAATCCCATCAAATCTGAGTTTGAGGCCAGCTTGGTTGATAGAGGGAGTTCCAGGCTTCCAAGCAGGCAGTGGTGGTGCCAGACCTTTAATCCTATAACTCCAGAGGCAGAGGAGATCTTTCTGTGTTTCTGTGAGTTCAAGGCTGACTACCAAATAGTAGTGACCATGCCTTTAATCTTAACCTGGATGTGAAACAAGTGGGAAAGAAGGTATTTAAGGCAGGTGTAGGAAGACAGATGAGGCAGTAGAAGCCATGAGGAGCGAGGATGAGGAAGCTGGAAGACAGCTGGGTGAGATTTGACTGTGGTGTTTCAGCCTTTCCCCGATATCTGACTCTGGAGTTTCCTTTATTACAACCAGAATTCGTGCAACATTTGGCATCACTCTTTGGGGCATGAATTTCTCTACCCTCACAAAAAAGCCACTTGCTGGCCAGAGTAACATGTAGCGGGTGGCGAAATTACGGGCTGGCTAGGCTTTCTGTTCTAAGTTAACCTCCAGTCTTAGGCAGACGGGCCACACATGTTTCCATTTCACTTTCATTCGGGTAAACTTTTCAGACAGTAGCCTCTTTCTCCTGGTGGGTTGTGGGTTTTTGTTTTTTTTTCTCCTTTTGGACCCCCTCCTTGGGCTGCTATTATGCTAGGTAGCCGCCCCACTTCACAGTCATTTGAATAATCACTGACAACTAAATTGATGAGTAAATCAGATTTTTTCTTTTAAAAGAGGAATTTGTTTAAGGCAGTGGAGGGTGTTTAGACTTTCTGTAATCTTTCTCTAGGCCATTTGATATTAGAACCAGTAAAGGAAAAGATAAAGTAGATAACACTATAAAAATGTTTATCATATTGTTTATTATGAATATTCTTTGTTTGATTCTGCTTTATTATTTAAAAAGTCAATTAATGTAAATGCCAAGAAAAAAGTCTTTTAAAAGCCTATTAAGAGAGAACACAAAGATATTCAAACCCCAACAGAGGAATATAAAGAGCCAATTTCAGCAAAGTCGTCTAAGATTACACAAAAACAGCTAACATTAATATAACCAGTAACCTTTAAATTTTTTCACAGTAATAAAGATAATACATAAGCTAGTTGGCCTCTATTACAAATGCTAGAATTAAGGAGAGTAAGAGAAGCAATTGTGACATAGGGGATGTACTTACCGTTTGTAAAACAAATGATAAATAGCTGGTCATCATGTAACTAGATCACCCCTAAAGATATGGTTACTGCTGTTTTAGAGGCTGGGCCACTTTTGCAGTGGAAAATATGGTGGAAGGAGGAGGCTAAAAACAATAGAACAAAGGAGCAGAGGCATGAAAGTTTCCCAAGACCAACTTCTTAGGGAGGAGGATTAATGCTGATATTGAAAGGTAATCCTTATACAGTGGACTAGATTTATGCCACATGGCAGCATTAAATGCCTGGGATCAGATTGAAAAACTAGAAAATAAAACTAAATTCTTCACAAAAGTAATTCAGAGCTCCCCAAAACTTTTACAGACTTTTTGCAGAGATTAACTGCAGTGGCAAACAGAATGGTAATGGATTCAGAAGCCAGGTGAATAATAATTGAATTGCTGGCTTTTGAGAATACTAATACACAATGTAGAAGAATACTTAGACCGTTAAAGCAAGGTCAGCATCCTTGGAGGACTGGATTCATGAGACAATCTAGAGTCTTATGACAATGATCATAACTGGGTGAGATCTGACTGTGGTGTTTCCTCTCTTTGATATTTCAGCCTCTCCCCGATGTCTGACTCTGAGTTTCTTTAATTACAGCTGGAACTCGTGTAACAGGGAGGTCTCTTGCCTCCCACCTGCTGGTGAAAACTCAGGGCTTCTATAGTATTCACTGAGAGCCTCTAGACTCAGTTTTTCTGTCTCTGTCTAATTCTTTCTATATCTGTAATTTCTTAATCCATACTCTCCCATGTCAAGGACCATTATACTTGGCTAGACCCCGACAACTTTTTAAGAGTTGCCGTGGTCATGATGTCTCTTCACAGCAACACAGCAGGAAGACACTGACTTCAACAGTGGAACTATAACACTGGCCTAGACTCTCCTCAGTGCCTAGCATATGCACGGCTGTGGATTAACTAGACATGTGGTCATAGAAACAAATTGCAATAATTTATTTGGTCTTAATTGGGAGATGTCCTTTTCATTATTTGGGCTTCCTTGCTTTATTTATATACCAAAACAGTTTATTTAAAACTGATTTGGGATTCAATAGTATGCTGACTAGTTCCGTGTCAGCTTGATCAAAGCTAGAGTTATCTGAAAGGAGGGAAGATCATTTGAGAAAATGCTCCCAAAGACTGGGCTGTAGGCAGACCTGTCGGGTGTTTCTTTAGTTAGTGACTGATGTCATGTAGCCAAAGGTTTTTCTGTCCCATCCCAGTTCATCTGGTTCCACCACTCCAGGCAAACCTCTCCCACCTGTGGTTCTGCAGCTACTTATAAAATAATTACTCAAAGGCTTATATTAATTACAAACTGTTTGGCCTTCGGCTCAGGCTCATTACCAACAAGCTCTTACAACTCCACTCAACCCATTTCTCTCAATCTTTGTCTTGCCACTTGTTCTGTGGCTTTACCTGTGTTCCATTACATTTTGCTCTCTGGGTGGCAGTCATTAGAATCCCCCTAACTCTGCCCTTCTCCTTTATCTCTGCTTGGATTTCCTGCCTGCCTCTCAGCTGCCTTGCAATGGGCCAAAAACAGTTTCTTTATCAACTGATGGTAATAAAGTGTATTCATAACTTACAGGAAGACATCCCACATCACTTCCCTCTTTCTGTCTAATCAAAAAGGAAGGTTTCCATTTTAACATAGTAAAATTTCATGTAACAAAACAGTTATAAAGCAAGAATTACAGTTACAATATCTAGTCTATTTGTATTTAGCAAAATTAAGGGAAGTACTCTACTATCTGTCTTATATTTGTGAGTATAAAGTTTTATTTCAAATTTTCCTTTTACCATGACGAAGGAAAACTATAATTATAACTATATAGTCTTCAACTCCATCAAAGACCCCAGAAGGATATAATATTATCTGAATAAACAGTAAGTGCACTGTAAGCAACTTCCAAAGTTCTAGAAATGACAGAGACAATGTGGGAGGGTCCAGGCCATTGTGAGTGGTCTCATCCCCAGGCTGGTGGTAAAGAAAGCTGGCTGAGCAAGCCATGAGGAGAAAGCCAGTAAGCAGCAGTCCTCTGTGGCCTCTGCTTCAGCTTCTGTCTCCAGGTTCCTGCCCTTGAGATTTTGCCCTGCCTTTCTTCAGTGATTTTCTGTGATGAAGATAATGTAACACAATGAACTCTTTCCTCTCCAAGTTGCTTTGTTTATGGTGTTTATTATAGCAATAGACATACTAAGACAAATAATTCCAGAGTACAAAGGCCCCATCTTTGTATCAGTTTGGTGGGTCCCCCAAGGAGTCAACAAATAAGCACTGTAGCCGTAATGTGGAGGAAAATGAGAGACACATGAATAAGAGTCAAA
Source organism: Phyllotis vaccarum (assembly GCA_033318265.1). Taxonomy (NCBI): domain Eukaryota; kingdom Metazoa; phylum Chordata; class Mammalia; order Rodentia; family Cricetidae; genus Phyllotis; species Phyllotis vaccarum. The sequence continues at coordinate 184,131,830 of JARWLC010000001.1, read as the reverse complement.
TGAGTTGTGGAGCTCAGTTTCTGAAGCTGATGTGAAGAATAAAGAGCAATGAAACAGGTGAGCAAGTGGGAAAGCTATCCAGAGGGAATGGCATTAGCATCTGAGGAAGCTCTGCTTGGGATGCATGGGAGGGGGCACAGTGGAAAAATGACCAGTGTGACTTCTCCATTATCAGGAGATAATTACCATTATTGTAAATAAGAGAGAGGGGGAACAGCCAGAGACATCAAGAGGTGTCCAAAGTAGAGAGAAAGAGAAATAGACATGACATGGGCTTTCTGCAAGAGAGGGGAGAATAGCAAGAGAATAAGAGGACAGCGGGACAGACAGACAGGCAGACAGACAGACAGACAGACAAAATATATTGACAGTAGCAGGGGGCAAGAGGATAGCAAGTGAGAGAGAGATAGCAAGAGATAAGGGGTGGGGGGCAAAGGGAGGAGGAACCTGGCTTATCCAAAGAACAAACTGCTATATAGGAGGAGGAAGCTTGGGAAGGTCCTGTGGACTTTGAATATTCAACAAGTACTTGTGAACAAGGATTGAGGGAGCCTGGAGGGCCAGTGAGGTTTGCATATGCTGCCACAGATATCTATCAATTGGCAGCTACATGCCCCTTTTGCCCCAGGTATAGGAAATGACTTATTTTACCAGATGGGAGCTGGCTTCACAAATTCCTAAGGAATACTGGCTTTTAAAATATGTTTGATATATTTTATTTTATTTTTGGTACAGAGTCTCATTATGTAGCATTGACTGTTCTGAACTCAATTGTAGACCAGGCTGGCATCAAGCTCTTACTCCTGAGTGTTGGGATCAAAGGCATTTCCATATACCCTGCCAAGAATACTGGCTTTTATCTAATGGATGGAAATTCTCCTGTAGTCCAGTTTGAGCTCATTTCTGGATATTTGGACAGCCTGAGACTTAATTCAGTTATCGACTCAAAAATACAATGTCCTGTCTAGCCATAGGACATCACATTAAAGCATAGGAAACTAGCCAGGTGTGGTGACACATACCTTTAATCCCAGTACTCTGGAGGCAGAAGAAGATGGATCTCTGTGAGTTTGAGACCAACTAGTCTACAGGGTGAGTTCCAGGACAGCTGGGGCTATGTAGAGAGACCCTGTCTCAAAAGAACAAAGTAACAACAAAAACAAAACACACAGGAAACAAGGCAGCATGGAGGGGGTGGCAGTTCACCAGTCAGCAAATGGAGGTGCACAGGAAGAGCTGTGACAAGGCAGCATGGAGGGGGTGGCAGCTCACCAGTCAGCAAATGGAGGTGCACAGGAAGAACTGTGATCAGTGGGTTTGGGGCATCATTCAGACCTTATAGGACACGCTCAAACTCATCTCCAGTGGGGTAGGGCTGGAGCCTTCCTTTTTCTACTCAGCAAATTGCTCCAAATTGTTCTTACAAAACACCTTCTCATTTCTCTTTGATTGTTTGTATATATTGCTTTACAAGGAGGTGAGTGGGACCAGCTTATAGATTAAATTAATACATTGAAAGAAAAACAAGGGATTGACTACACATCGGAGGTCAGAAAGACTCAGAAAATGAGTAAGAAAGAAGTGAAGCAGACAGAGCATGATACCGACCTATCTTCTTCCTAGATATCACACAGGACAGAAACAATGGCAAGAGCTTGAGAGAGGCTTTGAAGAAGTGTAGGGAGCTGCTGGAGCACTACAGCATCAAACAGTTCTACAGCTGTCCCTTCAAAATTGTCCAGGTAACTAGAGAGTCAGAAGCACCTGGAGAGACAGCTCGAAGGGGTAGCAAGGGTGGGGAAAGCTTGTTCATGCAAATGTGAGATGGTAAAGATCACATTGGAATGTTCTGCCCCTTTCTTATAAAACCAACTACAGAGATTTCCTGGGGAATGTGCTCTGTCAACATTCAGGATTTGCAGAAAAAGTACCATGCTGGTGACCTTATACAAGTCTCTCTCTCTCTCTCTGCTTCTCTCTCCTTTTTTAAGACAGGGTCTCGATGTGTTTCACTGACTGAACTGGTACTCACTATGTAGACCATACTGTCCTAGAATTCATAGTAATCTGCTTGTCTGCCACCCACATGCTGAGATTAAAAGCTGCCAAGTCTGCTTGTCCTGTTTTCTGATTTATGTTAATTTTTCTGGAGGCCAATGATCTCACCTGGGTCTGGTGAACTCTCACAGAATTCCAGCTACTTGCTCATGTAAACCTTTCACATAATGGAGCTTCAAAAGAGAATGGTTGAACCAACGAACTTTGTGCTTTTAAGTGGAACTATTCACTCACTACTCAACAAATACTCGTGCATCTGCTAGGTCTGTTAGGGATAAGGGTATACAAAGGAACCTATAAGGCTTGAGCTCAGTTCCCCAATAGACATGCTTAAAAAGAAAAAAAAAAAAAAAGGAAAGTAAATAAAACGGATTGTAGCAGTATGTTCTGTAGCCTGAGCTCTGAGGAGGCAGGTTCAAGAGAATCCTAGGGTTTACTTGACAGCTAGTCTAGCAGAGTCATTGAGCTTCAGATCTAGTAAGAGACCCTGCCTCAAAAACTAAGATGGAGAGTAATAGAGAGAGACACTGAGATGGACCTCTGGCTCACACATGCACACTCGCATGCATTCATACCCATACATACATGTGAATACATACATGAACACAAACATACATAAAAGGATGAAAAATCTTACTCATGTTTGGTCTAAAGTACCAGGTAATCCAGTCTAGGTGTCAGTTCCTCATCTATCCAGGGAATCTGGAATGACTCCATTATCCTAAGAGCTAACTGAAATGCGAGGTGGAAAATGCTTGGCATACTGCCTGTCACACAGTAAGTACCCAGTGGAGTGTATCTGTTCTAATCATGTGGGAGGCTTCATGGATTGCCAGGTGCAGCAAGAAGCAGTATGACATGTTATGTTAGTGTGTTGTCTCCCAGCAGTGCATTGTATTATGTCAAGGGAGCTGTCAGCCGTCCAACACTAGATGTTTCCCTTAGTGCTCCTATAAAGTGGGATGTTTTCTAAGGGTCTCAGAACAAGCCTTCTCTCTAGGAACCAGAGCAGTAGAAGGCAGTAGTGCATAGACATTAGCTGTGGACTTTTGGTGCTTCCAGTTTTCCATTTTGGCAACTGTATTAGTCAGGGGTCTCTAGAGGGATAGAACTTATATAATGTGTGTGTGTGTGTGTGTGTGTGTGTGTGTGTGTGTGTGTGTGTGTGTGTGTGTGTGTGTGTGATTTGCTGGAATGGCTTACAGGCTGCTGTGGTTCAGCTAATCCAACAATGGCTGTCTATCCAATAGAAGTTCCAAGAATCCAATAAGTTGTTCAGTCTGAGGCTGATCTTCAGTATATGTGGGAGTCTTTAAAAAGTAGGCTCTGATGCCAGTGAAGGAATGGACTTGCTAATCAGAGTGAGAACAAGCTCCTTTCTTTTTTGTCCTTTTTATAGGCTGCTAGCAGAAGGTACAGCCCAGAGTAAAGGTGGGTCTTCTTACCTGAAAGGTCTAGATTAAAAGTGATTTTTCCCACCTCAAATGATTTAAGAAAAAATTCCTCACAGGTGTACTCAACTGCTTGCTTTTGCTGTTGTTTTTTGGTTTTGCTTTGTTTAGTTTGCTTTTCTGAGTAAGGGGTTCTCTGTGAAACAGTCCAGGCTGTCCCAGAACTTACTCTATAGACCAGGCTGGCCCCAAACTCACAGAGATTCGCCTGCCTTTGCCTCTTGAGTGCTGGGATCAAAGGAGTGTGCCACCATCATCTAGTTGCTTGGGTTTTTATTAATTCTAGACGTAGTCATGTTGACAACAAAGAATAGCCATCACAGTAAATAAGCCAGTAATAGATAGCACAGCCTTCTCCCTCTCTCTCTCCCAGTGCTGGGCCTCACACATCACGGGCAAACACTGAGTTCTATTCCCAGCCCTACCATGCATCTTGAAAGTTCTTTTTTCCTAAATCATTGCAGGTTTTCGAAGTTCTCCTTGATTCACAAGAACTCGGTCAGTTTATAATGACTACGTTGGACACCCTGAAAAGTATGCCCCATCCCTGTACCCAGCAGACAGCAGGAGAGTTGTTGATAACTTTGGTGAGGAGTGCAGAGACCCGATTTGAAAAGGTAAAAGCACAGAACCACTTTCTGGATTTGACAAAGAAGCAAACCCTATCCCTCCTATGGTTGGGGAGGTCTGCCCATTTGCACTCAACTGAGAATAGGCACCAGTGGGGACAGGACCAAAGCCTTCCTCTACTGTTCACAAAAGTTCCTCAATTCAGTGAGCATGTACTCACCAGCCCCCATACCAAACAAGGGAGATTTAAAACTTAAGGTATAGAGCTGGGAAAATAGCTCTGTGGTAAAGTGTTATAAACATGAAGACCTGTGTTCAGATCCCTCACAGCCATGTAAAAGCCTGGCATGGTCCTGAATATCTGTTATTCTAGCACAGGTGGTCTGAGCCAGGCAAATTCCCACAGCTCACTGGCCGGCAAGTCTAGCTAAAATGGTGAGCTCCAGGTCTATTGAAGAGAATGTGTCTCAAATATATATATATATGGTGGGGGGTGATTAAGAATGACATCTTTGACAACAGTCTATGGCCTCCACAAGCACATATAAAGGTATGTACTCACACATATATGCACACACCTGAATATCTCTCTCTCTCTCTCTCTCTCTCTCTCTCTCTCTCTCTCTCTCTCTCTCTCTCTCTCTCTCTCTCTCTCTCATGTTCCCAAAGGAACAAGATTTCTCTAGGAGATGTATTTGATGAGAATGAGGTTGGAATTTAGTGCAAATTCTGACTCAGATGAACCAAAGCTATCAAGTTAAGACAGAAGACAACCAGAAGTGACTCTGAAAGGCGATCATCTTCCCCCAAATCAAGAGAACTTTCCTAAATATATTTAAAGCCCACAGAAGAAATGACAAAGGAAGTTGGGAGGCAGTTGGCCCATGCCTTTAATCCCAGCACTCAGTAGGCAGAGGCAGGTGGGTCTCTGAGTTTGAGGCCAGTCTGGTCTACAGAGTGAGTACCAGGACAGCCAGATCTACAGAGAAACCCTGTCTTAAAAAAACAAAACAAAAGTCAAAAACAAACTAAAAAACTAAGAAATGACAAAGAAAGGGAATAACAATATTTCTTATCATCTAAAATGCAAAAGGACAGAACTAGGAGTCAGAGTGATTGCCACACAAGCTTGATGCCCTGAGTTTGATCCCCAGGTCCTACGGCGGGAGAGGGCAGAGCTGTCCTCTGACCGCCACATATACACAGGGGCATTCATGCACTCATCTTTACATATACACAATGATAATAGCTCTTGATAAAAAGGATAGACCTGGGCATGACGTTCTGCACCTAAATCAAAGGGTTAGGGCTGGCTTGGGCTACACAGTGAGTTTCTGCTGGGCTAGGCTCTGAGGCAAAACTGAATCCCCAAAGTACTTCATTAATCAACTATCTTGATTAAACATGGAAGAAATAGCTAACAAAAATAGCTAAAAGTCTGAGGCACTGGCATTTTAAACTGCTTATTTGTGTCAGAGGTGAAGGAGCCCTGTGAAGGGCACTCATACATGCACAAAGTCCCAGGTTCAAACCACAGCACAGCAACAATCTCTAAAAGAAAGGGCTTTAGAAATGACAAGAACCCATTGTTTTAACAGGGAAATAGCAAAAATAGTGGGTCTAGATAGATGGCTCAGTGATTACGAACACTGGCTATTCTTCTAGAGGACCTGGGTTCAATTCCCTGTACCCCACATGGTAGCTCATAACTGTCCACTCAAGTTCCAGGGGATCTGACACCCTTACACAGACATACACCCAGTCAAAACACCAATGCACATAAAGATAAAGGGAAATAAATCATAAAAAGAAAATAGCAAAGATACCACAGGTGCACCTGAGAGAACTCAGACAGCTCTTGTGTGGGGATATAATAAAATAGACCCAGCAGAAATTGTTGTACCTTTAACTAATGAAGAAATTGACCAATTATGAGTAGAAAGTGAACCTTGGCAAAGAGCCTGCAGTAATTTTTTGGGAGATATTAACAACAAATATCAGTGAGACTTTCTGTAACTGCACAGCTCTGCAGATTGCATGCTCAAAGAGTTGTTACTCCCATTTAAGAATAGTTGTATTAATCTAGAGATACAGTTTAGTGGTAGAATGTTTGATATGTGTAGAGCTGCAATCCCTAGCCCTGGAGGGGAAAGGTAGTTATGTAGCTAGAAGGATAAAGAAGTGCAATTGCACATCCTCACAATCCAAAATCAGCTTGTCAGGCTTGGTGGCAAATGCCTTTGCCCACCATATCATCTTCTTTCTTTTACTTTTCCTTTTTCTTCTTTCTGAGAGAGAGTCTTTCTGTGTAGTCCTGGCTGTCCTGGATCTCACTCTCTAGACCAGGCTGGCCTCCAGCTCAGAGATCTGCCTGCCTCTTCCTCCTGAGTGCTGGGCTTAAAGGTATGCAACACCACTACCCAGCTCTCCCTTGTGTTCTATGACTAGAATTGCATCCCACGACCACCCTTCAAACATCTTCTGGCGTCTGATGGAAATAATAGCCACTTTATGCCAGGGTGAGTCATTAAGTAGAGTAAGAACTGGACCCAAGCCCTGGCTTTTGCTTCCTGACAGACCAGAGAGGACAGTGGGTAAGGACTCCTTGCCGTAACATGACATTTTTGTTATAAAGTCACTATGTAATCATTGCTAAAAAATCAGAAAAAATACACGACAAACAAAAACCCACTCCTCTATTTCTCAGGGATGTAGCTGACATCTCTGCTCACATCTTTCCAAATCTCATAATTTCTTCCTTTTTTCTTGCTTCTTTTTTCTTTCTGTGGTGCTGGATTGAGCCAAGGGCCTGTGCATGTCAAGTAAGCATTCTACCCCCAAGCTACATACTCAGCACTCCTTTCCTTTATTCTCCACTCCCACCCCTCAGCCCTCACCCCCTCACACCCACACCCCTCACCTCTCACCCCCTCACACCCACACCCCTCACCTCTCACCCCCTCACACCCACACCTCTCACCTCTCACCCCCTCACACCCACACCCCTCACCCCCTCACACCCACACCCCTCACTCCCTCACACCCACACCCCTCACCCCCTCACACCCACACCCCTCACCTCTCACCCCCTCACACCCACACCCCTCACCCCCTCACACCCACACCCCTCACCCCTCACAACCACACCCCTCACCCCCTCACCCCTACACCCCTCACCCCCTCACACCCACACCCCTCACCCCCTCACACCCACACCCCTCACCCCCTCGCCCCCACACCCCTCACCCCCCCACACCCACACCCCTCACCCCTCACACCCCTCACCCCCACACCCCACACCCCACACACTGAGAATTAATCAAATCCAGTTGTTATCTATGCTAGGCAAGCTCCACCCACTCCCAAATATTTTTGTATACATACATTCATATACAGTATTTTTTTTAGACAGGGTTCCTCTGCGTAGCCCTGGCTCTCCTTGTACTCACTATGTGAACCTGGCTGCCTCACACTCACAGAGATCCACTTGCCTTTGCTTCCCAAGTGCTGTAATTACAGGTATGTGCCACCATTCCCAGTTCATGATTAGAAGGTTTTATTATTACTTCTGCAGTTCTTAGGATCAAATCTCAGTCCTCATACATGCTAGGGAAGGGAAATGATTTAGCAGTGAATCAAACCCATAGCATCCTAAAATTTACAAAATAGAAAATCTTTTTCCTTCTATCTCCCCAGGGCCTCCCAGAAATGGCTTCAAAGGCTCTATAATTGTTCTGCAGGATTAAGGTCTTAGTCATGTCTTTTTTTCCTCTTTAGGTGCCAGAAATAATAGGTGTTATCTGTGCCCGGCTATCAGTAATCACCGAGCCTACTGTCCGGCAACAGGTCATGACTACTGTGAGTTTGTTTATGTCCAGACCTAAGTATACAGATGTAGTGCTCAGCCACCTCTTATGTCACCCAGTGCCGTATGACAGGTAACAGAACCTTGTGTGGCTTCTGCATTGAATTGGGTTCATAACCATCTCTGAGTACAGTGAAACATGATTGCTAGTGAGATCCCTGTAGAGGAGATAAGCTACAGATTGGCTTCTAAGAAGAATATTTTAAAAGACAAATGGACTGAAGCCTTCAAAAAAGTTAAAGTGATGGAAAAAGAGGAGGAAAAAAAAGAAAGAAAGAACCCAACTGATGGTGTAGTAAGGAAGCAGTATAGCAGAAGACTTTGGTTGCACCCTGGATTAAAACAAAGCTATAATTGAAAATTGCATCTGAACTTGATATTTTTTTAGAAGGTAGTGAGGTTTGAGATAGTGCTTTCCTATGTAGACCTAGCTGGCCTGGGGTTCATTATGTAAAGAGGCTGGGATTATAGGCCACCACACCTGGCTCTACTAGATTCTTAAATTAATATGATTTGCCTCTGTGTGAAGTGATACTGTTTATGCAGAAGGACATCTTAGTGGTGAGAAGACAGACACTAAGGCATACTGGAGCCTGAGGCAGGACAACAGAGAGTTCAAGGCCAGCCTGGCCTATATAGTAAGACCCTGTCTAAAAAGTAGATACAGATAGACAGGTACTAAAGTTATTTAGGGGTGAAATACATAATGTTGACACCTCAGTTGCAGAATGCATTCAAGAATGATTTTGTCTAAGTATACACATAGAGAAGAACAGGTCCTACAGAGCAGTGTGTGTGCTTTCCGCTGAGCAATTTCACGGCGTTAGTTCTAAGTTGTGGAGCTAGGAGGTACTTATGGGGAAGCCAGGGTCACGTGAGAAGAGAAACCCACCCTTTATCTGGGACAGCATTCCCCTTTAAAATCCAGTTTCTATATTGTGATTCTGTTTTACTTCAAAAAATATTTTTCTGCTTTAACCTGTTTGAAAAGCTGCTCTTTTGTATGAATGACTTTTGCTGATATCTTCTTGGTGTAGTCCTAGGACCCAAGCCCTGGCATTGCTGAACCAGACCCTTTACTACTAAGTCAAATGGTAGGACTCTTAACTATGCGGAGGAAATAAATAATACACTAATATGAAAGTTAATATAGATCTTTAAAGACTTTTTGTACATGTCTCTAATCAGTTGCTCTAGAGCCATTGAGCCTTCTCATGGCTTAAATGACTAGAGTTTTATAGGAAACTAGTCTAAGGAAGGCTGGAAAGACAGGTGAGCAGTAGGAAATGACCAGTAAGGGGTCTTTATGTATAGACAGACTAAAATTGAACTAAAGTTTTAATATTGACTGTCTCGATAGCTGCACAGCTAAACCATACTAAAAACCATTTTTTAAATGATCAGAAGTCAGATAATAGAAATATATTGGGTAGAAGTGTGGACTTTATCCTTCTGGAGAAGCCATTGAAGAACTTCATGGTACTGGCACAGACATCGACCTCTGTAAATTCAAGACCAGCCTGGTCTACATAGAAGGTTCCAGGCTAGCCAGGGCTACGTAGTGAGACCCTGCCTAAAACAAAAACAACAACAACAATAAAAAAAAATAGGTAATTGAAGATGTGAATGGCTTAAGATGTACCTTTTGCCTGTGACTCTGGTGAATATGGATTACAGGTTGTACAGCTGTATAGAAAGCAGGGTAAGTGTGTAAGAATTGGTGAGGCCCTGCATGTCCTCAGAGCAGAGAGGATTGGAAAACAGAAGCATCTCTGGACAGGCCTAGCAAACAGGATGAGGAGCAGTAGGTGGAAGGCACGAAGGCTAAGCTGAGCTTGGCTTGAGAGGCCAGGCTGACTGCTTCATCTCCTGAGAGGAATTGCTTTGCACTGCTGCCAGGCTCTGTAGGAGCTGAGATGCTTGGGAAACTCAACTCATTGCCATAGATCCAGAAAAACACATCTCAGAGCAAATGTGGGTCAGAGTCCTGACTTACCTGGAATTCTGTCCTAGAGCATCACAAGAGCAGCCAGGCTGTTTCTTTTTGTTACAAAGATGATAGTATGTTTCAAGTTGTGCCTCCTCCAGTCTTCTAGTACACTAACCAAGCTTGCATTGTCAGAATTAATGCATCAGAACTTCCCGTGAAGCGAGGTATCTTCCAGACCCCACACCTATAGTTTAGTCAAAATTCTAGCTGGAAGTAGCTGAGATTGTGCTCAAACAAGCATAAGGAATCATAGGCCTGAAGTACTTAAAAGTCTGTCCTGTTTTTATTAGAGCTCCATCCATCTCTTTCTCTTTGATGGCATACTGGTTGCAAAGTTAGTCATTTTATTAATAACTCTTCTCATTGTTTGATAAAACACACAGCAATATGTCCATTACATATTACAGGTTACAGGAGAGTTAAGTGTTGTTCACATTGTGGAGGACCAGGAAACAGAGAGCACGGCCAGAATCAGGGTGAACATAACGTTCAAAGACCTTCCACTAGTGACCAACTTTCTTTTTCTTTTCTCCTCCTCTCCCTCCTCCTCCTCCTTTTGTGTATGCAGAGGTTCAAGACAATTTCTTTGTTTAACAGCTCTGGCTGTCTTGGAACTCTCTTTGTACATCAGGCTGGCCTCAAACTCACAGAGATCCACCTTCCTCTGCCTCCTGAATGTTGGGATTAAAGGCCTGTACCACCACAATCTGGCATATGACCTACTCTGTCAGTTGATCCCAGCTCTTAAAGCAGTGATTCTCAACCTTCCTAATACGGTAGTCTTTAATAGTTCCTCATGTTGCAGTGATTCCCCAACCATAAAATTATTTTTGTTACTACTTCACAACTATAATTTTGCTACTGTTATGAATCATAATGTAAATATCTATGTTTTCCTATGGTCTTGGGCAACTCCCCTTGGAAAAGTCATTTGACACCAGGGGGTTGTGACCTACAGGTTGAGAACCAGTGAAAAGCTGCCCTTCTTCCCCCACCAGGCTTTCTCCTTCACATCTTGTATATTTTCAATTCACTTTATTTATTTTAGTTTTGAGACAAATCTCACTGTGTTGGTCAGGCTGGCCTTTAACTCACAGAGATCCACCTGCCTCTACCCCCTTAAGTGCTGGCATTAAAGTTGTGTACTACCACACATAGTGCTCTCTCTTTCTCTCTCTCTCAGACACACACACACACACACACACACACACACACACTTTTTATTATTTGTGTGTATGTGTGTGTGTGCACGCGCATGTGCGCACTGCTCAAATGGGTGCTAACAAGTCTTGGAGGTCAGAATATAATTTATGGGAGTTCTCTTCATCTACTATGTGAGTCCTGGGGTTCAACCTTAGGTGGTCAGGTTTGGCAGCAGGAGCCTTTGCCTGCTGAACCATGTCATCAAGGCAATGTTTTAAATAAACTCTGTCGATAATTTGTTTCATACTAAAATCTGAAAGTCATTACCCTACACTTTCCAATTCCCAGCATACATAGAATGTGCAGCACATTCGAGCATTCTAGGATAGTCCCTCAAGCTTTGCTTCTCAAAGTGCTTTATGTAATGCCTCAGAATCACAGTAAATCTAGGAATTGCTTAATATCCCTTCAGTATGCACGTTCATACTCTGTCATCTGATTACTTTCTCTGCGACGAGCCTTTAAGCCTCCCTTCCTTTCAGGCTTGCTTGGGGTCTTCTTGCTTTGTGTTACTTCAGGTTAGAATTACTAAATGAGAGGTTGGTGTGATGATTTATACCTGTAATCCCAGCACTCAGGAAGCTGAGTCAGGAGGATCACTGTAAATTGGAGGCCAGCCTAGCCTACCTACTTCCTTCCAGAACAGTCTTAGCTATAGAGTAAAGCTGTCTAGAAAGAAAACCAACAAAAAAAGTCAGAATCACTAAGACAGGGAATGATTGTTGGGACAGTGTCTGAGAGCCTCAGTGTTTAGAATGATTCAGGTAGGCAGGAGTCTACACTAAAAAGAAAAAATAAATTTCTAGCTTGCAAAGATGCAAGGTAAGATTCTGAAAGTTATCAAGAATGGGTTGATTTTGGGATGTAGTTTACAGTACAGTGTTGTTGAGTATGCATGAGGCTCTAGATTAAGTTCCAGCACTGGGATAAAAAACAAAACCTTAGGCTGGTAAGATGTCTCGTCAGATAATTTAAAATGTCAAAATGAGGACCTGGGTTCAAGTTCCAGAAACTACAAAATGGAATGAGAGAATTGACTCTCAAAAAATTGTCCTCTGACTTCTGTAAATGTGAGGTGGTACACAGGTACCCACACACACACAAGTTAAAAAAAAAAAAACAACAAGACCAGACTAGAGCATGATCCCAGGTACTGATAAGTTTGCTAAAACCAGTTTAGGGATGCCTATAGGTCAGTGCCAGGCAGTGTGTACTGATTGACACCTGAAGAACTGAGCAGAGGAAAACCTCTCACAGAAAGGTTGGGAGGCCTGGAATAAGCCCTTCCCATGATCCTTGCTCTTCTGGGATTTCTAGGCATCTGGCTGAGCTGTGGAGAACCCTGGAAGTAGAACTGTCTAACACGACTTGGGTCCTCTGGAGGCTCCTGAGAAAGCTGCAGAAATGCCATGATGTGCCCACCCAGGAGAAGATGGCCTATGTGGCTGTTGCTGTGAGCCTCTCTGCCCCTCTCATGTCAGCATAGGGTGCTCCCTGTGAGGAGCACTCACCCTATCTAGAGGGTGATCTTTCTCTTTTCTTTCTAGTTTGTTTCTAACACTCATCTGTAAATCCATGTGAATCTCTCATTGGCTCTGACCTGGAGGGAGGTGAAGAGAGAGGTAGAATGTAATACAGTGTGAAAATTCCTACTTCTGTACTGTAGAAACTGCCTAAAGTATCCAAACTGTGAAAAACACTTTAAAATGTAATAATATATAAAGTAGAAAATAATGGCCTTTTAAATTAGGGATTAGAAAGGTTTCTATCTAAAAGAATGTTTTAGGCCTTGTAAGCAATATATATCTTTGGGCCTATAGGTCATACATAGTCTCTATCACATAATCTTTGAATTAAAAAATAAATCAAACTGAAACCAAGACAGTATTGTGTGCCTGCCATCCCAGCTACTCAGAAGGCTGAGATAGGAATATCACTTTAGTCCAAGAGTTAGAGACCAGTCTGGGCAACATTTTTTTTTCAAAAGGAAAAACAACAATACCTGTGCATGCAGTATTTGATGTTTTCCCACCTAGTTTTTTTTTTTTTTTTTTTTTTTTTAATGATACTTTTTAAAGCAGATTTATGTTCACAGCGAAACTGTGCAGAAAGTACAGAGGGTCTGGCCTTGGGCATACAGAGACCACTTCCTATCAGTACACTTTTATTTTTTGAGATAGGGTCTCAGGTAGCTTAGGTTGGTTTTGAAATATCGATATAATGCAGGGTGGCTTTTGAACTTCCTACTTTGGCTTTCTAGGTCTGGGATCCTTCCATCCTGGCCTCCCAGTGGGCTGGGCCCTCCCTGGCCTCCCCCTCTCTGGCCTCCCCCCCCCCCCCGCCTCCCCCTTCCTGGCCTCCCCCTTTTAGTCCCTCTCTCTAGTCTCGGTTGTCATAAGATTCAAACCTGCAGATTTCTTTCAGCGTTTCTAACTTGCTGTTGTCTTTTCTTTTATCCCTTTTCCTTATGACTCTTTGCTTTTTAAAAATTCTGAAATGTAGCTGGGCTGTGGTGGTCCATGCCTTTAATCTAAGCACTTGGGAGGCAGAGACAGACAGAACTCTGTGAGTTTGAGGACAACCTAGTCTACAGAGCGAGTTCCAGGTCATCCAGGACTATTACACAGAGAAATCCTGTCTCTAAAAAAAATAAGATGATATATTAGTGTAGTTTTAGAAGTTAGGTCAAATCCATGCATATTTCGGTCACACATTGCAGACTGTGATACAGGAAATGTGGGAGGGACTTACAGTCTCATTTCCCAGCCAGTCCCAGATGATGGAGTGTTTCAGTGGGCACACCTTGAGCAGCATTTGTCTTACTGAAGGATGAGAGCATTTTCTGAACACACATAGACAAAGATAGATATTTTTCTGAGTTGTTATTTGTCATCTAATATGAAAGGTTTTATTGTATTGTTTTTAGTTGTATCTAATCAATTATACTAATAATTTCTAGTTGTGGTTTGGGGATGTTAAGTCTGCTCATTGGACGTGTATGCATGTATATATGCATGCATTTGTATAATATGTATATGGTGCTAGGAATTGAACCCCGCATCTGCCACTTGCTAAGCATGTACTCCACTCACTTCTAATGATCACTCTATGCTTATTCTTCCTTTCATGTCTGTTCCCTCTACCACTTACCACTGCTATTCTGTCTATGGACTAGTTGCGACACAGAGGATTAGGACAAACAGGCACTCAGGTCTTCCCTGTGTCTATTTACCACAGGTAACAGATGCCCTTTATGAGGTGCTTATGGGAAACAAACTTCGGGCAGCTGCATTCCGACTCTTTCCTCAGCTTCTGATGACACTGCTCATCCAGATTCACCACAGCATCGGCCTCACCATGTCTGATGTCAACATCCCAAGTGGCCTGTATGCAGAACAGGGAATACCAGTGGAGGTCTCACCTTTGTGGTATTGCTCATTGTGATTTCATTGATCTGAACACTTACAAAGTCCCAGGCACTGTAGTAGACAAAAGAATAGATGTGGTCCTAACTGTGAGTGAGTATAGGTCCACAATCCTCAGGATTAAAAGCCCAGGAATCACTCTGGCTTTTATTTGCTGCCTTTAGTTTTCTTGATACCATTGTTAAATTTCACTATCTAGGTTCCTGGCAGACAGTGTGTGATATTGCTCTGGCCCTTCCCTGACAGAGCAAATAGAGAAAAAAAAACAGTAAACCAACCTCTCAAACTAAGTTGATCCAGTGAAATGATTCCTTATTCCTGGGATGTTGCTTAGAGATATGTTTCAGTTGCTCAACAAGGTCTTGGTGGACATTTTTAATGCTGCTGACACACAGATCTTTTGGGAAGAAATACCAGATATTAGGACCAGGCTAGGAGTCAGTATGTCCCAGGTGTCGTTGTCATGCATCTGTTTAATGAGCTGCATACCCTGGGCCAATCCATTGTAATGCGCCTTAGTTGCCTGTTCTGTAATTGAGGAGAATGGACTGAGTTATCTCCAGGACCCTTGCAGCTTACATGCTCTTGAAGCGATGTCTGCGACCGATAATCAAGAAGTGCTTTGTAAGTTGTGCTGATAGATTTTATGGGAAAGTATAAATTGAATCTTTTCCTTTCCTTTTTGAACTAGGGTCTCATGTCTTGCACACCAGCCTCAAACACACTTTGTAGCTTAGGGTAACCTTGAACTGTTGATCCTCTGAGCTCCCAAATGCTGGGTTTCAGGAATGTACTACCATGTATGGTTTCTGAAGTGATGGTGATCAAATCCAGAACTTAGAACATACTAGGCAGGCATTCTCCCAGCTGAGCCAAATACCTAGCCTTAAATTTTATCTCAATTTTTTTTAACCAATGGATCAGGCTGGAGAGATGGTTTAGAGGTTAAGGACACTGCTGTTCTTGCAGAGGTCCCAGGTTCAGTGTCTAGCACCTACATGACAGCACATAACCATCTGTAACTCCAGTTCTAGGGGATCCAACACTATCTCTTCTGGCTTTCATGGGAGCTGCATGTGGTGAATAGAAATGCAGGCTAACTCATAAAAGGAAATAATCTTTTTTAATGCAATGGTTATCCAGTTAGCATCCCAAATCAGTTGCTGAATCAGACTCTTTCCAAACTCCTAAAGAAACAAAATCAAGTTAAATTTCTTTATGCTGGGAATTTATGTGGAAGGCCTTTCTAGTTATTAAAGAACTCAAGAAAGGGATGATTGCAATTCAGCTACTGGCCCATCCCAGGGATTAGCAAGCCTATTCTTTCTACCCATGCTTGTTTTTGCTCAATTTAGCTTTGCCATACAAGCTACAAAGACTCTCCTTCTTAGAACATCATGCTGGCAGGAGTTTAGCATCATGGAAAAGAATGATGGATGGACTCTTCTGAAGGGAGAATGCCATCTTCAGGGAGTATGCCTCCTTGCCAGGTAAGACTTGTTTATTTTTAATAGATTTATTCTCTTCAGAAAGCAGCATTGTTTTATTTTTATCCTTTAAAAAAAATCACAACTAAAACCATAACAGTAACTGTAATATTATTTATTTATTTATTTAAGTAATAAATAAATAAATATTTATTCACTTAAATAAATATTTATTTATTTATTTATTTAATTAATTAAAGGCAGGGTTTCCCTGTGTCCCTGGCCTGGAGTTCTCTCTCTAGGCCAGGCTGGCCTCAAACCCATAGTGATCCTCTTGCCTCTGCCTCCCAAGTGTTGGGATTAAAGATGTGCACCATCATGCCTAGCTATAGGATCTGTAAATTAAACAGGAAAAACATTTCAAAGTCTTGGCCCTGGCATGACTTACTGAATACTGAATCAGAGTAAAAATTTAGAGGGCCTAACCCTGGGAAGATGCCATCTGGGTGGGCATATGCCTGAGAGTTTTCTATTGGTCTGTTTTACAGTGCCTTGCTGGAAAGAAGTCACTTCTTTGCATATAAGATCATGTTCTTGTTAGTCCCTTTGATTAACCGAGGGAATGATAAGCACAAACTGACAGCTGCAGGCTTTTTTGTGGAGGTAAGAGTTCTGTAGGAACTGGATTGAGGGAGCCCAGAAAGCTCATTTCTAAGCTGTGTTCCACTTAGGGACAGGCTGGGGCCTGTTCTGTGCCTGCTGTAGATGTTCAAGCTTTGAATTCCTTCCTATCAGCATCCCTGGGGTTCCTGCTCTCAGCATCCCTCTGTACTGTCTGTGCAGTGGCTGGGTGATTTCAAAGGAAAATGTATATATTAAAGTTGATGGGAAGGTAGCTTTGTTCAAGGAAAAAGAGCTTCCAGGTCATTTCTTTCAGCTCTTAAAGAGTCCAGTGGCCAGGAGACTACCCAGGTTATACTCCACTGTCCGCCTGAAAAACTGGCTGTGTGACAAGAATGAGCTCTTCAGGATGCTTGCACTGAGGGGACTATACAATCTTGTCAGACACCGAGAGATGGTAAAGGGACCTTTGATCACTGATTTACTGGTAATGGATACAATAAGTAAATAATAGATAGATAATAGTAAATAATACATGAATAGAGCAACCCCAAAGATACCCAAGAAACTCAGGGAGGGGAACTGGGTGTGTTGTGGTCAGGAGTGAATGTGGGAAGACCTTCATCACAGTACATCCATTCCTAGGAGTTATGTGGGTACTATTAAAATCAAATAACTAAAATTCCAAGTCACAAATATTCGTAATACTTTGAAACTTGCATTTTTGTGGGGAGGTGTGCTTATTGTTACAACACAGTAGAAAATATATAGCTGCATTATTGATGCCTTATACCATGCTGCCCTGTGGAGTACTGGGATACTCCAGAATAGTTATCTAAGACAGAGATTTCTGTCATTCATGATGAAAGTCTTCCACACGTCTCATTAGAAAACTATGCCTCAGTCAGAAGTAACCCTGTGGCTTTAATTTGCCATTTGAGATGCATTTATTTTATTAAAAAAATACACATATGAAAAAACATGACAAATGCTAGCATATGCTAACTCTGGCTGATTGGATGCATGATCATTTGTTTATTGCATTTATGTATATATGTATACACATGGTTTAAAATCCTGAGATTTCTTCCTTATAGGAGTTTAGCATGGGGAAGGCTTTTAAGGATCCTAAGTCCATCCCTGTTGAATCCCTATCGAAGAGTTTCAAGCCTATGTTTGAATAACTTCCATGCTGGAGAACTCACCAGAGCTGGCCATTCCACTTTTTTCTATGTTGGGAGAGCTTTTCCTTAAATTAAAGCCAAGGGCCCTCCCCTACCTGGTCCCATCTCTGTTCTATGAAGCAATTCACAACAGCTCCCACCCCCCCACACACATATCAGGCATGCCAATAGTAGAGAGAGTTTTTGTGCCTCTCTGCCACCAGAGTTACCTGAAACCCACAAGCACTAGGTTACTTAAGTCGGTGTGGGACCCCTCCATTTAGAATTAGATAATGTGCTACCAGGAGATGAGGTCATGGCTGCTTTTGAACACACAGAGAGAAGACATCAAAAGCGCAGTACCATGCATCTTAGATAGCTTGTACGAGACTGATGAGAGGATCGTTTTGTTGGCCATCCAGATACTCATGCAGCTTGTCAAGACACTAGACTCCACCACCTTGGCTACCATGATGAGGATCCTGTTCTCTTTATTTGGTGATGTAAGACAATGAAAGAAGAGATTCTTCCCTAGAGGGCGGGTACTTACTAGCTAGTGGATTTTTGAGACCATAAGACTGTTTTATTGACATAATGGAGTTTTCTATTTATAGAGGCCTTTTAGATCTTCCCCCTCAAGACCCTTCCAGATAACCTATTATGTCCCATTTTTCTGGACTGATGTTATTAGTTTTTCAGACTTAAAAAGTCTTGAGACCTAGCAAAGTGGTGTTGGTGCATGCCTTTAATCCCAGTACTTGGGTATCAGGAACAGGTAAATCTTGAAGTTTGAGGCCAGCCTAGTCCAGGATGGCCAGGACTGTTTTGTCTCAAAACAAAAACAAACAAACAAACAATAAAAATAACAACAAAAAGGAAGAAAACAATAAGAAAAACAAAAGCCAAAAAAACTGAGATAGACTTACCAAGGCATTACCTTGCTCTCTGTGTGTGTGTGGGGGAGATAAGGAACAGTAAGAAACTGACCACAGAGGAGAGAGAGAGAGGAGAGGAGAGGGTCAAAATGATGAATTGCACTTATATCCTTCTTTCAAATCACAAAGGCTTTTAAAAAGAAATGCATAAAGCACATTGACCAACATCCTTAGTATATGATAGTTAGGGTTTTGAATTTTAGCAAAAGAGCTTGTAGGAATGATTAATACTAGTATTGGATACAAGCTTTTTCAACAGGTGAAACTACTTATTTCTAGCTTGTACAGTTCAGAAAGAAGAGCATTCCACACAGGTCTTTCTCTCTATGTAGTTGATTTCCTGCCCTCATTGCATGCAGCGAGGTAGTGTCATGAAAAGACTGATGTGCTGGACTCCCTGGAGTTCTTATATGCTAGTCTGAACTGTTTCCTTGTGAATCCTCCATTCTTAGGTGAGACGTGGTGTCCATCATTTCTCCATGATCCTCTTTGGAGCCTCCATAAAGGCTGTGAAACACACAGATAAGAAGTGTTTGGAGAACTATGTCCTGGAAAGCTTGATCCCACTACTTCTGTTTTCTCAGGATGACAATGATGAAATAGCTAAGGTAAGGTCAGTTCCTTTCCAGCCATGACTAACTCCAAGACTAGAGTTTAGATGTAGCTCTGCAAACAGTGCTTATGTCCTCCAGGCTACAGACGTGGCAGTCATGTTCTTGTTCCTTACTCTGGGACAAACTACATTTTAGTCATTTCCCTGAGTCAATTGTGGAAAATCAAACTCCTCATATAGCAAAATATGGTCTTTGAGGGGAAGAACTGTGTGTTATCACTTTGTAGCCTAGCAGAGAGCCCAAGATATATTGCTCAACTCAACAAACTGTGTGTTGATGACAAACTTGTTCTTTTCTTTTAAGGACTATCCCATGGCCATGGGATATGGAATGTGTTGGAGTTAAGTTAGACTCTGTGAAGCAGGATATTCTCAAAGACCTTCATATCTTATTTTGGCAAGGTTCAGCAATTCTCTTGTGTGTGTGTGTCCTGCTTGTCCAATATGAACATTATACTGTCATCAGTCAAGGCAAGAGTACTTTGTTGCCCAGTGACTAACTTTTGTTACAAAGAAGGTCAACTCCATATGGAGTTTCTGTGATGTCGGTAATCTTCTCTGAAGTACATTGGTGCTGCCAGCAGCAGTTGTCCCATTGTTATAAAAATAATAAGGACCTATGTTATTAAAATATCTTAAATGCCCTATTCTATGGATCTTTGAAGTGTTTGAAGGAGACCTGTTCATCCAAAATATATCTGTTTGATCTTGAAAACAAATCTAATATGACTATGTTTGGATGTAATGTCTAACTACTAACTTGCATTTCTTAATAAAGAAATGTATAATTAGATATATCCTAATTAGTTGGTAATAAAAATTTTCATGGACTAGCAATTTATATTACCTTGTTAGATGAACTGAATAAGTATAACACCTTCAACAAGTATAGAGATATATGTGCAGTAACAAAATTAATCTCAATATACACAAAAATCCAATCCAATGTAAAGTATTTAAAGCTAGTAAATCCTTCTAAAAAGAAGATTCAATAATCTACCCTTTTATCCTATTATATCTGTATCCTCCTTTTCTTTCTTTCCCTTTTTTTAAAGCAAGAACCTTGAATTTAATCTTTAATCTCTCTTGTTTAGCTTTTTTTAACCATAACCAATAGCAATTTTTAACCAATTACCCTAAACAATGGCAAACATCCATAAACCACTGAAAGGCCAAAAATCACCCACTCCACCTCTTGGGAATGGGAACGCAGTGTTCTTAAATTTACCTCCTGCTGTCTGGGGGCAACAGCATCTTTAGGGGATTCTGGAATGAAAAGTTTTGTTAATTGTCAAGTTCTGAAATAAGTAGCTGTATCATTTGTTGTCCAGTCTCTGCATAACGGGAAAGTGCACGGCTTGTCTCAAGTCCTGGCTATAGTAGCCTGTGAAGCTCTATGAGTAAGCTTCTCAGTGAGCCGCCTCGAAATTGTTCTGAGCAGTTTGTATCTAAATCTGATCTTTGGTTGGTGTCTGTCAGCCTAGTGGCTTTGTCAGAGTCCATGTGAAATCATTGTGGGGCCCCATCTTCCTTTTGGATACTTCAAGTTCACAATTAGGCCTTGTCATGGGTCACTGCAAAAAAACTGATGAGACTAAAACCCAACACAATGTACAGGAAACTAAATATATAACTATTTATTCAGCATAGGATTAGTAACAATAGAATAGCCCCTTATTTTTTGTTATTCTTCTGTCCCATATCAGGTGACTCTTCTGATATGATACAGAGATTTTGCATTTTCGTTTAACAGGAAAATGCTTGAGTTTAGAGAAGGAGAGAGCCACACTCTGATTCTACAGCCAGCTTTAAATTGTAATTAAACTGGGACTTCAACTTACAAATAAAGATATATAGAGGTTAAGCAATGAGATTTTACCCTATAGAGTATATTAGGACTAATAGGTCCGATATTCTTTTGCTTGTAAATTTTTCCGGATATCCTCATTTCTGCTTTAGATGTCTAGATGTCCAAGGTCTTTTAACTTCCTGAAGATGGTTATTTCCAGTTTTCTGTAAAGACAAAAACAAAACCCTGCCCCAACTCTTTGTTTTTTCTTATAACTCAAAGAATTTTAATATGGGTGGATGAGCTATCAATTCTTCTTTTTATGAAGTTTCTCTGGTTCAAATCAAGTCTTTATTAATTTTGATGGTATCCAGAACTTTTCTTCACCTGTGGAAACAAAAGCAAAACCCCTTCCCCAACGTAGCACATATCCTGGCTTCCATTCAGAGGTTAGTACATCATCTTTAAAGTAAACAGGCTGATTTAGTTCAGCTGTTTTTTCTATAGTCCAATGCCTTTCAGCAGCTGTTGTTCATTTCTCATTAGCATTGAGAAAATTCAAAGTTAATAAAGCATTATGTAGTCTATCTCTAGGGGTCTTTGTTAATCCTTTCTGTTTATTTAGGATATCCTTTAGAGTTCAATTTGATCTCTCTATGAGTGCTTGCTATGTAGGATTGTGTGATATTCCTGTAATATACTTTATATTATAATAAGCAAAAAATTGTTTCATTTTACTAGAGACATATGCCGGAGCATTGTCAGTCTTAATTTGTACAGGTATTCCCACGATGGCCATAACTTCTAGCAAATGTGTGATTACAGAATCAGTCTTTTCAAAACTCAAAGCAGTTACCCATTGAAATCCTGAAAACGTATCTATTGTATGATGTACATATCTTAATTTTTCAAATTCTGTAAAATGAAATACATCCATCTGCCAGATTTCATTTCTATGTATACCTTTAAGATTACTTCCTGCTGGCAGTAGAGTTTGGTATAGAAGGAACAGGTGGGACATCTTTATACAATTTCTTTGACTTATTGACAAGTGATAGAGAAATCTTTTTTCAATCCTTTGCTATTAGTGTGATTTTTTTAAATGAAAATCTTAGGACTCTAGCACATTTCCTATTAATAATTTATCAATTTCATCATTACCTCATGTTAAAGGACCTGGCAAACCTGTATGGGATCGAATGTGTGTTATATAGAAATGATGATTCCTAGTCCTGATTACTTTTTATAACAATAAATAATGAAGTTAATTCTGACTCATCATTAATAAATTCAGCAGTTTGAGTATGTAGAAAACTCTTTCTGCATACTGAGAGTCAGTGACTATGTTAAGACGTTTGGTAAAATCCATTAATACCATCACAGTAGCATATAATTCTGACTTTTAAACAGAATTATAAGGGCTTTGAGCCACTTTACTTATATGTTCTGATTTGTAACCTGCCTTTCCTGATTTGTTTCCATCTGTATAAAATGTAGGGGCTTCAGAAATTGGTTTATCTCATACAACAAGAGGAAGAATCCAATTAGTTTTGTTTAGAAATTCAATTCTTTTGCTTTAAGGATATTTGTTGTTAATATCTCCCAAAAAATTACTGCAGGCTTTTTGCCAAGGTTCACTTTCTACCCATAATTGGTCAATTTCTTCATTAGTTAAAGGCACAACAATTTCTGCTGGGTCTATTCCTGTCAATTGACAAAGACTTAATTTTCCTTTGAAAATCAATTCAGAAATGTTACCATTCTTTAGGTAACAGAGAAGGCAAAGGAATCCCAGACTGTAGAGAGCCCATTGGCTGGATCACCTTTTTTATCGCCCTTATAGGTCTGTTACCATTCTCCATTTTCCAGATTTCTTTTTAATAACAAATGCAGGAGAATTCCAAGGACTGGTTGATTCTTCTACATGCTGAGCATTTAACTTCTCCTGTTCCAGCTGCTCCATGGCCTTCAATTTCTCTTTTGTTAGAGGCCATTGGTGAACCCATGTAGGCTTCTCTGTTAGCCATTTTAGAGGTAGTGCTGTGGGTGCCTTTGAAATATCAGCGGCTGTTTTGCTTTGTTTCTCTATAACCTGAATGGTCTGTGACTGTTTCTCATAATACCTTCTAATGTTTTTTTCTGGAACCATGTGCCAGTTTATGGCTTATTTCCGTGTTTGGAGGAGTATTAATCTGTGTGTTCCATTGTTGTAGTAAATCTCATCCCTATAAGTTTATAGCATTGTTAGCCACATATGGATTTAATATTCCTCTCTGTCCTTCTGGTTCTATACACTCAGGCTATCTTGAACTCTGTTTTACTTGGGATATTGACCCAATACCCAAAAACTGAATGTTTACCTCATGAAGGGGCCAACTTGGATGCCATAACTCTGGTGAAATTATTGATACATCTACTCCTCTGTCCAATAAACCTACAATAAGAACATCATTTATTTTTTTACTTTTAATATTGGCCTTTGTTCATTGATAGAAGGTTGCCAAAATATCTGCTTTATAATTTTTCCTAAGTTTTTTTTCTTTTTCTATAGATTTTTCTATCATTCAGTGTAGTATGTCTTTTTAAAATAGGTTTTACTTTCTTTAATTGTTCTGGGAAAGTGTTTCCTCCATAATAGCAGGATAAGGTTGAACTGGATTTGATATGGAAGCTTTTGAAAGCCCCCTTGGGGCATTTCCCAAAGGCAGAAAGTTACCTTATTGGTCCTTTGGTGATATACATTCATTAGTCCAATGTCTTCTTTTTCCACATCTTCTGTATACTCCAGAAGGGATGGGCATCCTTTTGGGATTATTCCTAACTAAAGCACTGTTTCTGGAATGCTTTGTTTGCATCTCTTTTTATGTGATCTTGCCTTCCACAGTTGTAACATTTAACATTTTGACTTTTTCTTATACATCTAGAATAAGCTCTCCTACCCAGTTATTATCACAGTCATAAGACTCTAAATTGTTTTACAAATCCAGTCCTCTAAGGGTGCTGTCCTTGCTTTTAACAGTCTAAGTATTCTTTTACATTGTGCATTAGCATTCTCAAAAGCCATTGGTACAATTATTATTCTCCTAGCTTCTGAATCTGGTACCATTCTGTTTACCACTACAGTTAATCTCTGCAAAAAGTCTGTAAAAGTTTCTTATGGGCTTTGAATTACTTTTGTGAATGCTTCAGTTTTCTTTCCTATTTCTTCAATCCAATCCCAGGCATTTAATGCTGCCATGCGGCATAAAGCCAGAGTATGTTCTTTGTATAAGGATTGCCTTTCAATATCAACATAATCCCCTCCCCCAAGAAGCTGGTCTTGGGAGACTTCTATGCCTCTGGCCCTGCTTCTTTGTTCTATTGTTTTAGGCTCCTCCTTCCACCATGTTTTCAGCTATAAAAGTGGTTCAGCCTCTAAAACAGCGGTAACCATATCTAACCAATTGTTAGGGATGATCCAGTTACATGATGGCCAACTATTTATCATTTGTTGTACAAATGGTGAGTGCATCCCATGTCACAATTGCTTCTCTTACTCTCCTTATTTCTAGCATTTGTAATAGAGGCCAACTAGCTTCTATATTATCTTTATCATTGTGAAAAGTTTTAAAGGTTACTGGTTATATTAATGTTGGCTGTTTTGTATAATCTTAGATGACTTTGCTGAAATTGGTTCTTTATATTCCTCTGTTTGAGTTTGAACATCTTTGTGTTGTCTCATAACAGGCTTTTAAAAGACTTTTTTCTTGGCATTTACATTAATTGACTTTTTAAATGATAAAATAAAAATTAAACACAAATATTCATAATAAACAATACAATAAACATTATGATAGTCCCATCTACTTTATTTATCGTTTCCTTCACTGGCTCTAATATCAAATAGTCTAGAGAAAGATTACAGAAAGACCAAACACCCTCCATTGCCTTAAACAAATTCCCCCTTTTTAAAAAAAAAATTCCGATTTACTTACCAATCTAGTCAGTGTTGATTTAAATGACTGTGAAGTGGGACAGCTACCTAGCATAATAGCAGCCCAAGGAAGGGTCCAAAGGGAGAAAGAAAAACCCACAACCCACCAGGAGAAAGAGGCCACTGTCTGAAAAACTTACCCAGATGAATGGGAAACGGAAACATGTGTAACCACTCTGCATAAGACTGGAGGTTAACTCAGAACAGAAAGCCTCTGGCCACGAGTTTCTCTGGCCAGCTTGTGCCTTTTTGAGGTGGGGGTGTGTGAGGAATTGGTGCCCCAACATTGGATGCCAAGTGCTGCACCATTAAAGGAAACTCAGTGTTAGATCTCAGGGATAGGCTGAGATATCAAAGAGAGGAAACACCCCAGTCAAATCTCACCCAGCTGTCTTCCAGCTTCCTCAGCCTGGCTCCTCGTGGCTTCTACTGCCTTAATCTGTATTTCTATGCCTGCCTTAAATACCCTCTTTGCCCAGTTGTTTCACATCCAGGTTAAGATTAAAGGCATGGGCTACTTCTATTTGGTAGTCAGCCTTGAACTCACAGAAACACAGAAAGATCCTCTGTCTCTGGAGTTATGGAATTAAAGGCCTGGCACCACCACTGTCTACCTGGGGGCCTGGAACACCTTCTGTAAACCAAGCTGGCCTCAAACTCAGATCTGCTGGGATTAAGGACATAGGTCACCACACCCGAATATTCCCTGTGCTGGGATCAAAGGTGTAAATTACCACTCTGTGATTCTTCTGGATTGACTGTGGGTAGATCTCTCTGATATTTCACTACATTCTCCTATTCCACGACATGTAGATAGTGCTTGGTTTTCATGATTATATGCTGAAACAAGCCCTTTTAGTACATGCATGTGAAATTTCTTAAGGGCATAAAAATCTAGTGTAGGTACCTGGGTTAGATACCACGTATCTACAAATTTCTATACAAAGAAGCTAAACTAATTCTTATTCTTGTCAATCCCCAAAAGGTTTGGTTTTTGTTGTTGCTTTTGTTTTGGAACAGGTATGTAGCTCCATATGGCTTGGCACTGCTGGCCTCTAACTCAGAGATCTGCCCATTTGCCTTAGCATCCTAAGTGTTGTAATTAAACATACACCATCATACTTGGCCTTAAAAGGGTATTTATGTCCCAAATATTTAGTGGACCTGAGATAAACAGTTCTGAATGGTGCTTTAGTGGCATTCTGAGAGCAAAAAACTAGAGAAGAGTTCCACTTGCTCAATGGAATCCTGTTGAGAGCCTGGGCTATATAATGTGTATCTCACCTGTGTACCACATCTACTAGTTCACTTTTCCATAGATCCTTGGTTTCTACATCCTTTTTGGTAACTTGAAGGTTTATGAGTTCTTTAGGGTCTTCAGGAGGAAAGCAGAATGCCAGTTCATTCCCTTTCCTTACCTTACCCAGAGAAATTCTGAAATTATCGACCTTTCACATTAGACTTTGGTGTCAGTTTTACTAAAGAAAATTTACAGCCCTTAAAGAATGTTTGAGAATGCTGACTTGTTATACTCTTTCCCTCCATAGGAAAGTAGGCGAGTCCTGACTCTATGTGCCCGGTTCCTGAAATGGAAGCTGCCCCGAGAAGTGTACTGCAAAGATCCCTTATACATCAAACCAAGTGAAGTTAGAAGGGTCTGCAAATTCTTTGTATGTGAGAAACAGTGGCTTTGTTTTTTCTGATAGTTTGAATGGAGACCATGCCTTGCAGGAAATAGTTCCCATCCCAGCCCTTCCCAGAAGTAGTTACCTCCAAGAACTGTTAAAGACGTATACCCCCTTTCTGTAGTTCCCAATTAGTCACAAATACACTTTTTAAATTATTTTTTATGTGTGTGTGAACACACATTGGGTGTGCCACAGTGTGAAAGTAGAGGCCAGTGACAACTGTCAGGAGTCAGTTCCTGCCTTCTACCCTGTGAGAGAGGGTCTTTGAGTCTCTTGTCTCCATCTCCTCTCACTGTAGGAATGTCCAACTTTTGTTAGGTGGGTCCAGGGATCAAATGTGAGTCCATGATCTTGCATGGTGAGCACTGTTACCCATTAGGCCATTTCACCAGCCAACACATTTACTACTAACACATTTCTCCATACATGCAGAAAGCTGGTGTATAGGGTGTGCTGGCACATAACTGTAATAATATTCTCAGGAGCTCAGGGTAAGTGTGAGCAAGAAAATTGAACTGTTACATGAATTCTGTTGTGTTAAAGGAAACTCAGAGCCAGATATGAGGGAAAGACTGAAATATCAAAGAGATGAAACCCCACAGTCAGATCTCACCCAGCTGTCTTCCAGCTTCCTCAGTCTTGCTCCTCCTGGCTTCTGCCTCCTCTGTCTTTCTATGCCTGCCTTAAATACCTTCTTCACCCAGTTTCACATCCAGATTAAGATTAAAGGCGTGGGCTACTACTATTTGGTAGCTACCCTTGAACTCACAGAAACACAGAAAGATCTCCTCTGTCTCTGGAGTTATGGGATTAAAGGCCTGGCACCACCACACCCTTCCTGGGAGCCTGGAACTCCCTCTGTAAATCAGGCTGCCCTCAGACTCAGATCTGCTGGGATTAAAGGTATAAGTTGCCACTCTCTGATCCTCCTGGATTGACTGTGGGTAGATCTCTCCTCTGATATTTCAGACTGGTTTTATTAAATATTGTCCCAACCCATGGGACTTCAACGGGTCCCTGTCACCTGTAGAGAGAGAATGGGGAGGGGCAGGAAGCGTGGAAGAATGACCACAAGACTAAATCTCTGTTCAAGCAGTTGATCTTTATTATTCCAGGCTGCTTATATATGCTTCTGTAGGTGCAGGTGCCAGGAGAAGGGAGGGTTAGTGAGGGGGCAAAACTTGGCTTAGTGTTAGGCAGTTAGGAGCCAAGGTCAGTGTGTTTCTTAGTAGTTTCTTCCAAGGACTGTCTTAATCTAAAAAATGCTGTCCTAATCTAAAGAGTGACAAAGGAGAGAATTCTTTAATTGGCTCTTGGCTAATGAACCGGCTCCTGACAAAATATACAACACATCACCACATTGAACTATAGAGTAAGATCTTGTTTCACAATGGTAATAACAAAATGACTGATAAACTAGAGAGCCTCACTAATTGCATCAGAAACTACAAGGTCAGAGTGATAGTATTTAGTCAGAAAATTTTACTTGGGCTAGGCTTAATCCCAGCACTCAGGAGGCATAGGCAGACAGATTTCTCTAAATTCAAGCTAAGCTGTTTCAGACCAGCCAGAGATACATATGAGACTTTGTCTAAACAATTGCAACAACAAATATCCATAGGAACTTGTAGTAGGAGGTTACTGGCCCGGACTTTCAGGCCTAACCTCAAGGTTTAGGACCCACAGAGACACACAGATGTTTACAATGGTTTTAGGCTGATTGGCCTAAGGCCCAGGCATATCACTTGGTACCTTTTCTTAGAGCAGCATAGTTGTCCTCTGCTTCTTCTGGCTTCTCTCTGGCATTCTGCTCTGTGCTTCCTGTTCTCAGAGTTTTCTTAGTCTGGTAGCCCCGCCCACACTTCCTGCCTGCCTTTGGCCAATCAGCGCTTTTTATTAAACCAGTGGGTGGGACAATTATTTACAATGTAATAACATAATCTCCCATAGGAACTGAACTGAAATAATTATGCATTGTCTTAATGTCTGCCAGTAGCCCTTTGCTTCATATAATGGATTGTCTTATTTTCCATTAGAGCATAGTCCCTAAGCAAGGACCTTATAAGAAGACCTTATAAAAAGAGGGCAGTATGTTACTATCCCTGAGACCCAGGTGGCACCTTCTGTTAACAAACCCAGCAGAGCCTATATGATCCAGGGTAGTTTTAGAAGGTCCATGCATATTTTTCTAGAAACTGATTGTAACAGAACCACCTGGATCCCACACTGAAGTCTCCGAGACTATTTCTAGGAATCTTCCACATATCTAAAGCCCAGAACAGTCTCTCTCATCAAGCTTGCAGGGCTAGGAAGCACACTATATTGCCCTTGCCTGTATTTTTCCTGGATATTAGGTCTCTGAACTTTAGCCATTACCTATTGTTGACACATTAATGACAACATTTCCAACAGGAAATTTGCTATTTCCAATGGGCAATAGTGCAATTGTAAGCTCTATGAGAAATAATTCTTGTCTCCCTGTTTGTGAGGTACTTGTCCTTCCAAGAGGCCCTTGAAAGGTGCACTCAGTCACCCAGAGAGCAAAATACATGGTAGGTCATGACAACCCAGTTTTAAAACTCCTAGTTTGGAGCCTGCAAGTTAGTAAGGGGACTTAAAACTTCTAAGAATAGAAACTCGAAGTGGAAAAGAAGTCTGCAGAGTACTCAGAGGCCACTTGATTAGGCAGGAAGAGCTAGCAGGGATGTTAAAGCTCAAGGTGACATTTAGAGGTGAGAAGACAGAGGTTCAGAGAAGCCAGGGTGACTTTAAAGGTGTCGGGGACAGGTGAGGACTTAACTTTATAGGGTCTTGCTATCATGACAAAGCAGCCACTGTCAAGTTCACTATAGTAATTCAGGCACTGCTGTACTCACCTGCTACTTTATTGTTATATACTCTTCCCATCAACTTAGGGAGAAAAAAGCAAGGGGAAAATAAACATCCTAGACCAAACACTAATGTATTGCAAGGATCCAAAACTTCCCATCAGGAGAACAGCTGTCTTGTTTATAGGTAAAAGAAAAACCTTTCATGTATAATTACCTTATCCTGTACCTCCCCACCTTGTGTTGAGTTATCTCGGTCTTTTCTTTACATAGAATGCATTGCAACCATATCTACCTCATAACCTTCTTATCCCTCACTCATTCCCACAGATCCCCTTCTTCCCAAATAGTCTCTCTTCCACTTTAATGACTTTTACTTTGGTGTTAAGGAATTTAACTAGTGTTAACTATAGGAGCATGGCTAAAGGGCTATTTACAGGAGCCTGAGTAACTTACAAATGACTACCATGGAGAAAAATGTTTCTTCCTTCATGTTACCCTTCCAGCAGCTGTTAACTGCCTATAGGTCCTTGGGGAGATGTAGGACTTTGCAAACCTCTTTCCCCAGGAACCTTTGTAACTGCCTAGAAATCTTCAAGGGTGTACGGGACTCATATGTCCTTGGTGACAGAATATCGGTGGGCCCAATTTATGCAGGTCTTATGCAGGCCATCACAGCTACTGTGAGCTCATGAGTACAATGTCTAGAAGACATACTCTCACACACCTATTCCTTCATCCCCCCCACCCCTACTGCAGTGTTACCTGAGTCCAGGTTGGGGAAGAAAGAACCACCTTATTGACAAATAACTATAAGATGCTTGGGACTATTATTTCAATATTTAAAACTATTTATTTATTGTGTATGTGTGTGTTCATGTAGGTGACATGGCATGTAGGTGGAGGTTAGAGAGCTTGTGGGACTCACCTTACCATCCACTGTGTGGGTCTGGAAATTGAACTCAGGTTGTCAGGTTCATGAGCAAGCACATTAGCCCTTTAAGCCATCTTGCTGGCTCTTGTTCTTTGTTATTTTAGTTATTTATTTTCAGGTTTTCATTGTGTAGCCCTGGTTAGTCTGAAACTGATATGTAGACCGGGCTTGCCTTGAACTCAAACAAGTCCACCTGCCTCTGCTCCCTGAATACTAGGACTAAAGATATAGCTACCACTCAAGGTTCTGCTTAGCTTTAGAGATAGTTTTGTTGTGTACTCAAGGCTAACTTGGAACTTGTGGCAACTTTCATGCCTGAGCTTCCCAAGTGTTGGGATTATAGGTGTGAGCCAGGATGCCTGGCTAGAAATTATTGTTTTGAGTATGCCTTATTAACAAAAATCTGATTCTTCCATCTACTTAGATTATTAAATGATAAATATGAAAAACTTTTAATTTCAAAAGGCAAAAGTCCAAGACTTACTCTCTTGTGTTTAGGGCTCTTATCAGATTATGTGGATCCCATTGAGCTCAAGATAAAGGGTTCTGACTGCATAAATGGTGAGTAATGACATTGTTTGGATGTAGAATGCACTGTTTCAGAAGCTATCTGATCCTGGGTCTACAGAGAGACTCCACTGTAGCACAGCTGAGTCTGGCCTCTAAAACTCTGGGCTTATGCAGCAATAAAAGTACAAGTGACTATAATTTAATTAAATTGTTGTCTCATCTAAGTCTAAGACCCCTTAGGGCAGGTTATGATTCTATTTGTCTGGAAACAGCTTTAATGAGTGTCTAAGGGGATGCCCTAAACTTTGTCAGGAAGTAAAAATCATCTTTCTAGAAGTCTATCTTAAGAAAGTATGGTGATGTCTTACATGAACCTCAGAGATTGTCCCACTGTCTACGCAGCTGTGTTATAGAGGACTTAGAATGAGGATGTGTTAAGAGCCATCAGGGAACCGTCAGGTCACTGCTTTTAGAACTGTCAGTAAGTGAGACTTTCTGTAACTGCACAGCTCTGCAGATTGCATGCTCAAAGAGTTGTTACTCCCATTTAAGAATAGTTGTATTAATCTGGAGATACAGTTTAGTGGTAGGATGTTTGTTTGATATGTGTAGAGCTGCAATCCCTAGCCCTGGAGGGGAAAGGTAGTTATGTAGCTAGAAGGATAAAGAAGTGCAATTGCACATCCTCACAATCCAAAATCACTACTTTTATAACCAAATTAAAAGTCTTAACAGTTTGCTTTTAAAAAAAATTTTATTGGTATTTTTCCATGGGTATTTGGTCTTCTGGAATTAGAGCTACAGACAGTTGTGGGTATCGTGTAAGTGCTGGGAATTGAACCTGGGACCTCTGGAAGAGCAGTCAGTGCTCATAACCACTGAGCCATCTCTCTAGCCTCCAATTTGGTTTTGCTTCTTAATAATTTATTTATTTATTTAGTATGTATATGGAGGTAAAAGGCCAAATTACAAGAATGAGTGATTCTCTTTCCTCAACCGTGTTGGTCACGGGGATTGAACTCAGCTTGTCAGGCTTGGTGGCAAATGCCTTTGCCCACCATATCATCTTCTTTCTTTTATTTTTCCTTTTTCTTCTTTCTGAGAGAGAGTCTTTCTGTGTAGTCCTGGCTGTCCTGGATCTCACTCTCTAGACCAGGCTGGCCTCCAACTCAGAGATCTGCCTGCCTCTTCCTCCTGAGTGCTGGGCTTAAAGGTATGTAACACCACCACCCAGCTTCCACTAAGTAATCTTGCAGGACCCAATTTGCTACTTTTAAAAACACATTAATTATTGAAACTGGTAGGGAAAAAAGCTAATACAAGGAAAATGATGCCAATTTTCTTGATATTTATTTTACATAGATGAGTGTATTGCCTGCATATGTATGTGTACCATGTGCATAGCTGGTGCTTGTAGAGGGTAGAAGAGGACATCAAAATCTCCTGAACTGGAGTTACACAAGGTTATAAACCAGCATATGGGTGCTGGGAATGGAATCCTAGTCGTGTGCAAGAGCAGCAAGTTACTCTTAACCACTGAGCCATCTCGCCACCCCCTGATCCACCACCTATTTCTCACTACTGTCTACCATTTCTTCATATATTAAAACACTCCAAAACAACACCTTGGTGGTGTACACCTATAATCCCAGTACTTAGACTGAGGAGGAATATTCTGAATTTGAGGCCAAACTGGCTGCATAATAAAATGTTTTAAAAAAGAAGAAAAGAAAGCCACATAAATTATTCCGTGGAGTAGGATACCATATAAATGACTTTTATTTCTTACCTAAAACACTTGGGGAACAAAAAATTCTATTTCCACACAGAAATCTCTCAGATAATGCTGAGACATTATTCCGTAAGACAAGCAATTATCCCTGATCTCAGGAGGTAAAGGCAAGAGGATCATGATTTCAAGGTCATACCAAGACCCTGTCTCAAAAGAAAAAAAATAGTTTTTGGATCATAAGGTTCCATTTAGACAACAGTATTGAAGCAAAGAAGTGCGTAGAAAAAAAGAACAGGAAGACATATTTTTGTTTGTTTATTTCCAGTCCAGGGTTCTTTGTGTGGCTGTCCTGGAACTGGATCAATAGACCAGGCTGGCCTCAAATTCAGAGATCTGTCTCTGAGTGCTGAGATTAGAGGAGTGTGCTACCACCACTCTGGTGAAAGACATACTTTCAAAATAACAGCAGTTATCTCTAGAGGGTAGAATCAAACACCTCTTGCTTCTTGTGATGCTTATATGTATTATCTAAGTTTTCTTCTTTTGCATAGTAAATTATAAAAGCTAAAGTTTTAAATTGGGCACAGAAGTTTGTGTCTGGTATCTCAGCTAAATGAGAGGCTAAGGCAGAGGAATGACCATTCCATGTCAGCCTGGGTAACAATAGGGAGAACCTGTCTCAAAAACAACACAAAATAAAATGAACTATTAAAAATTGAAAAATATGACAGGGTGGTGCATGCCTTTAATCTCAGCACCCGGGAGGCAGAGGCAGGCTGATGATCTCTGTGAGTAGAGGCCAGCCTGGTCTACAGAGCTACTTCTAGGATAGCCAAAAGAACACAAAGAAACCCTGCCTCAAAACAACAACAACAAACAAACACCAAGATTAAAATACTGTAAAGTGTCAGCCAGGCACACTGGCATATACCTTTAATCCCAGCATTTAAAAAATAGAACTCTGTGAGTTCGAGGCTATCCTAGCCTAGGTTCTAGAACAGCCAGCACTACTTAGTAAGACCCTGCCCCCCCCCAAGAGGAAAATACTACAAATAAATAATGATTTAAGGATTACTTTTTTTTTGAGTAAGGCAAGAAGTTAAGAGGCTAACATTAGACATAGCTTGGAAGGACCAGATAATTTTATTTTAGGTAGACTACTTAAAATATGGCATTCGGAAAGGAATGAAATATTTAGCACAGTGGGTTTTACAGGCTAAAATTGGAATCAGTTCGCCAATATACAGACTTTTGTAGTAGGATTCAGGTATCAGCTGATAAGGTCCAAAGACACTTATCCAGGGTCCCGGGCTCCTGAAGGGGGAGTGACCAACCCCATTCAAAAAGGGCAGTTGGGATCTTGGGGTTTTTGTGTTTTTTTTTGACCAGGAATCGAACCCCGGGCCACAGTGGGAGAGCGCAGAATCTTTACTAGACTGAGCCAGCCGCACTAAAAAAAATCAAAAATCACAAATAAGCCATGAGGCACGTAACAGATTAATAAAATAAGTTAAGATAAAAAAACAAACTAACAATGTGCCTAAGCCATAGGCCAAACTTAATATAAGCATCTAAATCATTTCTAAGGGCCTAATCAGCTACAGACAGCTAACGAGTCTAAAGCTACAAGTCTGTAAGTCTAAACCTCAAGCTGCCCAAAGCCAAAAAACCTTATTGTTACAGACTTTTAGACAGCTTTGGGGAAAGTTACCTTTTTATTCCAGCTGTTTTGGTTTGTTGGCCACTTGGTATCTAGCGCACTACTCATTTCTAGAAACCTCCAGTTTTGGTTTTCTTCCATGTAGATCTGAGAGGACTGTTAGAAGACCCGGAGCCCTCTTTGCGAGTCATCGCCTCACAGGCTTTGTTCCGAATTCAGAGGGTGGGAAATGAGTCAGAATCCCAGATCAGAGTTTCCTGGCTGAGGAAGCTCTTTGGCTGTCTTCATACTTAGGATGCAAAACACATGACAGCAGGTAAGAGCAAATCCTTTCAGAAACCACGGAAGTGACAAACACATTCCAGTTTTCTTTCTTTTTTCAAATGTTACCATGTTTCAAATGTATCTATGAGTGTGTGCACATGTGGAGGTCAGAGGCCAACTTGTGGGAGTGGTTCTCTCTGTCCACAATATGCACCCCAAGGACCAAACATAGGTTGTCAGGCTTTGTGGCAAATATGTTTACCCACTAAGTTGATCTTTCCAGCCTGCATTCCTCATTTTTCTTTCAGACATAGGCAGCCCTAGCCTGAAGCTACTTCCATGCAGTTAGTACCTCTAACATAATCCCCACCTAAAAACATTTTAGTTGTTAAAATATGTAAGGGAGCTAAGCTCTTGGTTTAAATTTGAAGATATAATAAATATTATAGTGAGTTTGGGAGATATTCCAGAGCCAGGGATATAAGTCAATGAAGACTGGAAGGTGCATGCTCAGCATGTGAGAGGCCCTGTGTCCAGCGAACAAAAACAAACTGGTCACACGGGTAACCCTAGCACTTAGGAAGCTGAGGCTAGAGAATCAAGAACCTAAGACTGTTCTTGATTACTGGTGAATTTGAGACTAATCTCTACTTCATGAGAATCTGTTATATTCTATCAAAACCAAAACTTATGTGCCCACCTTTAATCTCAGCACACAGGAGGCAGAGGCAGGCAGATCACTGAGAGTTTCAGGCCAGCTTGGTTTATATATTTGAGCCCAGCCATCCAGGGCTACACAGTAAAACTCTGTATGAAAACAAAACAATCCTTACATAACAACAACAAAAAAGACAAAAGAAAAATCCAAATAAATGACAGTGTTGCAGTTAATATGGTTGGCTTTGTTGTCAAGGCTAATTGATTGTCAACAATCTTAAGGATAAGAGATACCTTATTCTCTCTAGGAAGAACAGCTGTGGGGTTCCTTCTGCAGCCCACTGGTGGTGTGTTTTACATCTTTGAGCACACTTACAGTTGTGGATAGTCAGGAAAATTGGTTTCTGTTTAAGCTATATAATTCTGATGTATGGAAATGATACCAGAATATTCCTTTTACTGACACAGGAAAGTAACAGTATTTTCAGCCTCAAAAGTAGCTGATCTTAGACTTAAGAACAGACTAAACTATTCCCAGATGTTGTTTATTGATAAATCAAGGCCAGGCTGTATTGCAACCCCCTTGCAATAGCTGACTTTCTGAATGTACACTGACCACTCAAGGTTCAACCTGCTACTGTTATTGTTAAGTCCTGAATTTTCAGTGTCATTTTCTGTCTGGGAAAAAGTTCCGTGCAAGGCCAATCATTTACACTAGCTGGTCTTTGTGACCTGACTAGCCTGAGAAAAACTGTATAACTTCATGTGTTTTGAGAATGAGCTGGGCCCTGAAAATGTAACATATAATTGTCCAGAGATTGGCTAAGAGACAAGCAGTGTCAATGTAGGGGAATGAGGAGGATGAGTGTGTGTGTGAATGAGTGTGTGAGAGCCGCAGCTATGTAGGGGGAAGAGGAGGAGGATGAGTGTGTGTGAATGAGTGTGTGAGAGCCGCAGCTATGTAGGGGGAAGAGGAGGAGGATGAGTGTGTGTGAATGAGTGTGTGAGAGCCGCAGCTATGTAGGGGAAGAGGAGGAGGATGAGTGTGTGTGAATGAGTGTGTGAGAGCTGCAGCTATGTAGGGGGAAGAGAAGGAGGATGAGTGTGTGTGAATGAGTGTGTGAGAGCCGCAGCTATGTAGGGGGAAGAGAAGGAGGATGAGTGTGTGTGTGAATGAGTGTGTGAGAGCTGCAGCTATGTAGGGGAAAGAGGAGGATGAGTGTGTGTGAATGAGTGTGTGAGAGCCGCAGCTATGTAGGGGGAAGAGGAGGAGGATGAGTGTGTGTGAATGAGTGTGTGAGAGCCGCAGCTATGTAGGGGAAGAGGAGGAGGATGAGTGTGTGTGAATGAGTGTGTGAGAGCCGCAGCTATGTAGGAGGAAGAGGAGGAGGATGAGTGTGTGTGAATG
Organism: Phyllotis vaccarum; assembly: GCA_033318265.1. NCBI lineage: Eukaryota > Metazoa > Chordata > Mammalia > Rodentia > Cricetidae > Phyllotis > Phyllotis vaccarum. The sequence goes on along the minus strand of JARWLC010000001.1, from coordinate 184,095,066 downwards.
AGTGTGTGAGAGCCGCAGCTATGTAGGGGAAGAGGAGGAGGATGAGTGTGTGTGAATGAGTGTGTGAGAGCCGCAGCTATGTAGGAGGAAGAGGAGGAGGATGAGTGTGTGTGAATGAGTGTGTGAGAGCCACAGCTATGTAGGGGGAAGAGAAGGAGGATGAGTGTGTGTGAATGAGTGTGTGAGAGCCGCAGCTATGTAGGAGGAAGAGGAGGAGGATGAGTGTGTGTGAATGAGTGTGTGAGAGCTGCAGCTATGTAGGGATGAAGCTGTGCAGAATGTGAGCATATGTGTGCCGAGTGACAGATAAAGGAGAAGCCTAAAGAGAGGGTGAGAGATGTGTGAGGGAATGAATGGATGAGAGTGCGTGAGCAAATAGTGAGTGAATGATGTAGAAGCATATGTGTGTGAATGAGTGTGTGAGAGACAAAGCCGCGTGAAAGAGTGTGCATGTGAAAGAGCTGCTGCTACATAAAGGAACCGTGCAAAGAGCTGTGTGAGAGCGTGTAAGGACAGTGTAAAGTGTTATAAGGTGAGAGAGCTGTGTAAATGAGCTGAATTGCTATGGCTGTGGAGATCTGTAACTGTGAGGAGGCAAGGAAGATGAAACTGTCAAAGGAGATGTAGGAGAGAAATGTACATAAAAGACGCGTAGACATGAAAATAGATGTAACTGTATAGAGATGTATGGCTGTGTGTACGTAAAGTAAGATATGGAGTTGTGAGTATAGAATGCAGCAATGTGGAGATGTGCAGCTGAATGGAGACAGAGGCAGAGACCATTTTTAAGAAGTAAAGGAGAAAGTTACCATCAGAAGGTGTGTCTGTTTCCTTATTTTACGTCAGAGATTTATTCTTAATTACACTCCAATAAAAATTTTTTTTATCTCTTGCTACTCTGAGGCATTCTTTTTCTTACCTTGGAGCAGAACATGGGATGTGGACTCCCACAGTCTGCATTAATGAATAGTCTAATCTTTATTCACCTTCTTTCCCAACTTTGACTGCTATCTCTGCTGAGATGTCTTTAGGAACAAATTCCTCTATAGTTCATAGTGAGTGGGAGTATGCTAGGTATAGCTCCAGGAGGTTCAAAATGAAGCTCTCCTTGCCTGATAGGTTCAGTTATGTCCCACCTATAGCCTGCAGGCATCCTAGATCACAATGTCACATTGGACATCCCTTCTTAATCTTAGCTCTTAGTCAGAGCCAGAATATACCTAAATACAGTAGAACTGCAATGAGCCAAGCGGTGGTGGCACATGCCTTTAATCCTAGCACTTGGGAGGCGGAGTCAGGTGGATCTGTGAGTTGGAGGCCAGCCTGGTCTACAGAGCGAGCTCCAGATCAGGCTCCAAAGCAACAGAGAAACACTGTCTCCAAAACAAACAAAACAACAAAAAAACTGCAGTGAATGTTAACTAAACACACATATGAATTACATTCACCTGTCTCCGTGTGCTCCTTGGCCCCTTTCAGGAAACCAACTCTACTGTCTGCTTTTGGACTAGTCTGTTTTCTAGATTATCCAATAAAAATGAATAGCAGATTATTGAGAGTTTACAGTGAGCCTAACTTTAAACACATTATACAATTAGCCCTTTTAATTTTTAATTCACTTCATTATTATCTTTATTTTGCAGATGGAGAAACTGAGGAAACAAACATGAAAGTGAGTTGCTCTGGGTCACACAACTAGTAAATGGCAAAGCCAGAATCACCCAAGTGTTCCGACTGCTACACCCACATCCTTGGTTATTCTGCTGAATCCTTCTCCAGTCTGCTCTTTCTTGCAAATGGGAATAAACACAGGTCTCTACAATTCATCTCAGCTGCTGAATTTGTGCTCCCCCAAAACTCATGCAACTAAATGCATTTCCAGTGATAATGAGCCTCCAATGTTTCATCAAATTCAAGGACTGGCCACTTATTTCCTAAAGATAGCATACTGTACATTTTGATAACAGAGGGTATCCATCCGTCCTGTACTGTAAAGATAATGGAGTTATATAAAAATCTGTGATTTTTCTTTAACCTTTTTTTCAGTCCTTGGTTTTATTTCATGAATTGTTCCATTCTTAGGGTAGAAACAAACATGTATAGATGGAAAGATACTCATCTTTAAATTTTCACATTTAAAAAGGGAGAGAACAAGTGGGCATGCCTGTATCCTAGCACTTGTGAGGCAGAGATGAGAGAACTGTCACAAGTTCAAGGTTATCCTAATCTATAAATTGCAGGCCAGGCAGAGCTATATATTGCAAGACTCTTACAGAAAAGTGGATGAATCCCCTTTCCAAATCCATAAACGTAAGAGGGTTATGAGCACAGGAGCTAAGCTGAGAATATAGTGGCAAGAGAAAGACTGAACGACTCTTTCTTCTCATATTTTGTGCTGAAGCCCCTTTCCCTCCGGGGAGATTTTTATTTTTTGACTAATGCCACCAACAGATAGTCTCAAGCATAAAAATTCTTATTTTATTCACATTAGTTGTAGTATTAAGTTTCTGGTCTGTCTACCCTGTGGTCCAGACCTGCAGTCCCACAGTCCCACAGTCCCACAGAAACACAGAGACACTTGTATCAATTTTATGCTGATCAGCCTATGGCCCAGGCATATAACTTGCTAGCTCTTGCTCTTAAACTAACCCATGACTCTTACCCTGTTCAGCCATGCGGATTGGTACCTCTTCTCAGAGCAGCATAGTTGTCCTCTGCTTCTGTGGCTTCTCTAGCTTCTCTGACATCTCTGCTCTGTTCTTCCTGTTCCCAGAGTTTTCTTAGTTTGGTGGCCCTACCCACACTTCCTGTCTGCCTTCAGCCAATCAGCATTTTTTATTAAATCAGTAGGTGAGAATTATTTACAATGTAACAACATAATCCCACTACAATTAGTTAGTTAAAATTGATAGAAGTATACATGGAGCTGCTTACTGAACTACCTCAGAAGATGGAAACTTTCATAAGTGCCTAATAGTGGTAATACTAATAATTCTATTACATTTAGATAGCTTTATTATTTTTATATAAAGCTATTCTTAGGAACAAGTTAATGTTTTTATTTTTTTAAGTATCGAACTAAAGGAATAGGCTTTAATTTTTTCATGTTGAAATAATTCAAAACAGTACAATGTAATTTTAATACTACATATTAAAATGTACTGTTCATTTTCTATTACTGACACACTCCTGTCTTTATTTTCGACTCTCACTTGGTTTTTTTTTTTTTGTTTTTTTGTTTTTTTGTTTTTTACATAACTGTTTTGCTTTCTTGTCCTTTACTGGGATACCTGTAAGAAATTTTTGTGGGGTATTATATGGCTTACTGCACTCTAGATCAGCCTGGGCTGAGCTCTATTAGACTTTGCCTCAAAAACAAATGGGGGCTGGAGATAAGGCTCAGCAATTAGCTTGGTTATCTGTACCCCTGTTGGTTGGCTCATAACCACCTGTAACTCCAGCTTCAGGGGATCCAATGCTCTCTTCTGGCTTCTGTGAGTGCTAATATGCACACACACACACACACAATATTAAAAATAAGTCTTTTACAAAACAATTTTTTTTCTCATTGAAAGTATATTATGTAATTAAAATACAGGGCTGGAGAGGAATTCTCAGATAACAGCCCAGCCAAGTGGAAATATTAGAGGTAAAATTGTAAGCTAGGCTAAAGATCGGTCCTTTCTAACTACCCCATCCCAACTTGGCTCTATGCTTCTTTCATCTCTTTTGCAGGGATGGATTTGAGGCAGTTACTACTATGTGTAAATGATCAAAAATGCAAAGCTTAATTCTGGTGATATATTAAATGTTTAATAAAACTTGTCTGAAAATCAGACAGACAGGGGAACAAGCCATATCCAGGTCTCACCTAGCCAACTTCTCAGGCCAAAAAGGTAGGTCCTATCTCCATGAATCCTCAGACTGAAAGCCTCTGAGTCCTCAGCTGAAAGGGTGTGCAGGCAAAGGGAAGAACTCCTGTCTCCTCTTTTTTCTGCTCAGCCATCTATCTTACTTCCTCCTTCAGCTTTAAAGGTGTGGGTTGCCACTCCCTGACCTTCAGGGTTTGGCTCTGTCCTCTGATTTTCTGTCATGCCTTATTAGATGCACAGTATATCACCATACTTAGTGAAGTTACACTTCTAGAACATGATTCCAAAGCCCAAATCATGAAAGTTTACAGAGTTTTAGGTATTACTCAGCAGAACAGAGAAGGACAGTGAAATGATAAATTGGAGTTAAAAGCAAGGCATGGAGACTTTCCTTTTATCCCTGCATCTTCTAAATCTTGCCCAAGAGCAGAGGAAAAGGACAAAACAAGTCTTGGCACACGCCTTTAATCCCAGCACTCAGGAGGCAGAGGCAGGTGAATCTTTGAGCTTGAGCCCAGCCTGGTCTACACATGAGTTTAAGGACAGACCAGGGCTTCTTGGAGAAACCAAATCCCCAAATAAAACTATTGCACAGATTCTAGTTAGTATATAATGAAAACCTGTAGCCAGATACTGGGGAAAAGCTGGAATATCAGAGAGAGGAAACAGACCACAGTCAATTCTCACCCAGTCAACTTCTCAGGCCCAACAGGGTAAGTCCTGTCTTCAAGGGTTCTCAGCCTGACTAGTTGCTTCTACAGAATATGAATGTATGTCTGCTTTCTCCTTGTACGGATTCCTGGCACAGAGCAGCCACGTGGTAAACCCAGCATGGCACAGGCAGAACTCACTAGCATAAGGAGGACACCCCTCTAGGGTGGCTACATAAATCTGTGCCCTCTCACTCCCTTAAAAGGAGCTGTCACGTCAAAGTCTGTCTTTTTCTCTTCTGCTTCTCCCCTTCCCACCAGCTCAGCAACTCTCCTGAATAAACTCTAGTGTGGAATCTAGTGGTGTGTGTCTGATCTCACAGGCAACACCAACACTCCTGCTTTAGATATCTTCCCCACCCAACTGGTTTACCTCCTTGTTTAATTCTGACTCATAATCCTAGAGTTATAGATTAAAGATGTGATCGACTACTGCCTGACTGTTAGGCCTTGAACTCACAGAGATCCAGAAAAATGTCTGTCTCCTGAGTAAGGGGTTTGGCTTGGATCACCACTCATATGAGTGTATGATGGGTTTAAAGGTGTGGGTCACCACTCTCTGACCTTCAAGGCTTGACCTGATTCCAGGCTGATTTTATTACATACACAGTATATCACCACACAAAACAAAAAGTCTTCAGATTTGCAAAGTCAAAAGGAAAAGGACAGATTCTACCATTTAAAAAAAAAAAAAACCAACAAAACAGTGAACTCCAGAACATGGGGTGGTTTCCCTTACTCAAACCAGTGTTAACTGCCCAGTGAATTGGTTATGGTTTCTATGCTCGTCTATCCAAAGAAGACAATGCTGACTTAAGACCATTCCTATTAGGGCTGGGATGTAACTTAGTAGTGGAGAACATGCATAAGACCCTGGGTTCAGCACCCAAAAAATACATATAAATATGTATAATAAATAATGCATTCTGTAATTGTTTATACTGCCCCCTTTTTGTTCCAACAGAAATGATAACACAGATATAGAGTGATTTACAAAGAAATTAGAGACAGTTAAGAATCCAGAGATGTTGTTTTAGTCACTGTTCCATTGCTGTGAAGAGGCACCATGACTTCCTATTTCAACCTTCCTAGTGCTGGGAGTAAAGGTGTATTCCACCACTGCCTTGACCTCTATTGCCAACTCTGTGGCTCTGTCTTCTAATCTTCAGGCAAGTTTTATTTGATACACAATATGTCACGACATTTAATTGAGAGTTTGCTTACAGTTTCAGAGGTTAGGCTATATCCAGATAGATAGATAGATAGATAGATAGATAGATAGATAGATAGATAGATAGATAGATAGACCGACCAACCGACCTAGGCCTGGCATGAGCTTTTGAAACCTCAAAACCCACCCCCAAGTGACACACTTTCTTCCACAAGGCCATGCCTACTCCAACAGGGCCACATTTCCTAATCCTTTTAATCTTTTCAAATAGTGCCACAAACATTCAAATATATGAACCTATTGGGGCAATTCTTATTCAAACCACCACAGATGTGCATTTGTGATGATGAAACAATGCAGAACACATATAAAATAGGTGCAGTTTATTGCCTGTCTGTGGGAGCGAGGACCCTAAGTTTCAGTAGTCTTGCTACCCTAGACCACTTCAGATCACACAAGTGCAGCCAATTCTATTCTCTACTTCTAAACAAGATGAAGCCCCTGTGTCTCCAGTCACTTGGGCTTCAAAGAGACCATACATGCATCCTCTGATAGAACAACTTCCAGACCTATTTCTTACCATCACACACACACACACACACACACACACACACACACACACACACACACACTTCAGCACTAATAGTGTAGTTGCTATTTCCAAAATAAAACTTGATGTGTCAAGGGCAGAACACTAAAAGGGAAAGGTTCAAATACCATCAATTAAAAACTAAAGAAATTTACAAGCAAGTCTTCAGGCCTTTCTCCTGGTGAATTCTATAGAGTTTTGGGTTGTATTACTGCCCAGATTTGTCATTTCAGCCATGGACTTGATAGGGGGTCAACCAATCCATTGCATTTTATTGAAGTATTAAATGGAAAAAAGGTTGTTATTTTGTTTTCCAAATAGCTTAAAATAGCTTGTAAGCCATTGTCCCCAACTTCCATTATGAAGAAGAGTTTAAATGAGGTTGTCCTATAGACATCTAATGAAACTGCAGTACAGCTAGCCTTGCTGTCCCTTTGCTTGAAGGCTCATTCTAGTTACCATCTTTTACGTCCTTGGCCTAGATAAAAACCTATGGTTACTGGGGTGCTGTGCAGCTATTTCCTCTGAATTAACACATTCTCTCCTGGAAAGAGGCTCATAAAATTCAAGGAAAAAACAAAGCTTAAAAGGCTCAGAAAATACAGGTCTACCAGATCCATTCCTCAGGAATAGTGCGTTAAATAACTGCTAGGGAAACTCAGGCTAACTGGCACCAGCTCGTTGTCAGGGGGTCCCAAGGATGCAGCTTTTGTAGGTTGTTACCCATGATGGATGGTCTTGATGTAGCTGCCTTTGCACCCGTGTTCCTTCCTCTAACCTCAGTAAACTAACTGATTCGCTAAAGCTGGATGAGGCTGGACTGTTTCCTAGGTATGTTGTCACTTGTCTATCTGGGATTTAGAGAGGTTTACATCTCCCTAGGAAAAGTCACATAACACGGGATTCTCCCTCAGCAGTGTGCCCTTGTATTTTAGTCCAGAGATTCCTTCCAATCTGGCATCTCCCAGCATGTAAAATGCACCCTACTATCTTCAAACTTGGTATAGTCTTTTTCTTATTCCATCTGTGAAGCCATAGCTTCTGCTAGAGGAGTTTGTCATTAAAGATGATCTGCCTTCAGTACATCTAGGTTTTAGTGAGGCTATGAATTCCTTCATATCTTCAGTATCCCCATTTTCTTCTCTGGTGACTCCTTCATCCAAAGGGCACTTTGTAAATTTTCAAATACACTACACTAAGTACTGAGTGCCAAGAACTAATCCAAACTAGGGAATACAGTTTAGGAAAAAAGTTCTACCTCATCATGCTTTTAGTTCGAAAAGCTGGTCAGTAAGCGTGACAGTTTTGGACAATAAGGTACATCAGAGACAATGAGATGGATGTTGGGTGGGAAGTTTGTCACTTTGAAGATGTACTGCTCAGAAATGGCCTGAGAGGGTGACATTCAGACTTAAATGATGAAGAGCTATGATGAACACATAAGAAAAGGCCCCTCTGACTTAGAACTAACTAGCTTGATATTGTCAAGGTTAGGAATTACATGGTGCGTCTGAATGCTACATTTTTCTATATTTTAAAGACAAAAGGCATACATTTCCTGAAGGACTCTGAGTGAAACTGTCCAGTCCTAGTTTACGTTTTAAAAACACCTTTCAGGTTTGACAAAGGCCATCTCTTCTCCTGAAATGACTTCTTACTGGGACAGTTTCAGAATCCAGGGAGTTAAGAAAGGGCGAGGCTGAGAGGCGTCACCTAAACACTTGCCTCGTCATCCCTTTCTGCCGAGGCTTCAGCCTCGGACGTGGCGTTCCTACATGAAGGAGCCACTATCGGCTGCTCCTGCCTCCATCTCTACCAAGGGTCAAAGCTCAAAGGGAGCGGGTTAATGGACGCCGGGGAGCTGACAAACTCGGGGTCCACGGGCTAGTGTCATGGAGAAGGCTTCTCACTAGGGTGAACAAACTCGCCACAGGTAGTCCTAAATTATCCACACCACGGGACCGGCTGTGGAGAGCGCGGGTAGAAGTTACAGTCCCGGCGGCCTCAGCACCGGCTCGGATCCTTCCGCCCCGCTCCCTCACGTCGGTCCCCGCGGGCCGCTGTCCCGGGACTGCCCACCAAGGGCCCGAGCTAGGTCTCCTCTAGAGTCTGAGATCCATCTTCTTATCACATTTCCGGAGAGGGGCTACTGCGGGCTCCGGAGGAGAAAGGGACTTTTTGAGGAGAAAAGCGGAGGCAGACGATGAAGGGAAAGCGAGCTCAACCAGGCGATTTTCGCGCGCTTTGTCGCGGGGGGTTGTGGGTAGCTCGCCGGGAGGGAAAAGAAAACCCCGAAGCCGGGTCGCGCCGCCCGTCGGGCCGGAGGGGATGTTCGAGGACGAGCCCCACGCCGAGGGGGCGGCGGTGGTCGCCGCGGCCAGGGAGGCGCTGCAGGCCCTGTGTCAGGAGCTGAACCTGGACGAGGGGAGCGCGGCCGAAGCCCTGGACGACTTCACCGCCATCCGCGGCAACTACAGCCTAGAGGTGAGCGGAGGCAGGTGGGCGGCGGCCCCGACCCTCGCCAGGCCCCACCCCCGGCCCGCCCCCGCCCCAGCCTATGGGGCGGTGGGAGTTCCCCCACCTACGAGGGTCTCTGAGGAGCGCGGGGAGGGAAGGGTGGGTGTAGCTCGGCCAGCCCACCCATTCGTTTTGGGGCGGGAAACCGAAGCTGAGAAAAGGAGCCGCTCCATCCAGTCCCGCTGGGCTCCGGGGTTCCCTGGACACCAGCCTTCCAAACCTGATTTCTGCGCGCCGCCCAGCGCCCCGAACGGTACGGTGCTGCCGTTAAATCGACCAGACCTGATCCGGTGATAAAGTGAATTGCTCAGTCCTTTGATTCTGTCTCCCCACCCTTTTGAAACACTTTTGAATCCCTGCTCCGCAGAAGAGAAAGCAGGGTCGTAAGAGGTTCATTTGGCGCCCAAGGTGATGCTTTTGTGCTGCATCTTTGCTCAGTAAGAGCCATTTAACCTCTTCACCCTCGCGCCTCACAGGGTGCAGCAGTGAGTTAGTTCATGTATGCCACCGTAGTTAGATCACAGTCTCCCGTTTCTCTCTGCCGGGTCGTTACCGTCCTCTGGTTCCGAATAAAATAAATGGTGGTTGTCACTATTAGATTTTCCCGGTAACTTTTGTATTTGTCTTAACGGCAGGGCAGTGACTACTCTACTGTACGTCTTTTGGCATTATCACGGCCCAGGATTGTTTTGCCTAGATTCACTCGAATATCGAAAGTTATAAAATTATATGAGCTTAGAAGGTAGAATTGTGTGGTGTGTACAAGTGCAATTCATGCCTGTGGGGTCAGCAGATCGAAAGTATTTAGGGGGAAAATTGCATTTGTCCTAAACACGAACAGATCTGTCACTCTACAAATAATAGAATATGGTTATCTACATAACATTTACATCAAGTAACCTAGAGATGATCATGGTTATGTGCAAATGCATTGCCATTTAAAATCAGGGACTTGAACATCCATGGATTTTGGTATCTTCTGGAGTACTGGAATCATGCCCTAGGGGATATTACAACAGACTACTTCAGCATATCATTGGCATGGACAAAAGCTTTCCTTGTGCACATGGGCTGGATTAATTTATAAACTGTTCTCTGACTCACCCTACCAATGCTGGACTAAAGGCATGGAATTGGAAATAGAGTTGACTATTGTAATATATCTATATGCATACAAGAGAAAAGTGCCTGGGACAACCTTACATGTTTCCAGGAAAAGGCAGAACAGACTGAGTAAAAGATAGTGATCTGCAACAGAAGGTACATATCAGGAAAACTGAGAGAATATGAAAAATAGGCGAGCTGGAGAACTGGCTCAGTGGATAAAGGATTGCCCAGCAGCCATGTAAAAGGCAGGTGCAGTGGCAGTATGGTCTGTGACCCCAGGGATTACAGGTTATGAGGAATGGAGGGGTAGAGACAGTTAAATCCCAAGGCCCACCCTGGCCTGTCAGTCTAGCTGAAACACCAAGCTCCAGGTTCAATGAGAGACTCTGTCTCAAAGGTTGAGAGAGACAGATGAAGACTCTCAGCACTTATCTTATGAATACATGAATGGGTGAACACATTTATGCACACATTTATGCACACACATTTATGCACATGTACATCCATGTGCACACTATACAAAAAAGGGAAATTTTAATGACATCTCAGTTAAAAGTATGTTTTTTGGCATCCTGAGAAAGCATTCTAATCTCCCAGGCCTTCCCTTTAATCTCCTCAGATATGCATTATTAAATTCAGTCTGTGGCCAAGTCACTCAAACTAGACACCTATTTCAGATTCTTCAGTATGTTAAACCCAGTTGAAGTTGTGTGCTCTTTTCTGATTGATGCCTTAAATATTTGCTCTAGAAAGCATGTCTGTGGGGTGGAGAGATGGCTCAGAATTTAAGAGCACTGGCTTTTCTTCCAGAGGTCCTGAGTTCAATTCCCAGCAACCACATGATGCTCCCTATAATGGGATCTGGTGCCCTATTATGGCATGTAGGCATACATGCAGACAGGACACTTTACATAAAAAATAATTCTGTAATAAAGAAAAAAGAAAGCACAGCTGTATCCGTTGAGTTTGGAAGTATTGTGTTCAGTGTTTTGTTTTTTCTTGTTCTTCTTTTAGTTGTTGGTGACGCTTGGAGAAAATTCATCTTCCTGTCTGCCACCTGGAAGAACCCTTTCTAACCCAACCCCCACACCAGCTCCTGCTGGCATTCTCTAACTTACCTACATCTCCCCTAACTTACATCTTTTTGGCAGTTTACTACTGAGCAGCTGACTTCCAGTCGAAGTCAGTTACTACACTGTATTTTCCCACACTTTCTCTTCAATTCTTACAACCTATGTTTACCAATTATAGAGAATAGTTTTTGTTACTATTCTTAACTTTAGACATAGAGATTAAGAACCATTTTTTATTTTGTCTTATTGTTTTAAGTTTTCTACCACTAAGGTGTATCTCCAACCTTCTCACAAAAAAAATTTTTTTAAATAAAATTTTAATTTATAATGTGGAGGGCAGCAAGTGCCATGACACATGTGTGGACATGGTGCATGTTAGAGGGCAGTCCTCTCTGCGGCCTGCATAGCACAGTGCCATCTCTCCGGCACTTTAAACTGCATCACTCTCCTGTCCCCTTTCTCCTTCCAACCCCCCCCCCTCCTTTATGCCCTTTCCCTCTGTGCTCTCTCAAATTCATGGTCCTTTTCTTTAATTGTTCCATGTATGCGTGTATGTCTATGTGTATATACATATTTCTGAGTATGTAAGTACATTCTGCTCGATCCACATGTTTGTGTTTTCTAGGCTGACCGACTGATGGAGGAGAAGCAGTTAGTGTGCTGTTTCTCCCGTGCAGCACCTCAGTCCCAGTCCTTCTTTGTCTAGTTCTCCTTCTGCACCAGCAGCACGCCTGCTGCTGTCGTAATTATTCAGGTCTTGTTAGTGTCTGTATCTGTCATTTCTTTTTCTGTGTATCCCTGACTGTCATAGAACTCCCTCTGTGGACCAAGGTGGGCTTGAACTTATGAGATCCAGGAGCCTCTGCCTCCCAAGTGCTGGGACGAAAGTCTTGTGCCACCATTGCCTGGCCTGTATCTGATATTCTTAGTTCTCAGACTCTAACTGTATTTCATCCAGTCATAAGGTGTTTCCACCTTGAAAACGTTTGATGTCAAGAGCAGAAAATGAAGTGTTGAATTACCAATCATTACATTTTTATAGCTTATAAACTGAGATGTTTATGATGGGAGAGAACTGCTTAATATTGTGAAGATAACTTACTATGGGGTAAATAACGCCCCAAATCTTTACCTCGCAAAAATGACATTGTCCTTCATATTGTGAGTATTAGTAAATTATTACATATCAATCAGTTAATATAAATATTAATATTTTGACATGTGACTCCCTTGACAACGTTTTACACTATTTTTCTTTTCTCTGCCAAATTGATTAAAAAGAAACATAAAACTTAAATGATAGGAAAGAGTAAATGCCATCAAGAATATGACTGCCAGATGATGGTGGCATATGCCTTTAATCCTAGCACTCAGGAAGTAGAGGCCAGTAGGTCTGTGAGTTCTAGGTCAGCATGGTCTACAGAGCTTATTCTAGGATAGACAAGGCTACACAAAATTCTGTCAGAGAGAGAGAAAATCAGAGAGAACACAAAGAGCTTTTAGGAGAATTCTTTCAGTAAGACTAAATTTGGAATCAAGTAAGATCTACTTTTATATTTAGAAATTCAGTAAAATTTCTGATTGTTCATGTTCTGGTTTTAAGAACAGGGAGAAGAATGTGGATGTCTGTACTGGGACTATATTAGCCTTATTTATTCAGGGCTCAGAGGAAATGAGATTGTAAAGCCTTTCCTAGATAAGCATTTTAAGGTGTCTCATTATTTTTTTGCATCTGCCTGCAGGGAGAAGTCATACACTGGCTGGCATGTTCTTTATACGTTGCTTGCCGCAAGAGTATCATTCCTACAGTGGGAAAGGGCGTCATGGAAGGAAACTGTGTTTCACTGACCAGAATACTACGTTCAGCTAAGTTAAGGTAAAGCATTTTGCTTTTCCAGATGTTGTTTTAAAAGGCTAGAGAAGTGTTCAGTGGGTAGAGTATAGGTTATACAAGCATGGGTGCTCTGGAGCCTTAGTGCTCTAGGACTGAGGTGGGCCCGTCCAGTCAAAATGAGAGCTCCACCTCAGAAATTAAAGTGGAGGTTCTGAAGAGATGGCCCAATGTTTAAAAGGGCTTCTACATTCATGGTAGGGCTGATAACTCCCTGTAGCTTACTTCAAAGGGTTTTTATACCTTCTGCACCTGCTTAGACGTGGCACATACGTGTGCACACACACAAATTTAAAAATAAAAAATTCAAGTGGAAAAGTGATTGAGGGAGATATTTCAATGTCATTTGTTGTCTTCCACATGTAGCCACATGTACTAGTATGCACACTTGTACACACACCTGCACAGATAAACATGCACTACATGTACAAGTATACACACATGCACACACACACCTGCACAGATAAACATACCCCACATGCAGATAGAGTCCTAAATTTCATTTTGTTGAGTCTCTAGTCTGTTACTGTATGTTCTTTCCCTGTCTGACAATGCTTCTCTACTTTTCCTCTTCAGATTCTAACTTGAGAGGCTTCTGTTAACTCTGTTAGCGATACTTTTGCTCACTAATTTTTTTTAAATTTGGAAGTAGTTTAAAGCTTATGGAGAACTAGAAAGATGAAGAAGATGCAAAGCATACCCATATACCTGTGACCCAGTCTCACTTGTCACTGCCATTTACCTTATTTATCTTGTCACTTTATCTGTCCACATTAAATATTAGGCTCTTTCTCTCTCAGTGTTTGTTCCTTAATCATTTCAAAATGAGTTGTAATCTTTATAGCCTTTTATCCTGAAATCATTTTCAATGGTATTTATTTATTCCTTCCTTCCTTCCTTCCTTCCTTCCTTCCTTCCTTCCTTCCTTCCTTCTTTCCTTCCTTCCTTCCTTCCTTCATTTATTTATTATTGAGAGTGGATCTCACTATATAGCCCAGGTCTAGGCCAGCTTCAAGCTATGGCTCTTGCTTCAGCCTTCCAAGTGCTACAATTATAGTTGTGTGTCACCACGCCCAGTTTCAGTGGTATTCCTCAATTAATTGTGATGCAATTATAAACTTTAGTGAACTTAACATTAACATTTTTTCAAATCTGCTATCTATATTTTAGTTTTGTTAGTTGATCTAATAATATTCCTGGTAACATTGTTTTTCTGTAAGTATAGTTCCCAATTTTGGATTAGTACTACATTCATTTATGCCTATTTATTTCCCTTTAATAAGGAATATTTCTATAGCCGTTGTCTCTTATGACATTGGGATTATAAGCATGAGCCACAATGTTAATAAAAACCAGTTGTAGTGGTAATATATTGTGTATTTAATAAAGTTTGCCTGAGAATCAGAGAGACAGGAACAAGCCACAGTCACTTCTCACCTAGCCAAACTCCTCATGAATGCTCATACTAAATGCCTCTGAGTCCTCATCCAAAAGGGAATTCATTGGTTTTTCAGGAAAACTTTATTAAATACACAATATATCACCACAAGTTATTATAAATATTTTAAAAATTATGTGGCCAGCAATGAGAAAAAGATCAGATTGTTTCTACATCAGTGAATAGGTTTTGCTCAGTTTAAAGTTACCATAGCATTAATCTTCAATTTTATCAATGATATAACTTGAGATATAAGAAGATTATTTAATCATCTTGACTTTATTAATTTTGTATAGAGCTATAAATTGTTGTAATTATTTTTTTTTTCAAGATAGTGTTTTTCCGTGTAGCCCTGGCTGTCCTGGAACTCATTCTGTAGATCAGGCTGGCCTCAAACTCAGAGATCCATCTGCCTCTGCCTCCCAAGTGCTGGAATTAAATGCATGCACCACCACCACCCAGATGTGATTTATTTATTTATTTATTTTTAAATTAGAGTGAACTGCAACTGTTTGTACCACTACCCCCTCCAGAATGCAACTTCAAATTATTTTTTTATTTTTATTTTATGTGCATTGGTGTTTAACTTGCACGTATATCTGTGTAAGTATGTTCGATCCTTGGGAACTGAAGGTGAAGACAGTTGTGAGCTGCCATGTGGGTGCTGGGAATTGAGACCAGGTCCTTTGGAAGACAAGATCCTCTCAACCACTGAGCCATCTCTCCAGCACCCAGAATATGGTTTTAATAATTGCCTTTCTTCTATTCTGGATACTCAGGGATAGGAAATAGAGATGATCTCTAACAGTTTTATCAGCCAAACCCCCTCAACATTCCAAAAGTGGACATTAGCACCTACCTGAGTCTGAATTACTGCATTTTTTTGTTTCCTATGCGGGTAAATAGTTCTATGTGGTTGACAAAGGAACAAGTAAAAGGTAGAGAACTAAGATCAACAGAGTGCTTAGTATTGACAAATTAAAAAATGAAAATCAACTATATGACAGAAAACAGGACAACACATTGACAAGATGACCAAAGTCAGTAACTATGAAATGAAGATGGATAAAATATGCCACTTTATGTAGTTGTCCTAAAAACTTAAAATTACTGTAAGCAGTTCTCCAGTTTCAAAATGTACAAACTTGCATGTATTTAATTGTAAGGAACATTAGACAAAGCTCAAATGAGAAGCAATCTATTTTAAAAGAGGACTGAGGTCATTGAAAATATTATTAAAAATGTTACTGTGGGGCTGAGGAATGTACCTCAGTTGATAAGGTGCTTGTCTAGTGTGCCTGAGGCCCTAGGTTTTATCCCAGGCACTGTATAAAAGCTGGCTGATGTGGCATAAGCCTGTCATTCCAGCATTGAGGTGATGGAGACAGGAAGATTAGGGATGCGTGATCATCCTTGGCTATATAACAAGTTCAGAGCTAGCCTGGGCTACAAAAGACCTGTCTTTAAACAAGTTCAAAAAATTAGATTAGTACATACTCAAGATAAAAATTTCAATTGAGTTTTAGAGGTGGATGGATGGTGACGATGGCTTTACAACATGAGTGTATCAGATGTTACTGGACTGTAGACATTAAAATGGCAAATGTAACCCTGTGTATAGTTTATCAGAGACATGAAGACTATTTTTAAATGTTAGACATGTACTTAGGTGGTACAGTGCCTGCAAGTAACATGTTGGGCATGATGAGACATGTCAGCTATCCAAACAATCAAAAGGCTGCAAGGGGGATCATAATTTGGAGGACACTTGTTCACTTTCATCATGTGTCAATGATTGAAAGCCAGCTTAGGATACATACATACCAGGAAATGTGGCAACGAGCATCTTCTACCCCAGTCTAGCTTGCTCTCTTCCTTTCCTTCTTTCTTTCTTCTTCCTTCCTCCTCCTCCTTTTGTTGCTGCTGTTGATAAGGATTGTTTAGAATTTCAGATTTAGTTAACATGTCAAATTTACCTGTGAACAGTTAACTGATAACTTTGACAGATATTTAATAAAGTGAGCTTTTGACACTATGAGTTTTTAATCTACAACCATGCTAACAGAAAGTATTCCCATTATTACATAGGCTGAGAAAGTGGAATAACAATCTGTTGTAATTTTATAAGTATCTATGTATGTATTTTATTTTTGGTGCTGATGCTCAACATTAGAACCCAAATACTTAGCTGGTCCTAGTGGCACACAGCTTTAATCCCAGCACTGGAGGTAGAGACAGGCGGATCTCTGTGAGTTTGAGGACAACCTGGTCTATAGAGCCAGTTCCAGGACAGAGAAACCCTGTCTCAAAAACAAAAAACCCCAAACCAAATTCAAACATTTAAATTTTACTCTCAACCCATAGTAGTCTGCTGCTTTGTAGAAACTTTCTAGTTGGGAGACTTATTTTTTCTTCAAACTATGTGAACCTATAAATTGTTGGCTGGCATTTACTTCATAAACTGTACGTAGATGATTGCATAGGTGTAAAGGAGGAAAGAAATAGGTAGGTGCTTCCACTGCCTGCATCCTAGAAGGTCACTGTCACTTGTGTGTCATCAGTCTGTGATGACCCTGAAACCAGCGTACGTCATCTCACTGGAAGCAAGGGGTCAGGAGTGAGGGTTTTTGTTGTTTGCTCGTTCATAAATTTAGGCTTTTAAAACAGATTTTTGTCATGAAGAGAATGTGTCATTTTTTAATCCATTATTTGGGCTTATTTTGAAGTTGCTTTTTCTTCCTTTGAAGCTTAATACAGTTTTTTAGCAAAATGAAGAAGTGGATGGACATGTCAAACCTACCACAAGAATTTCGTGAACGTATAGAAAGACTAGAGAGAAATTTTGAAGTATCTACTGTAATTTTTAAAAAATTTGAGCCCATTTTTTTAGATGTATTTCAAAATCCATATGAAGAGCTCCCAAAGTTGCCACGAAGCAGGAAGCAGAGGTGAGACCTTTAATCTCATATATTTGTGATACAAAATTATTAGGAGAGTTTAATTTTAGAAGAATATACATTACCTTTCTACAAAGACTTAAATTTCTTTTGAAATTTATGGACACTTATTTATATTTGAAAATAAAGGCAATACTTTTATTATTATTTTTATTTATTCTGATTGTTTAATGCAGACTGAAAAGCTTTACCAAGTCTGTTTCTAAGCCATCTGTACACAAAATTTGACCCTTTTACTTCTCTTTACTCTTTCAATGCTTAGCAGGTTAGTCAGACCAAAAAGATGTATTTTTTTCCTTTTTAGGAGGGTTCCTTGCAGTGTAAAGGATCTCTTTAATTTTTGCTGGACACTCTTTGTTTACACCAAGGGTAAGTACATTCTCAGTGTTTTACATTTCTACTTGGATTTGGTGATGTTTGATACGAGAGGATTTTGGATTTTAATTTTTTTTTTTATAAAGGTAATTTTCGTATGATTGGTGATGATCTAGTAAACTCCTATCATTTACTTCTATGCTGCTTGGACCTGGTTTTTGCCAATGCTATTATGTGCCCAAATAGACGAGACTTGCTAAATCCATCATTTAAAGGTAAAATACTTATTTTTGAGAAGTAATTATTAATTTTAGAAAAAGTTTAAAAAACTAAGTGTTCTTTGTGTCCTTCCTGTTCTCTTGACGGTCTGTCAACCAGGTTTACCATCTGACTTCCGTGCTCCTGACTTCAAGGCTGCAGAAGAGCCTCCCTGTATCATTGCTATACTTTGTGATCTGCATGATGGACTTTTAGTAGAAGCAAAGGGAATAAAGGAGCATTACTTCAAGCCATATATTTCAAAACTCTTTGATAAGAAGGTACTAGCAATTTACTAAGATGCTTATGGGCCAGCAGCAGCCTGGAAGGAAAGAATCTTCCCAACAGTGTAGGACCCATGGTCAGTGTCCCAGATCTGGGGCTAGAGAGATGGTTCAGAGGTTAAGAGTACTTGCTGCTCTTGCAGAAGACACAGGTTCAATTTCTGGCGCCCACCCAGTAGCTCATAACCTTCTGTAACTCCAGTTCCAGGGGATTCAATACCCTTCAGTCCAAGTGTTTTCAGTGTTTGCTGTGATGTAACATTGCCCCTAGTCAGGAGAGACACTGAGGGGTTGAAGAAAGTGCTCAGTTGTATGCCATGTCAAGGAAATGCACTGCCAGCAGGTGTAAGGGGTTCTGACAGAACCTGCATTCTCCTGATAAAGAGTTATGAGAAGTGTAAGATCATAGTGAGCTGACTAATTTTCTGCCATGAGTGGTTCTTAGAGGTGCTGCTTGCCAAAAGCATTGCTACAGTATAACAACTATTGCTTTGGTTATCCTTTTTTGGTTTGTTTTGAGTTTTTTGTTTGTTGTTTTGTTTTGTATTGTTTTATTTTTGAGACTAGGCCTCACTGTTTAGCTCTGGCTGTCCTGGAAATCACTGTGTAGACTGGCCTTGAAGTCAGAGAGATCCTCCTGCCTCTTCTCTGAGTATTAAAGCATGTATGTACCACTACACTCAGCTACAACTATTGCTTTAATTATGTATAAATAAAACAGAAAACTGCCAGTAGGTTACTTAGGTTACTGGATTTTTCTAATTAATTATTTTTATATTTCTGAATTGGTTTATGATGGAGGAATTATTAATTTATTTCTTCAAACCCTTAGTCATGTTATTCAACTAGTCCTTATCTTTTCCCTTTGGTAAAAGATTTGGTTTTAAATCATCATGCTGGTTCTCCACATAGTATTAAGAGATTTTACTTTACTTATTATTATTATTACTATTATTGTTTGTTTTTCAAGACAGGGTTTCTCGGTGTAGTCCTGGCCATCCTGGAGCTAACTCTATAGACCAGGCTGGCCTTGAAGTTACAGAGATCTACCTGCTTTTGCCTCCCACATGTTGGGATTAAATTTTTTTAAGTATTATTATTATTATTGTATGTGTGTATGGATACCTCCGTAGCATGTGTGGAGGTCAGAGGACAACTTCATGGAGTCTTTACTTCCACCTTTAAGTAGATTCTAGCCATTAAATTCAAGTTACCAGACTTGTAACCTAAGCAATTTTGAGGTAGAGATCCATTTGGATCTCTGAGTTCAAGGCCAAGCAGAGCCAAGTGGCACACACCTTTAATCCTAGCACTAGGAAAGTTGAAGGAGGAAGTGAGATGGCAGGACAGAAAAAAAGAGGAGGCAGGAGTTCTTCCCTTCGCCTGCTCTCCTTTTCTGAAGAGGATTCAGAGGCATTTAGTCTGAGGATTCCTGGAGACAGATCTATCCTTTTTAGCCTGAGGAATTGGCTAGGTGAGACCTGGATATGGCTTGTTTCTGACTCTGATTTTTCAGACAAGTTTTATTAAACATACAGTATATCACCACATTACTGGTTTCTTCTCCCTCCCATACTTTGCATTTAGTCTTACCTGTCCTGAAGTGTGTATGCATCATGGTTTCTTGTAGATATGTTAAGCATTTGCAACAAAGTAAACTTTTAAAGAATGTATTGTGCATATGCAGTATATCCTGGTATAGTGGCTCAAGTCTCATTTTGTCTGTATAACTGGCTATTGTCTTGGAATAATTATTATAAAAATGTATTTCATTTCAGAAGCAAATCCATCTAAACCATCGTTCTGGTTTGAAAATACTTGGAGGCTAGTCAAGTATTCCGATTGCATGATTGGACAGGATAGTATTTCAGTTCTAAGGCCAGAGATGTTTTGCTTGGCTTGCAGGATGATACTCACTTTTATCTTGTTCAATTATTTAAATAACAAAACCTTTTGTATAAAAAGCTTTTTAAAAGCAGGAAGCTATAGCAATGTAGGATTAGAATTTTTTGTTATTGTTTTTCGAAACAGGGTTTTTCTTTGTAACCCTGGCTGTCCTGGAACTCACTCTGTAGACCAGGCTGGCCTCAAACTCAGAGATCTGCCCACCTTTGCCCCCCAAATGCTGGGATTAAAGGCATTTACAATTATGCACTGCTAAGGGTTAGAATTTCTGCTTCATTAAACCATTGCCAAACTAAATGATAGCCCCTCACTTTTAGGATAGCAAACGTACATTCAAGCTCTCTCCATTCATGTTTGATGGACCCTGGTTCTTTAAGGCAGTTTCCTTTCCAACATAATAGCGTGAGTCTAGTAAGGTAGCTAGAACTACTGAGTGGTACGGATGTTGGTGGGACTGAGGATCAAATTCAAGGCCTTGTAGGCTAGTGCTGTCCCACTGAGCTAATAACCGCAGCTCCACCCTAAGTTTCCTTTGAGTCTTTCTCATTTGTTTGTTTTATTTTGAGACCGGGTCTCAAGTCTTTTCAGCTAGTCTCCAACTCACTGTGGAACCAAGGATAATCTTAAACTACTGATCCTCTTGCTTCTACCTCTCAGGATCTGGGTTTGCAAGCATGTGCTACCCCACACCTGGCTCTCCTTTCAAACTTTTTGCTTACATGAACTATGTAGTAGTTTTTCTTCTCATTGACTAATTTTAATATTGCATCTCTTTCACTAGAACTGCTGGTGAGGTTGTTTATTAAGATGCTTTCTTGGCGTAGAGAATAAATGTCAGTGGAATGCTTAGCTACAGTCACATCACCTCCCAAGGCTCAGGGATAATTAGGAAGAGGTGGGGCAATCCTGACATCCTGAGGTCAGGGAGGACCGACCAAAACAATATCTTTGGGATATGACAGAACCACTCCACTCAATGAATTCACAGCAGCTATGGTTGCCTACACAGCATCAGTCTAGTTAACATTTTAGTTGTGGGAGTGGGAAAAGTCCCCATTCCTAACAAGGAACTATGGCTAGTTAATAACTTCAGGGGGACGGAGAGTCTTTGTTCTTTAATAGTGTGGCTCATGATAGGTTAACCATTTGCTCCAGTGGACAATCCCCACTCCCAGGTTTATGGGCAGTACAAGTTGGAGTCAGTGGTTTGTTTTTAAAGTGGAGGGAGGTAGGGGTGGGTACTGGAGGAATCAGGACGAGGTAAATATGTCAAAATATCTTGTATACAATAAAGAATTAATGAAAATATTTTTAAATTTTGGAAACAACTGCCATAGACTAGCCTTGCAGTATTTTGAAAATTTGCCCTTAGGACTGTGTATCATAGTGCTATACTGCTCACTTAGCCTGAGTGAGGTCCTGAATTCAGTATCTGTCACTATTAAAAACAAACCCCCTTGATTATACTTGTTTGGGGGGATGGTGCCAAAGAACAAAAAAAATGGACTTGCAGTTTGTTTTAATATTCCATGCCATTCCATGATAGGTTTTACTGGTCTAAATGTCCTTTTTAAAATATTTAACTTTTTTGTGTGTATGTCTGAGTGTGTCTGTGTACCATATTCATGCCAGATCCTTCAAAGGTCAAAAGAGGCGTAAGATGCTCTAGAACTTGAGTTAGAGATTTTTTGTGAACCACCATGGGGGTGCTGGGGACAAAGTCCATGTCCTCTACAAGAAGAGCTAGTGCTGCTAACTGCTGAGCCAAGGCAAGCCCCTGCTCTGATTTTTAATAATTCTTATATGTGTTATGTATATGTGGAAATGTTACCAAAATCTTATTTTTGTGTTTGTTAATATTCCTTAAATTATTTTTTTTGTTACCAGATTTTAAAAGGTGAATGTCTCTTGGATCTTTCCAGTTTTACTGATAATAGGTAAGTACTTAAAGATGAGTATCAGTACTTGGGACATGTTGGCAAGAAGATCAGAAGTTCAAGGCCTGCCTTGGCTAGCTACATAGTGAGTTTGAGGCCAGCCTAGGCTACATGATCTTATAGACAATAGGTAAAATATTAATACAAAGAGTGCCTGGCATGTCACAGACTAGCGGTAATGATTTGTTAAAATTTATTAAGTGGAACATTAAATATCGAGGTAACTTCTTCAAATTCAAATTCTTGCTTTATGAATGAAGTTGTCATTAAGCCTTGATAGCTAAATATGTTTAAGAAAATGGCATTTGAAATAACTGTATTCCCCTGAGAATTCAGAAATATACCTAATGATATCTGTGTTTTATTTTATATTCTTCCCATTAATTGACATTAGAAATTGACAATGCCTTTATTTCAAAGCCAGTTTTATTTCCTCAGTGATGAAATGTTACTTTTCTTTTCCTGAATTAGCTTCACTAATTTAAGATTAAGTATATAGTGCAAGATTCACTTGCACTAAAGATAAGTTATTGCTGTGATCAGCGTGAATGTTCATAATCAGGTAGAACCTTTGATATTAAAAAAGGAAAGACATACAAGTACTGTGTCATACTTCTCCAAGCCGTGGGCTAGACCTGTCTTCATCTGAGAGGCGTCTGTCCTACAGCTCAGTTGTACTCTGCAGCTTACAGCAGCTCTCTTTGCAGCAAAGCAGTGAACAAGGAATATGAAGAGTATGTTCTAACTGTGGGCGACTTTGATGAGAGGATCTTTTTGGGAGCAGATGCAGAGGAGGAAATTGGAACACCTCGAAAGTTTGCTGCTGACACCCCATTTGGGAAACTGACATCACAGGCCAATGTGGAATACAATCTTCAGCAACACTTTGAAAAAGTAATAGAACCTAGCCTGGCCTCAGTTCTCAATGATACTTGTCTTTTCTCTGTGTGATTCTACTAACAGCAGAGGCATCTTTCAAGTTAAATATTGAGTTTCCTCTACTAATTCATATTTTCCATGAAAGCCCTAAAAGGTAATTTAAACTATAGCACTTACCCTTGCTACCGGTAAGCATACTCGGGTTTGTCATTAGATGTCTTTTGACGTAAAACTTAAGTTCTTGTACTATCTCTTTGCTAGAGCTTAGCCTGTGTTATGTTGCTTCCGAATTTATTTCCCTGCACGTGACACAAACTGCTTTACTCTGACCTTTGCTGTAACTAGAATGGAGTGTTGATGTGTGGGATGCATTAGATGCCAAAGGCTAGTGGAAATTCACTCCTGTGGAGAGTGGGAACCCACTTCCCACCTCTTTTATTGATTTCATTAGTCCAGACAATTTTTTTTACTATCTGTGCCTATTTCCTCATGTATAAAATTAAAATAGCTATACATTGTATCTCAGATATGTTGTATGAAATAAAATGAGACTACAGATATGAAGTGCGATTCTGTTGTACAAATATCATTAACATAGTAGTGATGGACATCTGATGGCTGACCTGAAAAGAAAGAAAAATAACATTTAATATGCCTGTAAATATGGATAGAGAAGATGGGACATATGCTTCATCAAACACAGCATCCAAAGGACTAACTCATTTATTTCATACATTTTCCTTTTCTGACAGAAACAGTCATTTGCACCTTCTACTCCGCTTACGGGACGACGATATTTACAAGAAAAAGAGGCAGTCACCACGCCTGTTGCTTCAGCTACTCAGAGTGTAAGCCGCTTACAGAGTATTGTTTCTGGATTAAAAAATGCACCAAGTGAGCAACTTCTGAATATTTTTGAGTAAGTATAATGTGATTTTCATAAGTGTTTTATTAAAATTATATTTTTGTTCAATTATGTTTTTAATATAGGCATAATTTTTGAGACTGGGAGTAGATGTGGCAAGTTTTACTCTAGCAATTCTATCATAAAATATGTTCACATCTAGGCAGAAATATCTACTGAAAATTATGACATTTTACAGTATACTAGGCTTTCAAGTGCATTAGAAAGTTTATGGAGTATTGACATCCCCTCTTGCAGTGCTTGGGTTACTTGTGGGTTTTATTTTTAATTGATTTTTATGTTATTACCTTCATTGTTATGTTTAGGGGGAGGGTTAAGAAGGCCATATCATGTTTGTAGAAGCCAGAGAACAACTTGTGGAAGTCAGTTCTCTCTACCATTGGGAATATGGACATGGAATTCAGGTTGTTAGGCTTAGAGGCAAGTGCCCTTACCGCTGAGCCATCTCATTGGCTCCTAAGTTCCTTTTAAATGAGGTCAATCTGAATGGCTGTTCAAGGTGACAGTGCTTACCTGCTAGGGATAGTATGTCATGGAATTTCATGGAATTGTTTTTAAGAGGTTCCTTTCTTGGGAAAGATGGTAGGATGAAGCCAGATAAGCACTCTTTCCTAATAAAATAAGAGAATAATGGGAACCAGAAAAATAATGATCAGCAGCTGCCTTTGAGGAGAGAGAGGTGACTTCATGTTATAAGCTTCTAGATCAGTTGGTGGTCTGAAAAAGAAGTGGATGATTCTCATGTGGCCATTCCCAAGAAATGATACTAGGAAAGGAGTATGTGTGGTAAAATTGTAATTGTACTAATTAGTATTCTACACTGGGCTCTTTTCTGTGTTGTTCTATTGAGGCATAATGATTAGGAGTTTAAGGCCTGGCTAGGTTACATGAGACCTTGTCTTTCTTAATCATAAGCAGAGGTAGGAAAAAGTTGACAACATCTCCAGGCCCAGACTACTGTGCTGTCTTTTGAGAATTAGTCCTGTCAAATAACATAGGTTGTACCTGTCTGCAGCTCAGTCCTTCTCTTTTCTTTTATGATTGCTGAGGAAGGAGAACACTTTCTGGTTATATGAGCCCTGAACAGTTTTAAAAGATGACTTTCAGGAGCTGGAGAGGTAACTCATTTGGTGAAGTGCTGAGGCCCTGAGTTTGATCCCCAGAACTCCTGTAAAGAAGTTTAGTGTGGTGACATGCCTTTGTAAATCACAGAACCAAGGATGTAGAGGCAAGGGGTTCCTTGGGGCTTGATGGCTAGCAGCCTGGCCCACTCTGGGAGGGAAGGCTAGAGGGAGAACCTCTCTTGGGGGGACAGTGGTCAGTTACTAAGGACTGATGCCCAGGATTGACCTCTGGCGTCCATACGCCAGTGCATAGATGGGCGACAACACTAATATAGAAAGGGGGAAGTGTTGCTCCACAGCTGTCAGTTTCTAACTGATGCTAAGGCATGGTTGTATTTTGTAATCATTGATGATTCCAGAGATGGCAAAATTGTAGTAAGCCTCACAGGGAGAACAAGTAGAGTGACTGCCTGAGGTGGGATGTGCAGCTCAGAGACCCAGAGCAATAGTGGAATGATCTTCTCCTGTCCATCAGTTAGATTTCATTGTACTGACAAGGTCATCAGGCAAGAGAGGACCTGGCATGGTAAACCTTGAAAAAGCATGATATAAAGACACATAAAGGAACGTTCTGAAGTTAATTTTCTAGGAATGTGAAATTTACACAAAAAATAAATATCTCATAGAAAAGGGAGAGAAGGGGAGCTGGAAGTAATGCTATTTGCTTGTAATCCCAGGACTTGGGAGGTGGAGGCAGGAAGGTAAATGTTCAATGTCATCCTCTTTGGCTGCATACTGAAATTAAGGCCAACCTTAAAAAAGTAAAAATAAGTTAAAAAAAAAAAAAAAGAAGCAGAAGCTTGGGCTCCGTGAGGAATATCTCAAAAACAAACCAACCAAAAAATTTAACAACAAACAACAAACCAAAATAGAAAAAAAAAAAGTTTAAAATTCATGTGGAATCTCAGAGGACCCTAGATATCCAAAACAAATTTGAATAAAGAACAAAGCTGGAGGCTTCACACTTTACTTCAAAATAGTATAAAGCCTCAATAATCAAAATAGCATGGTATTGACCCTGACATGTATAACCAGGGAAACAAAGTGGAGAGAAGTAAAGCTGTCATTCATATATATAAAAATGATCTTTGACAGTGGTGCCGAGACCATACAATAGGTAAAGAATAGAAGGAATGAAGATATTACACAATATTAAAAAATGAACTCAGGGCCAATTTGAGATGGCTCAGAAGAACTATATACATACCTTTTATCTTTTGCTGCTAAACCTGATGACCTGAGTTTGATGTGTAGGACCCACATGGTGAGACTCCTGGATGTCCTCTGCCCTCCACGAGTGCTCCCTCACCCATATACACAAAATAAATAAACAAATATAGTTAAAAATAATAAGCTTCTGGGACAGAGAGTAGGGTCAGCAGTGCTTGCTGCTTTTGCAGAGATCTTGAGTTTGATTCCCAGCACCTACATTAGACTAAGACCCTCTTTGACCTCTGTGGACACTGCATGCATTTGGTGCACAAGCAGGCACCAAATGTGTGTTACCATACTCAGCAAAATACCTTGATTAAAAGTGCTTACAGCAGGCTGGTCAAGTGACTCAGCAAGTACTTGATAAGTTCAGTCCCCAAGTATATAAAACCAACTTCCTCAAGGGTCTCTCTGACCTCCACACATATGCCATGACCTACATCCTCCCCTTTATCCACACAAAATTAATAAATTTATAAAATTTTAAAATGTTTAAAGCACTCCGATATTTTTCCCAAAGGACAAATGGCTAATATGAAAGAGCACTGAGTGTCACTAACTGGAGAAGTGCAAGTCAACCCACAGTGAGTAGTCACCTCCTCCCCGTCAAGACTGCCATCTCTTTCACACTACCCCGAAGTCAGAGATAGAATCGTGAGTGTTAGTGAAAACAGGGAGAAACTAGGAAGTTCGGACATTATTGTCGAGGACTGGAAAATGGTGCAATCATAGTAGAAAATGTTTTCTCAGAATAGTAAAACTCGGGCTAGTGAGGTGGTTCATTGGGTAACAGTACTTGTTTCACAATTCTGACAGCCTGAATTTTATGCCTGACGTCGAGGAAAGAGAGCTGGTTCTCCAAGTTGTCCTCTGATGTCCACATGTAGACCATTGCACAGAAATATTTATAAACAATAAAAGTTAGCCGGATGGTGGTGGTGCACGCCTCTAATCCCAGCACTCAGAAGGCAGAGGCAAGAAGATCTCAGTGAGGTCAAGGCCAGCATGGTCTACAGAATGAGTTCTAGGACAGCCAGAGCTGTTACACAGAGAAAACCCTGTCTCAAAAAAAAAAAAAAAAAAAAAAAAAAGTTGTTTATCATATGACTTGATTTTTATCACTTCTGGAAAACATTTTAAAAAATTGAAAATAGGATCTTTTGTTGTAGTTTTGCTGTTGTTACTGAGACAGGGCATCACTCTACAGCCCTGGCTGGCTGGCCTAGAACCTAGATCTGCCTGCCTCTGCCTCTTATGTCCTGAAAATAGGATTTAAAGATATATAAGGGATATTTGTATATTGTATTCCCTGCAACATTATTCACAATTATCAGTGTGTGGAAGCAAAATGCCCACAGGTGAATAAATCAATGAAAAAATAGTATATGTCGACATAAAGTATTGTTTAGCCTCTTAAAAGGCAGGAAAGCCAGTCATACACCAAAGTGTCTTGGCCTTGAGTATAATACCAAATAAGCTAGTCCCAAAGATATAACTCATGCTTGCATTTATCTAGCATATATATTCAAACTTAAAAAATTTATATCTAAGTTTTTTACATGAGAAATTTTACTTTCATAAATTTTGTTATAGAAATTTATTTTGTGTGCTTGTTTGTATATAGTTTTATTTAAATTTATAAATTCTTAACTGACAATAGCACTAGCCACTAAAAACTACTGGTTTTTAGTTTTGTTTATTGGTTAGCTGTGTATCCCAGGCTGATCTTAAACTTGCGATCTTCATGATTTTGTATTCCAGTACTGGGCTCACCAGACTCTGGGCGTGTGTTCGTGCATGTGTGTGTGTGTTCAATGGTCTTGGGTGTGATAGACAAGCAGTCTATCACTGAGCTACATCCCAATCCCATGGTGCTTGAGGAGTCTTGAGAGATGTTGGTAATGCAGTTTGTTTCCTGGTAAGCAGGCTCCTCTTGTATTTTATAGATCTTGTATGCGGAATCCTTTGGAAAACATTACGAAAACAGTGAAAGGAATAGGAGAGACTTTCTGCCAGCACTACACTCAATCCACTGATAAACAGCCAGGGTCTCACATAGGTAAGAAGTGAGATTTAAGCCTGGCACAGTAGTGGGTATGGAGAATGTCCCCCAAAGTCGGATTCTTTCCCTTCTCTTACAGTTAAAGTACTTTTTCTCTTTAGATGTCATCACAATTTCAGTATCGTATGCTTTCCTTTATTTCCATAGACTTTGCTGTAAACAGACTAAAATTGGCAGAAATTCTGTATTATAAAATATTAGAGACTATAATGCTCCAGGAAACACGAAGACTTCATGGAATGGACATGTCAGTAAGTAAATCTACCCTCTTTTCCACCAGCAAGGTTTCAGAGTCCTACCAGGAAAGTAGTAGGGTTTTGTTTGTTTTCTTTTGAAGAAAATTAGAATTTTTATTCTATGCAATATAGAAAATATACACAGACTTAGTACATTATTTCTTAGTTTTTACCTTAGGAAAAAGAAAAAGATAATGAGAAAGGTGTGTGAATGTCTCTGTTCCTACTAGAAAAAGCTGTCGTGATGCCAACAGTCACATGTATGCACAACCATCAACTCTATACTTGATTTATGTCTAGAAGCCAGACTTCACCTAATGAGTGTGGAAGCTGCTTTGAAAAGCAGTTAAGTCACAGCTCTGCAACAGCTGTGAAAACAGCTCTGGCCCCAGAACACAAGGTTGCACACTCACACAAACTGTCATTGGTGTAAAAGCCTCACAGTCTGCGTGCACAGTTTCATGTTCAGGGTTTTTTGAAATTGAGTTTCTCTATCTAACCACCCTGGCTGTCCTGGAATCACTCTGTAGACCAGGCTGGCCTCAAACTCATGAAGATCCACCTACCTGTGCCTCCCTAGTGCTGGGATTAAAGTCATGCACCACTACTGCAGGCTTTCTTTTCCAGTTCTTAAGCAAATGTCAGGAATTCCCACTGTCTGTCTGAGCTTGGAAATGTATTCAACACACAGAAGTCCATGAGCTACTGAAAAAGATATTGAATATCAAATATTAACCAACTTTATTATTTCTAATTTGACAGCAACTTGAGGCATCGAAACACAATTGGTTTCTTGTGCCTAATCACAAAGAGAGCTTCATCTTTGGTCTTAATTCTCAGTGATGTCACCTGACTGTTTTATACTACGACTTCAGCCATTTGCTCTTCCCAAGACTTCATTTTTTTATAATGAATTCTGTCATCTCCAGCAAGTTGAATATATGCCTACTTATGTGTACTAGACAGATCTTTCCAAGCCTGATGTATATTCCTCAGTTTTCCCTGAGTGGATTCATCTCAGCCTCTTGAAAGTTTTCACACAGTGAATGTGCTAGTCAAGGACTTTTTGATTTTCCAAACAAAATTGATTCTCTCCTTTTAAATAATGCTTTCTTTTTTAAATGTTTTTGCCTGATTTCTTTCTCAGAAGAAATCATCTGATTTGGAGTTAGCTGTTATTTAAAACTAGTTCCATCTTATTTGTATGCTTTCCATTCTGCCTTAAAATTAGCTTTATATGTGTGTGTGTGTGTGTATATATATATATGTATGTATATATGTATATATAACTTTTTTTTCCTGAATATAGTAGATCCCTCCCCAGGGCCACAGTTTTTCTAACCAGTTCTGAAAGTTTCACATCGAGATGTTTAGATGTGA
Organism: Phyllotis vaccarum; assembly: GCA_033318265.1. NCBI lineage: Eukaryota > Metazoa > Chordata > Mammalia > Rodentia > Cricetidae > Phyllotis > Phyllotis vaccarum. The sequence continues at coordinate 184,065,224 of JARWLC010000001.1, read as the reverse complement.
AGACAATTAAGTTCTGTAGACAATTAAGGTATGAACTCATAGGTTTTTTTAGATAATTACTGAGGTTGAATGAAAAACATTTGGTAATATAGACAAAGCTGAGTGGCAAGCTTGTGAGGCCCCATGCCCTGGCACATCTCGGGCCCCCATGTGCCCTCAGTGCCCCCAGAGGCCCTGCAACAGTGCCATCACTTGGTGACCCAGTGCTGCCAGCAATCTCAGCATTGAGCCTGCATACAGCCATGCAACTTGCATGCTAACCATGGGATGTTTGTTATTGGAAGTAGTGTTTTGACAGGCACTGTAGGCCATTATGGAGAATAAGTGATCTTTCTCTGTCCTCCATTCTCAGCTCCTGTTGATGAGCACTGTAGTTAGAAGTTTCTCTGTCCCGCTTGGCCATTTCTGCAGCTATTTAGTCCCAAATAATCACACACAAAGGCTTATATTTATTATAAACTGTTTGGTCTATGGCTAAGGCTTATTATTTGTTAACTCTTATACTTTTAGATTAATTAACCCATGACTCTTATCCATGTTTAGCAACATGGCTTGGTACCTTTGCTCAGCAGAGCCTTCTCATCTTCTTCCTGAGTCTGACAGGTGACTGCCTCTCTGCCTTTCTTCTCCCAGAATTTTCCTAGCCTAGATGTCCTGCTTCTACTTCCTGCCTGTTACTAAACAAATACAAGTGAAAATATTTACAGTGTACAAAAGCATAATCCCACAGCATTCCCCCCTTTTTTCTTTTTAAAAGAAGAACCCCAAATCTAATTTTCTCTGTATAGCTTTCTTTCCTCTTCATTATCCATAGCTTATAACCAACATTCTAACAAAGATCCATAATCTATTTGGGGGGAATGTGGGCGTAATTCTCTAGACTACTTCCTGCTGATTGGGGTTGATGGTAATCTTAATGAGACAGAAGGAAAATTTAGGATTATGGCCAAATCCTGAGTAGAGTATTCTGTGAAACTTGATCATCTCAGCCATTCTCCTTAAATCTGTTCTGGATACAGAGCTCAAAGGAAACTGCAACAGAGGTGCTCTGAAATGTTGGGTCACCTAAGACGTCTGTTCCCATCTGAGGTTTTTTCAGAAGGGGTCTTCTACCGTGTAGGTCCTAAGGATCATACTTAGGCTGTCGGGCTTGGCATCAGGTGCTCTTACCTGAACCATCTCCCCAGCCCCTAAGAGAAAATGTCTATAACTTAAAGCTGTTGCAGATGGTTCAGTTTGCCTCCTTGCTCTATGCCCGAGTCATCTCGTCTTCTGTTCCAGTAGAGGTGTAGCTGTGTAATGATGCTGGGTAACTATTAGAAAAGAATTCCTCTGTTTTCACCTTGAATAATGGTCCTTTTTCTCAAATTTTATACATCTGTCTCTTAAGGTTTATGCTGACATCTTAATGGAACACCTGAGGGAGAAGTAAAATTTTTACTATTATTTTGAAATAGTTCTAGATTCTTAGAAAGTTGCAGAGTAATAGATCATTTTCCTATAGGGATTACATTTTAATTAGTATTGTATCAAAACCAAGAAACTGACAGTAAAATACTGTGTCTACCCATCTACAGATGTATCATGTGGGCTATGTAACCACAAAAACCAAGATACAGTAATCTCCCTTTTGGGGGGAAGGAGTTAGTTTTCAGATAGCTCCTAATTCTATATTTCTCTTTCTTCTGATATATATAAAGTTAAATATATATTATGACAAAATTTGCTTGCTTTTTGGGTTTTGAAACTATTATTTACTAGGCATGCATTTGTACATGCATGTGTATACATATATGTAGAGGTCAAAGAACAGCTTTAGGCTCTCCTTCCATCCTGATGTGTCCCAGAGATTAAACTCATGTATTCAAGCTTTGTGACCAGAACCCCTACCTACTACACCATCTCACCAGCTTGTTTTTGTTGTGAGATGGGGGTCTCACTATGTAGCCAAAGTTGACCACAATCTTCCTGCTCTGCTTCCCAAGTGCTAGGATGACAGGTATGTCAGCATGCCTGGTGATAAAGTTTAATGTATATAAACACAGTGAGAGAGTAACAATGATAATTGCTTCTAATAATGGTTATAACAAGATGCTATAATGAATGTTAGGTGAATATTGTCCAGATCTCTCTAAGAACCTTATGTTACTTTTGTCCCTTCATGTAGATAAAGCACTTTGTGGTCACTCTTTGTCATATCCCAATTGTTACTGTCTCTACCCTTGTACTTTAGGGTCTTATTAAGTAGAATGATGGTTCCTTAAACATAAGCATCAAGATGCACATCATGATCACTATAACTAAATGACTAGTATGCAGCAGTTCATACAGTATGGGTATATTAGACAAAGTGATGATTCCCATCCACATCAGGATATAGTGTGATGTTCATTATACTGCAATTTAACACACCCTTTAAAACTTAAGAATTATTGTCTCTAATTTTTTCATTTAAGATTTTGAATCAAGATTGACCATGGGAAAATGAAAGAAACCTCAGAAAGCAAAACCACAGATAAATGGTATCTATTATACCATTTGGGCCTTCCTGCTGGCCCTCTATAGCACATTCCACTCAGCCACTGTTTAACCTTCTTAGAATTTATAACACATCAAATGAATTCACCTCTTTTAATCTGTTGATACTCTTGTTTTGTAGCCTAAGACAGAGTTTATCTTGGTAACTGTTCTGTAGAACCTGGAAGAAAATGTATATTTGGCTATTGTGTGGAATGTTCTTTAAATGTCCAGTTATGACACTGCAGTTCTGTTATTGTTGCTCATGACTTGCTGAGTCATTTCCTCCCTGATTTTCTGGTTGCTTCTTTCAGAAATGTATGAATATATTTGTGAATTTGTCTCATTCAATCTATCAGTTGTTTGTTTGCTTGCTTGCTTGCTTTATTGAGACAGGGTTTCTCTGTGTAGTCCTGGCTGTCCTGGAACTCGCTCTGTAGACCAAACTGGCCTCTAACAGAGATCTGCCTGCCTCTGCCTCAGAGTGCTGGGATGAAAGGTGTGCTCCTCCACCACACAGCTTCAGGAACCTTTTATTTATTTTTTATATATCTACATGTATACTTTCATGCCAGAAAAGGGCATCAGATTCCCATTATAGATACCTGTGAGCCACCATGTGGTAGCTGGGAATTGAACTGAGGACCTCTGGAAGAGATGCCAATGCTCTTAACCACTGAGCCATCTCTCCCTCCCAGGAGTCTTTTAAATGGTTCTCTCTGTGCATCCTAAGCTGGCCTGAATCTTGATATGTGGCCTAGGCTGGTCTGGAACTCGTGATTCTACTGCCTCAGTCTTCTTCCTAGAAATACATTTTTAGTATCGTTTTTTTTACCATTAATGTTAATTTGGTTGTGTGTGTGTGTGTGTGTGTGTGTGTGTGTGTGTGTGTGTATTTTTAGATAGGGTCTTATGTAGCCTAAGCTGGCCTCTGGCCTCTAACTCACTGAATAGCCAGGGATGATCTTGAACTCCTGATCTTCACACTTTTACCTCCCAAGTGCTGGGATTATAGGTATGTGTTACCATACTCATATGTGGCTAGGGAACCCAGGGCTTTGTGCATGCTAGATAAGCATTCTACCAACTGTGCTACAACCCCCTCCTAATGTGCCTTTTGTGGGGTTTATATTCATCTAGTTGGCATTCCTACAGAGCTGCCCTTCTCATCTAAACTATTTCCTATGATTCATTATGTTTTTATAATTTTACAATGCTCTGTTTTATAAACTCAGAGCTCTGTGCATACAAGGCAAGTGATCTTCCGCTGAGTGTATACCCCTAAACTTTTCCTTTTTTTTATTCTCTAAAGTTAACTATATTTCTTTGATATTTTCTTGTATTGCCCAACAGATCACCTAAATGTTTCTATATGTTCTGCTCTGTATTTCAAGAAAAAGTTTTCTGCAAATGGTGGGTTATTCTTGATTATTCACTTACATATGAATAAGGCACTAAAAAGTGATGAATTGTGAGGATCAAGTCCAGTGGTCTCGTTGATGAGTCTCACCTGTTTGTGTTCTGTTCTAATCTCTCCTGGTTGGTGGTGTTATGGAGCAAGACAAGGAAGGGAAACTTGTCACAGTCCAGCTTTCAGACTTCCACCCCTGCTTGGGTACCTGTGAGTCTTGTTCAGGTTCTTTAGAGAGCAGTTTCTATCATCTGGCCCTAGACTACTGCCTCCCTGTCGGTCCTTGTCTTACTCCTACTTTGCATTCTGCCTGCACTTCAGATGCTCACAGTTAGGTTCCTTTCATCTGTCTACAGGCCCTCAGGTGCATGTGCTGAGACATTTAGCATCCTTTCTCCTTTTACCCTTGTGGTTTGTGACTACAGATGATTTATCCTAGATGGGGATTCTGTTCTTTTATTGTTAATCTGTGATTCTTGATCAAAGAAGGACAATAGATTATTGCAACCTGGAGCCAGATATTTGGGGAAAACTGAAATATCAGAGAGAGAAACAAACCACAGCCACTTCTCACCTTCCAACTCCTCAGGCAGGACTCCAGGAAATCCAGGGAAGTGGCCTGGGAAGATGAACTCCCCCACACTCAGCTATCTCACTTCCTCCTAGAGCTAGGATTAAAGATGTGGGGTCCGGTCACCACTCCATGGCGTTCACATCTTGGCTCTGTCCTCTGATATTTCAGATCATTTGTATTAAATATACCACCACAATACATAGCTTCTTTAAAGAAGAAAATTTTGGAGTTCAGCAAGATGATTCAGTGGGTAAAAAGCACTGTGCAAGCTGACAACCTGAGGTTGGTCCCTGCACACACATAAAATACCTCCAAATGGGCATCATGCTACATGTACTTGTGTGCACATACACAAACATACTCAAGCAAAATAAATGAATATAGATGTAAAAAACACTATGTATTGTGGTGATATATATTCTTGAAAACAAACAAACAAACAATAAAAGGCTGGAAGAGATAGCTCTGTCCTCTGATATTCCACAGTGTACATGGTGTGTGTACAGATAGATATGTGCACATCATGGTGCAGATGTGGAGGTCAGAGGACCACTTTGTGGACTCAGTTCTTTCCTTCCAACTTTATGTGGGTTTCAGGGGTCAAACTCAGGTTATCAGACCTACACAGCAAGTACCTTCACACTCAACTGTTGCTGGCTCAAATGGTCATTTTTATAGATTTGTTTGTTGTGTTTGTGTGTGTACACATGTGGAGAGCACACAACATCGTATGTGTGTAGAGGTGAGGCATCAGTTTCTCTTTTACTATGTGGGTCCTAGGGATCAAACTCAGGTTGTCAATCTTAGTTATCAGGCAGCTAGACCACTGAGCAGTCTCTCCTCTGGCCCCCAAATAACCATTTTCAAAAACTGAAAGCATAGCTGGGCAGTGGTGGAACATGCCTTTAATTCTGGCACTCAGGAGGCAGAAGAAGCAAGTGGATCTCTGTGAGTTCAAGTCCAGCCTGATCTACAGAGTGAGTTCTAGGATAGCCATGCCTACACAGAGAAACCTTGTCTCAAAAAATAAAAAAAGAAAAAGAAAAAAACCATAGATTTTATCCTCAATGGTCAAAGAGATTTTTTGTCTTTCCAGTGAAATATTTTTCTGTGAACTTTTATGTGTTGCATCATTTTACCTTCTGCTGCAGTGTTAACATTTATGCTGACAAAATAATTAAATTTTGGTATTTTTAATAATTAAATTAAAAGAAAGCCACTCCTAAGTTTTTCTCTCAATGGGCCTGTTACCTATTTTACTTGTTAACATTTCAAAGTAGAATTTTACATGTGTCTTGTTTAAATTCAAAATCTACAATAAGAGTAAATATAATTGGAAAAGTTAACCGACTTGAGAGTGGAATATATGTGTATATGTACATATATGTGTCATACATACATACGTGTGTACCTGTACTGGACCTGAATCCTAATTGTCCTATTGTTTCTGATAATTTAGTATCATTTTTACAGATTATTTTGCCTTCTTTATTGCTCATTCTCCCTTTCCACCTGCCCTTCTCTATATGCTGCCTAGATTGGCTTCCATCTTGCTCCACTACTCAAGCTGGTCTTGAATACAAATCTTTCTGCCTCATCTCTCCAAGACTAGGTTATGGGTTTCTTCCTAGAAGGACCAAGGCTGAAATTACTGAGAAATACTGAATTTTGATCTTTTTCTTCCCCAAGGTTCTTTTAGAGCAAGATATATTCCATAAATCTTTGATGGCTTGTTGTTTGGAAATTGTGCTCTTTGCCTATAGCTCACCCCGTACTTTCCCTTGGATTATTGAAGTTCTCGATTTGCAACCATTTTATTTTTATAAGGTAAGGTGACTGCAAAGTCTATTATGGTATGTATAACCCACATAAACACATCTATCTTAATGTTGAAGGAACACAGTTGCAATGCTTAGAAAATATTTTTGGAGGTGCCCTGTTAATAATTATTTCATTGGGGTGTAACCAAAGATAAGAAAGGAAGAACATATTGAGCCAAATTTCATAGTTTGAGTTATTTTTCAAATCACTTGCAAACGTGACCTGTTCTAAGTACTTAAGTTCAGATTTTCTCCTTGTTCAAGGCCTTGTCTCCTTTAGCATGTACCCAGATACTGCTGTGGGTTTGAAAGTCTATCATTCCAGAGCCTCTAGGCCCTTTCCTGTGTTAGAGTAATTAATTTGTCAGTATTCTCTTAGAGAAGAAGCATATAATCATTTTAAAATAGTTCATTCTGGTCTTTGGAGATATTGGGAAGGGGAAGTAGATTACAAAGAAACTAGACTGGAAGCTAGAGTTACCATTTTGTATGGTTAAAAAGAAAGATATGAGGATTACAAGCATGCCTGTCATACCAGCACTCAGGAAAATGGAGGCAGGAGGATTAGACGTACATCCGTGGCTACATAGAAAGTTCACAGCTAGCATAGATACCTGAGAGCCTGTCTCAAAGAGCAAAACCAAAAGTCATGAAAGAAATGATGCATGTAATTTTATTTTACTCTATCTTTAACTAATTAATTAACTTGGTTCTGGGGATAGAACACAGGACCTTGCACATAGTGGGCAAGTATACTTCTCCTGACATATATCTCAACCCTGTGATAATATTTTTTTATTTTCTTTCTTTTTCATGTGTCTGTATATATGGTATGATGAGTGCATGTGTGCATGCTCACACGTGTGTGAGCCAGCATGTACCTATGAGCATGTTTGTGTGTAAACCCAAAGTTGATGTTGGGAATCTTCCTCAACTGCCCTCTTACCATATTCTTTTGATACAGGGTCTCTTAATGAAACTCGGATTGCCAGTATAACTAGTCTTGCTAGCAAGGCTATTCCCTGGATCCCCCATCTCTGCCTTCCAAGGCTGGAGTTACAGGCAGCCTATCACATCCACCAGCATTTCTTTGAGTTCTGAGGTTCAGAAATCCAGTCCCCTTGCTTGTTTTTCTTAGAAAGCATTTTAACCATTGTGCCAGCCCCATATGTATTAATATTTTAAAGTTGTTCGGTTGATATCCTGGAAGACCTGTTCTTTTCTGGAAGAAGATGGAGGGGCAGTAGATCTGGAGGCAGAGGGAAGGTGGGAGGAAGGGGGCTTGGACAGGGGGAGGGAGGGGAGACTGCAGTCAGGATGTACTGTATGAGAAGAATAAAGAGAAAGGGAAGAAAGCTTAAAAGCATCTTATATTTTAATTTATAACATATGCAGATGCTAGCAGTTCACAGAATTATGGCTCTAGTGGGGTTTTGTAAAGTCAGTTATTCATATTTGTATGCCCAGACCAGTGATTGCTTGTTAGTCTAACCTCATTGCTGCTTCAACTTTCTCCTTTCCAGGTTATTGAGGTGGTGATCCGCTCAGAGGAGGGGCTTTCCAGAGATATGGTGAAACACCTGAACAGCATTGAAGAACAGATTTTGGAGAGTTTAGCTTGGACTAATAATTCTGCACTGTGGGAAGCTCTCCATGCTTCTGCAAACAAAGTTCCTACCTGTGAAGAAGTAAGTCAGAGCTAAGCTAATAGCATTTTCTGTTTGTTTGTTTAGGTGTGTTTGGGTTTGGTTTTTCAAGGTGAGGTTTCTCTGTGTAGCCCTGGATATCCTGAAATGCACTCTGTAGACCAGGCTGGCCTCAACTCAGAGTTCCACCTGCCTCTGCCTCCCAAGTCCTGGGATTAAATGTATGTGCCACCACCAACCAGTCAATTTTTTTTTAAATGAACCTTTTCAAGATAAAATTCATATACCATATGATTCACCCATTTAAAGTGTACAGTTGGGTGGATTTTAGTGTATTGATATGTACATGCATGATAACAGTTGAGAATAGAGTCATCATAGCTTTTAGAATATCACTACTTGGTTACTCCTTCTCTCTAATTTCTTTTCTCCCCATAGGCAACTACTAATCCACTTGCTGTCTCTGTAGATTTGCATAGTCGTTTAAATGGCTATGATCTAAGTCTGGTTTCTTTCCATATATATGTATGTATGTATGTATGTATGTATGTATGTATGTATGTATGTATGTGTGTGTATGTGTGTGTGTATATGTATGTGTGTATGTGTGCATGAATGTATGTATGTATATATGTATGTATGCATGTATATATGTATATGTATGTATGTGCGTATGTATGTATCAGCCTTTCATTTACGTTTGTTCTTACATATCTGTTGAATATATATGCCACATTTAATCATTCATCTTTCATTTGACTGACATTTAAATTTCCATCTCCTGGCTGATATTCTTGACACTCTATACAGGTTCAAGTCAGATATGTGCTAGCACTGAGAAGGGGAAATGAACAGGGAGTCAGTCCCCACTTCTAACCTAAAAAAACTTTCTGTAGCTTATACTTGCTATCAAAGAGAAAATTAGTTTTCTCTGATAGAGTCTCACTGGATATATCAGCTCCATTTTAGAGTAGGCCCTTTGCTCAGGAGTATGTAGTCAGAAGTTTCTTTATCTCACCTGGCTGGTCCCGCAGTCAATTAGTCCCAAAAAGTCACAGAAATTAATTACAAACTGTTTGGCCTAGGGCTCAGGCTTATTATTTGTTAACTCTTACTCTTAAGCTAACCCGTGATCCTTACCCGTGTTTATCCACGTGGTTTGGTACCTTTGCTCAGTGCTGCGTTCTCACCTTGCTTCCTCTGCATCTCACTGGCATCTGCTCTGTTCTTCCTCTTCCCAGAATTCTTGTCTGGGTTATCCTATCTGTACTTCCTGTCTGCTTAACTTCTGACCAGTCAGCATTTTATTAAACTAGTGTTTACAGTGACAGATATTTACAGCATACAAGAGCACAGTCCCACAGCAGGAATAGTTGGTTAACACAAAACAAACTAAGTGGTATTTTTATGGACTGTTTCATTTTGCTTTGTATTGGAAGTTTTTGTCTTAATGGTCTTTCACTTATTTTTATTTTTGTGGTTTTTTAAAATATGTATTATTTTGTTTGTTTTAAAGAGAGAAAGAACTTAAAGTTGAGTGGATATGTATAGTCAGAAGTTTGTGGTCTATCCGGCCCAAGGGCCAGACCTTCCATCCAGCAGCTACTTAGCCCCAAATAATGACTCATATTTCTATATTAATTACAGATTGATTGGCATGTGGCTCAGGCTTATTGCCAGCTAGAGCTCTTGCGTCTTAACTCAACCCATTTCTACTAATCTATGTTTTCCCACGTGGCTCATGGCTTACCTGTACTATTATATCTTGCTCTCTCGGTGGCAGCTCACAGCATATTCATCTGACTCCACCCTCCTTACCCTTTATCTATGCCCAGACATCCTGTTTCCGAGATGCTTTGCCATAGGCCAAAACAGTCCCTTTATAAGCAATAGTATTCACAGCATACACAAAGATATCCCACATCAGGTAGTGAGGTGGAGAGGATCTAAGAGGAATTGGGGGAGGGAAAACTTGATCAAAATATACTGTATCTTTTATTTATGTATACATGCATTTATTTATTTATATTGGTGTTTTTGCCATGTGTGTTGGAACTGGAGTTACAGCTAGTTATGAGCTGCCATGTGGGTGGTAGGAATTGAACCTGGGTCCTCTGGAAGAGGAGTCAGTGCTCTCAACTGCTGAGCCATCTCTCCAGCCCAATCAAAATATATCATATGAAGTTTTGTTTCAAAAAAATGCAGATGGTGGTAGTGCATACCTTTAAACCCAGATCTTGGGAATCCAAGGCAGGTAGATCTCCGTGAGTTCAAAGCTAACTTGATATAAGTTCAGGACAGCTAGGGCTACACACAGAGAAACCTTGCCTCAGTAAACAAAGGAGAAAAAAATATATGTTGCTATGAACATTCATAGATATTATGAGCATGTTTTTATTTCCTTTGGGACCTATGGGTGCCATTTTATCTATGCTTGGAATTACTGGATCACATTGTAACTGTTGGAGCTTTTGGAAAATGTTACATTTTATGAAGAAGTAAACAGGAAAGTGAAATTAGGGTTTCTTTTTCTCATAAGTTTCTATTACTAGGCTCATCTTTGTAATATGAAGTGGTTTTTGTTTTTCTATAGGTTATATTCCCAAATAACTTTGAAATAGGAAATGGAGGAAATGTACAGGGACATCTTCCCATGATGCCATTGTCTCCAATTATACATCCTAGAGTGAAGGAAGTTCGGACTGATAGTGGGACTCTTCGGAGGGGTAGGTATAACACTGTTGAAGTATGGGGTGTGGGGAGACAAAGACTTTTTTTTTTAAGAAAAATATTCAAATTCCATAGTATAGTAAAACCTCTAATTTCTTCATTAAGATTTGACAAGAATCTCAGTGCTTTTACCCATACCTCTATGTGGTCTATTATATACTTTCTTCATATTATAAGCGTTTCTGAGCTGGGCCTGGTGATGCACACCTTTGATCCCAGGATTCTAGAGGCAGAAGCAAGCAGATCTCTATGCGTTCAAGGACAGTCTGGTCTAGATAGTAAGTTTCAGGACAGCTGGGGATATAGAAAAGGCCTGTCTTAGAGGGGGAGGAGAGGGAAGGGGATGGCAAGAGAGGAGAGGAAAAGAAAAAAGTTTTCTGCACTGGCCAGATTGCTCAGTGGGATCCTGACAACCTGAGTGTGATTCCCCAGAACCTGCATGCAGGAGGGAGAGAACCAACTCCCTCAGGTTGTTCTCTGACCTCTGCTTGTGTACCATGGCCTGCCATTCTCCTCCTAACTAAATAAATTACCATATAATGTATAAAACTATCCTCTACTCCTACATGATGAGCTACATCCCCTAAAAGACTTATCTGTACTCTTAAAATACCTTTGAGCCTTAGTAATGGGAGAGTGTAGTGCCTTCTTGATTTTCTTTTGATATACCAACTAACATATTCAGCTTTTTAAATTATGTAACTATTAATTTTTTTGTTTTATTTTTGAAAGAGCTCTATGTATCCCAGACTCGCCTCAGATTTATGCTCCTCCGTCTTCAGTCTCCCGAGTGCTAGAATTACTGGTGTATACTTTGCATTCTTGAATTTTTGAAATAATTGAGAAAACCTTGGCTGTTCTACTGCTACTTTGCAAATGCTGATAAAACTGTAGTAGATATTCAGTTTAATTAATATATAATAGCTGATTCATCCACACTGTAAAGAAAAGTGACCGTTTGCCAAGGCAAAAATAAAGATGCTCTGTTATAAATGACACAGGAAGGCAGCAAGCATCATCTAAATCTTCTACATTTTTATTGGGGGGGGGGCACAGTGCTGGGGATTGAACTCTGAGCCTCAAGCCATGCTAATCAAGTTCTCTGATAAGATAAGGTATTTCAGGGGTCTTCAGACTCTTGTGAATCATGGGAGTTATGAGAATCTACTTGTTTACTGAGGACTAAGGAAGGCAGAGCTGCTTTTATAGCATCCAGACTCATTGAAAGATTTTCATTTAGCTACAGCTACTTCCCCAGCTATCTCACTAATACACAGAGCCTCCACATCATTGCCAGAGTAATTTTTAGTACCTGTTTTAAAAGTAGATTGACTACCTACTGAATGTAAAATAGATAATGGAGATGCTGATACTACCTGTTGGGGAACCAGCCTCCAAGGCAGCTCAAGGTAGGAATCCATGGCCCTGGTGAACCTAAGACTTTGCTATCTGGGGGATTAAAAAAAAATGCAAAAACTTATACACTCTCTTGATGGTTTATTTTCCTTATTTCTTCTTTGCGCTCTCTTTCACATTGCTCTATATAGCCCAACAAAATTTTTCAGGCAATATAAGTGTCATAAAATAATTGCATCCCTAGATAACAACATGACTAAAAACAACATCCTGACAACTCTCATGCAGAATATCTAAATAGCCTGACATGACCAAACAAGGAGCATTTTTTTTCAGCCAACTCTTTTAATTGACAGGCTTAAAATTATAATTATAAAGAAAGAATCAATTATTTTATTAACTATCTTGAGAGGTAATCTTAGAGATGTCTGGTAAGTGCTGGGTATTTGGACAAAGAGAGCTAAGGGTATTACAGGTTCTTCTGTTTCAGGCCAAGTTGCCATATATCTGGCAATATCATCTCCACTGACACTTTCCAAGATATTATGACCAGAACACCTAAAACTTAAAGTGTATCTTTTGCCCTCTATGTGACTTATTATTCAAGAACACCTGCAGCCCATATTTGGGGCAGAGGCAGGTGGGTCTCTGAGTTCAAGGTCAGCCTGGTATACAGAGAGAATTCCAGGACATCCAGAGCTACCCAGAGAAACCCTGTCTCAAAAAACAAAACAAAACAAAAAACAGAGAGAGAGAAGTACATGAGATCTACAGCAAAGACTGTCACATTCCTGTAACTAGCCTGTTTCCACCGATATATCTGAAAAAACTTTTGTTTCATAACTGTGTTTGTTATGTTAATAGGAAAACTTTAAAGGTGGATACCATATTGAAATATGGAATTTGGGATAAATTAAATCTGTGTTCCTAAACTACGGTCACTCACATTAGGCTCTAGAATAAAATATCTCTTTTTCCTTAATAAAGAACGTGCAGTATTGAAACAGTCTGGAGAACCTTCATCCCCACTGAAAGGAAGATGGAAACAGCACTACAGAGTAGCAGGGAGAGGCCTGGCTCCTGTCTGTGTGAGACAGAGGCTGGCATCCTAAGTCTTCCTCTAGTGCTTTTCACATTTTCTCTTGAAGCAGGCTGGCCGCTAAGTCCTGTATCTGCCTGTCTCCCATCCCTGTTTGCCATCACCCTTTGTGACCAGTGTGACCACTCCTGACTTTTTTTTTGTGAGTGTTGGGGCTCCAAATCCCCAGGTTCTTATGATTGCCTGATAGGCACTTTATTGACTAATCCTCTCATAAATCCATAATCATCACTTTTTGACCGGAGAAGACCCTCAAATTAAAAAGCAAAGTCAGCAGTGGCATGAGTCACTTTACTCATGTTTCCTAATGAACCTATTAAAGGTGCTGTGTATTTGCTAACTCAGAAAGCACAGCACTGTCTCAAGCTGCCGGGAGTGGGGGAATGACAAACCTATGGCCCCACACTGAGTGTCGCTTGTGCCTGTCTTTTTCTTGGGTGTCTTTAGTAGGTGATATTGGGAGATAGAAGCTAATTCTTAAATTAGTGGTCAAGTTCTTCTGTCTCTCAGCTTCTCCTTTATTTGTAATATGTTGTTCTATTGATGTGGATATAGTTTCAGGAATCCAGAAAGGTGAGCAGCCATAACCCTCATACTCTATTGACCAGACTTATGTCTCTCTTCCTCTAGACTTGATACTCCATGAAGAGCGGAAGCATGTCATTTACTTCAAGATCTCAAATGCTTAGCATAGGAAGAAGAAAACCTGACTTAAACTCTCTTCTTTTTCTTCGTGTTAGATATGCAACCCCTGTCTCCGATCTCTGTCCATGAGCGCTATAGCTCTCCTGCTGCAGGGAGCGCTAAGAGGAGACTCTTTGGAGACGACCCACCAAAGGAAGTGCTTATGGATAAGGTTATGGCAGAGGGAACAAAACTGAAAATTACTGCTTCGAGTGTCACTGCTGGAAGCTTATCCATTTCCCCTGGGCAAGCTCTGCTGACAATGGCCACAGCCACAGCAACGGGAACAGCAGGACAGAAAGTTACAGTTCCTCTGCATGGTAACATCTTCATCTCCGCCTCATACCTTAGAGCTAGAGGAAAATTTAACAAATGTCTTATTAAGCTGGATCCCATAATCTAACACTATTTTTTAAAGATTTATTTTTATTTTAAGTGCATAAGAGTTTTGCTTGCATGCATATCTATGCACCATGTGTGTGCCTGAAGCCTTCGGAGGCCAGAAGAAGATTTCAGATTCCCCCGGAACTGGAGTTCAGGTGGTTGTGAGCCACCAAAAGAATTTTGGGAACCAAACCTTGGGTTCTCTGAAGGTGCAAAAAATGCTCTTACTGGGCCATCTCATCAGCCCAGTATTTTATTCTTAAACCATTTTTTTCCTTTTCCTTTAACTGACTTTGTATTTTACGGCAGTTTAAAACTCACCACACCTTGCACAGCCTTGATGCTGAGGGGAGGGACCTGGACCTGGACCTGCTTCAACTGAATATACCAGGCTTTGCTGACTACCCATAGGAGACCTTACCTTTTTGGAGGATGGGATGGGGGGGGGGTGGTTGTTGGAGAGCAGGAGGAGTGTTGAGAGAGTGATCTGTGGTTTATACACACACACACTCACACTAGACCCCAGATATCAACCACCCACAATAAAAGCAGAATTTAAAAAGCAGAGATATTTGTCATTCGTTTCCTGTCATCCCTGCTCCTCCCCACAACCTCTGAAAGAATCAGCATTACACCAGGCCAGCATGGTTCTTACAATCTTAAGCCCACACTGGTACATCACCACCCAAAGCCCACAGCTTACATTAAGGTTCACCCTTGGTATTTTACATTCTGTGCATTTTGATAATGTATAATGACATGTGTCTGCTTTCATAGTAGCAAACACAATAGTCTTACTGCCCTAAAAGTGTTCAGTCTTCTCTACCTCTTGTTTTGTTCTGAATCTATACTACTTTCCAGATATTCACATTCTATAAATTTACAACCCATTTTTATTAGAATTTACTTTATTATCTGAGCTTTATAAATTAGTGTATTAGAGATTTTTTTTAAATTAAAGACATCTTAAGGGTGCAAAAGAATAAAATTTGCTTTTTAAATATGAAAGTAGGACAGTGAGATGGCTCATCAGCTAAAGGATCTTTCTTGCAAAGAAAACATTCAGTCCCTAGAGCTCACATAGTAGGAGGTGAGAACTGACTCCTGAGGGTTTTCCTCCGCCTCCACACAGCATGGCACATACACAAACTCCTCCCACAAATAAAATAAGTGGTGTTTTAAAAGTCTAATTGACACATTAAAAACGTCACAGGCACATGTTGTCTGTCTTTCTGGGTTCACATCAGTCTTCCTGCCTTAGACTCGAAAGTACAAAGATATAGGCACGAATCATCATACCCTCCTACTCAAAATTTGTTTCTTTAAAATCAAGCATAAAAATATCAAAATGAAACATCTTGTTTCAGAAAGAGGAAAAACAAAGCTTCATTTCCAACATATAGTTACTATGTTACAACTGCCTT
The DNA here is from genome assembly GCA_033318265.1 of Phyllotis vaccarum. Classification (NCBI taxonomy): domain Eukaryota; kingdom Metazoa; phylum Chordata; class Mammalia; order Rodentia; family Cricetidae; genus Phyllotis; species Phyllotis vaccarum. The sequence continues at coordinate 184,049,579 of JARWLC010000001.1, read as the reverse complement.
TTCTAATATATCATTATGTTTATTCATACACAGACATACATATATACAGACAGACAGACATATAAACTTTACTAGAAACATTCATCTTATATCTCAAACTGAGAATTCTTGCTTGTGCATTCAGGTTTTGCCAATGATGCTGGAGAGATCACACTGGTTCCTATTTCTATGAATACAACTCAGGAGTCCAAAGCTGAGAGCCCTGTCTCACTGACTGCCCAGTCATTAATTGCTGCTTCTCCAAAACAGACCCATCTGACTAAAGCACAAGATGCTCATCTGACTGGAATATGCAAACCAAAGAGAACTGGGTCTTTAGCACTGTTTTATAGAAAGGTACGTGTTTCTGTAGCCGCTGAGGAGACTTGACTTCACTCAAGAAGGACTGAGTACAGAGCAGTCCTTTGTGTGTGTGTGTGTATGTGTGTGTATATATATATATAAAATTTGCTGCTTACATTTTTAGGCATACAGTTTGGTGCTGGATACGCTTACATTATTGTGTAACTTTGCATCTCCAGATCTCCAGAACTTTTTCAGATTCCCATTCTGAAGCTCTACTCACTGAAGAGGAAACCACCGTCTTCTGCCCTCAAGCTCGGGCACTCACCATTCTCTTTCTGTCTCCATGAGTTTGAACACCTGTTTGAGTGAAATCGCACAATACTTTGTCTTTGTTGACAGGCTTATTTCACTGAGCACACCTTCAACATTTATCTGTGTGATAGCACATGTGGGAATTTCCATTTTAAAGCTGAATGTATAATGTGCTGTGTATATGATGGGTGTTCGGGTTGTTACTGCTTTATGTAGTATAAGTGGTGCTTCTGTGAATGTTGGCACCAAGTCTCTGCGTTCACTCTGAGTCTATCCTCCAAGTAGGAGAATAATTCAGTATTTAATATGTCAGGGGCTGTGGGCTGTGGGCCAGAGGGCAGCCTTGACCATCCCCCTTTTATTTTATTTTATTTTTTGAGAGCCTCTTACTGATCTGGAATTCATCAGATAAGCTAGGCTGGCTGGCAAGCAAATCAGGGATTCCTATCGACTCCACCTCCCCAACACTGGAATCACAAATGCTTATCACCATGCTCTGGTTTTCTTTTAGTTGGTTCTGGGCAGTGAACCCCAGTTCCCCAGTTTTCATGCTAATATAGCAAGTACTTTAGTCACTTGAGCTACTATACCTCTCAGCCCTCAGTGTTTGTTCAGACAAATTTGCCATTCTGTTTTCTGCAGGGACTACATTACAGTCTTACTGCCAATGTACATGTTTTCTTATCAATGGGTGTTTTCTGAGCTGTTTATTTTGGGGAGAGGAATACGCGGACTTTATTGAAAGTGCAGTGAAACCTGTTAAAAGCTTAAAAGAAAGGGGAAATTAAGGCAGCTCCCCTCAAGCCTGGGAACAGGAGCAACGTTCTTTCTAGCTTTGTCTTCCTGCTGTTGAACTTTCTCAGTGGTGTCACTGGGCTTAACCTCTAGTATTCACAAAGATGTGCATTTCCAGTAGTAAAGGCACAGCCCTCACGAAGAGAAGCAGTGGAATTCAAAATTGTATTTCTTCCTTTTTTAAAATAAGAGGCATGAGTGTTTAAAATAAGAGGCACCAGGTAGCCATCACGGTCCTAATACAGCTAAATGATAATTTCTGTGGATGGATCTTCCACAGCCCATAGGTCTCGTCGTCGCCTGCGTTGCTGCCGGTCAGAAACTGCGCATGCGCACTTTCACCACCCGCGCCAGCCTACACGATATTTTTAAAGAAGACCACTGCAAAATAATTTTCCAAAGAGAATTTTGCTTTTATGTATACTCTCTATCTAGCAGTGAACTAATGCTGTAAAATATAAAATTTAGGTGGTTTGATAATTAACAGCCTACCTGTTTTTTTTAAGCCTTGACCTATGAGCTCCTATTTATGGTAAGCCATAAACACTTGAGAAATGATTTGTTTCGTAACATTGTGTTTTTTTCTGTCTTAGGTCTATCATTTGGCAAGTGTGCGCTTACGCGATTTATGTTTAAAACTTGATGTTTCAAATGAGTTGCGAAGGAAGATCTGGACATGTTTTGAATTCACTTTAGTTCACTGCCCTGATTTAATGAAAGATAGGCATTTGGATCAGCTCCTTCTGTGTGCCTTTTACATCATGGCAAAAGTATGTATAGGATGGGAGAAGGTCTTTGCTCTAGTTGCCTTAACTTGAAGTATCAGTAAAAAGCCGTTGGACTTTGACCGTTAGTTTTCCTTTTGTGCTATAAGCCAAGATGCTTACTGTGATTAACTAATAATTTCAAGCTACTAATTTGTCTGGACTGTCCTGGGAGTTTCATAATAATTTTTTTCCCACTTGATAAGACTACAGTTTGCCTTGGGCCAGTGAGATGGCTCAGTGTGCCAAGGTGCTTGCCACACAAGCCTGATAGCCTGAATTTGATCTCTGGTGCCACAAAGGAAGGGGAGAAAGGGAAAACTGCACCATCAACATTGTCCCCTGGCTTACAGACGTGTGCTGTGTCAGATGAGCTCCTGAGTTCACATACACCATCAGTATCAACATAGTGAAATTCTACGTTTCTAATAAGAGTGCACTGCTTTAAAGGAATTGGGAAATGTGAATAGCACATTTCCCCCTCTACCTGTGACAGCTCTGATATAAGACTTAGAATTAAAAGTAAAGTGAGCATTATGTTTAAATGAGTAAGGCCCAGAACTGAAAGTTACTGGGCTAAAGTTATCCAGTAAGTAGCAACACAGGCCCCTTCATCCATAATCTGATGCAGGATGCCTCTGTCCTGTGTTACCTTTCTTTGATATACATCTGTGATATATATATCATGCTGCTTTGCAAATAGTTTTTGTTTTAGTTGCTACACCATGTTTTAGGTCATGATCCATTTTGCTATTTTTAAGTTTGACATATTTTAGAAAAATCTTTTATAACTTCTATCTTGACAATATATTGGCCAACCTAGAAGTTTTAACCAATGTATATAATTTTAAGCTCTGATTTCTAAGGGTTTGAGGGAAAAGATATATTTTCAAACTTTCTGTGACCTTCTTGTCTAGGACTTCTTTAAAATTGATATATAGGAGCTGTCATACCAGTTCTAGTACTTTGCGATTAAGGAAACTGTTAATTATGTCTCCACAAGCCACAAAGACTGAACTTTAAAGGCAGCAAAAATCATAATTTATGTAGTTTTTAGTCATGGTTGGCCTGGGGTTAATGGCTTTCTGCAAGGCTGAACTCAGTACCAACCTATAATTGAAGTTTTTGTTCAGAGCCATTTTTTTTTTCAAAATCAGTTAATAAATGTAATTTTTCTTTTTCCTAGGTAACAAAAGAAGAAAGAACTTTTCAAGAAATAATGAAAAGTTATCGAAATCAGCCCCAAGCTAATAGTCATGTGAGTTACATTATTTTCTGACCGTCCAAAAATAGATTTTTGTGCCATTTCTTTGCTGAGAAGTAAGGCTAAAAAGTAGTTACTTGATAGTTTTACTGTAGTTTGGATTTTCTGGTTAGTATATGCCAGTAAATTCAAGAAATAGTTTTGTTAAATGATTGTTTAAAAAGAAGCCAGGAAATTTGACTCTTTCAAACTCATCCATATCATGCATATATTCTCACAAATTCTAGAATAACTTTTGTTCATTTTAGGAGAGACATTTTTCACTAGAAAACCTAGCAATATATATATGTATGTATGTATATTTGTATATATGTATATGTATGTATATATAATATTTCATTGTTTGTTGGGTTTTGTTTTGTTTTTTGAGACAGAGTCTCACTATGTAGCCCTAGTTGGCCAGGAACTAACTACATGGACCAGGTTGGATTCAAATTCACAAAGGTCCACTTGCCTCTCAAGTGCTGGGATTAAGGGCATGTGCCACCATAACACTTGACTACTTTTAAATTTTTTCTTTCTTTCTTTCTTTCTTTCTTTCTTTCTCTCTCTCTTTCTTTCTTTCTTTCTTCTTTCTCCTCTTCCTCCTCCTCTTTCTCTTCTTCTTCTTCGACAGCTTTCTCCATGTAACAGCTCTGGCTGTCCTGGATCTTGCTCTGTAGAGCAGGTTGGTCTCAAACTCAGAGAGCTGCCTACCTTTGCCTCCTGAGTGATGGGATTAAGGGTGTGTGCCACCATTGTCCAGTCAATATTAATTGTTGATGATATCCTATATGAGAATTATTTCTTAACTGACTATTTTGCTATTATTTGGATTTTGTTTAATTTGTATTTGTTTGTGACTGAGTGATTCTTTCCCCTCTGGCTTGTAGGTGTATAGGAGTGTTCTCTTGAAAAGCGTTCCAAGAGAAGTGGCACACAGTGGTGACTGTGAAATGACAGATGGTGGTGAGCTATGGAACTTAATATGCTATACACAATAAATCTTTGACTTAATTGTACACAGTGGGTATCAGACAACATGGACTCATAACGTAGGAGGAATAAGCAGTACACTCTCAACTTTTTAAAGATTTGTGTGTGTGTGTGAGAGAGAGAGAGAGAGAGAGAGAGAGAGAGAGAGAGAGAGAGAGAGAGAGAGAGAGAGAGAGACACTGACTGACTGTAGGTGCCTGTGGAGGCCAGAAGAGGGAGTTTGGGTCCCCTGAACTGTAGTTAAAGGCATTTATCTAACATGGACCTGGAAACTGAACTGAACTTTTAACTGATCCACCTCTCCAACTCTTGCCCCCTCTTTTTTTTCTTCTTGTATTTCTAGAGATTAAACGCAAAGCCTTAAGCATGCTAGGCAATCATTCTACCACTTCACTCTCACACCTAAAGAAAAATTTTAAATTACACAGTTGTGTATCACTGTAGTGTTGGGTTGGTTAGTGTTGATTGTCAACTATGTCAATCTGCATTCACCTAGTAACCCCCAGGCACAATTGTGGGGTGTGGGGGGGTTCTCACAGGGTGGTTCACTCAGCCGGGCAGAGAAAAGCAGCACCATTCCCTGAGGTTGGGTCCTAGTCTGCATAGCATGAGGAAGCTAGCTGAGTGTGCACAGCCATCATTCTCTGTGTCTGATTGTGGACGAAGCTTGACCTGTTGCGTTGATTTCCTGTCATAATGACCTATATCCTTGACCATGCACAAAACAAAGCCATTCATTCTCCATAAGTGCTCTCAGAATATTGTATCAGCAGCAGGAAGAGTAACAGAGACAGGTGTACTGGGGTTTAAACTTTGAAGATCTCGGTCAGCAGTCCTGTTGTGCTAAGTTTTTGTGGCACTTGAGATAAACCATTTAAAAGAAGGAAAGAAGAAAGACGACAAGATGGATTCAGATACTGCTCATGGTCAACGGAGTCCATTATCTCTGGGCTGTCAGGAAGAAAACAGCACGGTGAATAACAGCAGGAAGGAGGGGAGTCTGTAAAGACCACTTCTAGGGACTTTAGCTAGGTCCTGTCTCCTAAAGTATCTCCACTGCTTCCCAAAATAATGTCACCACCTGGGAATCAAGGCTCTAACTGTGAGCCTATGGGAATGATTCAGATGTAAACCATCTAATAATCTTTCAAAATTTGACTATTTCAGGATTTGTAGGCCACATTTACTTCTTTTTACTTAAGCATGTTATTCCCGAAGCAGTTCAAGATAAGTAACAGAGTAAAGCAGGTGAAATAGGAAAAGCCCCTGGATTCCTTGTCTGTTCTGTGGAGTTTGTCTCCTCTTGTTTTTGGAGACAAGTTTTCTAGCCCAGGCTGATGTCACACTCCTTGTGTATCAGAGAATGACCTTAAAATTCTGATTTTCTCACCTCCTGAGCTCTGGGATTAAATGTGTGTGGCACCATGCAGTCTATGGGGTGCTGAGAATTGAATCCAGGACTTGGTGTTAGCTAGACAATCACTCCACTAACTGAGCTTCAGCTGTAACCCAAAAATTACTTTTGAAAAAGCATATACAAGGATGGCTCAGTGGTCAAGAGTACAAAATTGTCCAGCAGCCATCTCGATGGCCCCTGCCTTCCTCATGTTTAAATGACAAAGATTACAGTCTGAACCTTGTCAATCTGAAGACTAACCACAGTCTGTACAAAGCTTGTTGTTGATTTCCCTACCAGTCCCAAACAGTCCCCATGAGACAGAGCATTGTTCCCCTTATTGCTCCCCTTACGTTCTTTCCTCAAGTGCTCCTACGTCATCTTGGATGGAGAGCTGTGTGTCTACTCAAGACCGTGGGCTGGTTTCCCTTCTTTTCCACTTGCACTTAAATCTTTGGAAAATTTCAAACCAAAGATCCAAGCTGAAGTATTCATATGTTTTTCTATAACACTGAAATTTATAATTTAATGAAAACATTTAAATAATTGCAGTTGATCCATGTGATGAGATTGACCTACAGCAGCATTAACAACTTTCAGAGTTTATTTTCTGTTACTATAACAAGATACCTGAGAGTGTATAGTTAAGAAAAAACAGAAATTGATATCACTCATTTCTAGAAGCTGAAAAGCTCAAGGTTGTGGGACCATTTTTGGTAAAGGCCTTTGTTGATGGGGAGATTCTGCGAGACTCTGAAATTTTACAGGGTACCACATAGCAAAGGCAGCATCTCCAGCAGCAGAGCCACATAGTCAGTTTGTTTATTTTATTCTATTTTAAGGACTGTAACCTTGAGGTTTTGTTTTGTTTGCTTTTAATTTTTTAAATATGTATAGATGCTGCAAATCTGTGTATCACTTGCATGTAGTTCCCTTGGTGGCCAGAAGAAAGCATCAGATTCCCTGAAATTGGATTGACTGAGCCAGTATGTGGGTGCTGGAAACTAAACCCAGGTCCTCTGCAAGAGCAAAGAGTGCTTTTAACCATTTCTCTATCTCTCTGGCCCTTGTCTATTTGGTTTTAAAGATTTTTTTCTAACAGATATGTGTATAGGTGTCCATGGAGGTCAGAAGAGTACTTTTTGAGAATGTACAGGCCCTGACTTAATCTCCAACACTTTGGTGTGGGAGATGACATCCAGATTGGGTCTGAGATCCTTTTAGAGGTTCCCAGGGGTTGCATATCCCTAAACTGTCTCAATTTTCTGGTTTTCCAAGGGAAAGGCATGCATCAACCCTGTTGAAAATAATTCATTTTTTTATATGCTGAATTTCTTTTAATTGGCAATGGGGTTCTTCACTACTGGAAAGAAACAAGCCAGGTGTGGTGGTTTACACCTTACTCTCTGCACTTGGAAAGCAGAGGCTGGTGGATCTCTATGAGTCTGGTCTACAGAGCTGGTTCTAGGGCAGCCAGGACTACACAGAGAAACTCTGTCTCAGAGGGAAAAGAAAGAAAAAAACAGGTGATTCTTATAAAAGTAAGCTGAAGTTCATATACTCTTCCCTAAATAAGAGACCAAAGCTCTGCCTAAGTGACAACAAGTAGGAAACACACAGGAAAGCATGTTGGGCAAACCAGAGAAAACAAGAGTCCTAGAATGTGCTAGCTGGTTTAGTGGTCCGCACCTAAATCCCAACACTGGATGCTGAGGCGGGAAGATAGCTGCAAGTTTGAGGGTATTGTCTACAACAGAGAAAGACCACCTCGAAAGCAAACAGCAAACCCTGCTACTTACTTGCATTGCATTTGCAAAACGATAAACACAAACAATTCATCTTTATTTTCTATTATTTTTTGAGCCAGAGTCTCACTGTGTAACCCTAGCTGGCCTGGAACTCTGTGTGCTGTTATCCAAGGTGTGTGCCTCCGTATCCGGCTCATTTTGCTTTTGTCTTAACCTATGAATATATGCCTTGCCTTTTAGAGTCATTCCACCTCCTCCAGACAGCCAGTATGGGCTTCTCCAGGCCTTCTTGTACTCTAAAGTTCAGGGTTTTTCACACATTTGTAGAATTGCTTAAGTCCTAATCAGAGCTTTAGTAGAGTGATGACAGTGAGCTCAAAAACTGCCCTTGCAAAATATATTTTCTGAACTGTCACTAGAGAAGAACACCACATTCAGTTCACACAATTACATTTTTCTACATTCTGATTGGATTGTTTTGTTTTACAGTGTCTCATAGTATATCCCAGGCTGGCTTGGACTTTTGATCCTACCTCAGCCTTCCAATTGCTGGGATTGTAGGCATGTACCACTACACTTCTGGTTTGATTTGTAAAATGTGCAGATAGAGTTTTCTAAAAATATTGCTTTTTATAAAAGATTTCTATTTCTTTTTAATTTTGTTAAAAGGAATATACTTCAAGTCACTATTGTAATATTACAGTTTACCTATCACAAAGATGAATTCTTCTTAGCAGACATAGAAGATGCCACAAAGACGCCCACCTGTTCCACTGAAGCAGTGAAGGAGGAAAGAGGGGATCTCATCAAATTCTACAATACAGTATATGTAGGAAGAGTGAAGTCATTTGCACTGAAATATGACTTGTCCAATCAAGATAATATAGTAAGTGTTTTAAAATTATTTATTTATTTTATTTGCATCGGTGTTTTGCCTGTATGTATGTCAATGAGCTCCTCAGACCTTCAGCCATGTTTGCTGCCTTGTGGGTGCTGGGCATTGCTGCTCTGGAAGAACAGTCAGCTCTCTTAATGGATGAGCCATCTCTAGCCCCCCCACAGTAAGTTTTAAGTCTTGCTTCTCTCTTCAAAAATTTTTAAAATTTTAATTGAAATATATGTACGTCATTTCCCCCTGTACTTTCAGTCCCTCCCATGCTCCCCCCACTCCCTCTTAAACTGACGGCCTCTTTTTTTGTTATTATGACATTATATATGCATAAATATATAAATAGAACGTGCTGAGTTCATTTAGTGTGGCATTTGGATGTGTGGGTCAGGCCTGATCACTTTGTATTTGATAGCCAGAAGACAACAGCAATAGGGTGTTGTTTCTTTTTGTTTGTTTGTTTGTTTGAGACTAAGTCTCACTGTGTAGCTCTAGCTGTTCTGTGCTGGTACTCAATATATAAACCAGGTTGGCCCTCCAACTCACAGAGACCCACTTGTCTCCTGAGTGCTGAGATTAAAGGTGTGGGCCACCACGCCTCACCTGAACTTTGTTTTCTTGCATTTAGCTAACCTAAGTCTTCTGATTGGAGGATTTAGTACATTGATATTTTTAAGGTGTTGTTGAGAGTTTTGTGTTAATTGCAGTTGTTTGTTTTTCCTGTTTGTATTCTTAGTTATGCTTTATATTTCATTAATGATAACCTTTTTTGTTTTCTTTCTACAATTTCTTGGCTATATTTCTTCTTTTTAGTTCAAAGTATTGATTTCAGTATTCTCCTTAGGGTTGTTTGGTGAATATAATTTTTAAAACATACTTATTTTTATTTTATGTGCTTTGGTGTTTTGCCTGTATGTATGTCTGTGTGAAGGTATTAGATCTTGGAGTTATAGACAGCCGTGAGCTGCCATGTGGGTATTGGAAATTGAACCTGTGTCCTCTGAAAGAGCAGCAGTCAGTGCTCTTAACTGGTGAGCCTGGAACATAAATTCTTTTGGTTTCTTCTTCAACCATGGTAGATAATTTTGCTCGATTCAATGATTTGGGTCGTGCACTTTGTAGAACTTTCAAGTGCATTTCTCCAGGCTCTTTCGGGTTTCAAAGTTTCCATTGAAAAATCAGCTATTATTCTGATGAGTTTTCTTTTATATGTAACTTGTATTTTTTCTCTTTATCTTTCAATACTTTTATTTTTTGTTCTGTGTATTTGATGTTTTAACCATGATATGCTTTGGGGAGTTTCCTTTCTGGTCTTGTCTAGTTAGGGTTCTGTGGGCTTCATCTGTGTCTAGATAAAGAAGATTTGGGTTCTTCTTGATTTATCATAGTTCCTGCATTATCCTTTGTTGTGAGGTATACATCAGAGAAAAGACTACTTGGACATGGGTTTATGCCAATAGAAAATCTTTATTAGTCAGCTGGCAACTACAGTGGGTTTTTGGAATCCAAAGCCTTTTTCAGAGAGAGCTTTTACCACAAAAACCGTATCCTGGGTTAACATCCTGGTCAACTAACAAGAGCAGTTAGCCAGAAGCAGAGCTATAGAAGCCAGAAAGCAAGGTTAGTGTATTTAGAGTCTTTCCCAGAACTTTGGACTTTGGTAATTAGATCTTTGTTTCAGTTTTGGCAGATGGTTCTGTCTGCTGAGTTTTACAGCCTGAATGGAACTTCCATCATGGAGTCAGTTGTACTAAGGTCTGGGGTCCTGCTAAGTCCTGGAACCCTGTTACACTTTACCTGTATTTTTTAAAATGCTTTTATATTCTTTGCTTGCATGGTCTAATTCCTCTACTTTATCTTTGAGACCTGATATTCTAGCATCAACTTAATCTGTTCTACTTGTCAGACTTTCTTCTGAGCTTTCTAGTTGGAATATTGAGTATTTCAGTTCCATCTTCATTGCACCTTGAGCTTTCTCAGTGTTTCTCCTTATTGAACCCAGCTTTCAATTCCGGGTCACATTTGTTGTTTCATTCATCCTGTTTGTGATTTCTTGGGAATCACTTAGGAATTTCTTTTCTTTATGTTCATCTTTACCAGTTAATGAACTTGGTTATGGTTTGTTTGTTTTATGATAGTTGGAATTGAACAAGCCCCAAGCCCTGTTCTTACTTTGATGATATGGCCACAGGACTCACCATTCCTGGTGAATGTCCCAGGTGTTTATTTTGTTGCTGTTTTGGGAGGATAGAGCCCAGGCTCTCCTAGAACTGATAGGCTTCTGCCTCAGCGTCTGAGTCCTGGGGCTACAAAAAGGCTAGGGTGTTGAGCTTGCCCAGACTCTTCAAATCTAGTTAGAGGATTTCTCGGGTGATCCATGAAGCTAAGTCTTGGCTTACCTATTAATAATAGTTGGTGGAAACAATGAGTAGTAACTTTTTTTTTTTTTTGCCTTTTTAAGCCATAAATAATTTCTTAAAATATAAATATCTTTAAACAAAAAATTGTTATAAGGACAAAAATATGTTTCTTTTTATCCCTTTGTCTTAAAAATATGACTTCTGGATTATTTTAGATGGATGCTCCACCCCTCTCTCCTTTCCCACATGTTAAGCAGCAGCCGGGCTCCCCACGCCGCATTTCCCAGCAGCATCCCATTTATGTTTCACCACACAAAAATGGATCGGGCCTTACCCCCAGGAGCTCTATGTTGTATAAGTTCAATGGCAGTCCCTCTAAGGTAAGGTGCATATAGTATTTGCTTTAGAACAGCTCATTACATACTTGTTAAATGTTGGATTTCAAGTTAGAATTTTCAAGTAACTATGAAAAAGTTGAATTTCAACTAACTATCTCTTAAAACTAGACTTCAATTTACCAGCCAGTATTCATCAATCTTTTTTACAAAGTTACCAATAATAAAATATAAGCTACTAGCTGTGGCATGCTTTGTATGACCAGAAACGTTACTGTTAAGCCAGGCATAGTCGTACATACCTTAATTCAAGCAGTCAGCTCTTGAGTTGCTTGAACAGTCTCACAAGCAGGGCTAAAGGGGGATGCTTAGACCTGATGTTAGGGTGAAGAAGTTTATTAGAAAGGTTGTTGTAGTTAGAAGTTTCTGTCCCAGCCAGAAACTCTCAAATACCTGGCAGCTGTTTCCCAAGTAACTGAGTCCTGGTCAGAGGCTTAATATTATAGTAACTGCTGGGTCAGTAGCTCAGGCATATTACTATCTAGCTCTTACACTTCAATTAGCCCATAATTCTATTTATGTTTAGCCACGTGGCACCTTTTCTCAGTGCAGCATTCTCATCTTGCTTCCTCTGTGTCTGGCTGGCGTCTGCCTCTCTACCTTTTCTCTTCCTCAAATTCTCCTAGTTTGCTTAACCTGTCTATACTTCCTGTCTGGCCTCTGGCCAGTCAGTGTTTTATTAAACCAGTACTAGTAACAAATCTTGACAGCGCACAAGAGCATTATCCCACAGCAGGTTGTTAAAATGGGCAGGCACAACATGTGTGGGAGCTCCAAGGAGAGTTCAGGCCCATCAGGCAGGAGTGGGGCTTCTTACAGGACTCTTGAGAGCCAGGCTCCCTGCTTCTCTAGCACAGGACAGGGGAGAATTGGGGAACAGGATCCATTACCACCAATACCTCTTTGATGTATCCTCCAAGCCTGCATATTCAACATCTCAAGTAAAAAAATCTTTAAGACTGTTGCAGGAGATTCACAGAGAATGCTATTAACAGGGTGCCTGCCTGTCAGTATGTATAGGAGGGGAGGGACTACTGCAGTTGTTGTAGCCAGAGCAGCAAATCTGATATGCATTCCAACAGTGCCAAGGCAGGAAGAGTTTCATTCAGGTCCAGCCTGGACTACACAGTAAGAAACTATCGTCCCTTGGAACTGGAGTTTGGACATGTAGATGCTGGGAATTTAACCTGGCTTTTCTGGAAGAGCAGCTAGTGCTATTAATCACTGAGCTATCTCTCCAGCCCTGTTTGTTTGGTGGTATTTTATTTTGTTTTGAGAAGTGTCACAGTAGATTGTCTAAGCTGCTCTCAAACTTATGAGGATAAACCTATGCTTATGTGAGAATGTTAATTTTAAAGAATGGCTCTCAAAGTTAAGTGTATTGGATGGATGACAGCCAGGCTAGTGAAAAGTAATAAAACGGGCCTCTAGTGTCTGCTTTTATGAAGATACTAGCTCCATTTTAACACTGTACACTGATGGAAGCATGTCAGAAGTCAGATTTTTCAGTATTTCTGGACTACACAGCAGCACCTTACATTTCCAGAAGCTATAAGTATTATTTGGACAAATTGTGACTGTCAGTGCAATAAAAGCTCACTAACTCTTCAATCTCATGTTTGGTTCTACATTACTGAGGTCTTACTGTCCTTGTCAAAGAAAATTGGCCAAGATGACACTTGTATTTTCTCCTCCAAGATTTATTTCCCATGATGGTGTTTAAAGAATATTTAGACCACCTGGGATCCAAGGCAGTGCAAAGCCAAAGCCAGAATCACCTTGGGCGCTTGCTGAACACCAGTACTGTCCTTGTAGACTTGTGGAATCATAGAGAGCTAGCAGGCAGGTCCAGATAGAGCATTTGCTCTAGACAACTGGGATGCAGTTTCAGGAACCACTTCTTGTGAGCCTCAATATCAGTATCACTTGCCATGACTCACAGACCCCACACCAGCCAAATCTGAGTTTTTACATTATCAAGATTCCCAGACAAACAGTAAGCATATCAAAGTTTAAAAGCTTTACCATATAAGCCAGGCATAATAGTGCATTAATCAAAGGCAGACAGATTTCTAGTAGTTCAAGGCCAGCTTGGGCTATATGATGAGACCCTGTCTCAGAGAAAATAAGAAAGCAATAAGTTAGCTCAGAAGGTTAATACCATTCCTACAGGGCCTGATGACTTGACTTATGTCCCTAGAACCTGTGATAGAAGAAGAGAACTGGCTCCTGCAAATTGTCCTTTGATGTTTCTGTGTGTACCGAGACACACACACAAAACTAAATATATATAGTGTGTGTTTATAAACACACATAAATATATACCCACTAAATAATATATAGCATATATACACACAAACCATATTATTCTGCTCTTCCAGGGGACCTAGGTTCAATTCCCAGCACTCACATTGTGGTTCACAACTACTTTTTTTTCTACAATCATTTCTAATGCCATCCTTGGGGGATCTAACACTCTTATCTTGCTCTGTGAGCACAAGGAATACACATGGTATACATGCATATATACAGATGAAACATTCATACACATTAAATAAATAAATAATAAATTAAAAGATTAAAAAAAAAACAACCAAACACATAAAACTTGGGTTGCAGCTGGTCAGAAGGTGTAGTGAGGGAAAACACTTGTTACACAATCCTTATGTCTGAACTCTGACTCAGAAACACACACTGGAAGGAAGAACCAACTCCGATAAGTCATTCTCTGACTTCTATACACATGGCATGGCAATAATATGCCCTCATCACACCACAGAGTGAGAGAGAGAGAGAGAGAGAGAGAGAGAGAGAGAGAGAGAGAGAGAGCGCGCATGGGCTGTAGGACCTACATCCAAACATCTGACTCAGAAAATGGATGGTAAGGATTGTGGATTTCTAACATCAGTTTCTTAGTGCCTCGGCTACTTCTCTCTGGAGGCAAAATTTTGAAAAGTACTGTTAAAAGGTGCATCATCCTTTAATAACTCAAGAAGCCACCCCTTTAGGTTGATTTAGATTTAAAAGATAATTTCTACTGCAGTGCTTAAATTAGGATAGAAGGTAGGAAGGAGAAAGGCAGTTAGCTTAATCCATTACTTACAGCTTCTCTTTTTTCCTGTCTTTTACTCGTGCTTTCTTTGTGTAGAGTTTGAAAGACATCAACAACATGATAAGGCAAGGTGAGCAGAAAACCAAGAAGCGCATAATAGCCATCAGTGGTGACCCAGAATCACCTGCCAAACGTCTCTGCCAAGAGAACGATGATGTTTTACTTAAACGACTACAAGATGTTGTCAGTGAAAGAGCAAATCACTAATGGCGCTCCTTTTTCTGATCAAAGCACTTTGGTGTTCTGGAAAATGTTGGGGCTCCATCTGTCCTTCACACTTTTATCACTAGGTTATACAAAAATGTGCACCAAAAGTAAGTTTGTTTTTAAAAACTTTAGTTCAAAATGTATCTGAGAGACATGTGTTTTCAGTTAGATTAGAAAAAAAAAATTTAAGTGCCTTTATAAATAATAATATTTTAAAAATATTTGTTCCTTGGGTTATTTTTTAAAGATGAATTAAGGAAAAACTATTTTTGATCAAATGTCTCCTGTACTTTTTAATATGAGGTCAGTGAGTCTTTGAGATGCTTGTCCTGTGTACTCATGTTGAAGGTTGGGTTAGCTCCCACATATGTGGGCTCAGGGATACCCCAGGTGCCTTGGGCCCCTGTAGTAACTGCACATGAGGTATCATCACCAGGCTAGGCTGTCTGTGCCCGCCTTCTTCCTCTATTAAGTACAAACGACTTTGGACCTGAGCCCCTGCATAGCCCCACTTCTTGCTTCCAGTCTTGAGCCTGTCAGCCTGATGTTACAACCCACTGAAAGGGACATTTGCTCCATTTAAAAAAACTACCATAGTTTTGATTTTCATGATATTACCTTAATTATCATTATATGTGATTGTATTCAGTCATATAGTTCTCAAAATAAGAAACTGTTTCTTACTCCAGTAGAATAAAATTCATGTAAATTAGTAAAGTAGCATTATGATAAGACCATTGTTTCTTGTTGGGCACAGTGGGACATGCCCATAATCCCAGCAGCACAGCAGTATTGCTGGAGTGTCAGGTCAGCTGGCTACATAGCAAGATCCTGACTCAGAAAGACCAATTTTCACTCTCGTTTATTTAATTTCCTGCATTCATATTAAGGTCACTTCATGCTTTATAATCAGGATGCTCAGTTCAAGAGCTGCTTCTTTTCTCTATCTTGTGTCACTCTTAGTCCCAATAACTATGGTTTCTCGGGAGTTTTCCACTGGAGTTTAACTCCTGGATAAGATCTTTCCACATTGGAGATACAGCCTTCTAAAGAATCATGTTTTTGTGTTCACCTTTTCTTGCGTGTTTCTAGAATCTGAAAGGATGTAAATAAGCCATCTTAATTAATATCCAGAAGATGTGTCAGCATAAATATTTTAGCTGCAAACTCATTTTTTTAAAAAAATAAATAAATAAAGTGCTAACTTGGCAGCCTAGCTCAGCATAATGTCTAACTTATCCAAAACTTGCTCACTTGAATCAGTCCAGTTGGCTGCCAATTAATGATAAATGGTAACCAAAATTTTATTTTTAAATTTTAAAGAGATTTGGGTTGTGTCTTGGTTTTTTTGTTATGTTACTCTTTTGTGTAGTATCTACACATGTTGTAATAAGCTAGATAATAGTCTGTCTTGAATCTTTGTACATATTTCTATGTAGCTATAACTACTGTATCACTTTCATTATTAATGCACAAAATATAAATGTGAATTTATTCAATGGATATGTTAAAAAACTTAAGACATGATTGTGCCAATTTTCAGGACCTTGTATTAATGTACATAAAACAGTTAATAAAATTAGAATTTTAAAAACTATTAAACTATTGTACTTTTACTGTATTACTAGAGGTAGATGTGCAGCCATCTAAAATTCATGTCTTAGAGTTGGAGCGATATCTCAGCTGTCAGGAGCATTGGCTGCTCTTACAGCATATAAGAGTTTAGTATTCAAACTCCAGTGTCAAGGGACCCAATGCTGTCTTCTAGCCCTCAAGGGCACCTGTATGCATGTGTGCATACACATATATACACATGTAGATGCTTCGAATGAGATGACTCTCACGGGCTCATTTCCCTCAGTAGTTGGTCTCTAGTTGGTGGAATGGTTTAGGAAGGATGAGGGGGTGTGGCCTTGTTGGAGGAGGTATGTCACTAGGGGAGGGCTTTGAATTTTCAAGAGACTCAGGCCTTCCCAATCTGCTCTCTGCCTCTTGCTTGCAGTTTGAAATAGGTCTCAGCTGTTCTCACTCTCATGCCTTCAATGTCTTCACTCTGCTAGACATGAACACCCTCTGGACCATAAACCCGGTTAAACATTTTCTTTTATAAATTTGTTGTTTTGTTTTTGTTTGTTTTGCTTGGTTTTGTTTTTCCTTTTAAATTTTGCAAGGGAGGGTGCAAGGGCAGAGGACAGATGTGGGGTGGAGGGAAAATGGGTGGGAAGGGATGCATGATGTGAAATCCACAAAGAATAAGGTCGGGGGGAAAAACAAATTGCCGTTATTATATTTTATCACAGCAATAGAAAAGTAACCAAGATACACATAAATTTTAAAAATGAAACAGATCTTTAAAAATATATAAAAGGGGCTGGAAAAATGGCTCAGTGGTTAAGAACATTGACTGTTCTTCCAATGTACCCTGGTTAATCCCAACACCACATGGTGGTTCATAACTATCTGTATCTCCAGTTCCAAGGGATCCAACACCTAATATAGACATACATGCAGGCAAAACACCAATGCACATAAAAATAAATCATTTTAAAAATACATAAAATGATCTAGGTGGTAGCAGGGCACACCTTTAGCCCCAGAACTAAGGAGGCAGAGACAGGCAGATATCTGTGAATTTGAGGCCAGATGTCTGATCTACAGAGTTCCAGGACAGCCAAAGCTACAGAGAAACCCCACCTCAAAAAAAAAGAAAATTAAAAATAAATAATAAAATAAAATATATCCTTTTTCTTTTGAGACAGTGTATGGCTGTCCTGGAACTCATTATATAGACCAGGCTTGCCACCAACTCTACATCTACCTCTCAAGTGCTGGGATTAAAAGTGTGTACCACTATGCCCAGCTTGACTAAAATATGTCTTTTTAAATATGTATTTTATATCTTTAAAATTTTTTAGTACATCTTAAAAGTTAATGTTTCTGCTAGTTTTCAGTCTCTGGAAGAAGGTGAAATGATGGCTTTATGGGCATGAGATTTTTTCCTTTTTTTTTCTTTTTAATTCTTTGAGAGTTTTATATATGTACATAATACATTCTGGTCACATGCATCCAGCAATCTTAGTTATTCTCCACCGTACCCTCACTTCAACTTCACACCACCAAGTCTCCATCACACTTTTGTGTCTCTGTTTTGTTTCTACTTTGTGACCTACTTTGTACCACTAGTTTTATCATATTATGAATTTACTAAATGCATCTGAATTGTAAACTATAAACTGTTTTGAATTTCACTTCAACTGAAAAACAAATGAGCAGGGGATGTAATTCAATGATAGTTTCTCTAGTATGCATGAAGCCCTGGGCCTCACACTCAGCACAACATGAACTGGCCATGTTGATACACCTCTGAAATCTCAACACTTGAGAGGTGAAAAAGGAGTATGTCTTAGGGTTTCTTTTGTTTTTATGAAACATGACCAAAGCAAGATGGTGTGTGGTGTGGTTTGAAAAGAAAAATTGCCCCCATAGGGAGTGGCTATTAGGAGGTGTGGCTTCGTTGGAATAGGTGTGGCCTTATTGGAGGAACTGTATCATTGTAGAGGTGGACTTTGATGTCTCTTGTGCTCAGTGGGACACAGTTGCTTCTGCTGCCTACAGATCAAGATGTAAAAGTTCGCAGTTCTTTCTCCAGCAACATGTCTGCCTGCATGCTTGCATGTTTCCACCACAACAATAATGAATAATCTTCTGAAACTGTAAACCAGCCACAATTAAATATTTTCCTTTATAAGAGTTGCTGTGATCATGGTGTCTCTTCATAGCAGTAGAAACCCTAACTAAGACAGACACTGGTACCAGAAGTAGGGATTGCTGTGCTAAGTGGCACCATGCATTTGTTTGAAGGAATATAGACTGTGAAACTGAATTGGTAAAGCAGTTGAACCAAGTAGGACTTAATGAGCCATCCTAGTAGCAACATGGAAGACAGGGATGCTGAGGGTTATTTTAACAGTACAGGGCCTAGCTCAAGAGGTTTCAGAGGAAAAGAATAGTAATATGTGGCCTAGAGACCAGTCTGGTGATATTTTGGTGAAGAATGTGGCTGCTTTTTGAAGAGTTTTGGATTAATTCTGTTGGCAGAGGAAATCTCAAAACAGCCTAGTATTGACTCTGTTTTGTGGTTATTAGTGGTCACACATATAGAGATTTATAATGACAAGGGGCAAGCTGAGCAAATAAAAATACAAAATGTACAGATTGAGAAGAAAAAGGTCACCAGGAAATGGAATGGAGCTAAATCTTTTGTTCAAGGAAATAAACTACTTAAGAAATAGAATAAAGGGACTGGTGACCTCAGGGCAGACCACACTCAGCTAAGCTTCCAATTTTTGAAAAGGAATTAAAGAACATCTTAGGTCCAGGAATTGTGATTGTGGTATTTTGGATGTAATCGGCCCCCATGATCTCATAGGGAGTGGCAGTATTAGGAGGTGTAGCTCTGTTGGAATAGGTATGGCCTTGCTGGAGGAAGTGTGTCATTATGGCAGTGTCGTGTTGGTGGAAGTGTCTATCTCATCCACCAGCTTTCTAATAACTGACACAGAGACTTAATATAAGTGCTCAGCCATAGGTCAGGCTTGTTACTACCTAATTCTTATATTTAAGGTAGCCCCATATTTCTTATCCGTGCTTTACCACGGGGTTCATGGCTTGTTACCACATTTTTTCTACATGTTCTGCTTCCTAGGAGACCAGGTGGTGTCTCCTCTGACTCTGACCTTCTTCCTACCGTTCTCCTAGTTTGGTTGTCCCACCTATAATTCCTGCCTGGCTACTGGCCAATCCATTTTGGGTAACAAATCTTCACAGTGTACTGTAGTTGGAGGTTTCTGCTATCACAGTGGTAGAGCATGAGTCTCTTAATCTCAGGGTCATGGGTTTGTGTCCCACATAGGGCACCATTTGTAGTTGGAAGTTTCTGTCCTGCCAAAAACGCTCAAATACCTGGCAGCTACTTCACAAGTAATTGACTGAGGCTCAATATTATAGTAACTGCTAGGTGAGTAGCTCAGGCATATTACTGTCTAGCTCTTATATTTAAATTAACCCATTATCCTATTTATATTTAGCCACTTGGCTTAGTACCTTTTCTCAGTAAAGCATTCTTATCTTGCCTCCTTTCCATTTGTATGGCATCTGCCTCTCTGCCTTTGCTCTTCCCAGAATTCTTCTAGTCTGGTCTCCCCTTCTATCATACATTTGCCAGTACAATGACAAATCTTTACAGTGCACAAGAACATTATTCAACAGCACTTCCCCTTTTTTCTTTTAAAAACAAGAATCCTGAATCTAATCTCCTTTGTTTAGCTTGCTTCCTGACCATTATCCATAAGAACATGTAACCAACATTCTAAACAAAGACAAACATTCATAATCCATTTTTGAGGGGAATATGAGTGTAGTTCTCTAGACTACCGCTGATTGTGGCACTGGTCATCTTATAGAGAACCAAAAAAATTTTTGGATTATGATCAAGTCCTGACTGGAATAGTCTGTGAGCCTCAGGCAACAGCCATGATCCTGTTCTGGATACAGAACTCAGAGAAAACTACAATAGAGGTGCTCTGAAGCATTGGATCATCTGGGCCATCTGTTCCCATTGGAGACTTTTTCAGGGGGTCTTCCTCAGTTAAACATGGTTTTTCTTAACCTGGAATGAATCCACAGCCTTTCATTCTCTGTAGAAACAAAAATATAACCTCTTCTTGAAAGTAACATATCTTTTAACTTAAATTTTGAAATCAAGATATTTTCAAAATATATATAGGTTGGATTAATCCAGCAGCATTTATAATTATAATCAAACGTCTTTTAGCAGCTCTTGCTCCTTCCTCTGCTGTCAGAAAACTCAAAAACAACATAATAACATACAGTATCCTGACTCCCCATTTAATTTCCATCTTTATGTGACTTACTTTTTTCACTCTATTTCACTTTTAAGGAACTTTCTCTATCCTTTCTCTTTTCTCTCCCAAGCCTCTGTATATTCTTATACACTGTAAACCATTTAGAGGTTGTTGTTTGTTTTTAATTTGAATCTGTCTTTACTATATATCTCTTTTTCTGACTACATGAGCCTTTTATCTGTTAAGTGGCATGGCTAGGATTACAGCCATGGCTATGGCACCTAGGTTTACCTAGCTTCTTGGTCTATGAGAGCTTAGTTTCATGGCAGATGTACTGGCAAAATCTAGGTTTACTACCCCAATTCTGGGAAATTTTAGAGTCCACACTGCCACCCATTAGAGCACCAACACATGTTGCTTATAGTACAAATTTAATTGTTTGGCAAAAGAGTCTCTTAAAAGAGTCTTGTGGATTTTGCCTTGAATGCTGAGTTAGGAAGCTTATCTTAAAAAAGCAGCACCTCTTATTGCTGCCAACATCTGAGAAAACACTGCTACCAAGAAGCCATGCTTGACTCTGTTTCCTTTTGTCTGTATGAGCAGAAACCTTAAGTTCACCATATGCAGCTCCTGCTTGTACCGAGAGGCTTCTGTGAGACTGTGAGAACCTGCCATAATATAGCTCAAGCCTTCACGCCTGAGCAGAGTTGGAGATATGAAGAGTATTTTGACATCAGACATGGAGGTGCAATTTTGAGTTTGCCCAGCTAGTTCTCCATCTTACTTTGGTTCATTATGTCTTCACTCTACTCCCGTCCCTACATCTTGAAATTGTAGTATATATCCTGTATTATTATATGACGGAAGTATGTGATATGCTATTTGATTTTGATTTTACAGGTGATTACAGTTAGAAGGTTGCATGAATCTCAGAAGAAACTTTGAATGTTAGACTTTTAAATAAGTTTGAGACTATCATAGACTATGGGGACTTTCAAAGTTGGACTGGATGCATTTTTGCATTATTATGTGGCTATAGGCCTATGGAGGTCAGGGAGTCTAATCTGGTGGTTTGAAAGAAAATGGCCCCCATAGAGAGTGGTGTTATTAGGAGGTATGGCCTTTATGGAGGAAATATGTCACTGTGGATGTGGACTTTGGGGTCTCCTTTGCTCAAGCTACACTTAGTGTAGTATACAGTTGCTTCTGTTGCCTACAGATCAAAGGTAGACCTCTCAGTTCCTTCTCCAGCATCATGTCTGCCTGCCATGTTGATAATAGACTAAACCTCTGAAAGTGTAAGTCAGCCCCAGTTAAATGTTATCCTTTATGTAAGAGTTGTTGTGGTCATAATGTCTCTTCACAGCAATAGGAACCCTATCCAAGACAGGAGGGTAGGGTTTATTTGGCTTATACTTCCATGTTCCTGTTCATCATTGAAAGAAATCAGGACAGCAACTCAAACAGGACAGGAACCAAGTGGCAGATGCTGATGTAGAGGCCATAGAAGGGTGCTGCTTACTAACTTGCTCCTCGTGGATTCCTTAGCCTTCTTTCATTACAGAACCTAGGACCACCAGCTCATGGGTGAGACCTGATCTGCCTTGGGCTACACACTCCCCTATTAATCACTAATTAAGAAAATACCCCCAAGGCTTGCCTATAGCTGATCTTAATAAGGTATTTTCTCAATGATGTTCCTCCTCTTGGATGACTTGAGCCTGTGTCAACGTTGACATAAAATCATCCAGCACAGAGGTTCAGGGAATTCAGTGTCATCTCCATAGCAAGTTCAAATTGGAGACCAACCTGGGCCACATGAAACTTTGTCCCTACAAAAGAAAATAGATCAACTGCTGGATGTAAAACCACCTTAGATGCTCATCAACTGATGAATGGATTTTTTTTAAAGTGGCATTTACATGTTGGTATCTTATTTAGACATAAAAATGTTATTTTCCCTCCAAGCATTTGAACCTACTGTTAAACATTCTATATAGCTAATAGGCTGATTGATAGAAACAAACAAAAAAACTTCAGTTATTGTGGTGAGTTGAAATAATAAAGGTCTATAAGTGGAAGTTTCTGTCTTGCTGATTCCTGAAGCCATTCAGTCCCATATAAACACACAGAGGCTTATATTAATTATAATCTGTTTGGCTGATGACTCAGACTTATTACTAACTAGACCTTATACTTAAATTAAACCATAATTCTTATCTATGTTTAGCCACGTAGCTTGGTACCTTTTCTCAGACACCATTCTCAACTTGCCTCCTTTGTGTCTGGTTGGCAACTCCTGACTCTGCCCTTCCTCTTTCCAGAATTCTCCTAGTCTGGTTGCCCCACCTGTATTTCCTGCTCGGCTACTGGCCAATCAGCATTTTATTAAACCAGTTTGAGTGACAAATCTTGATGATGTACAAGAGCATTAACCCACAGCACAGGTCCCCAGCCAAATTATCTCCTACTATCTCAACTCCCTAAATAATAACTTATTGTCCACTTCTGTATTTGTCTCTCTGTCTCAAATAGCATCTTTAAGACTATTAGGCAGATCTTTTGAATATGTACAACGATCTTCCTAGCTTCCCCCACTCCAAAAGCTAAGAAGGTCATCACATAGCATCTGAGGCTACAGCAAAGATTTCTCCCTTCTAACCTGCCTACCTATTTCTATATTTATAATTTTCTTTTTTTTTTAAACAATAAAACCTCATCAAATTCTTGCCATGTTGGCACAATGTATTTGGGTAGGTCTGAATCTGTGCTCCAGGATGTGGTCATGCATACTTCAATCCAAAATCTTCTTTGTTGTATGAGGTTTATGGCCTGGACTTTCCGGGCTAGTCTTCTGGCTCAGATTTTTCAGCCTACAGTCCCTTAGTCCCAGTGATGCTTATATTGATTGTACGCACATTGACCTGGGCCCAGGCATATAACTTGCTAGCTCTTTACCCTTAAACTAACCCATGACTCTTACCTGTTCAGCCATGCAGGCTCAATACCTTTTCTCAGAGCAACATCATTGTCCTCTGTATCTTCTGGCTTGTCTGGCAACTCTGTGGCATCTCTGCCCTGTTCTTCCTGTTCTTTTCTTAGTCTGGTAGCCCCACCCACACATCCTGTCTGCCTTTGGCCAATCAGCATTTTTTATTAAACCAGTGGGTGGGACAATTATTTACAATGGAACAACATAATCCCCCTATACTTCTTTCCTTTATATTAAGAGCTATGCTTAGACAGGATTTTCAGGAACACAGGTAGAAATAGTGAAGGATGTGTAAAGATGAACAAGATGTACTATCTGTTGTCTCTCATATGCAGAGTTTAGATGTTTTTGGAGTACATGTACATGGTAGGGATGTAGTATGCATACACCATAGATAAATCTCAAATTATATACTAAGTTAAAGAACTCAAGTCGCAAGGCCTACATTATGTGTGCACATAACATTTATATTACAATCTAGAAAAGGCAAAACTATAGTGACAAAGCAGACACAGGTACAGTGTGTACATCCTCCAGAGACTCTGCTGGTGGCTTTAGACCGGCTCACTATAGCAATGTCAAGTTTCTTTTCTGTTGTTGATCAGACTACCAAGCAAATTCATGCTGGCAAAAGACAAGCTGAAGTGACTACCAGAAGAGTTTAGAAAACTTATGCAGGGCTTAAAATGTGAGGTGTGATTAACTCCTAGCAGTAAGATTTTTGTTTTTGCCTGTCCTGGAACTTGCTTTGTAGACCAGGTGGACCTTGAACTTACGTAGACCTACCTGTTCATGCCTCCTGAAAGCTGGGATTAAAAGTTTGCACCAACATGCCCTACTGTGAACAGCCGGGCTATGCAATGTCTTAAAAGCAATAGTGCTATTAGTTACTTTAAGTTATAGAAAGAGAATTTCAAAGCTAGTTAGGTATATGTTTCAGGGCACTTGTGTGTGGCCCTGGATAACCAAGTCATTTCTCCTCCGAGCATCTCTTTCTCTGTTACGTGGGTATGATGGCATCTGGAGTCTTTGCTCAGATTAAATTTTTTCCTTCTAGGATGAGACTTTGCCTTTTGACTAACAGAATTAAAGGTAACCTGACTGAGTCAGTCATTTTATAATGTACACAGTGGTGGTTATTCCAGGAATGGAAATTGTCCATCTTGTCAAGTCATTGTCTCAAGTTCTTCAACTGGGATTGGAGTTGTCCCTGACTTTCATGCTGCATTCTGAATAAGCCCTATGCTTTGTCCCTTCTTTGACCTCATGTCTCACTGTTTTCTCCTCCACCCCTTGGTAAATCTCAACTCCTGCCACTCCTGGTGTCTTTATCTGATCTGTAATTTTCTACAGCATCAGCTTCTGACAGATTTAACAAGCCTCCCGTTGTTAACCACATCGATCACTGCTGGCGATCCCACTAGAGTGTGAATTTCAGTAGCAGGGATTTTAGTCTGTATATTTTGTTGATCTGTCCTAGTTGTCCAGCGCAGGGCTAAGTAAATTCTCAGTACCAAGTAAACACTAATATTTAATGAATGAAAATGTGTTAATAACCACACAAACTTAACACTAGAATAATGAGTCAAGGAAACTTATGAGAATTAAAAATAATAGACACTAAGGTAAAAATGAAATGTCTGACTCAGCTATTCTTTCTCTCTCTCTCTCTCTCTCTCTCTCTCTCTCTCTCTCTCTCTCTCTCTCTCTGTGTGTGTGTGTGTGTGTGTGTGTGTGTGTGTGTGTGAACATCATGATAGGTAAGTGTTCTACCCCCTGAAATATACTCCAGCCCTAGCCAAATACTACTTGTGTGTGTCATCTATGTATATGTGTGAGAAGGTGTACGTGTCCATGTGTATGTCCTTGTACACATGGGATGGCTAAAATATCTCTATGTCTCTTTCTGTCTCTGCTTTAATCCTTTTGTTTTTGAGATTAGTCTCACTATGTGACTCTGGCAGCCTGGTTCTTGTGTATACTAGGCTGGCCTCAAGTTCACAGAGATCCTCCTGTCTCTGCCTACTGTGTGCCAGAATTAAAGATATGCACCACTACACCTAGAAGAAAAGGTCTCTTACCAAATTGAAGGACACTGGCAGCCAGCAAGCCTCAGTGATGCTCTGTCTCCACCTCCCTGCTCTTCCTTCCCCCAACACTAGAGTTAGACTTGTGCCCAGACCACCCAGGCAGCCTCCTGTCTGCTCAGCTAGCATTCTTATTCACTGAGCCATGTCTTCAGCTTTATGTGGTGGTTGTTGAGACAGAGACTCACTATGTCAATCAGGCTATCCTGAACTCAATATCCTTCTGCCTCCTTAAGTGCTAGGATGCAATTTTTATTTAAGAATCTGGAGCCCAGTGACGGCAGTGCACATCTTTAATCCCAGCACTACAGAGGCAGAGGCAGGTAGATCTCTGGTCTATAGAACGAGTTCCAGGACAGTCAGGGCTACACAGAGAAAACCTGTCTCAAGAAAGAAAGAGAATTGAGGAGGAGGAGGAGGAGGAGAAAGAGAGGAAGAAGAAGAAAAAGAAGAAGAAAGGACTTGGGTTTGGCTTTAAAATTTGCATAAATGGAAAAAATATCTCCAGGAAGCAATGTTTAGTGAAGGATGCAGAGGAAGTAAAACAGCAATCAGAGTGATGACAGTTGGCTGTGGAGAGATGTAGAAATCAGAAGCCTAATGGGGTTAGGACAAAATTTTGAAATTTGGGTATGTGATAATTGGAGGCCCAAGACAAATTTTTTGAAATGTAGAGGCCATAAGCAAAATGGGTTTTAAAATAGTTTATATAATTGCTTTCCTGCTCCTAACCATGTCAAGATTGACTTCAGAAGAGGAAGCTTGGGCAGGGCTTCTGTTGATAAGTACTGTTTCCCAGGCTGTGAGTTGACTAAATGGGACCAGGTCACCAGAACTTGAGTTGGCCAAGTGGCACCCTGGAAAGAGTCAGTTTTAGAAATCCTGTGTTAACAGACTCACAACTCTGTTACCAGCATGTGACCTTGAGCCAGTGACTGTAGTAGTTCAAATGATTAAGGGTCTCTGGAAATAAAAGGGTTAGGGGAAAATAATGCCTATTTTTAAATTGTGTGTGTTCATGTGTATGTGAGTGTGTGTGTGTCTGTATGTGTGTGTACATGTGTGTGTATATGTGTGTGTGTCTGTATGTGTGTGTACATGTGTGTGTATGTGTCTGTGTGTGTACATGTCTGTGTATGTGTCTGTATGTGTGTGTACATGTGTGTCTGTGTCCGTGTATGTCTGGCCTCTCATGCCACAGCACATGAAAGTCAGCAGATAGTTTCCAGGGTTGGTTCTCTTCTCCCACCTCTGTTCGGGGTCTTGGACTCAGACTGCTGCACTTACACAGCAAGTGAATTACCCAGGAAGCAACCTTGCTAGGCCAAGCTGAACGTGCAAATCTAATCCATTAAATTGAATTGAAAACCCTGTTTGTATCCCCCTCTGTTGCTGATGGATGGCTATGGGAAAAGACTTTATGCCCACCATTTTCAAATCAGCCATTGTGGACATAAAATACATCCGTTTACCCTCTTGTTTCAGTTTCATAAATCTTGACAACTCTGGTAGGCTTTCACCAAGTACTCTGCTGTCACAATAGAGCATGCTTTTCTGGCTCAACAAGTTGTTAAGAGCATGGACTTTAGAAACAGCCTGTCATTTCTTAGCTTCCTCTCCCTTCCCACCTCTCTCTTTCCCCTCACCTTTGTACTTTACTTCCTTACAACTGAAATTTGTTAGATGAGTTAGTATTTGTAAAGCCTTTAGAATAGGTACCCTGAACACAGCGGTTTATCACATTTCTTGTTTGCACTTTTTTGGTGCTGGGGATTGAACACTGGGCCTCAAGCCTGCAACTGTGGAGCTCACCACTAAACATCTAATCTGCACTGTTCGGGGATAAAACAACCTAGCTGCAGATGTGTCTTGGTCCCTAAGAAAGTGTTGGCGCTTTCATTAGCAGTCATGATTGAACTAGGATAAGGATTTATGGACAAGTTTGGCTCTTGCCCCAAAATGGCTTAAAGAAAAAGAAAATGCCTGCCACTTGGATACTAACTAGTAATTAGTAAAAGTCTCGTCTATTTGGAAACAAATTTGGCATCTTAGGGAAGTGCTGCTGCTGTGAATTTGTGAAATGCAAATGGACAGTCTGGCAACTAGCTGGCAATCATTGTAAGATCGATCCTTCAGTTAGGCCAGTCCCCTGCCTGTTTTCTGCACTAGGGTTGCCTTTTAGGTCTATTTTTCACAAGCTTAGAGCTTTGAGTATTCGAAATCCGCCACAAAGTACTTGCTTAGAGTTAGGTACCTGCAGTCCACCAGAAGACCCTTTAATCTGGAGTGTGGTGGAACCTTTATTAGCCCCAGGTGCCTGCCCTCTTAACCTGGGCTGGTCCTTACTAGAGCCTTCACCCTAAATCACAACCCTAAATTTTGTTTCTCTAATAATTCCACCCTTTCGGAGAAACACAAGGATGAGATTGTGGGCTAGCCCTTACCCTTAGGCTTAAGGCAGTATTGTTTCTCTAATAGCTCCGCCCTTTTGGAGAAACACAGGAGCTGGGTTAAGGGCAAGAAGTAATCAGTTCTGCTTTTCTAACAAGTTCATCCTTTCGGAGAAATGAAAGGGCGGGGTTGAGGATGGGCGCATATCATTGCGCTAGCGTAGTTTTGCTTCTCTAATAACTCAGCCCTTTCGGAGAAACACTGGTGGGGTTGAGGACGGGCGATCTTTCTTGCGCTTGCTCCGTTTTGCTTCTCTAATAACCCCGCCCTTTTGTAGAAACACCCGCGGGCCGAGTGAAGGGCGAAAGCATATCATTGCGCTTGCGCAGTAGGCCCGGATGGCCGGGCTGAGTGGACTCGCCCCCAGGCTAGTCCTGTTAGTGCGACTGCGCGCGAGCTGGGTGCGCGGTACTTAAGTTCGCAGCGCCATGTGTCGGAGGTAGAGATGCAGAGAGCGGATTCCGAGCAGTGTGCCAAGCGGCCTCGCTGCGATGGCAGCCCGAGAACGCCACAGCAAATCCGTCCGGAAGCGGCGAACCCGTCTCCGGACTCTGACCGCTACACGGACCTACGGACCTGGGAAGTGGAGGACGTGTGCTCCTTCTTAGAGAAATGTGGCTTCCGAGAGAAGAAAGTGCTGGACAGCTTCAGAGGTAACGGGGCTGAGGGACAAGGGATTGCGACCAAGGGGCTGAGCGGGGAGAACCCACGCCAGAAGCATCCGAAGGGAGAGGCTCATGGAGCGGAGGCCCCTGGGGGAAGCGGCCCGCGGCGGGAACCTGGACCTGAGGCGGAAGGCACCCCGACGCCAGCCGTCCAGACGGGCTACCCGAGGTGGGCGCAGGTGAAGTACAAGCCCATAGGAAGGTGCTGGTTCTAGGAGCTTCGAACCTGAGAGGGGTCCTGGGAGGTTTGCATCTTCTTCTGCAAGGTGTCTTCGGGAACTTGTCACCTCTTCCGACAGAAGAGATCCCCGCCCTTCTTAGATGATTTCCCCCCAGACCTCCGGCAGTGGCTTGCGGTCTTTCAGGCTTACCTTCTGAGCTAACCGCAGTTCCCGAAACACTCGTTCCCAGGAGAGATTTTAAATTTCGATCTTAAGCCATTCCCGGAATTGGGGCTTTCCTAAATAAGTTAATCTCCGGATTCTCAGTGACTACCTGAACATCCCTGTGAGGCTCAGTACGTGCTGACTGTATTTGCACAGTGCTACCACTGATGATCAAGTTTCTCTTAAAAAGGAAGCACAACAATTCAGTTAACCACTGAAAGAAACCCCAGCATTCCACAGCTCGGTCACACAAAAGGGAGGGTACAAGCTGAGAATTTTAAGTGACTCTTACGGTTCTTGCAAACACTTGGAATCTCCTGAGGTGTTCGTTGGGAACGAGGCTCTTAGGTGGTTGTGATTTGCAAATTCAGTAAACCTTACTTCTTGTGGGCAGAGCTCCTATGCCTAATTGAAGAACGGAGTGAGACGTTTAAAGTTTACTACATAAAAGGTAGCTTAAATGTAAGAACTCAGATTCTCTTTTCTCTTCCCCACTTCTCCGTTTACAGGAAAGTAACACGAGTGGTGGGCGCTAAGACAGTCTCTTCTCTGTGTAGCTCTGGCTGTCCAGGAGTTCTTTCTAGACCATGCCAGCTTTGAACTCGGAGATCCTCCTGCCTCTGCCTCTTGAGTACTAGATTTAAAGGCTGGCACATGCCTGTAAATTTAATTTTATATGTATGAGTGTTTTGCTTTCACGTGTGTATATGCACAATGTGTGTGCTTTGAGGAGGCCAGAAGAAGGTCTAACTCTCCTGGAACTGAAGTTATGGATGGTTGTTGTGAGCTGCTGTGGGGGTGCTGGGAACTGAATCTGAGCCCTCTTGAAGAACAGTGAGTGCTTTTAACCTCTGAGTTGTCTCTTCTGGCTTTATATTTTTATTTTTAATTATGTTCTTATGGAGATGGGGAGAAGCCAGAAGAGGGCATTCAACCCTCTGGAGCTGAGTTAAAGGCAGTCGTGAATGGGCTAAATGTGGGTGCTAGGGACGCAAAAGCAGTGTGTGCTCTTAACTGCTAAGCCGTCTCTCCAGCCCCAGATGATGTTTTGATATCTAAAGATGTTAAGTAACTTTCCAAAGTCACACCACCAGACAAAAGATGCAGAGTTGGACTTTTTAAAGGTTAAGTCTTTGGATTCCAGAATTCATTCCAGTTATTTCTTAACCAGTGCTCTCAATAAAAATTAGTAGGGAACATATGCCTGTAATAGTACTCTTTGGGAGGCTGAGGCAAAAGTCAAGGCTTCATATATCAGTCTTAAGTCTTCAGCCCATTTTGGGCTACATAAGGCTTTGGAGAACATAAACAAAATTAGAAAATCATCTAAGAGCAAGGGAAAAAAATCTATCCTGTAGAAAAATGAGTATAATAACTATTAAAAGCCTACCAATAAACTTAACTAAAGCAGTTCTATCTCAATAGTAATTTCAAAAATACTGGGTTTTAATTTAATAACTAGAAATATTGTTAATAGATATGTATTCCAGTAAAATTGATTCTTAAAAAATTGCCCATTAACTCAACTATGGACTATTTGGCAATGCTTTCTGACTTACAGAAAATAGTGATGGCTAACAGGATGTGTATACTTTGTATGAAGTACTGCTGTATACATTTTACAAGCTTTGGGGAGAGGGGAAGAACAATTGATTTAAATGTCCTTCTCTAACCCCACCCATGAACCAGGAAGCTGCTGACTTGGCAAAGCCTCACAAGCAGTTAGGTTTCACTTTACTTTTCCGATTGCTTTCCTCACAAGTAATTTATATGAATAATGTATAAATGTTCATCTGATTCATCAGAATAGTTCTTTGGTTAATTACCTAGTTAAGATTTTTAAAATAGAGTGTCAAAAGTATGGTACAGGCTGGGAATGTAGCTCAGTCATAAAACACTTGCCTAGTATGTACAAAGACCTGAATTCAGTCCTTAGGAACATTTTTTTCTTTAAGTTTTGAACTCTGGGTGCTTTCAGAGATAAGGCCTACCTAGCTAGGTGGCAAAGCTCTGTCATAAAAAGAAAACAACAATGACTAAAAACAAAAACAACCCACTGGGGCATGGTGGTTTGTTTACTCCCAGCACTGGGGAGGCAGAGGCAGCAGATCTCTCTGAGTTCGAGGCCAACCTCGTTAGTGAGTTCCAGGATGGCTAGAGCCACATAGTGAGACCCTGACTTAGAAAACCTAAGTGAATAAAAAAAGGAGAATGAGAGAGTTCAGTGGTTAAGAATGATTGCCCATAATCACAGAGGGTGCAGGACTGCTGCTGAGATCTCAGCACCCACAGATGAGTGTTTCCTGTAAACACCAGTAATCCTATCTCTGAGGTGGGATGTAGACAGGAGTGGCTGATTGCTAGCTTCCAACCTAGCCAAATGCAAGTTCAGAAAAGAGACCTTGTGTCAGAGTAACAGGAAGAGAGCGGAAGAAGAGGCTCAGTGCCCTCTGTGTGTCAGTAGTGTGTGCACACCACAACACACAGACACACACACACAGACAGACACACACATATACACTACAACACACACAGACACACATACTACAATACAAACACACAGACACATACATATACACACAGTACATACACAGACACACACAGACAGACACACACATACACACTACAATACACACATAGACACATACATATACACTACAACACACATTTAAATAAGTTTTTAATTTTTATATTTTATAAGTTATATATATACACATATTTTAAATATATATAATATATGTGTATTAAGTATGATTGCATTCATGTCCCAGTATCTAAGAAGCATTGGCTCCAAGATCCAAGCAAGTATCTTAAAAATTGATGCTTTGGTTCATTACATAAAATAACAGTGTTTGTATCTAACCTGTGTACACTCACATCTGTATACTTTAAGTCATCTCTATATTACTATAATACTCATATAATATAGTTATTGTACCGTATTTTTATGTGTTATCTACAATAATGAACAGAAGTCCTTATGTCTGAATATTTTCCATTAATACCATAAATAAGGAATCTGTGGCTACCGAAGGCTGACTGTGGGTCACATGGTTTATTGCCTGTGGTGGGTTTTAGTAAATACAAGGTGAATAAATTCTGATGGATTCAAACCAAAAGAAACTGGGAAGCATATGCTGTAAATACTGAGTTTGCTTTTCCTCTTCCATAGAAAACAAAATCACTGGTTCATTTCTGCCCTTTTTCGATGAGTCTCGTCTCGAAAATCTTGGAGTAAGGTAAGAATAATAAAATTCACAGTGAGACCAGACACTTATTCACCTTTCAGAGACAAATCTAAAGATCTTAGATTTTACCTATCTTCAGTTCAATACTGTGACATGTTTCAAAACAGAATCCCCTGAGTGCTGTTTTTTGCTGTATAGATCTTATGTTTAGTTTTACATGTGGTTTCTGTTTCAAAGGGCTTTGCTGACAAACATTCATGAAATTTGTAGAGACCATTTTTTTACTCAAATTCAGAATAATTTACTAGAAATATATAAGAACCAGCAGGGGAAAACATTAGCAAGAAAGCTATCTTCCTATCTATTTGTAGGTCTTAAAGCTGCCTTAGGACTGGGTTGTGTCTGTGTATGTAGACTGTTAAAGCACATAGTTGTCCCTTTATAGCTTTATACACACATGTAGATATCTCTGTATATGGCTGGGGGTTCTGCGGTCTAAGTTAGAGCTAAGACCCTTTAAAGATCTTAGCTGAATATTTAGTTCTTTGTATGTGTTTTAAAATGTAGCTTTTTTCAGAATTGGCAACAGTTTAATGTTTGTGGTAACAATAACCAAAGAACAAAAACAAGGGCTTACTCTGAATACTTGAGGTTCTAGGGCTTTTAGAACTTGAGAATAGAACTAGATTGTGAATGAACATCATCAAAGAACACTAGCTGTCCTTTAGAAACTACCCTTTAGAGCACATTCTTCAGGGACTTTTAATTTGCTTCTTTCATACACATTTCAGCCATCTGAAATTTCCATTGGTCACCTTTTTACCTGCAAACTGGTAACCTTCCTTCTAATGTTTCTTTTCAAAGACTGAGATAGTATTGACGTGGTTAGCAACTATTTATGGGAGGTTCATTGGTTGTAGGCACTCCTCTGGGAACTTGGGGCACATGGGTGAACAAGATAGGCAAATTCCAGAAGGAACACTACTGTGCAGTAGGGTCACGTCCTCTGCTTTCTGCCTCTGAGATGGAGTCTGCAGGACTCTTAAAACTTGCATTAGCCTGTAATGTAGCCACCTGTTATATGTTTAAATTAGCTAAAATTTGATTAAATCAGGTCCAGAGCTAGGGCTCAGAGGGTAAGAGCACTTACTGTTCTTCCAGAGGACCCCCTGATCAGCTTTCAGCACCCACATCAAGCTACCCCCCAGCAACACCGGTAACTCCAGCTCCTCTGGATCTAACACCCTCTCTGACCTCCACTGACAGTGTCCTCATGTAAACAAACCCACACACAGACACACAATTGAAAATAAAATCTTTTCAGTTAGACAAATTAAAGTTTTTTGGGGGTTTTTTTTTTTTTGTACTATTTACATTTCAAGTGATCAGTAATTTGTACCTAGTTGCCACTGTGTTACACAGGGCAGATAAGAACACTGGTAAATATGGAAAGTCCTGGGAGGCGGCTGCCTCAGAGGACAGCGTGGCATCTCCCAGTGAGCCCATGGTACCAGCCTGGCCTGCTGTTATCTGTCAGGCCTTTCTCTCATTTATTCTTTCCCCTTCCTAGTCCCCCAGCTCCTATTTCCAGAATCCAAACTCCCTGTACATTAGCTCTTGTGTTGAACTCCGCGCGTTCCGCGGGGAATCCTGTTCAGACAAACACTTTCTGTATTCCTTCAGTTTTTGATTAAATACTGATTTATGAAGGCTTCCTCAGAAAGTGAACACTGTTGTACTGAACGTACATATGATGACGGCTCATCCTGTAACCCTAGTACTGGGGGACTGTTGAGAGTTCCAGGCCAGCCTTGGCTACAGAGACCACACACTGTATATCCTGACAATCACTCCTAGATTTTGTTATTGCTGTTTCAATACAACAAAGAGGTCAACTGTGCTACTTCTGACTTCAAATCTATTTTTGACTTTTAACAAAAGTTTTTTTTTTCAACCTGATTAGACACTAGATCAGTCAGGGATGCTAATACCTACCTGCTGCTGTTCCATTTACATTTAAGTCAGGTATGTTTCTATTATTCTCACCCAGTGAGCAATCGCAAATAAAGAAGGATATTACTAGATCCTGAGCTGTTCAAATACAGTTCCCATATGGTTATATCCCCAGCTGGAGCACTATAGATAATGGGAGATGAGGTATAAAGCTAAAACCTTCATAGATACTAGCTCATGCTTGAGTCATACCTGGCATTTATCAGTCAGTCTATGATTATGAAGCCTATGTTGACTTCAGTTTAGTTAAAAATAGATTGAAATATGAAGTGAGCACTCGGTAGAGGTGGAAGAGATATTGAAGCCTAAGTTTGTCGAGAGGGAGGAGGCTCAAGAGCAGGAGCCCAGGTGGCCCCCCTTGGTTCAGCAGGAACTTCTTATAAGCAAGTACAGCAATACTCCAAACTAGAACACTCCGTAGGTAGGAAGACAGTTTACTGGGAGGCAAAGTGCTGGCCTGCCTCAGGGAGTAGAGAGCAGCAGCCTGTCAGGAAGGCAAGTGGACTTTATATGATAGTCAGCAGGGTCTCTGAGCTGATGCAGGTTGTTCTGGTTATCTGGGAACTAGATGCACTTTGCCTCCATTAGTTGACCGTCAGCGATAAAGAAGGGAAGTAGTGGCGTTCCTGACAGAAACTTGATTATGAGGTAGTGGCGTTCCTGACAGAAACTTGATTACGAGGTAGTGGCGTTCCTGACAGAAACTTGATTACGAAGTTTCTGAGGAATTTAGAGTTGAAGTTTCTGTTTACCTGGTAAGAATCTGGTCTGGGTTGGACCTAGGACATTGTCAACAATGTTGCTATTTAGGGGCTTGCCTTGTGACCTAACACTTCTCATGGGTGCAAAATTTCTAGGAATATGTTTGAGATACTGATTTTCCTTCTAATCCATTGTTTCTTTTTGCTAGTGTAGATACTTTAGAGCAGGCCATATGCTACCAACACTCCTGGAATTATTATTAAGCATTGATATACTTATGTTGTTTCAATTTTAGTTCCTTGGAGGACCAAAAGAAGATAATTGCATGTATCCAAGAACTGGGTCAGTCAAAAGCAGAGCTAATGAAGGTAAAAGGAATCTGAGTGTATAAATAACATTTACTTTATATAAATAGTATACAACTTTGATTTATGATAATGATTAGTGTGTGTGTGTGTGTGTGTGTGTGTGTACATACAAGTGTCACAGCCCAAGTGTCAGAAGACAACTTTTGGGAGCTCAGTTTCTCTCCACCATGTGGGTATGAGAGATGGAACTCAGGTCATGTGGCTTGGCCTCAAATGTCTTTACCGATTGAACTATCTCTCTAGCCTTATGTTATTATTTTTGGTAATCATCTAATTAGACACAAAAGCCCTAATAACCTTTAGTCATAGAGTAACTTTTATTTATTAGTTTTTATTTTTATTTTTTTAATTTATTTTTGAGGGAGTGTCTCAGCCCTGGATGTCCTGAAACTTGCTATGTAGATCAGACTGACCTCAAACTCAGAGATCTACTTGCCTCTGCCTCCCAAGTGCTGGAATTAAAGCCGTATATTGCTAAGTTTTTGGTTTTAGTTTTTATTTAATTAACTGATTAATTTTTATGTGTATAGTATTTTGCCTGCATGTATGTGTGTGTACATGATGCCCATGAAGGCCAGAGAAGGGCATTGGATCCCCTAGAACTGGAGTTACAGATGGCTGGAAGCTGCCATGTGGATGCTGGGAATTCTTTCTATGCTTTGACCCTCTTCCTACGAACAGACTACTGTTTCTCCCAGAGTTTAGGAGTAGTTCCTGACTGATTTCTTAGCCACTCTGCTCGGCATATATAGTAACTAAACAGTTAGTGGGATTGTATTATCTTGTTGGCTAGTAACAAACTAGAATGTCATACAGCCACTATAAGTCATAAGCAGACCATGTAACTATGTAAGGACTCATTTATACTAAGTTAAAAAAAAAAAAAAGAAAAAGGAAAAATGACCACTGGGCGGTGTTGATCCTAGCACTCAGGAGGCAGAGGCAAGAGGATCTCTCTTCCTTCCAGACCAGCCTGGTCTACAGAGTAAGTTTCAAGACAGTCAGGGCTACACAGAGAAACCCTAACTCTAAATAAATAAATGTCCTCATTTGTCTGTGATGGTTCAGTTGACCTTGTATTAGGAGGAATGTTTGTTTATGCTTAAATATTTAGAGGTCACTGAACTTGGTTGTATGCAGGAAGAATATCTAGAGAATTTAATTTTGATATTATCAGTTCCTTTTCTTCCTGAGGATTTTGATACCATCTCCTGAGCAATTAAAGAGATAAGAAGCTTGTGTAAGCTTATGATAATCATCAAGTGACTTTACCAAACAGGATGGAAAATCATAATATCCTCCAAGCACACATGGTGTACAGACATAAGCAAATGATCATAAAATAGAACATAAATAGAATATTATTCTTTATTTCAGCTATCTGTTAATGAAATTTGAGTTATTAAGATGATTATTATATGAAAATATAAGATGTTCACTATTTTGATATAAGAAGGAAACTGTGTTATGATATTAACTGTTAGCAGTAGTTTTACAATTGTATTTGTTGTTTCTGTGTATGTGTGATAAGGATGTGGGCCCGTGTAGGCATATGGAGGTCAAAGGACAACTTTTAAACATAATTTTCCAGGTGTTTAATGACCCTATTCATGGCCATATTGAGTTCCACCCTCTCCTTACTCGGATCATTGACACACCTCAGTTTCAGCGACTTCGATACATCAAACAGCTGGGAGGCGGGTACTACGTTTTCCCAGGAGCTTCACACAATCGCTTTGAACACAGTCTTGGGTAAGAAGGGAAAGGCGTGGGGAACATGAAGTCTTTACCCCTTCTCTCTCATGGAATAGTCTCAATCTTTTAGAGAGTACTTTTTCAAATGGTCATTGTAACATCTTTTGTTTTTTTTTATTGATGGGAAAATTTAGACTTTGGAGTCCTCTCATTTCCCCAGAAACCTAATGTCTTTTTTCAGGTCAGTTGGATTAAATACTTGTCTGTAAATACTTCAACTGAATAGGGTTGGCAGCTGGTGTAACTATGAATGTGACTAGTTGCCTTTAGTCTCCATGTAGCCTTCTCATTTCTGGGGCAGGGGCTCCCAGTGGAGCTCAGGCCGACCTCAAGCTCAGTGTCCTCCCACCTCATCTCCTGAGAATGGAGATTCTGGATAAACTCTACCATGCCTGGTTCCTATTCAGTTGTATAGATTCACCCTTTTAAACAAAATAATTGTGTCAGGAAATATGTAAGTTAGAGACATGCTTATGAGCTCTGAGAGGCCATCTCTGTTGCATGCTTTTCGTTATGCGTGTAGAGCTGGGAGAAGTGGGCAGAGAATAATTGGGAATTAAATCTTTGGTTTTTTGTTTATTTTGTGGTTTTCAATTTTTTTTTTTTTTTTTTTTTTTTTTTTTGGCTTGCTTGCTTTTGTTTTCTTCAGGATTTCATTATACAGCCTAGGCTGGCCTCAAACTTTTAACCCTTAGCCTCCCAAATGCCGGAGTTACAGGTGTGTGCCACTGTGTCCAGGTCCAGTCATCAAGATACATTTACCTATAGTCAAATTATAAACAATATTCATTGCACACTTACTAGAACTTTCCAAGCTACAAACAGGTTGTCTGCCTTCCTAGAGCTGAGTTCAGGGCAGAGGAGAGAATTTATTTGCTTTTGTTTGCTTTGCTGAGTATTAAACCCAGGGTCTTGCACATGCTAGTCAAGTGTTCTACTGAAACCACATACTCAGCCCTGCTAAGCACTTATCTTCGGTCTGTGTTGGAACATCACAGAGCCAGCTCTCAGAACTCAAAGTTTTAAGTTCCAAAGGTACATCTTTCAAACCAAAGTGTGACTTTTGATCTTTTTCTCTGCAGGGTTGGGTACCTAGCAGGTTGTCTTGTTCGAGCACTCGCTGAAAAACAGCCAGAGCTGCAGATCAGTGAGCGAGATATGCTCTGTGTTCAGATTGCAGGACTCTGCCATGACCTTGGTAAGCTCACCCAAAGCTTTGTAAGATCCTACTGTCTCACATCTGCTTCACGTTCAGAGCTCAGTCTAACCAAGGGAGATGTAGAGGTATTTTCATTTTTTATTAATCAATATGGCTCCTAATATTATTGATAAGGGCAAAACGTTGTTACTTGTGGATTTTCCATAGTAAACATCTTTGCTATGTCACATGAAAGACATTGTTCACTTATTTATTATTAATTAATTAATTTATTTATGAGACAAAGTTTTTACTCTATGACCCAAGCTGTCCTAGAACTC
Source organism: Phyllotis vaccarum (assembly GCA_033318265.1). Lineage (NCBI taxonomy): Eukaryota > Metazoa > Chordata > Mammalia > Rodentia > Cricetidae > Phyllotis > Phyllotis vaccarum. The sequence continues at coordinate 184,011,127 of JARWLC010000001.1, read as the reverse complement.
AATATCATAGCCCAGGCTAGCCTCAAACTCATAGCAGTGCTCCTGCCTCTGCCTCCAGAGTGCTGAGATTACAAGCATGAGCCGCTGGACTCTCCGACAATGAGTTTTTCTTACTCTGTCTTTAGGATAATGGGAATGTGGGGTTTTTTTTATCATTCTCATTGACTAAAATTGCTTTTTACTTTAGTTCCTTTGTTAAATCCATCCCTTCTCATCTCTAGGACAGGTTTAAGAAATACTTTTTCTTCCCTGAATCACTGGAGATCTTAGGCCAATTAAATTCAAGTAGAGAAGTATCATCCTTTTCATTTAAAAAAGGAAAAAGTTGACTACCCCAGCCTCTTTAGTTCAGGAGAGAATGTGTGTGCTTGTGTCTCCGTGAACAGATAGTGAGGAAGCTGAGGGCTGCCTTTGTGGTAGCCCCAGGATTTCAGCAGGCTCAGTGACCCTTCTTAGAAGACACTGGTTTTTGTACACTTTTGGTGGTTGGTTTTGGTGATTGGACTCAAACCTAGGACCTGTGTATGCTCTTTTACTGAGTTGCAAACCCAGCTCTAAATAAATCAACCTTGTTTTTGTTTATGTTTTTGTTTTTTTAAATGAAAAACTCACAGCATTCAAACCTAGGACCTGTGAGTACTAAGCACTGGCTCTCCGACCGAGCTGCAACCCCAGCCCTGAATCAGTCAACCCCTTGATTTTTTTTTTTCCTCTTTAAACACAAAACTCTAGCATTCCTGGTAGCTAATACAGAACTTGAGACTGTCCTTAGAAGGTTAGCGTCCCAATATGGTTTTACATCATCATCTTCTTCTTTTCTTTTTTTAGAAAATTGAAAGGGCAGATTTGTTCTGTTTTTTTGATTAATTTATAGATTATTAGCAATGGCTGTTGATATTCAAAGTAAACTAAAAAATTATTTTAAGAATTCAGTTTTTAGCAATTTACAAATATTTTTCTTATTTGAAGACTGCTTTTGTTTTTAAGGTCATGGGCCATTTTCTCATATGTTTGATGGAAGATTTATTCCACTTGCTCGCCCAGATATAAATTGGAGGGTATGTATTCATCTGTTCCATAGTCAATAGAAAGAGTTGTGTCTAGTTGTGTAATTCTAGTTGAATTACACGTTTCCCCCTCTCCATGTTGTAGCGTTCTTCCTTGGACAGTGTTCAAGGTGCTTCCATCCACATATATCTGTTTCATTCAATCGTCACAGTAGTCTGTGGAGAAAGGACCCTTACCTCCTGTCACAGTCAAAGGAACTTGAAACTCTGAAGCATATGATGTGCCCGATGTTAGCTACAGAGTGATGGACCAGCCCTAGAAAACCAGCTTCTCCGCTGTCAGTCAGTGTTCTTTCTACTTTATCACATTACTGTGAAGTCCCACTTCAGGTTTTATTTTGTTATAGCTACAAAATTAAGTATCATCATTTTTAGTAAATAAACTTGTGTCTTTAAAACAGTTTTCCCATATAGCCGAGAATGACTTTGAACATTGTCCTGCCTCAACCTCCCAAATGTGGAGATGTTACACCCTCCCTTCTAGCTGTAGATACACCCTTTGTAATTACACGTTTGAGGTTATGAACCTGCGCATTTTGAATCAGTTTTTGAGAAATGAAGCTGGCATCCTGGTTCCTTCACTCTGTTTTTAGCAAGGAGAAAAGCACCTGAGTTGAAAGCTCCTTGTAAGTCAAGGAGCTGACCTCTGCCTGCCCCTTTGTCAAAATAAAATTTATATCCAGCAAATTATGCAGATTTTTGTCACATTGTTTTTGTTTTGAGACAAGGCCTGGCTGTGTAGCCCAAGCCAGCCTTGAAACAAAGATTACCTGCTTCTGTTTCCCTAGAGCTGGGATTAAGGGCCTGTATTATATCACGCCTGGTTTAAATTGTTCAAAGTTGATGGGAGTTTGACAAGGGCACACATGCACACAGGATGTAGGACAGTTTTGCCATTTGGAAAATTCCCTCGTGCCTTGCCTTTTTTTTCTATGGTGCTGGATATCAAACCCACAGCATTTCACACATGAAGTACGTGCCACTGCCACAGCCCAGCCCCTCCTCCATGTTCTTTTAAAATCAGTTCTCCTCCACTACTTCTGGTTTTCATGAACATAGGTAGTCTGCCTTTTCTTAGACTTGGTATGTCAATTTCATTTGTATTCTATAATCTGTTGCAAGTAAGACTTCCTGTTGTTTGCTCTGTGTGGTTTTGTAGAGTGTGTGTGTGTGTGTGTGTGTGTGTACTTCCTTTTAATGTTTACCTATTTAAACAGTTGATTGCTGGGATAGGAGGCTGTTTAGTGGGAGATCTGTTGCCAAACAGGTGAGTCTTTAGGATTGATCCCCAGCACTATCAGTACAATAATCAGAAGTGAGTGCTCCTTCATCCATGCATGTTGGATGCAGCTGATGACTTTTCACTGCTTAGGCTGTAGCTAGTGTATGAACCATACTTTGTCCTTTCTCCTTTTGATGAGATTTAGGTTGTTTTGGATTTGAGCTACTTTGATAAGGATGCTGAGTGTGTTGTTGTCCAACAGTTTTGTCGAGATATGCTCTCATGTCTCCTAAATGAATATCTTACAATAGAATTACAGTGTCATATGGTAGGCGTTCATTTAACTTATAAACACCTACAGGCTTTCCAGCGTGTTTGTTATATTTTACACTCTCACCAAGCAGTGAGTGAAAATTTCAGGTGCCAGTCTATAACCTCACTGTATAAACTTTAATTTAATTAATTAACCTTTATTTATCTGTATATACTGCTGAAGATACAACCAGAGAGCCTTGTACATGCTGAGCAAATACTCTATCATCATGTTACACCCCAGCCCTAAAACTCCATCTTTTAGGTCAGCTTATCTGACCTTGAAATCTCAGTTTCATTAGTATTTTTTAATCTTATCACAAATATAATTTCCTGATATTTGCACTTTATGGCTTTGTGTGTGTGTGTCTTTGTGTGTATGTGGTTGTGTGTGTGTGTGTCTGTGTGTGTGTGTGTGTGTATGGTTGTGTGTAAAGAGTTCCTCTAATGCAGAGGTTCTTGCCTTCCCAATGCTATAGCCCTTTAATACACTATCTCATGCTGTGATGACCCTCAACCATAAAATTATCTTCATTGCTATTTCATAACTGTAATTTTACTACTGTTATAAATCAGAATGCAAATATCTGTGTTTTCCAATGATCTTAGGCGACTTCCCATGAAGGGGTTGTTTGACCCCCAAAAGGGTCATTATTCACAGATTGAGAACCACTGCTCTAATGTTTTACCCATTTAAAAAGTTGAATTAAGAGGCTGTTTAGTGGAGATCATTTGCCAGGTAGCTGTGTCTTTAGGTTTGAGTACCACAAAAAGATGGGACAGGAGAGGGAGATTTTGAGCCTGGGAGATAACTCAGTTTGTAAGGGGAGCTCAGTTTATGAGATGTTGAACGCCTGCATTTGATACCCAGAGCCTTATTAATGCCAAGTATGGAGTGGGTGTGTATATTTGTAATCCTGGTGAGTGGAGGCTGCTGTCCAGCCATCCTGGCCTGCTTGGAAAGTTCAGAACCAATAGGAGACCCTACACCAAAAACACAAGGCAGACAGCACCTGAGGAATAATAGCTGAGATTATCATGAGATTATCATCTCATCTCCCTGAGCACACACAAGAGTTTTTAATTTGCCCACTTAGTATTGACTTATAAGAAATTATATACATATATATAATTTTATATGTATTAGGAATATTTTCTATTAGTGTTTGACTTGCCACTTCTTTTTTTAATGTGCTTTGTTGGGGGGCGCCTGGTTTGGGGTCAGGAGTTGGGGTTGCCTCCACGCTCAGAGTCCTGCTTTTCCCTTTGGGGAGGGGGCCAAGATGGCACCAGGGGAAAGGGCTTTGATTTGCTGGTATCTCCAGCTTCCAAAGGTGGTCTCTCTATGATCTAGGAATGTTACATATGAATCTGCCCTCTTCAAGGCCCCAGGCAGACCCCAGGTTGATTTATGTGGAAGTGCTTAGGAGCACATGCTTTAAGGCACTAATTATCACCAGTTTGCATTGGCTAAAGCTAGGCTGATCCCTAGGCCCCTTAGAAGCCCATGCATTCTACAGCACCTTTAGCCAGTAATTTGCATAGTTTTCCATCAGTTTTAGTGCTGTGGGACCTGTTTGAAGTCAGTCTTTGCCCTCTCGTCCTACAGCTGTTGACTTTTAGCATCTGCTTGCTTTGGGCCAGTGTCCAATACAGTCAGGAAGGTGATTGTCCAGAAGATAGGGTTGGTTTTGCTTTTGTTTTTGTTTTTTCTCCAGCAGGACTGATCTAATAGGATCTTGGAGCTACTCAGACATTACTGTGTGTGTGTGTGTGTGTGTGTGTGTGTCTGTGTGTGCTGAGTGTGTGCTGAGTGTGTTTGTGTGTTTGCGCTTACATATGCTAGGTAATATAGCTAAGTAGGTAACCGCTAAGTTATATCCCTGTCCTTTAAAAAATATATTTGCCTTTTTCATTTAATGCTTTAGCTCATATGCAATTCATTCTTACATGCAAATAATACAAATATATTCTTTATTTGTAGAGATACTTGTTTTGTTTATTTGTCTGCGGTTTTGGGAATGGAACTAAAATTATTTATCATGCTAAGCAAAGACTCTACAACTAAGTGATAGCCCAGCCTACTAGGCAGGTGGCTATTTGTTGAATAACAGTTAATTTACCTTTTCTCACAAATCTGTTATCAACATTTTTAAATTTCTCATATATATGAATCATTCTAGGTTCTATATCACAATTATTTTTATTTTGTATATGTTCACTGCCTATATGCATATATATGTGCATCACATGCATGCCTGGTATCCACAGGGTTGAGAAGAGGGTGTTGGATCCCTTGGAACTGCAGTTATGGACGGTTGTGAGTCTCTGTGTTGATGCTAAGACCCAAACCCAAGTCCTCTGCTTGGACAGCATGTTTTCTTAACCACTAAGCCATTTCTCTAGCCCCATGTTTCATTTTTCTTAACTACTATTATTCTATGGTAGGTTATTTTCTGCTTAGAACAGTGGTTGTCTATGTGAATTCATGCACTGTGAACCAGCATTGTACTGTAATTATTCCAGAGGCCACAAGATTCCAAGTTTGCTTTCGTTTTGAATCAGTTTTGATAAGATTTGTGATGGGGCTGATGTCTCCTGGTCATTTGCTCTTTAGAGTGATTGCGAAAGAGTGAGCAGAGACATGAGCAGCCAGGTGACCAGTTTGAGAATTTAATTCAGATCTTGACACCTGAGCTGGGAGACACTTGATTTTACTGGCAAATATGTCAATACCCCTTGTTTACCACTGGATTGAAATACCACCCAACAGCCAGCTTTTAACTTCAAATGTTCTTCTGTGGATTGGGGAGAAAAATTCAAGATTTTAGAATGATGGTAATTCTACCTATATGATCTAGTAGTATTCTTGGTAATATAAATGTTAAATATAATTGCTGTATTTCATAAATTAATTACATTGTATTCATGAAATAATAAACATGGTTTGTAAAAGTTTTGTAGACTAGGGGAAGAGAGTCAATAAAATAAAATATATGTAGAAATGCTACAGTGGAGCTCATCCCTTCATATGTCCACTTTAAAAACTAATAAAAAGTTTTCTTGTGATTGGGTGTGATGGCACATACTTTTAATCCCAGCCCTCAGGAAGCAGAGACAGGTGAATCTCTATGAGTACAAGGCCAGCCTTGTCTACATAGCAAGTTCCTGGCCAACCAGGGATACATAGTCAGACCCTGTCTCAGAAAACCAACCAACCAACCGAAAATGTTTTGTTGACAAATAAAATATTGACAAAAAATGGCTAATTTAAAGCTGTAACAATGTGGTTGGAAACTCGATGATCAACACTCAGCAGGACTTATTCTAAAAATTACCTAGAATCCAGAATAATCTGTTTAATTATAGAATCTGTAACAGGCTGTGTTCTCTTTGCAGCATGAACAGGGCTCAGTTATGATGTTTGAGCATCTGGTTAAATCTAATGATCTCGAACGTGTCATGAAAAACTATGGTCTCGACATTAAAGAAGATATTCCATTTATCAAAGAACAAATTATGGGACAACCTTTACCTCCAGTCAAGAGTCAAGACTCTTCAGTAAGTTTTTATTCTGATATTTATTTAATTAGAGCCAACTGGTACTCTCCATCTAGTTTACCTTGATTCTTTCAGAGCTACACATTTGGCTATTGTAGGGATGCTAAATGTCAAAATATAAGTTATATGCATCTGCCTCCTAATGCAAAAAAAAAAAAAAAGATGTATTTTCCCCCTCATCTTGAATTCTTTAGACATTATTTCCCCCAAGTGATAGTTTATGTTGGCAACATCAGTAGTTGGGATGCAGAAGCAAGAGAATCAAAATGTAAGAGCACATCCTGGGCTGGAGAGATGTCTCAGTAGTAAGAGTACTTGTTATGCAAATATGAGTATCTGAGTTCAGATCCCTAGCACCTATGGAAAAAGCAAGCTGAATAGCACATGCGTTTAATTCAAACACGCAAGCAGCAGAGGCTAACCTGGTCTGCATCGAGAGTTCCAGGCCAGCTGGCCTCAAATAAACAAAGCAACACAACTGTAGGCAGGCTTTTCTTTCCTGACAGCCAGTTCCCAAATCACAACATGGAGATTATTATTAATTGTAAATGATAGTTTATGATGGTTACTAACTAGCTCTTATACTTAAATTAACCCATATTTTTTGTCTACCCTCTGTCACATTTTGGTACTGTCTTTCAGCCTGGCTTGTGTCTCATGCAAGACCATTAGACCCCACCCTTCTTCCCAGTACCCTAGTCTGGCTCTCCCACCCAGGCTCTTTTTGCCCAGCTATAGACCATTGAGCTCTTTATTAATCAATGAGAGTAACTGGTTAACATTGTGATGTTTACAATGTACAGCATTTGGGAGCCATAGGCAGGAGGAGCTCAGTGAGTTTGAGGCCAGCCTGGTCTACAGAACGGGTTCTAGGACAGCCAGGACTGTTACACAGAGAAACTTTTCTTACAAACAAACAAAAAACAAAAGAACAAAAAAGCATAGCTGGACACAGGCTTGTAACCTCAGCACTGAGAGACAGAGGAGGACATTCAACATTAAACTCTGGTCTCTGTTTATGTGTACACATATGTATGCATGCATACACACATACACACAAGGTAGATTGAGGAGCAACTATCTCATTTCTAAAACAAAAATTTAGCTTTGGGGCTTGGAGAGATGGCTCAGCAGTTAAGATCACTGGCTGCTCTTCCAGAGGACCTGGGTTTACTTCCCAGCCCCCACATGGCAGCTCACACCTGTCTGTAACTCCAAGATTTGATACCCTCACAGAGACATAAATGCAGGAAAAAGCCAATAAAATAAAAATAAATTGTTGAAAAAATTTTAGCTTCAAAAATACTGAGTGGTTTATATTTAAAGTAACTGTGTAGTTATTTTGATACATAGCAATGTATAATACAGGTATAGTGGTACAGTCACTTCAGAGGAACAGAAGTTAAAAGTCTTCTGCTCCTGAACAGTGAATTCAAGGTGCATCTGGGTTATACAATCCTCTGTCAAAAAAAAAAGGAAAGAAAGCTGGGTGTGGTGATGCATTTTAATCTCAGCAGACAGAGGCAGGTAGGTCTCTGCATTTGAGGCCAGCCACCACTATGTAATGAGTTCAGGACATCCAGGGCTAAAGGCTGCACAAAGAAGCCCTATCTTTAAAAAAAGGGGGGGGGGAGAAAAATATATTAGTATATACATATATACACCTGTAAGTCTTCCTCTGTAGCCCATGCTCACTTTGAAGTCACCATCCTACTGCCTCAGCTTCCTACGTACTGAAGTTACAGGTGGTCTTACACTACCTAGCGAAAGACATTATTATTTTAATATATAAATCCAAGGCTTACCATTTAAGGAGCATTTTTTACTAGTTTGTAATTAAATCTTATAATTTTTAAAAGCTTCTAAATCGAGAAAATAAAGATTTTCTTGGTTTTAGGAAATTTATTAGTAGTAGTCTTCCAGTTGGAGGGTTTAACGTTTATTTATGTCCTTATAAAAATTTTAAGTTACACTTTTATTTGTGCACACACGCACACACACACACATACCCCCACACATGTGTGCACACACCCATGCCTGCCTATAGACCACAGTACACGTGTAGAAGTCACGGCAATTTGTAGAGGTCAGTTCTCTCCTTTGACTTTGTTGGTCCTAGGGTTAGAACTCAGGTGGTCTGGTTGGCAGCAAAAGCCTTTTACTTGCTAAGCCATTCCACCAGCCCTTTAGAGACTTTTTAAAATTTATTTATTTATTTGTTTGTTTGTTTATTTATTTATTTATTTACTTGCTTACTTATTTATTTACTTATTTACTTACTTACACACTTATTTATTTACTTATTTACTTACTTACTTACTTATTTATTTACTTATTTACTTATTTACTTACTTACTTACTTACTTACTTACTTACTTACTTACTTACTTACTTACTTACTTATTTATTTATTTATTTTTGTGGTACTGGCAGTGTGTGAGCCAGGCCCTCACACATCCATGTAGTGTACCACAGAGCAACATCCCCAGCTGGAAGGCTTGGTATTAATAGGATAGCATTTTGTTTCCCTTTCTTCTTTATTAAAAGTGACAAAGAGAAGAAAGACTAGTATTCTAATTTCAGTGTCTTGCTTGTAATTTGCAGATCAATACAGTTGCTTTGCTTATAAATAAGTCTGCATCTACCTAAAACTTCCATGAGATTCTCTTGTTTTCCAGTGGCCTTATACAGGACGTCCTGTCGAAAAGAGCTTCCTTTATGAGATAGTGGCTAACAAAAGAAATGGCATCGATGTAGACAAATGGGATTATTTTGCCAGGTATGCAACTGAATATTTTCAGAAACGCTGCTAAAATCTCTGTATAAATTTACCATTAGAGTCTTCCCAGCTAATAAGAAGTTGGATAGCATGGTCCGAGCATGGCTGTAGCACTAGCTTTGTGGCCACCACAGAAGTGAAACAGGCTTCTCCTTGTCCTGAGTGTGCTGGATTCCTTCCTGCCCTCTTGTCCAGTATCACTATACTTACTCTTCTGGGCTTCTGGTTGGGCTCTGGTTAACTCTTGAGCTGGGTCAAGGTAGAAGACAGTCTCATTTTGAAGTGGGAAAAATTCCCTTTTCTCTCTGTTTACTTCTCACAATCAAGACTTCGTTCTTAAATGTAATGGAGGGTTTTAGTAATAAGTGAGACCAGCATAAGGACCTTCCAGGTGTTCACACCTCAAGTTGCTGTGAATGTCAGTACCTGCTCAGTCCTTTGATTGTTGAGACAGGGTCTCAACATGTAGCTTGGCTGGCCTGAACTCAGCCACATAGACCAGGCTGTCCTCAGATTGATACAGCTTCCCTTGCCTGTGCCTCCCATGACCAATGGCATGCACCACCATACTCTGCCTCACATGACCAATCTTATTTTGTTTATTCTATGATTTTATTACTTTCATTACTTTATCATTTTATTTTATTACTTTTTTGAGACAATGTCTTACTGTGTAGACCAGTTTGGCCTCACGCTCATGGAGATCTGTCTGCTTCTGCCTGCTGAGTGATCTTGCATTATTTTAAAGCAAGTCTCAGTCAACATAGCAGCTCATCATGAAATCTTTTTGTGTGAATCTGTAAATAAAGTGTCTCTGTTAAACCTAAAAACACTTTGCAATTGTTTCTAACGTTGTTTGTTCATTTATTACATTTTGTCTTGTTTTGTTTTGAGGCAGGGTCTTACTTTGTAGTCCTGGCTGTCCTGGAACTCATTCTGTAGACCAGGTTAGTTTCAAACTCAAGAAATCCTCCTGCCTCTGCCTCCCAAGTGCTGGGATTAAAGGTGTGCTCCACTCCTGGCTAAGGTATTATTTAGTATATGGTCACAATTCAAATCTCCTAGCTGTTTCGTAGCTACCTTGTTACTGTGATCTTGTGCAATTCACAATCACTGTCCATACACTTCACCTGGTGATAGCTCACCTGTTTTTATTCTGCAGCAGCTTCCCCCACATTCTTCCAGAGAATCTTCCCAGACTCACTTAGCTAGTTATACCTCATTGTGTCCTTCAGTCTATTTTTCAGTCCCAAGCCAACCTTCTGCAAGCTGGTAGATCCAAGCCCTGGTTCAGAATTTTAAAAATTAAAAAAAGAAAAGAAATGTAGTATTTGTATTTAAGGCACAGTTTCATTGTTGAAATGTTTTATATCTCTGTTTTTGGACTTCCTAGAGACTGTCACCATCTTGGGATCCAAAATAATTTTGATTACAAGCGCTTTGTTAAGTTTGTCCGTATCTGTGAAGTGGAAGACAAGACCCATGGCTGTAAGATGAAGCACATTTGTACTAGAGAAAAGGTAAGTTACATCCTCAGAAAATAAGAACCCATCTCCTGGTCTGAAGAAATCTGGAAATAATCATTCAGCAATGTGGAAAAATTCAGAAGCCATCTTTTTTTAGATTGTGTGTGTGTATGTGTAGCCTATGTGTTTGTGCTTGCTGTGCGTACTTATGAGTGCATGCAGAGGCTGCCCTCCTCTCTGTCTCCCTACACCTTGTGCTCATATTTTTTATTAGTCATCCTTCTGATTCTGTCTTCCCAGCACTAGGATTGCAGGTACACTGGAGACCACACCCATCTTATAACATAGGTGCTGGGATTTGAACCCAGGTCTTCATGGTTGTGCAGCAAGAATTCTTTTAATTGGTGACATCTCTCCAGCCCAACAAACTCATTTTTTTTAAATTGTTATTATTTTTAGTTATGTGTATGTGTGTCTGTGTGTGGATATGTACACAGGAGTACAGGTTCTCCCAGAGGCGAGAAGAAGGCATCAGCCAGAGTTACAGGCAGCTTGATATACCCAATATGGATGCTAGGAGCCAGATTCAATTCTCTGCAAGAATAGCACAGACTCTTAATTGCTAAGCTATCTCTCTAGCCCTTCAAACCCTTCTTGATGCTTAGTATTTGTTAATTGTTGTGAGGCTTTTTCACATTGTTAAATAGTAACAATAATAATAAATTCAGCATTTTTTTTATACTGGTTAGGCTTTAGGTGCTTTTGTAGATCAACTCAATCCTTATCACCCTATGAGATAGTACTATTATTTCATTTTTTTCAGCCCATGTTCTGTTTCTATAACAGACTACCTGAGCCTATGTAATTTGTAGAGGAAAGAGGTTTATCTAGTTTATAGTTCTAAAGGAAGTTTAAGACCATGGTAGTAGCATCTGTTCTACTTCTGCCATGGATGACATGATGCTCCATTCATGGTGCTAAAGAGAGGGGGGGAGTGCCAGGCTGGCTTTGTAACATGCTGTTTCCATGAGCTAACCTAGTTATCTCATGAGATTGGAGCCCTGATAACTTAATCACCTCATGAAGGTCCTCCACTAGGGGCTGGAGAGAGGCTCAGAGGTTCAGATCACCGGCTGAACTTTATGTGACTTTTGGTGGAACAGGCTATACTTTACTATTTAATAAGTGAGCAAAGTGAGGTAAGTAAATGAGATGATTTAAACAAAACTGGAATTTCAACCTTATTAGGTCTTTACTAGATATGTCTTAGGGTTTCTCTTGCTGTAAAGAGACACCATGACTATGGCAACTCTTATAAAGGAAAGCATTTAATTGTGGTAACTTGTTTACATTTCAGAGATTCAATTCAATATTATCATGGGGGACATGGTGGCGTGCAGGCAGACATGGTGCTTGGGAGGTAGCTGAGAGTCCTACATCTTGCAGGCTAAGAGAAGTCAACTGAGACACTGGGTGTGGTTTGAGCATGTATGAGACCTCAAAGCCCACCCCATGGTAACAAGCCACACCTCCTAAAGTCCCACTTCCTTTGGGGGCCATTTTCTTTCAAATCACCACAATGATACTCAGATAGCTTAAAAAGTAGTACATAATTATGCTATAGGAATGTCTTTATATATGCTGGCCCTTTAATTTCAGAATTTAGGAGGCAGAGGCAGGTTGTCGTCTGTGAGTTCAAGGCCAGCCTGGTCCACATAATGAGTTCCAGGACAGCTAGGGGTGTATACTGAGACCCTGTCTCTAACAAAGATGAACGTAATCTGATCCTACATTACCAATTCTGTTCCATTGCAGGAGGCTGGAAATCTGTATGACATGTTCCACACACGCAACTGCTTACACCGCAGAGCTTATCAACACAAAATCAGCAACCTCATCGATATAATGTAAGCACGGTGTCACCTCCTTATAAAAGTGTTCCTAGCTGAAGCTGTGCAGTCTAAAAAGCTCCCTTAAAAGATTAGTGTACAGTAAATTTAGGAGGAGGAAGGGAAGGAAAATGGTTGTAATGATAGGATAGATGGGGAAAGAGGAGCTGGCCGAGGCTAGACCTAAAGAGGGTGCTTGGGGGTCTCTGTGCAGGAAGTTACATAGAGCTATTATTCATGGAGGTAGTGAGATGTGAATAGTTGACATTCAAAAAAGAAAATTAAAATTTATACCAATTTCTGCCTCTATCCTAACAAGTGTCTTTTATAGCTAATGGCAAATAGGAATCTCATCTTTTTCCCTGATCCAGTCAGAGCTTTAGCCCAAAAGTACACAAAGTCTCTACATATCTCAAAAATGCCATGGAGAGTTCCTTTCTTTGTTTTTGAGACAGGATCTCATATTTATATCCCCGACAGGTTGGAATTCACCAAATAGCCTAGGTTGGCCTCAAAACCACAATTCTCTGGCTTCTGCCTCCCAGGTGCTGGGATCACAGACATGAACCACCACATTTGGTTCTAGAAGAATCTAACCTTAGTTAGAAGTTAGGGGCAGCGGGGCATGGTGACACATCCCTTTAGTTCCACACTAGGAAGGCAGGAGGATCCCTGTGAGTTCAAGACCAACCTGATCTACACAGTGAGTTCCAGGACAGCCAGGGCTGTATAGAAAAACACAGTCACAAAAAACAAAAAGGAATGGGGGGGGGGGAGGGAGGGAGGAAGGAAGGAAGGAAGGAAAGAAAGAAAGAAAGGTGTAAATCTGAGTATGGTGGTACATGTCTGCTTTGCCAGCACTGGAGAGGTGGAGATAATTCTAGGTCATTCTCAGGTATGGAGCAGCTTTGAAGCTAGCCTGGGCTACATGAGACCTTGTCTCAAGGAAAGAAAAAAGCTAAAGTAATTATGTTTCCAGTTGAGAGTCACAGACACTTTGGTTCAAAGCTTGATATGCTTCTTTTGAACTTGTTTAAAGGAAAATTATGTTATTTCTGCTTCTATAGAGTTGGAGCTGAATATACTTATTGGAAAAACTAAATGAGATAAGATCTGTAAAGCTCTGCCATAGTGCCTGGAACATAGTAGGCACACAATTCATAGGGCACTGTGTCATTACAAGGATATTAATAAACAGCTGTCTTTGAACTTTATAACTCAAGATTTTGTTTTGAGCAGATATGAAATGAATCTTTTGTGTTTATATAATGATCTTCAGGATCACAGAAGCTTTCCTCAAAGCAGACCCCTACATGGAGATTATAGGGTCTGGCGGGGAAAAGTTCCGAATCTCTACAGCCATTGATGACATGGAAGCCTTCACTAAGCTGACGGGTAAGAACTCGGGAGACACACATATCTGTTCCATATGTAAGCTGCCCTTTCAGGGATAGAGAAGATAATGCGGAAGTACATACATCTGTGAAATTACAATAATTTTTAAAGTAGGTATAGTGTGTGGGTAATGCTTAAATGAGCCACAGTGCCTCTTATATATTTGGCACATATACAATATTTATTGTTATTTAATACAACTCCATTAATACCAAAAAAAACCCCAAAAATCACCTTGTCATCACTGAGCTCCAGTGGCTAGTGTGCAATCTCAAACCCAGCAAGCTATTGCTTAAGGGCTGATGGTGGACAGGAGGGAGGGTGAGACCTGGGTCCAGCCATAGCACCATACCCCCAAAAATATATTCTAGAGAAATCTGAGGATCATTACCTTAATCATCCCATCAGATTTAACAGTCGGTCATGGCAGCAGTGCCATGGCTCCCTCATCTGTTCTAAAGGTAAACTGTTGGAAAGTATTATTTTAAGCCGTGTTGCTTTTGTTTATGCTGTATTTGTTTAACTCTGTGAAGCTGTGTTACCTACCTGTCTAAAACACCTGATTGGTCTAATACAAAGCTGAACAGCCAATAGCAAAGCAGGAGAAAGGGTAGGCGGGGCTGGCAGGCAGAGAGGATAAATAGAAGGAGAAACCTGAAGACAGAAAGAGGAGAGGGGACTCTAGAGCCGGCAGTCATCCAGCCACAGAGTAGGAGGGAGAGTGAAATTTACAGGAGGGAACAGTAGAGCCCCAGAAGCACAAGGGTGACGCGATGATTTTAAAAAGTTAAGACAAACCAACAAGAAATAAGCCAAGCTAAGGCTGGGCGTTCATGAGTAAGAAATACAGAAGTGTATTTATTTGGGAGCTGGGTGGTGGACCCTCCCAAAAGAGTAATAAAATAACCAGCAACAGTTAACATTCGGGAAGATGGAAGGTGTTGTTGTAGTTCTAAAGTGTATGACCACTGATGTTATTCATATATTTGCTTGATTTCCCTATTACCAATGATGAAAACCTTTAAGGTACATCATCAAGACAAGTAAGCAATTAAAAGAAAAAATCACTGTGATAAGGTGTTCTTTGTTCTTGGGAGGTTGATACTATCATATCGTGTCGTTTCATCAAAAATCATATATACACAGCTAGATGCAGTGGCTCACACTCAGGAGGGTGAAGCAGGGGGATCACCACAACTTTGAGACCAACCTGGAAGTGAAGATTTCTCAAAACAGAAAAGTAAAAACAAGAAGATTGTATACAGATAGAGTTCTTTTATGGAAAAATGATAATGAATTGATTGAAGGCTATTTTAACTAGAAAACTTCTAAAGAAATTTGAAAAAAGGCAAAAGAAGAAAGGTTTGGTTTTTTTTAACCTTCTGTTATCACCATAGAGTAAAACTTTTTAAAACTTAAAAAAAAAAAAAAAAAAAACAACCCTTCCAATTGAGTTTATTTACAGACTTCCATGTTCTGGTCACTGAGAGTCAACTGTTAGCAACGCATAACAATTTTTCCCATCTTTTTCCTGACAAACATTGGGCTATTTTAAGTAGATCATAGACATAATTTTGTTTGGAAATGTTTAAGGCTGTCTAGGGCTGATTAGCAAAACCTGGACTCATTTACGAACTAAAAGCCCAACAGTAATAAGGAAGTCTCTGTACCGCCTGCCCCTCCAAGCCGCCGGTTCTAGTACCCTCTTGTTCATCCCACTCAGGGGTCTTCCTCACATTAAGACCATGTCAGGACCACCGTGGCGTGTCTTTAAATCCCACTGTCATTTAATGCCAATGAAATCTAATCACATTGACAGATAACATTTTTCTGGAGATTTTATACTCTACTGATCCAAAGTTGTCTGAGGCACAGGATATTTTAAGGAACATCGAATGCCGTAATTTGTACAAGTATTTGGGTGAGACCCAGCCAAACGGTCAAGAGACGATTAAGAAGGTAAGTGAAGTCAGCAGCTCTCCTGCTGTTAGTGGGGGTTTCCCAGTCTCCGTTCTCAAGAAGCCCATCAATCTGTCACAGTAACCATGCTTCCTGTCTTCTCAGCTAATGTTTGCAGTGTTCTTAGGCTTGTTTACTAGATGAAAAGCTGAGGCTGGGTGATAATATATAAAGTCCTCATGAAAGCAGTCAGGTAGCGTTCAAAACCAGGTCCAAGCAACTATAAATATTTGCTCTCACATTCAATAATGGCCTCAAATTTGAGGTATTCTAAGCACTGGAAAATGAATCCAAGGCGAAATCTCTCAAAATAAGACCTGCGTGAGCTTCACCAAGGTTCTGAGAACCCATTTGATCTATAGTTGGGACTAGAGCAATGATGGTTAGGGGCACTCAGAAATTGACCTTTAACTTTTAACTCTCCAGAAATGTAACTACTACTAATCTGTCATTGCCCAGGAACCTTACAAGCATCATAACAGTTAACTCTGTGGATTTTATGTGTTGTTTGTATTATACGTGGCCAGAAATACAGGACTGGGAAAGATGAGCTGATTACTATACTCAGCTTACTGGTGAGATGTGAGATAATGTCGGGGGGGGGGGGGGGGGGGCAACACTAGTTACTGCAAAAGCAGCAGGAGGTAACTACGAATAGATGGAGTTTCCAAAATGTGATGACTGGTTTTGTTTGTTTGTTTTTTAATGAAAAGTGCCCAATGTGTTTCTAGGCTAGCATGTATTAGAGCTTTTTCATTGGAGTATATCTGTTTTTTCTTGGTGGTGAAGGAACATGGCCATGGTACAAGTACTTAATAACAATCTTAAACTGGTAAATCTCATCTCTTCTAGAAAGAATATAAGCAGCTTCCCCAAGACATTGTTGACGCCAAACCTGAGGAGCCCCAGCAAGTCCAACTGAGGGCTGAAGATTTCAAAGTGGATGTAAGTAGTGATCGCAAGAATAGATAACATGAAAAATTGTGGGGGGTTTTGTTTTGTTTTGTTTTCTATAAGAAGCCAAGGGCTGGAGAGATGGCTCAGTGGTTAAGAGCACTGGCTGCTCTTCCAGAGGTCCTAAGTTCAATTCCCAGCTCATCTATAATGAGATCTGACACCTTCTTCTTCTTCTGGCCTTCAGGCATACACATGCTTTTTTTAAAAGCCAAAATACCTTCCCTCTGAGGGTGATGGTCTTTAATCCCAACACTCATAAGGCAGAGGCAGGCATATCTGTAAGTTCAAGACCACCTGCTCTATATAGTCAGTTCCAGGAAAGCTAGGCTTATGTAGAGAAACCCAGTCTCAAAAAACAAAACAAAACAAAAAAAAACCTCTTGCTATAAAATTTGGAGAGTAGGAAGTGGTGATGAACTTCTGAAATCTCAGCACTCAGAAAGTAGAAGCAGAAGAAGCGCACATTTGGGGCCAGCCTGGTCTACACAGTGAGCTCCAGGCTGGCCAGCACTACATAGTGAGAACTTGTCTCAAAACAACAGAGGCTGGAGGGATAGTTTAACAGGAACTTTCCACTCTTCCTGAGGACCAGGAAGATCAGTTGCCAGCACCCATGTCAGGTAACTCCAACTCTAAGATCCAGTGTCCTCCTATGATGCCTTTATGTGCACACACATGCAGAGACACACATTCATGCACTTAATTTTAAAAATATATATGCAAAAAAAAATCAAATTTGTAGACACAGAAAGCTAGAAGAAAGAGAATCATCTGTGGTGTCGGGGAAAATCAACATTATCAGATACTTTTCAAAGTTTCTTCATGATGTTCTGCTAGTATATTGAGAGTCTATGATAAATAACACATTGCATATGTTGATTTTAATTATTTTGGCTATAAAAGTACTACCAATTAGATATTTTTGCTTGCCTACATATATACATGAAGCAGTTAAGATTTCATTTTCACATGGCCATAGTGTCTTGGTGTATCCTAATGAAAAGCCCTGTAGCCTTCTTGTATTTTCTTTAATTCTCTGTAGGAAATTCTCTTCAATGTTTCATTCCACTAAAATCATTCTTTGCTGAAGACGATAGCGACCCAGGAGTCTTTCCTCCCTCACTTTCCAGTAGTCTCTCCTGGGCACTTCTGGCCACCCTGGCTCTTGTGCTTCCCCAGAAGGCTTGTCTTGTTCTCAGGGCTGAGAGCAGTCCCTTACCCTCTATCTGACTTCTCTCACTCAAGAACCGTGTGCATTTAGATCAGAGACACTTGCTGCTACCCATAGCAGACATGAACATCAATAGTCAAGTGAAGTCAGTGGGAGAGACAGCCTTACAAGAACACGGTGTAAACTGGTACAAGAGAGCAAATTTGAAATCTATTCTGAAATTGTAATTGACTCATCCATTTCCTCCCAGGAATTTGTTCTGCAGAGATCATCTCTATGTCCAAACCAGCTGCTGTCTGCTCCGAGCTTTCAGCATCTTCTCTGATCTGGTTCCTGCTGTTATGCTGAATGACTTTTTTGTTCACCAGGAGAAACTCTTTGATTTTTTTTTTTAGACTTTTGTGTGTGTGTGTGTGTGCATTTAGTTCAAGTCTTGTGGTTGTTATGTGATTACTTATTTATTGCTTTAATTAAGGTTATCAACATGGATTACGGGATGGAAGACAAGAATCCAATTGACCATGTTCACTTCTATTGTAAAAATAACACGAAGCACGTAGTCATGATCTCTAAAGATCAGGTAACTGGCTAAGTAGAGAACTCTACTCTAAGATTATGTATTTGGCAAGTCTTAAAGTCAATTTATATTTTACATGCCAGTCAGATTATAAAGTCAGTATAATGTCTACTGTTAAAAAAATTAAAAAAGTCATGGCCTTATAAGTAAAGCAGGGAGCATATGGCCTCACAGAGCCTGAAGCAGCAGCCCTGGGGTCTGCAGTGGTGGCAGTGCAGCCAGTCCTCTGCATATATGTCATGGCTTTAGCTTGGTTTCTTGTGGGACTCCTTACTGTAGGTGTGGGCATGCTCTCAGGACCTTCTTCCTCCTGCTGGTTACATTGTCCAGCTTTGGTGTGGGGGCCGTTGTCTTGGTTTATTATATTTTGTCATGTTTAGTTGTTTTCTCTTTGAGGCCTACCCTTTTCTGTGGAAGATGGGAGGGCATGTGGATCCAGGAGAAAGGAGGTGGTTGGGGGAGCTGGGAAGACCAGAGCAAGGAGAAACTGATCAGGATGTTTGTATAATTATGAGAAAAATCTATTTTCAATTTAAAAGAGAGAGAGAGAGAAGGCAGGGCTAGAGAGATAGCTCAGTGATGAAGAGCACTGGTAGCTCTTACAGAGGACACCAGTTGGATTCCTAGCATATACCTTGTGTGTATGCAGGCATGCAGACTAAACCTACACACATATACAATAAAATTAAGTAAAGTAAAGCATAAGCCAGGTGTGCTGACGTACCTTTGTAACCCCACATTTGGGAAGCAAAGGAGAGGCAGAAGGATTAAGAGTTAAAGGCCAACTGGGCTACATGAGACTCGGTCTCAAAATAAAGCAAAACAGCCATCTAAAATATCCATATCTAGCTGGGCATAGTGGCACTCACATCTTTAATTCCAGCACTCAAGAGGCAGATCCAGGTGGATCTTTGTGAGTCTGAGGCAGCCTACTCTATAAAATGAAGTCCAGGCCACCCAGGGTAACTATAGTGAGACCCTTTCTCAACAAAGGAAAAAAAAAAAAAACAGATATAAATAGATAATTGGTGTCTGTATGTAGTGGTGAAGGCCTTTAATCCCAGGAGCCTGAAGCTGCAGGATCACAGGTTTAAGACCTGCCAGTACTAAGAAGTGAGTTTAGAGCCAGCCTGGGCAACCTAATGAGACCTGGTCACAAAATAGGAAGGCAGGGTAGAAACAGAGAGGTACAGTTATAGATCAGTTGTGAGCTATTTGCCAAGTATGCAGTGAGGCCTTGGGTTAATTCCCTGATCCACCAAAAGAATAATAATTTTTAAGCTTTAAGTTAAGGCATATTTTGCTAGCTATACTTATAACCATAGGACATGGAATCCTGAGCTCAAGGTAAGCCTGACTATTATGAGATGTTATCTCAAAAGAGAGGCATAGTAACAGCCAATTTCCAGTGTTTCCTGTTTCCTGAACATCACTGGAAGGTTTGAAGCTTTGGTTACAAAATATAGTGGGTCAGGCAGTTGAAATTATACAAGCTAAATGTGCCTATCTGCATATCTTATTTGAGAGTCTATGGTCTGTGCATACTTATGTCCTATAAATCTTTCAGTCTTTTAGTAATTAATGTAAAATTCTGAGGCATTTTGCAGTAAATAATTATGTTTCCCTCTTGAATTATAGTTGTGCTTTTAACTAAACATTAAAATGGTACCCCGACCTTGGGAGGCAGCTTAGAAGTGTGAACTCAAGCAAGATCTTTTCTCTTTGTAAAAAAGGTATCACAACTTCTGCCACAGAAGTTTGCAGAACAGCTCATTCGAGTGTACTATAAGGATAAAGACGCAAAGAGCCTGTATGCTGCTAGGCAACATTTCACTCAGTGGTGTGCGGACAGAGAGTTCACCAAGCCGCAGGTGAGTGACTCTGTTCATATCCTCGAACATTTAAAAAAAAAAAAAAAAAAAAAAAACAGGAGCCCTGGACCTGGGGTGAGATGGGATCCTATAGCTCTGGTTGGTCTCAGATTTACCATGTGGATGAGAATGGCCTTGAATTCCCAACCTCCCCCTTCACCTCCCAAGTATGGTGAGTACAAGTACGCAATAGCACGGGAGCCTGGCATAGTTTTGATTTTTAAGGAAAATCTAACAGTGATCCTTTTTATCCACTAAGAAGTTCTCATTTAAATTGTAGCTATATGGGGCTGGAGAGATGGCTCAGCTCAGAGCACTGGCTACTCCTCCTGAGGATCCGGGCTCAATTCCCAGTGCTCACATGGAGGCTCACAACCAGCTGTAACTCCAGTTCTAGAGGATCTGATGCCCTCTTCTGGTCTCCGTGGGTACCAGACATGCAAGTTGTGTATAGACTGCATACATACACATAATTTTTAAAATGTAGGAGAAAATCCTAAAAGAAGATATAGATACAGTGATTGAGGAAGGCACCCAATGTTACCCTCTGACTCCCGTGTGTGTCTGCATAGTCAAGATCACCTGCATATATAGAATACATAAGCATACATATACACTACACACACACCACACATATACACACAATACACATATCACACACAACACACATACACCACACACATATACACCAAATACACATACACACACACACTCATGTATACTGTGTACATTCACGTAGTATACGTACACATGCACCACACACATACACACACTTTTTTGGTCATTTAAAGGAAAGGGGAGATAACACGGGTGTGTGTGATAAGTACCTTAAACCTAGGTATATTAACTATCCGACAAGTTTGCTTGCTTTGTTGTCGGGTCCTGAGTTAGGTATCAGGATGAAGCAGTACCTAAGACAGACATTGTTAGACCATAAACACAAAAGTAAACAGCAATTGTGTAGCGCAGTAAGTATTTTAGGGTGCAAAAGGAGATCTAGGCAGACTTGGTTAGATGAGAAAAGCTTGCACACCAGCCCTACAGAAGACTCAGCAGCTCTCTACCCGGCTGGCAGCAGGGCTGGTGCTGGGGAGGTGCTGAGACAGAAATAACATGGGATCACTGAAAAGGTGACAAAGGATGTGAGGCCCAGGAGCGGCACTGAGTGCAGGGCCTGGAGCCGCTCAGCTGCACTGAGAGAATCTAAGTTTGCATTTTTAGCATTTGCTAGAGTTGAAATCAAAAGTACGTGTGCTGGAAGTCAGAGTTTTACAAATACTTCTGCCTTTGAGATGAACAGTAAAGCTCACAAAAGCTTTGTCCAGCCAAATCCAGTGTTCAGCAGAAGACTTTTAACACTGGGATGCTTCCAAAGTTTTGTAGTGCTAAATGAACAAATGACAGTGAAACAATGCCTGGACAGTGTTGCTGCCTTCTAGGAGAAGCTCAGGGAGCAGGTCAAGAGTGTGGCCCCTTCCAGGGGGTGGGATCATAGAATGGTAACAGCCTCTGAAACCCACGTCAGAGGAGATACCAAGGCTTCCCTGCCTTCCTCACCTCACCTGAGGAGCCACTAGGCATGGGGCTAGAAGAGGCCTCTCCGAAGAGCACCTGTGATGTTTAAGTGGAGCAGAAGGGGCGGGAAGTACCTGAGAGCAAGCAGGGTTAGAAGGCTGCTCATGTCCCTTTCTGGTCATTGTGTTTCTGAGGCAGTCTCCCCCTTAGGTGGAGCTTATATTAATAGGGCCAAAGTTAAGAGGTTTGTTTAAAAAGAAAGATTCAAATTCAGTAAGTCATGGTCTCAATGTCCCAGTTGTCATTTGTCCCCATCTGTCCCCTCTTTGTGCTCCCCCCATTTGCAGGCCTGGGTCATTTGTTTTAGAGAAAACTGAGTCGCTTCTGTTCCCCCAAGAGCCCCATATAGATGTGTGAACTCAGCCAATTCTGGGCAGCAGTGTGCTGTCTATCAGTCATTTTCCCATGAAGACCTTTCTCTGCTTAGATCTGTGGTGTTCTCTAGTTTAATCCAGTCTCAGAACATATACAACTTTGAATTTCTCAAGAGTAAGTGTATTTAGAAGCGATCTATATGAAGAACAAGGGTATGTGTGCCTGAGGTGTACCCCAAAATACAATGATGGAAACTAGCTTTTCTCTATGCCCTGACTTTCTCTCTCTCTTTAATAGGATGGTGACATTATAGCCCCACTTATAACACCTCGGAAATGGCCGAAAGATGGTCCAGGTTGCTGCCAAGAAGCACCCAAAGCCAAAGTCAGAAAACAGCTCTTTTGACAAACCCACTTCTCTTCAGTTAAGTTAGGATGTGTGACCAGAGTCCACTAGTGATTTTTATTTAGTATTTTGAATGTATGTCCATGCTAAAGGGTAAGTCATTTTTATTCAAAACAAAAAAAATGGTAAGAAGTTTTTGCTAGGCTTACTGTGGAGGTCTGAATGAGAAGGCCCCCATAGGCTCACATGTGAATGCTTAGTCACCAGGGAAAAAACAATTACAAGGATCAGGAGGTGTGGCCTTGTTGGAAGAAGTATGTCACTAGGGGTTAGCCTTTGAGGTTTCAAAAGCCCTTGCCTGGTCCAGTTTCTCTTCCTCTGCCTAGATATAGCTCTCAGTTACTGTTCCAGCACCATGCTCCCCACCATGATGATGGTAGACTAAGGCTGTTAAGCTGTAAGCAAGCTGCCAGTTAACTGCTTTCCTGGCCGCTTGGTCATGGTGTCTCTTGACAGTGGAACAGTGACTAAGACACTATGGAAAGCATTAGTTTGTGTATTTCTAACGCCTCTCTTCTTCAGCAACTGTTTTCTCAGGATAACTCTCCTATTCTTCTGAACTCTTAGGATGAATGACTATCTTTTATTTTTAATTTAGAAATTGAGACAAGGGCACAAATTGGAATTCAAAGTTGAAATTGCTGTGTACCACATGGTTAAAAACTAAAATCCTAGCCCCCTAAAGAGGTGCTCCTCCCAGAAGAGAAAGTTGCAGCCCCCTCCAGCCCTATTGAGTGCTAGGCTGGGGGAGCTCTTTGTTGAGAGGAGCTGAGGTGTGCCAGGCAAGTCCTGTACCACTGACCTGCAACTCCACTGTCTCCTAATATAACCCCCTGCCCCTGCTGTAGAGGTGTTAGGGTCAGGGGGTACCCCATACCAGGCTGCTCTGAGTCTGATGTGGCTGCAGACAACATCCGCTTTTTGCACCTAAAAACATGCCAGCCCCAAGGGACTCACTGCCGCCAGCCTGGGTTCTTCTACCTCCTCTGGGTTGGACTGATCAGCTGCTCAGAAAGCACCACAGACACTATCCTCCACTGCTTTCACCTGGGATGTCACCACAGCTGCGGCATTGTGTTTTCGGGTTTCAGAATATTCTGGACTGCGTGTATGAGCCCAGTGGGTCCCAGGGTCCCCCATGTAGCTTGCTCTTCCTAGCAGTGTAGAGCCATCATGGTTGAGCAGTCACCCACGCTGCTCCCCTTCCCCCACACAGTGCACAGCTTCACCAAAAACCAAGCCTAATTGGAGCCCAAGGAGGTGGGGACTAGAAGTGCTGGAGACGTGGACCATGACTACAGAGGCAGCAGCTGCAGGCGGCATCTTTAGTAATGACACTCTCCTATGTGAGGTGGCAGCCCTAGTAGTGGGCGGCTTGCACACACCGACAGGTTGTCTGTGCCACCTCTCTCCTGGGTAGCCAAGTTCTATTTTGTCCATTTATGTGTGAAAGAATATTTGGTGTGTCTGCCTCTGTGGGCTCATAAATGCACAAAAGAGGGGCTAGCTCACCCTGCTGGCCTCATGCCTCTGTGACATTCTGGGAGATAGCCAGAGGTCCCACCCTCATGTGCCCAGACTCAGTGTTCAGAATTGATATTTTTCTACTACTGGTTTTATTTTTGCCAATCTTATTTTTTAATCCTTGTGGTTTATTCTGGAATTTTGTGGTTCTAATTTTGTACTATGGTATCAGGAAACAACTCTGACCCTTTTATGTACAAGAACGCCTTTTCATGCCTTTGGAGTTATTTTCATTGTGACTACCTGTGTCATTTACAAAACTGCATAAAAATGGAGATTTTTAACAGCTTGGCCTCTAAGTTACTGAACCCTGTCAGCTCGCTGTAAATAGAACCACAGGCTGAGGGATGGTGACTTCAGTTGGGTGAGGGAAATGGCTGCAGTAAAACTTTGGTGGATGTATTTCTATCTTGAAACTAAAGGTATGCTCCTTAATTACTGTACACACTGATTTGTTTGGAAGGATATAGAAATGATTGGGGGAGGCAGTTGTTTTTTTGTTTCATGGGGTTTTGGTTTTCTGGGTTCTTTCAAATCCTAGATAGATTTCATGCTTCTTCAGTAAGAGTGTCTTTCACACTTTCACAGTCAACTCTGCTGGAGAACAGGGGCTGCCCCTGTCCCTTGCCCTGGGTTTTCAGGCCATAAGGAGTCTGCTTGAGAGCCACAGTCCACATGAGGGTTCTTCACCATCCTGAGTCAGACAGAATGGCTGCCCTGTGTGAGGAAGGCATGGGCAGCATCTGAAAGTGACCCAAGCATCTCTGGTCCTAGGATGAGTCAGCTCAGAACCCAGGCCTCCAGCTCCTCGATGCAAAATTGCTCCTGCCGGGCCAGCACTTCATTGTTAAAAGTAGCACAGGGGTAGCTTCCCCCGTGATACAGGTCTCCATCCAACCACAGCCCAAACTGGCCACTAAAGAGAAAAGGAAATGGGCTGTAGAGATGCTTGCTTGGTTCAGTGTCTGCTACACAAGCATGGGGCCCTGCCTTTGGCACCAACATAAAAAGTCAGGCAGCTCACATTCCACCCGCAGCCCTGGCACAAGGGGAGCTTGCTAGCCAGTCAAGATATAGTGGAGATGGACTGTGGAATACACCTGATGTCAACTCCAGTCACACACACATCAGAAAAGGAAATCTTGGCACAGCTGTAGCACATGGTACGCCCGTGGGACTGACCATCACCATCAGCCTTGGCCACATTACCAATGTATCCCCATCATAGTTCTCCCTTGTACCAATTTATCCAGGATTTGGGATCTCCTCGTGTGCTCTGTAGCACCCAGAGCAGTTTTTAAACAATCGATTGGTTTTAATAACTATATACAGTGGTACAGCCATCACCTCAACCCAGTTTTAGAATATTCTAATCCTGTTTGACAGAAAGCCTAGGCTGGAAACAGGAAGTGAATTAGCAACCAACAGTGGCTGGTGTGTCCTGTGTCCCGCCTCTCCATGGAGCTGTGCTAACTGAGGGTTTTCATTTAGGGACAACTTAATATGCTTCCATGTGAAGGTCACAGCAGAGTGAGGCTACCCTTCACCCCTACACCTGTTCACAGACACACAGGCTATATTCTTAGCTAGATGCACATCCGTTTTCTAACGAGCCGTGTCCCATGGGACTCAGAAATCAGAATTCCCATCTCATGACTGTATCCTCATCTGTGTGGACATTCCCAGAGTCAGTTCAGACCAAGATGACACTGACCAGTAGCTCCACTCGCCTCACTTAGAGAGGGTTGGTTGAGTGTGGGCCTCTGGGGAGGAGCCGTGGGGCCGATGCTAGAGGGCATTGAAGTCAGCCTACAAACTACTCAGCCTGCCCATTCCACCTGCAGCACCCTTAGGAGGGAAAAACAGGCCACCCCAAGACGTGGGGGAACAAACCTTCCACTACCCATCATCAGTGAGTCTGGGTCTCCTTTCACAAAGAAAGAGTTACTTCCTGTCCACTTGAAGACCTGGGTGAAAAGAGGAGACGGGGTCACTTTTGCGTGCTGTCCTGCAGTCTGGCTTCAAACCACATGGTGGCAGTGTTGTGCAGGTATCAGAGGCTCCTGGGCCCAGTGAGTCCCGGGAAGGCCTGGTCTCCCAGACCTTAGATTAGTTTCCTTGGACCCCACCCCTCAGCCTCTGCCTTGGACCCCTACATCCTAGCAGCACCCTCATGCTAGCAATAGCACAAAACCTCTGCACATGGAAAACCTTTCAAAGATGGAAAGAGGAGGGAGAAAGGTCAGGCCTGGAGTTGGGGTGCAACTGCCTCCCTGCTAACTTGTCCCATGACCCGCAGGCCAGTAAGACTCACCAAGACCCATGACTTCTCTGCCCTACCCTCTGGGTTACAGCCTCCTGTTGGTCTTACCTCCTATCATATACTGCCCACAGCCCTCTCCATAGTGACCTCAATGGCCCATCTCAACCCTAAATCACCCTAAGTCTACCTAAAGCCAGATGCTCTCCACTGTGCCGGAAGCAGAATCCAGTTCTCCAGCCAGAGTGCCTGCCTCTATCCCTTTTCTTTATACCCTCTCCTTTTACAGACCGAATCTGAGCCACACCGACCTTTCTGTTCACCGTCTGTGAAGGTGCTCATGCCTTAGGGCCTTCCTACTTTCAGACCCCTCTGCTACAGCTCCCCATAGGCCTATCCTCAGGGGTCACTTCTTACCCTCCAGCCTGAGTGTCATTACAGAGAGCCCCCGTTTGATTTTCCTAGGCATCTACCCCCTCTGAAACAGCTCCAGTCCTGTAGCAGTGTGTCTTGCCTCTATCCACCCCACTGCAGTGTAAATTCCAGGAGACTCATGAAATGAACAAATGAATATTCAAAGAGCCAAATTAGGCAAAAAGAAGGCTTTTAAAGGACCAGAAAAATATAGTATGTTGCTTCCTGCGATTAGATTCC
Source organism: Phyllotis vaccarum (assembly GCA_033318265.1). NCBI lineage: Eukaryota > Metazoa > Chordata > Mammalia > Rodentia > Cricetidae > Phyllotis > Phyllotis vaccarum. The sequence continues at coordinate 183,984,168 of JARWLC010000001.1, read as the reverse complement.
ACAAATGCTAGGAGCCAACCCCACCCCTCAGACCCTGGGGGAATAGAAAAAGATAAAGGGCCAAGCTGAGAGGGATTGAGATCTGGTAAACAAGTGACCACAAGAAGGTGGGGTCGCCCAGCACTTCCACTTCCTCAGCTTTCTCCAAGGACTCGTCCTTCTGATTTAAAAGAGCAAGATAAACATTGCTACAGAAGAAACCTAGACAAAGTTGGCTGTGTTGCTGGGGTAGCAGTGAAGCACTGTGGGTTCACAAGGAAGGCCAGGCCAAGCATGGCCAAGGACGAGGTTTTTCAGTGTTTTGGTTTCTTATAGGCCGGGGTTTCAGCGATCCCTTGGAAATGATGAATTTTATGTAACATGTTTTTTAGTGCTTACATATCGGGCACAGTTAGGCATTGGGTAGAACAGAGGACATACTGAACAAAACATCTGCCTCATATGACATTTCAGGGGGAGACAGATAAAGAAATGAGAGATGGTAGGTTAGAATCACAAGAGAGAAGCAGCAGGCAGAGGGCCAATGAATGGTCCTTTAAAGTAGCCAGTCCCTGAATGGCCATAGTAGGGCAGTCCAGATGATTCAATGGAGCACATGCAAAGGCCCTGAGGGGCGGGCCTGTGTGTTTGCCTTCCAGCTTAGGCCAGCATTACTGGGACAAAATGATAAGGGAAATAGACCAATATTAGAGGTTGAGGAAGAATATGTGGACGGCACGGGGAAAGCCACAGAGGAAACAAAGGTGGTCATCAAAGATAAACCCCCAGCCCTGATGACAGGAACTAGCAGGGGGCTCCGACAGGAGCTTTTGGTACAAGAATATTCTAGAGCTCTGAGGTTCTAGTATGTGCTGCAGAAGGAAGATGGCGATGATCAGCCTACCTCCCGTCTTGGTGACCCTGTATCACTGACCCCTTTGCCCCCCTCCCAAGGATGATGGAGGCTGTGCAACAGGACTGTGTATTTTTTCTTGTTAGCAAGGTCATCCATACCCCTGTGGCTGCCTTGGTGTAAGAACAGATTACTGTGTGGCAATGTATTTTTGGGTGTCTATGCATTGGAGGAGAGATCTCTAATAACAAACAAAAGCATCCAGAACTAGTTCACCCATCCAGCAAGGTCTGAACAAATAGTTCTCAAGGATACACTAAGCCTCACACACTGACCCTGTCCATCTTTGTGGTCCCTACATGTGCTTCCCCCAACCTCTGTCTCCAGTGTGCTCTGCCTGAATTCACACTCTGGGGCTGGTTTCCATATCTCCCTTCACCACTGACTGAGTTATGCATGTTGCATGTTACCCAACCTCTCTGTGCCTTCGTTCCCTGTCCTGTAAAATGGGACAATAACACCATGCACATATGGGATTATTTCCCCCCAAGATAGTATTTCTCCATGTAGCCCTGGCTGTCCTAGAACTCACTGTAGACCAGGCTGGCCTTGGTCTCACAGAGATCCGCCTACCTCTACCTCCTGAGTGCTAGGATTAAAGGCATGTGCCACCACCGCCCAGTCACCTGTGGGGATTTTTTTTTTTTTTCAGTGACTGAATGTGCCATTTTGTGAGGTGGTAAATGCAGGCCCATGAGTTACTATCATGTCTATTTATGGTAAAAGTTGCACACTCAGCCTATCATGCAACACCCAGCAGCTTCAGTCAGCCAACAACCCAATGATAGAAAATGTTTATATGAAAGCTGTTTGGGACTCTGTTTCCCAACTTCAGAAGCCCCAGCTCTTCAGCAGCTTGTGCCCTCTGAGGTTCCCGTCACCTGTGCCTGTCACTGACTCTCCCCATTCTTTCCCAGCTCACTAGTAGACTTTACAAGTCCATCCACCTGTCTCCTCTGCCCATTTCCTCTTCGGGGCAGTCTCTAGCTGCTGTCTTCATGGTCACATTCAGCACTTATTCTTAGCAAGTAGTGGATGGCACCCCTCTGGTTCGTTTTATATGGCCTTTCCATCTGCCCACTCTTTCCTGTTGCCCCACATATTGTTCAGTTGCTGTCACGGCTCCAAATATTTGACCTCAAGGAGACCCCTCCTCTATGACTCTGCCTTTGTTCACCCCTCATTCCCTCTGGGTTCGCTGGCCTCCAGCTCACTCTAGGCTCTGTGGTCCAATCGGTATTTTCACTCCTTCCTACCCCTTTCCCATTGTTTCCTATGAATGGGGCCTCCCAAGAGCTGGGCCTAAGAACACTGGCTGCTCTGGTACAAGCCTGGCCAAGGGAGAGCCTTACCCTGCTGAGAAAAGGACAGGGCAGCGATGGTCTTTTCCTGCCACTACCCAACTGGCATGCTCTCTGGGGCTCCCCTGGTCACACACAGGGATTGTGTGGCTCCTCCTTCCTCCTCCAGTCTTCGAGGGCAAGGGTGTACCTCACAAGAAGCTGCTGGATGCATCCTCCTCCCACACCTCAGGTCTACCGGTCAGGGCTTCTGGAGATATTTATGGGCAGCTAAGGGCACTTCCATGCCCACCATTGCCCCACGGGAGACAGCCCAGCATGGCAATGAAGCTAGGAGCCACTGGGATCCCCAGGGCTATAACCTGCCGTGGCCCTCCCCCATGACGGAAGGTGGGAACCTCACCTTTAGCTCTGGGGAGAAGGAGAAGAGGAATGTCTCACCAGTACCATAGAAGCCTTTGCTGAGCCGGATAGTGGAGGAAGAGAAGGCGCCAAACATCTGGAAAGCAGGGAAAAATACAAGAAAGGAGCTGGGAGTCCACTGGCCACCTTTGCCAGGCTTAGAAAATGCACACTCAGCCTCCAGGACTGCGGAGGGGGGCAGGGCTGGGTGTAAAGCTGGGGATGGGGCATTTCCAAGGCCACCAGCCTGCCCTTTCCCACACTCCACAGGAAGAACCCTTGCTGGCTGCCTCCCCTGAATTAATTTGCACCCCTTCACCCACCACTCACCCCCGTATCTGTCTGCCTGTCTGTCATCTTCCTTCTTCAGGGTCCTGCTGTGTAACCAAGGCTGACCCAGAACTTAATTCCATGAGAGCCTTTACAGGCATGTGCCATGTCCAGCCTACCTTTTCTTAAATATACTTTGTGTGTCTGTTGTATGAGTGTGAATATGTTCGTGTGACACACACACACACACACTCCCATGCATATGGAAACCAGAGGCCAATGTGGACTATCTTCCTCTATTGCTTTCCATCTTATTTTTTGAGACAGGCACTCCCATTAAATCTGCAACTGACCAGCAAGCTCCGGAGTCCTCCTATGTCTCATCTCCCAGTGCTGGGATTACAGACATATTCTGCCACACCCGGAATTGAACTCATGCTTGCATGGCAAATACTTTACTGACGGAACCATCACCTCAGCCCCAATCATACTTACTCCATACAAGTAATGTTTCTAGAAGAGCTGGCAATCATACACTAGCAGAAAGAAAATGAGATAAGCCATATTCAAATCCCCTTCTTCCTCCCTGCGATGGCTTCTGTTACTTCTTCCTGGCACTTGTCCAATGCCAGTGCACAGACTTTACTACACACTGACACCCCACCCATATATGTCCCCTCTAGCCCTTCTTCACCAGCTTCAAATGTATAGAAGAGCTGGGCTGGGGCTGTAGTTCAGTTGGGAGAGTGCTTGTATGGTGTGTGCAAGGTCCTAGGCTCAACCCCAAGTACAGATTCCTTCCAGCTTAGACCCAACAGGGAGTTTGCTTTAGTTCCCATGCTGGCTTTCTCTCTATACTTCTCAGACCCACTTGACTGCTGTGACCCTTCATTCCTATTACACCAGCTCCCAAGAATGGGGTTTTCATATAACCTCAGTGATATTGTCACACCTAAGAAAGCTAGCAATAATCCTGGTATTATGTTTGTGTCACTGTGTATCCAATTGTCAAGAATGTGCCTCACATCTTCCTTTAAACAAAAAAACAATACTTTTGATGGCTGTGGTTCTGCATCCTGCCTGCTGCTGTTTGATTGACACAGCCATCTTCCCTCTGTGGGATGGCTCCTAGGGTTGAGTGTGGATCATAATGGTGCTGCATGGTGGGGGAGGGGCGCTGTGGGGTGCAGGATTTAGGCCTAATGCTAGGAGCAACTTCTCATACATAGTACATAGTACTCCACCATGTAAGGGGCTCTGTCCAAACAGGGTGAGTTTTTTGGCTCTCAAGTGCAAAGTCTTCCCAGACAGGCTCCTGTCTATGCGGGAGACCCCTGAGATCTCTTCCAACCCTGGTATGTTCCTCCTGTAGAGGAGCATTTGAAATCCCACCTACCTTCTGCATGGGGAACCTGCCAGCAATTTTATTGTTAGAGTGACCACACGGACATTAGTCAGAGCTGTCAAAGGTCCTCTTGTGACTTAGGAACTGCCTTGGCTGTGCCCTCTGATTGTTTCCAATCTATTCTTCCCCACCACCTGGAGATATTTTCAAGATGTGTGTTTATTGTTTAGACGAAGATTGCCTGCTTGACTCTTGTATGTGGCCCTGGGGAGATTGACACAGGAGGATCTGGACTGAAAGGTCAGCATAGGCTACATATAGGGTTCTGAGCTAGTTTGTGTCATTGTGATTGAGACCCTGTCTTAAAATAAAACAACCCATCCATGGTTTGTACCAGCAAACATGAGGACGCAGTTTTGCATGGCCTCGGTGGTTAGTTGCTCAATGCCCCACCATACACACACACACACACACACACACACACACACAAAGAAATTAGAATGTTAACTCTAAGTGTAAGTGTGCTGGACCATTTCTGGCCTGATCCCACTCTTCTCCAAATTATCTAACCTGGCAGACACTAGAGGCTTCAGATACAGGAATGAGCAAATGAAGGCCTGGCTCCGTGTGGGACGAGTCTCAGTACCATCGTCAGTGTGCCTTACAGATGAAGTCTGTCATCTCTACTTTCCCGCATCTCACTGCTCTGGCGTACCCATTAGTCTGGCTGGGAGCCCCTGGCCCAGCTCACCTGCCCATCCTGGTCTCTCAATACCAGCAGTACTGGCCCACTGTGACCCTCCATCTGCCTGTATAGTCTCCGCAGACTAAAGCCGTCCCTTGATGTGCAGAAGCGCAGATTCCAGGGGTGGTCAGCCACTCTTGAGGGTAGGTGGAGACTGAGCTGGGGGAAGAGCCAGAGCTGAGTGAAGAGATTTTCTCCATCTCCCCTCCTCTCACTTCTCAGCCTTTTACTCTGTCCTGAGGCTCCATGCCCATTAGATATAGTCTTTGGAGCTGGTGATTGTTCCCATTTTATAGATGAGAAAACCGAGGTTCAGGGAAAATGCAGAGTAGATGGCAAAACCAGCATTCCAACCCAGGGCATATCTCTGGAGGTCACCTTGGTCACTGGTCCTCACAGGATAGATGAGCTCCTGAATCCTTCTTTCTGGTGTGTCTGCCCCACCCCAGCTCTGTCACTCGGCTACATTCCTCAGCTCTACCCAGTGAGAAGGGTGGCATTAATGTGCCTAGAGAGGAAAAGGGAAGCTCAGGGAGAAAGCATGATTTGATTCAAGGTGACACTGAACTGGGGATATTACAGTTGTGACTCCAGCGCCCCTGGGTGTGGCTGGTATAGGGAAGAGGTTCAGGGCTGAAGTCCTGCTACATAGAATGTGCCCGAACCTGCCTAATCTCTGAGGCACCCAGGACCTGGCTGGCTTCTGTCAGCTGAGGCTCCACAGGGTCCTGAGGGGCTGGGGTTGGAACTGCCTCTTCCTCTTCCTCCGCCTCGCCCTCCTCCCCAGACAGGGTGTCCTCCACCTGGATGGGCTGTAAAGATACAAAGAAGCTTGGTGGATTGAAGGACACAGGGGCACCAGCTGTCACCAAATCCTAAGCACAAAAGCCAGGGCTGCCTTAGCCCCTGCCCAGGCCTCTGCAAGCCCCACCCACCACAAACAAGACTCTGTCTCTGAGCTGTTTGCTCCTGGATGGCTACAGCAGGGAAGGAAGGGGGTGGGCCAAGGCACTCAACAGTGCCTTCAGATGGGCACCATCATCTGTTGCCAGTTTGCCTAAGTAGAGCCAGAGGGCAGAAGGGCAGGTAGGAGCTCAGTTCTGCTGCAATTGTGTATGCCTGAACACGAAGTGGTGACTAAAACAAGACTGAACACAAGAATGGCCGACATCAGGAGGGTCCAGAACTCTGTGACGAGGCCTATGTGATGAGTATGCTGTGAATGGTCTCTTCGAATTCTCCCTGTATCCTGAGAAGGTACCACTGATTTCTGTATAGTACAGGGAAGCTCTGGGGTTCAGATTCAGTCTAGTGAGGAGATGTGTGCAGTTCACACCTAGCTCTCCGCAAAGTGTGTGTTCATCCACATGAGTTGTATGTTGTGTGAAATAGAGGTATGTGTGGGCAGGTTGGTGAGAGCAGATGTACAGGGCAGACTGGTGTGTTAGCTGTCAGTGGGCTTTGAGGATGAGGTGGGGTTATATACATCCACATGAGGATCCGCGGGCGTGGATGCTACTGTGATTATTCTCATTCATTTAACTGAGCTTCCAAACTCTACCCTGGTGTGTTTGAGTGTGTGTGTTCACACATGAGAGCAGGCCTGTACACAGCAACATAAGGCTCGTCATAGAAGGAGACTCCCCCTTCCATCTGAGGAGTGCCCAATGTGACCCCTCCTTACCTGTCCATTACTCAGGCTCTGTCACCCCACAGGGACAGCAACAGTGAACTATCCCCTTTGGAGGTGTCTCAGCACCTTATGGGGGTGCTTCAGGTCCTCAATCAGCCCTTGCTTTAAAGCCCAAGCCAGCTAGGAAGGACTTGAAAGGGGTAAACACACACACACACACACACACACACACACACAATCCTCCACCCTAGCCAGTGCCCCTTCCTGCTAGAGATCGCATATGTTTCCCACGTGAACCACAGCCCGTGCTGAGCCCTTACCAGCTGAGTGTAACGCCATCTTCGGCCTTTCATTCTCCTGTCACAGCTCAGGACAAGGGATAGTCCTTGGCCCTGAGGGAGGAAATGCTCTGTAAGGCAAAGCCAGCAATGAGGAGGTGCCTAGGCACTCCCCGTTGGCTCCGTGCCTACCCAGCTGCCCTTTGCTCCCTCTCACCTGTGATCCCCAGACCAAGTGGCCACTGGGTGGGTCTGTGAGCCACTCACAGATTCCAGGACGCATGGGCAGTTAGTGTCTACCACATGTTAGCCATACCCAGTAAACTCCAGCTGTGTCTGGCCACTTCCGTTTCTTCTCTAACGGTCTGGCCTAGACACATTGATTCTTTTGTAGGATACCTAAGGTCCAGATTAGGGTTCCAGGACCCCGGATTCCATGAATGACTTAGAATAAAATCATTTGCACCCGAGCCTTAATTTCCCAGTGTATAACATTAAAAATTTATTGAGTTCAAAGCCAGCCTAGTCTGCACATAGAGTTTTGGGTCAGTCAGGGCTACACAATGAGACACTGTTTCAAAAAGAAAAAGAAAAAGAAAGAAAGAAAAGAAAAATTGTGTGTGGGGGCACAAACCAACCAATATGGAGGCCAGACAGAAACTATTACAAGTTAGCTCTTTCCTTCCAGCTTTATGTGGGCTCCAGGAATTGAACTCAGGTCCTCAGGCTTGCATGGTAAGTACTTTCATCCACCGAGCCACCTCACTGCCCCTCTACTCACTGGACAAGAAATCTCAGAAGGCTTTCCAGGACCGACAGCCTGCAGGTCATGTTCCTCTCAAAGTCAAAGAGAGTGCTTTATGGAAAGCCTCAAGGGGCATGCCCAGACCGGAAGAACCACCTTCTAAGGACATAATTTTGCCCAAGGGTGTAGATCAGTAGTAGGTACTTGTTTCACATGCATGAGGCCCTGGATTGGATCTCTAGTAGAAAGAGAATGAAGGGAAGAAGAGAGGGAGGGAGGGAGGGAGGGAGGGAGGGAGGGAGGGAGGGAGGGAGGGAGGGAGGGAGAAGGACCTAAGTAAAGGGATAAGAGGAGAAAAGAAAGGAGAAAAATCACAGGCTACAGCTCAGTGGTGGTGACAAATCCCCCCACCACACACACACCTCCATCTTAACCTAACACAGGCCCCTCCCCTCCAGGGTAGTTTACTCCAGTTGGAAAAGGAGGAGAGAAGATAGAGAGGGGGTGGGGAGGCGGGAGGGGGAGAGAGAGAGAGAGAGGAAGAGAGAGATTGAACCTTTACTGGGTTGTGCAACCTTGGGCAAGCTTCTGCACACTCTCCTTGTCTCTCCTAAGAAATGAAGATGATGCCCTAGGGTCAGGATGGATGATGCTAAGTCTCCATCCTTCCTCTCCTGTGGTAACCCAGAGCAGCTGGCATTTGCTGCAGCTGGATAAACGCCAGTGTTTATTACACCAGCCTCTTGGAGAAATCCAGTGTCCAATCCCTGACAAGAGGCCACTGGGCCTCCACTTGGGATCCTTAGTCAAATGAGGTGAGGGGCAGTGGGGGCAGGGAAAGCTAGAACCTGGGAAAGACGGTGTCGGTGTCGGAAGGCACTCACCCCAGCAATAGCTGATGACCCTCCTGCAGCTCGTCCACAGATGGCCTTTCCAATCCCTCAAAGAGAGGGACACACCCAGAAGGATCTGTCTCAACTCTTGTCCTCTGTTGGTGACTGCTGTCTCTGCCTGGCCCTGGCTCCAGCCCTTCTCCCTGCTTCTTATACCTGCCTCGAGGTGGCAGGCCCTGGCCTCATGCCAGTCCAGTTCCAACTGGGAAGGTGCCAATGATTACCCTACATCAGAAACTCAAATCGTACAAACATGCTAACAAGTCCTTGTCGACCCTCCCCCAGGTCCCTTGTTCTACCATCAGCAGAAAGAGGGGAGAGACAGCAGGTTTTGTGCCTCAAGCCTGCTCCTGAAGACCACTTGTTGCCTGATGCCCGCCATGGAGGTCAGTGCTCTGTCAAGGTTGGAATCTGTGACAGGGCTGTACCACAGATTCTCCACAAATCATCCCAAGCTGTAGAGAGTCCAGGTCTGAACTCTACCCCAACCAACTTCCCCTCCTAGGTGGGATAAGGACTTTCTTCATTGTCCTGGGTACATTTGGCAAGGTCTCTCACAGGAAACCCACATAATTTCTGGCACACAGTAGGCACCTTTCCATGAGGTAACTTCTCTATCTTTGGCTCCCAGTAGGACTTTGAGAAGTGCTATATTTTTCAACCACAAGACTCAGACTTTGTAGGGGCTTCAAAGTGAGTACCCTACCAGGCTAGGAACCCCTAAAAAGCATGCTGGTCATGTGAGTTTACTAAGCCATGGTGGTTCAGTCCATCTCCACACAGCTAGAAGACTATCCTGATGGCTATCAGGTAACTTGGGCCTCAAGGCCAGGTGACCTGGGGCGACAGTCCCTCCAGGAAGTGTGGCATGCCTGAGGACTTATATTATAGGAAAAACAGGAAAGTGAAGGGCCCTGTTGTCACCTCAAACATGGCTGTTGCAATGGGTGTTTGAGCTGTAAACAGCTCAGGGTCACAGGCCTGGAGCTTCCGCCTCCCTTCACCCCATTTTTTATTTATTATTATTATTTTTGAGACAGGATCTCACTATGTAGCCCTGGCTATGTCGACCAGGCTGGCCTTGAAATCCCAGAGATCCTCCTGCCTCTGCCTCCCCAGCACACCCAGCTCACCCACTGCTCCTTTGCAGTTACCTTTGCCTCCCGTAGTCAACATCTGACCCCGAGCACTCTGATCCACCAGTGAGGGTTGCCTGACTGTCCCATTCTGTGTCCTGGAGTCTGGAAGTATGTGATGTGACAGGAACATCCCTTGCCAGGTTACAGCCCCTTAAGAGATGCCACCATCCAATTCTTTGTATCCCCTTTCACCTTACACAGCTCCTTTCAGAAGACAACCTTCACCTCCAGGAATGACTTCTGTTATCTATGATTCTGAAAATTGAACCCAGGGCTTTAGCACAATCAGGCAAGTGTCCTATAATTCAGCTATGTCTACAGTCTTTGATTTTTTTTTTTTTTGAGAGGGTTTTGCTATGTAACCAAGGGTGACCTAAAGTTTACTATAATGCCTCGAGATTTATGTGTTGGGGAGGGGGGGTTATTTCATATGTATGAGTGGGTGTTTTGCTTGCTTGTCTGTACCTTCGCCATATTCCACATTTGTGCCTGATGCCCAGGAGGTCAGAAGTGGGTACTGGATTCCTTGGAACTAGAGTTACAGATAGTTTTGAGTCACCAAGTGAGTGCAAGGAACTGAACCTGGGTGCTCTGATTGAACAGCAAGTGTGAGCCATATCTCAAGGCCCTGCCTAGAACTCTTGGCCCACCTGTATTCTCCTCCTAAATGTTGAAATCATAGCTTAGCACCTCCAGGAAATGTTTAAGCCACACTAGAGGGGAAAGGTGAATGGCTGGAGGGTAGCCACTCTTGGGGATTATTTTCAATGATGAAAACAGGCTTTTTGCAAAGGGTTTAGGAATGTGTGGGGAATGTTTCCTCTACTCTGATGAGAGCAGAATCTAAAACTCAGTATAATTTTAGCAACACAAAGCTGGAAAGATCCAAGAGGGAACACACCCGTGTTCACAGGCCACCTGGCTATTCTGTAAACCTCTGGTGGGTGTGGAGTCAGTCTGACACTCCAAAAGGCATACTGGGAAGTCAGTTTCCAGTTTCCAGACTCCATCCTCTTCCCTGCCCTCAGCGGACGGCTCCTGCTGGTCAGCCACTCCCTTATCTCTCATGCAGCCTCTGCCTTCCTAAGGGCTGGTGGAGGGTGGGCCCTGCTCTTTCCCGAAGCCAAACTGGCCCCCTGTCTTCCGTGGCTCATTCCTCTTCCTTTCCTGATTCCATGGTCCCCCGTGAGCATGCTTCTTCTCCCTAAACTCTACCTCCAGTCTCAGCCCACTTCTGTCCAGGCTATGGTTCTGTCCTCACACCTCTACACTGCGAGGCCCCAGCCGTCTCCCAGCAACCTGCTTTACTCCTTGGCTTTGGAGGGGACCACTTGGAGGGGGTCAACACCTTCTTCTTCTCCTTCTTCCTCTTCTTCTTTTCTCTCTCTTTAAATTTATTTTTATTGTATGTGCATTGGTGTTTTGCCTACATATATGTCTGTGTGAGGGTGTCAGATCTTGGAGTTACAGACAGTTGTGAGCTGCCACGTGGGTACTGGGAATTGAACCCATGTCCTCTAGAAGAGCAGCATGTGTTATTAATCACTGAGCCATCTCTCAAGCTCCCTTGACTATTTTCTTGAACCAGAAACACTTCACTTTCTGGTCCTGGACCAGTTTTCCTTTCCCTGAGTAACTTTACCAGTTTCAAAGTGAATATTGAGACAGGGTCTCATTGTAGCCCAGGCTGGCCTCAAACAAACTTTGTAGCCCATGATGACCTTGAAATTCTGGTCCTCTTGCCTTCACCTTTTGAGTTCTGGGATTACAGGGGCATGTACCACCATGTCTGGTTTTATGTGATGCTGGGGATGGAACCCAGAGTCTTATGCATGCTACACCAGCATGCTACCAACTGAGCAACATCCCCTGACTCAAGGGGACTATTTCTCGACAACTCCAGACCTTGTTGCTAGTCTGGCTTTGTATGCCTGTGCTACTGCTTTTCTGGGTCTCTATTCGGACATCTCTACCCTTCAAGCCCACTGTGTCCTGTGACCTGAGGCTCTCTTACCCTTTGACACCTCCAGGCTCTTTCTTCCAGTTATGCAAACGGTGCTGACATTTGTCCTTCAAGCAGGTAACTGGGAGATGAACTGCACATCACTTCAGAGTCCTCACTTCCAGCTGAGAGTGGCTGGTTCTTCATTGCAGAACACATCCTCTCTCTGGCTTCTTGTGCATCTGAACTCCCAAAGCTCCCAGAGTCCTGTTCGTCAGCCCCTAAGCTTGGCCAGCCCCTAATCTTGCCAGAGCATAGGGATCTACTTCTGGACATAAATTAGATGCTTGCAGTCTGCAGTATTTGTCACTGCATCAGAGCTAATCCCCTGCCTATGCCCTCCGCTTCCCATTTTTCCACTTTATCTTTTTCTTCTTTATCTCCCAGGAGCTCTAGCCACACTAACCACCCTTCCCTGAGCATCTGTCACACTTTCTCTTCCTCCAGTGACTTTGCCCTTGTTCTTAAATCTGCCCCAGATTCTCTCCCGGGGCCCTTTGGCTGAGTCGGCATACAGGCCACCTCCTCAGAGAGAGTTCTCTGATAACCCTATTCAAGTGGGTTTCCGGTCACCCCCAGCCAGGCTTGTTTCTTTCATGATTTGTAGGATGAAAACAACCTTCACATTAGTTAGAAAAAGATACGTCCTCTTGGAAGCCTTCCAGGAATTAGCTTCCATTTAGTTTCCATCCTGTTGGTCAATGTAGCGTCTTGAATGGGAGAACTTTTTGGGACCGTCCCTTCAATTCTTACAACCTGCCACTAAAGCCATCATTGAATGCTTCCCCTTTGATCAGAGATTTTTTGCAGCACCCCCTGGGTGCTTAAGCTGACAAGTTAGTAGCAGGCCCTGGAATAGAGTAGCTTACGGCCAAACAACCCCAGCCAAGCCATTTCCAAGCTGTGTGACTTTGGCTATGAATTAGGGTTACATGCTGCTGTGTATATTAAAAAAAGGGGGGGGGGTGCCTTCAGGGCTTTGTTTTGTAGTTTGGGCAGGTTTGAGGAGAGAATTCACTTTTGCTCCACTCCTCTCTGGGTGCTCAAGATGCTGGTGGAACATCTGTAGGTGTGTCATCTCATAGGTCTGGTGGCCGGGGGACTAGAGCTGGAGTTATTGGCTGGACTGCCTTAACAGCCATCTCACGAGACATACACTCCTTCTCTACATGGATTCCAAGGATGAATGAAGAGCAAGCACAATAGAGAGAGCACAGGAGTGAGAGGCCATGTCACCACGTCACAGAGATCTTCTGCCCAGACCGAAGGGCGAGAAGCAGCCCCTGTGTCTGTTGGAAGTGTTGGTGTCACTGTGAGAAGAGCAATTGGTTGGATGAAGAGCATCAAGGCCTGAAAGTTGTCCTCTGACCTTCACATGTGCACTGTGGCATGTCTAAACCTGCACGAGTACATGCATGTGTAACACACACATTAATAACACTGATAAAAGAGCAACTGGAATAGAGATTCACTTGTTTCTTTTTGGAAAATGTGACCAGGGTGAAGAAATTCCTTAACCCTTCTGAGACAAGGGTTGGCAGACTTGTGCTCCAAGCTGTTTGGGGAGCTGAAGATTACCAAAGCTCATGAATTCCAGACTAGCCTGGACAACGTAACATGACCCTCATCTTGAGAGGGAGATGGTGAGGGGAAGAATTCTGAGATTCTTAGCTGAAATATCCATCAAGGTCTGCATTAGTGCCTAGCAAAAAGATACTGATTTCGGAATGTCTTTCTGTAGCAAAAAGACACACTAATGTGGGAATGTCTTTCTGTATGCTGTGCATAGCAATCTTTAAATAAAGGACTGCTTTGGCCATGACAGGTACCATAGAAAAGAAGGTGGGGAATCAGAATAGTTAGGAGAAGGAGGACAGAGTCAGATCAGATTGAGCCAGCTGCCAAAGAAGAAACATGTAAGGAACACAGGTGAGCCACGGGCCACGTGGCAGACAGATTAATGAAAATGGGTTGAGTTAAGATGTAAGAGCTAGCTAGCAATGTGCCTGAGCCATAGGCCAGACAGCATGAACTTCATATAAGCTTCTGAGTCATTTGGGGGGGAACCTAAGCAGCAGTGGGCAGCTAAGCGGTCTGGGGTGGCAGGTCTGTGGGTCTAGATCTCTGGCCAGACCGGGTCAGAAACCTTATTGTAACAACACTCAGCTGTGGGCTTGGAGCAACTGAGGATGGTCACATGCACACCCTCTCACACCTCAAAGCCCACATTCTCTACAGGAGAAGTGGAAACAGAAGCAGAGAGAAGGGCACAACTTTTGTGTACCACTGTGTCAAGCCTGCAAGAGCTGGGCCACTCAAGCTTAACATACTTGCCATGGGCACATTAGACCAAGCCTTGCGTGTAAGATGACTCACCCTGGGTCTCTAGTCCAAGGTTCCCAAATCACTCTCCAGGACCCTTGCCCAGTGCTTTGCTGATCTGTTTGTGCTTCAGTGGGGAGGGTGGTAGGAGAAAAGGCTTAAAGCAGCCTGCTGTGTTGTGGGTCAGGTTAAGAGAAAGTGTGTGAAAGTGTAAAAAGAGGAATAGGAGAAACGGAAGATGGAAGAGGAGAAAGAGGGATGCGTGGAAATGAAGGGGCAAAGGAGGAGAGAAAATGGGAAAAAGGACTAGAAGATGACGTGCATAGGGTGTGTGTGTGTTTGTGTACGTGTGACCATGCTACTCTCTTGGGTGGCAAGGGGTTGGGCAGCCACCCTGAGGATGAGTGTTTTCCCAGGGCCAGCCAAAGAACTTACTGTGGCTCAGGAACGGTGAGGGCTGTAGGAAAGGGCAGAGCTGAAGGTATAAGGAACTGAGAGAAGCTACTCTGTTAACCAGAATAGCTCCGAAGAAACCACGCCTACCAAGGCTGGAGTCTTGAAGTCTGAGGGGTGGAGACGACCTGATCCTTGTAGGATTCAGAACCTCAAGTCTTCAGGCCATGCTAACCTCCATCGGGCCCAGAACCTGCCCCCGCCTCCCTCCCTAAGCATCCGATGGTGGTATCCATATGACACAGCCTGAAATTTAATCTCAACACCTTGAAATTGGGGTTGGGGAGACAGGACTCTGCTTGGGATCGCAGGTGGCCAGGGTGTACTGTCCAGTACGCACGCGGGGTCACTATGACAACGGACGGGCAGTGGAGGCAAGAGGAATCCAGTGCACTCTGGAGGCATGAGGCTCTCCATCCTGGTTCCTCTGCTGACCAAAAGCCGACCGCGTGCTGGGTCATGCTTCAGTTTATCGTTCTATAGGATGGGGTCGTTTGTCATGCCCAGCTAAAGGGGGCGGAGTTCGCGCAGGCTCAGCACCCGCAAGGGGCGTGCGGCGCTGTGCTGGTTGTGCATGGATGCTGGCTCCGGCCCTTTGAGGTCCGCGGGGCCTCTGCCGGGGAATATCCTCTCCTGCCGTCCA